>QXEO01000247.1:14372290-14972290 GCA_007115705.1 Dactylis glomerata
TCTGCATCTTGGCAGGGCAGCAGCCCGGCCTGGCTACCGGCGCAACTTCTTCGACACGCCAGAACTTGAGGGCATCATCCCCCGATGACAAAGAGTGACCAAAGCCTCGGGGTCTCTCAAGGAGCATTGCACCAAGTGGAACGACGCCGGCAGCATGGACACCGCGGACTCCAGCAGCAAGAAGAAGGCCGACGCCGCGGCTACTGGCAGCCAGCAGATATCCTGGCCGCTAAGCCCATTCCTATTGCATGCGAACTTCTCAGTCTTCAGCAACGACTTCATCGCCTGGCCGATGCCACCAACGTAAGTCCTTTACATATAGATATCCCCAGTCCCCGAAAATGTCGGCTGTCCGGGATACGGACATCCGGGATTTTCCAAGACCTTTTGCACTTAGCTGCTTTTGCAATTAACTTTCCGACATATGAGCTCGATTCGAGCTTCAAATCCTAGTCACCGAGAGCCGGGATAGGTGCGCAGCACCTGTGCCGGGTCTCTACACATCTCAATTATTTTTCAAATCCTCCTGACCGAGATATAAGCTCGTTTCGAGCTTCAAATCCTAGTCACCGAGGGCCGGGATAGGTGCGCAGCACCTGTGCCGGGTCTCTACACATCTCAATTATTTTTCAAATCCTCCTGACCGAGATATAAGCTCGTTTCGAGCTTCAAATCCTAGTCACCGAGGGCCGGGATAGGTGCGCAGCACCTATGCCGGGTCTTCAGTAGAATGATCACCTGATAGAATTTTCAACTTAATTTCCATGCCGAATTTCTCTGCTGATATTTTAAATCCGGGCACTTTTGCAGCGCATGAACAACACCCGGTCCGACCTGTATCATAACTTGGTATGCGAGCATCGGAAGTTATCCGACGAGCATAGCAAGCTTCAGCTGGAGCTGTCCCAGAAAGGTAATTTCAGCCGACATACCTTGCCCCTTGTCAATAGACCTCTGGCCGGCACATCTTAATATGCCGACACCTAATCTTTGTCCGACATTTCGCAGCTAGTGCCGAAGCCCAAGTCACCGAGCTTACCAAGAGAGTGAAGGAACTTACTGGTATGCCGGATCCTCTTAACCTTGAACTAATCCTTCTGTACTTCAAATCCTTTAATGTTTTCACTGTTTTCTTTCTTCAAATCCTTGTTTGACTTCAAATCTTTTCAGACGAGAAAGCTGCACTCGAGGCACGCCACCAGGACTGTGTGTCCTCGGTGGATGTAGCCAAGCAGTTGGACGACTGGGATGCCGGTCACAAGGCCGAGGTTGAGCAGCTAAAGGGCCGGATCACCGAGCTTCTGGACGAAAAGGAACAGAGGGAGGGCCTACTGAAGAAAACCCAGTCCCTGCTTGTCATCTCCGAGACTGATGCCTCCAACGCCCACGCTGAAATGGATAGCCTGAAGGAGCAGGCCACCAAATGGGAGGTTACAGTTTCACAGCTGAATGCCGACCTTGCCAGTAAGCTTCAAATCCTTTCCCTTTATCCTTCCCGACATAGTGTAATTCTCTCCGGCATATTCTCCTTTTGCTAACATTGTTTCTATTCCTCAGACATATTTCCCGCTTCCGTCGCAGACGTTGAGAGGGCTTTGCAGTTGGATCGAGAAAACCGGGGTGTTCCGGTTGACTCGCCCAACTGGGACATGTCGGAGCAGCTGTTGGCTCTGCAGTCCCGGAAGAACGCCATGTCGCTCTACACTGAAGAACTCTTCTATGGCGCCCAGGAGGCATTCTCTGCCCTCTGGCCGGGTCAAAGGACTCCCACTGATCCCGTCGACCTCGGCAACGATCTGCAGCTGGCCAAGGTTCGCCTCCGGGAGTGGCGAGATTCCGGCGCGAGGGTTGGAGCTGACGAAGCTCTCACCTACTTCTTGTCCTGGTATGAAAAGGCTGACTTGGAGACTTTGCGCACTGTGCGCGAAGGATCCATCTGGACCACGGATCCGGAACATATCCGGCGCCGGCGAGAGTTGGCCCACAGCTATGTGGACTATGCCGACACCGACGCCTTCGTTCGGGATATCCGTGAGCCGGAGAAGAAGGACGATGCCGGGACATCCGCCGCTGCTGAGGGTTCCGACTCCAGCCAGGATGGAGATGAGGCTGAAGAGGCCGACACTGATGTCCCGGAACAGGCATCTGCCCCGGGCGGAGGTGATGGCTCCATTCCATCTGCTGGGTCCGGCACTCCTGAAGCCGACATCTCCACCGCCACTGCTCCACCAGCCGGCGCCTCTGCTTCTGCCGCTGCTCCTTGACTTTGCAGCACAAACACTTTAAGTTTTATCAGATCCCCGGTATGCCGGGTGCAGATGTAATATACACATTTAAGTTCCTTTGGTTTGCTTCCTGAACAAGTTTTATCTTGGTTTGCTTGTTACTAATGCCGGATCATCTTTTGGCTAAGTCACCGAGTTGTTTTCCTGTTTCCTCAATTTCACAACCTTGGCTGCTTGTCTACCTCAATTGGCTTTCGACGTATGAGTCTCAAGGTTGCTTCCTCGAACATACAGTACTTTAACTTTGAGACTTAGACTTCAAATCATCCGACACTTTAAATTTTAACTTTAGCTTTAACGAAAATGACGGTTCGCTTGCTTTGTATTTCCTTAGCCGTTTTCCATGTGTAGACAATCTCCGGCATCTACTCTTGCTAGCCATGAAGCCAGGTTTCGGACAGCAGCTGAGTCGAAGAGTGGCCTTTGGTGCCGACACATTACTAGGCCGACATAGGAAACATTCAAATAAAGCCAGCCGACATATAACAAAAAACTGTAAATAAACAACAAATATACCTCGGAGCTAGTTACCCGGCTTCTTCGGGATGCCGGTATTTCATTCATTAGTCTTGTGCCGGCACAACACGCCGGCATACAAAGGAAAATATGGAAATACATACATTGTGTTGCTCAGGAGTAAAAGGGGCGCAGTAGAGCTATGTTCCATGGCCTCTTGGTTTCTTCTCCGGACCTGTCCGCCTTATTCTTCTTGGGGTCCTGCGCATCTATAAGATAATAGGCATCATTGTGCAGAGCTCTGCTCACAATGAATGGCCCCTCCCATGGAGGAGTTAACTTATGCCGGCCTTCTGTTCCTTGCTTTAGCCGGAGTACTAGATCTCCCTCTTGAAATCTCCTTGGATTTACCTTCTGCGCATGATAGCGTCTGAGGTTCTGCTGATATACTGCTGTTCTTGACAGAGTTATTTCCCTTGCTTCCTCTAGCAGATCAACATCATTTTCTCTGGCTTCTTTAGCCTCTTCCTCAGTATATAGCACTATTCTTGGTGCATCATGTATTACATCTGTTGGAAGCACAGCTTCTGCTCCATACACCAGGAAAAATGGTGTGTAGCCTGTTGATCTATTCGGAGTTGTTCTTAAACTCCACAGCACTGCTGGCAGCTCATCTAGCCAACATCCCGGAGTTTTCTCCAGGGGCTCTATCAGCCAGGGTTTTATGCCGGATAATACTAGCCCATTCGATCTCTCTACTTGGCCATTGGCACAAGGGTGGGCAACCGACGCAACGTCCAGCCGGATTCCCACTTCCTCACAAAATCTGGCAAATGGCCCTTGGGCAAAGTTTGACCCATTGTCAGTGATGATGCTATGAGGAACACCATATCTCAAGATTATATCCTTTAAGAATTTCACTGCTGTGTGACCATCACACTTGCTTATGGGCTTCACTTCAATCCACTTGGTGAACTTGTCCACCATGACCAGGATATGGGTCGTTTTCCCTCTGGCCGGCTTAAAAGCCCCGACCATATCCAGGCCCCAAACAGCAAAGGGCCAGGTTATTGGGATAGTTTTCAGGGCAGATGCCGGCTGATGAATCTGGTGGGCATATCTTTGACACCCATTACATTTCCGGACCAAGTTTTCTGCCTCTTGCAGTGCCGTTGGCCAATAGAAGCCATGCCGGAATACCTTTGCCACCAATGCCCTGGACGAAGCATGGTGACCACACTCCCCCTGGTGAATTTCCCGGAGCATCTCCAGACCCTCCGCAGATTCGACACATCTCTGCAATACTCCGGTGGTACTTCTCTTGTATATTTCTTTGTTGATGATGGTATACGCTTTGGATCTCCTTATAACCCGGCGGGCCTCGGTTTCATCCGCCGGCACTTGACCATCCACCATGAAGTTCATGATAGGACGTGCCCATGAGGGCACTTCCCTGACAGTGAACACTGCCTGATCTATTTCCATCATTTCGACCGACACATAATCGATCTCCATGGGCTGCGAAGTCCCCGGGACTGAAGAATCAGTCCCCGGGTATGCCGGAGCAGTCCTCGGGTATACCGGCACAACGTCTTGGCACATTTTACCCTTGCCTTTAGTTTTGCTCCGGAATACTGTACTAACAGCATATGCCGGCCCAGTCCCCGGGACTGAGGAAACAGTCCCCGGGTTATCCGTCCTGGCTCCGGCATCTATCTCCATTGGAACTGCTTCGTCTGGACCTGGCGGGACATAAATGGAGGATGACTCCGGCGAGGGTTTGATCGATGGCTTCCTCAGATGCTCCAGCGAAATGCCGGGCGGGATTGAATCTCGGGAAGACCCCAGCTTGGATAATGCATCGGCCGCATCGTTCTGAGCCCGGAGAACGTGCCGGAACTCACAACCTTCAAAGTAACCACTTAACTGCTGCACTAGGAAACGGTATGATGCCATGTTAGCATCATGCACGTCCCATATGCCGGAACACTGCTGAATCACTAAGTCAGAATCACCGAAGCACATAATCCGGCGAATTCCTATGTCCTTAGACACCTTCAGGCCATGCACAAGTGCCTCATATTCCGCCACATTATTTGATGCTGCAAAGTGAATCTGCAGGACGTATCTCAGCTGGTCATTCTTTGGTGAACTGAGAACTATGCCGGCACCCAAGCCATGGATTGTCTTGGACCCATCGAAATGCATCCTCCAATAATTGGCATCTGGCAATGGTGGCTCATACTGTATCTCGGCCCAGTCAATAAAGAAATCAGCCAAGACCTGGGACTTGATTGTATCCCTCTTATCGTACTGCGGTGTATATGGTGAAAGCTCTATTGCCCACTTTGCTATCCGGCCGCTGGCATCTTTGTTGCCTATAATTTCCGAGATAGGGGCCTCGGCCACTACCCGGATTGGATGCTCTTGGAAGTAATGCTTGAGCTTCTTGGCCGCCATATAGACACCATAGGTCATCTTCTGATAGTGGGGGTAATTTTGCTTTGAGGTGGAGAGGACTTCACTCAGATAATATACCGGCCGCTGCACGGTTTTGCCTCCTTCCTCTCGCTCTACTACCACCACAGCACTGACAACTCGGTTGGTTGCCGCTATATAGAGCAACATTGGCTCCCGGGGCATCGGAGACGCTAATACCGGAGCTGTTGACAACAACTGTTTCAATTCTTTGAAAGCTGCATCTGCTTGCGTTGTCCAGACAAATGTGTCGGACTTTTTCATCAACTGATATAACGGCAGAGCTTTCTCTCCCAGCCGGCTTATGAAGCGGCTCAGGGATGCGAGGCACCCAGTGAACTTCTGTACTTCCCTCAAATCTGTCGGCGGCTTCATCCTTTCTATGGCACGAATCTTGCCGGGATTCACCTCAATACCCCGGCTGGAAACAAGGAAACCGAGCAACTTGCCCGCCGGCACACCAAAGGTGCACTTAGCCGGATTCAACTTCATCCGGAATCTCCTCAGGTTCCCAAAGGTTTCCCGGAGATCATCTATGAGAGTCTTGCTCTCCTTGGTTTTTATGACGATATCATCGACATATACCTGCACATTTTTATCTAGCTGATCGTGCAAACACTTTTGCATACACCTTTGGTAAGTTGCGCCGGCATTTCTTAAACCGAATGGCATAGTGAGATAGCAATAAGCCCCGTACGGGGTAATAAAGGATGTCTTTATTTGATCTGGCTCAAACAAGGGGATCTGGTGGAAACCCGAATAGGCATCCACAAATGATAACAGTTCACATCCGGCTGTGGAATCAATCACTTGATCGATCCGAGGGAGCGGGAATGGATCTTTAGGACATGCCTTATTCAAGTTGGTGTAATCAACACACATCCGCCATACTTTCACTATGGCGGGCTCGTCTTTCTTCTTTTCCACCAAAACCGGATTAGACACCCAATCCGGATGAAGTACTTCCTTGATAAAGCCAGAGGCTAAGAGCCTGGCCACTTCCTCCCATATGGCTTTCCTTCTATCGCCGGCATTCTGCCGGAGCGGCTGCTTCACTGGCTTAGCATCGGGTCTCACGTGCAATGCGTGCTCAGCCAGCTCCCTCGGCACACCTTGCAGGTCCGAAGTAGACCATGCAAAGATATCCCGATTCTCACGGAGGAAGCTGATGAGCTCGCTTTCCTATTTGGGATCCAAACTTGCCCCAACCAGGGCATGGCGCTCCGGGAAAACTTCATCCAGAGGCACCTTTTTGACTTCCTTACTCACTTGAAAAGAAACGCTGCCACCGGGATTTGTCATGCCCGGCATATATTTGCCGGCCACGACCGTCTCAGCAATCTCCACTGCTCGCTTGAGCCTCTTCCTCTCCTCTGCAATGATCAGAGTCTCGGCCAGATTGGATCCGGCGGTGGCACATGCCATCGAACGCTTGTAATCACCAATGATGGTGATCACTCCTTTGGGTCCCGGCATCTTCATCTTCAGATACGCCACATGCGTAGAGGCCATGAATTTTGCCAGTGCCGGTCTACCCAGCAAAGCATGGTAGGGGCTCTCCAGATCAACCACCTCGAACATGAGGTTTTCCACCCTGCAGTTATCCCGGCTGCCAAACATGACATCCATCCGGATCTTGCCCATCGGCGCACACGAAAGTCCCGGCACAATGCCGTGGAACGTGGTCTTGCTCGGTTCCAGCATATTTTCCTTGATTCCCAGCTTCTCCATCGTATCCCGATACATGATGTTGATGCTGCTTCCATTATCAATGAGGACCTTGCTGAATCTTACGTTATTAGCCGGCCCGACGAATGTCGGATCCATCACCAGAGCATATCCGCCGGGATTTGGCATGATCCGGGGATGATCTGCCCTGTCCCAACCAATAGCCTGGTCAGACCAGTACATCAGCTTTGGCACAGCCGACATAACGGCATTTACCTCCAGACACCGCCGGTACAAGCTCTGCTTGTCTGTTCTCTCGGTCTCAAAGACCATATAGCTCTGATCATACTCCTTGTACTCATTCCGGCCCGCTCCTGGGCCTCCGGCGTTATATTCCGGATTATAGCTCTGGTCAACTTGATTTACGCCGGCATTTCCGGCGTTGCTCTGATTCCCGGGATTAACCGGCCTAGGTGGGACTGCAATCGTATTGGCACCTGTCAACGGCGATGGAGCTGCCGGGACAGAGGGTCTAGCCGGTCCCCAGGGACCTGCACGACCTGCTAATATGTCGTCCAGCCACGAACAGTTCCTTGTCAAATGGTTTGCCGGCTTTCCCGGCTGGAATGTGTGGAACACACAAGGCTTGTCCATGGCAAGACCCACAGTATACTTCGGCCACTGCTTCTTCTGGCCGGCGGCTCCGCCGGCATTCTTGTTGTTCCAGACATTCTTCTTCTGGAACGGCTGCGGTTGCTGCTGCTGAGGCTGCTGATAGCCCCCATATCTCGGACGCTGGCTACTGCCGGCGCCCTCTTGCTCTTCCTCCACAGCTGCAACTTGTGCTGCCCCATACCGGTGATCCGGCCTTTCATCTCTTCTCTTGTTCCGGTTATCAGAGCGATAGTATTGCCCTGGTCTCCCGGCATTGCTGGTGTTCCCCTGGGTCTGCCCCTGTCCTTGTGAATCGAGACTGGGCTGCATGGGATCTCCCAGAGCATAACTATCAGCGATCTTGATTGTTTCGGCCAGCGTGGCCGGCATTTGCCTCTGAAGCTTTTGCCACAGCATGGTGCCATGCCGGCACCCATGAGCGAACCACATGATGGCCTGCTGCTCATTAATTCCTTCGCAGGAATTGCGCAGCGTGCACCACCTGGTCAGGTAGTCACGGTCAGTCTCATTCACTCCTTGCCGGCAGTTAGCCAGCTGCTGCGGACGGTTGGGCCTCTTGTATGTACTGGTAAAGTTCGACACAAACTGCTCTTCGAAATCAATCCAGCCGTTGATACTCCCGGCCGGCAAATTATTCAGCCATATCCTGGCTGGACCTTCCAACATCTGCGGCACATATTGTACCGCCATCTGAGGTTTCCTCTGGCGATGTTCACCGCTGTGGAGTAATCCTCCAACCAATCTTCCGGCTTCGTACTGCCATTATATGTCCTCGCGCCACGCGCGAGCTGGAAGAAGTAAGGCACCGGCTCCCCCATAATCCGGGGTCCGAAACACATAGGGCCCGGAGCTCCTTGTCTCTCCACCAACTCTGATTGGTGGATCCTGTCCAGCTTGAAACGTGCATCATTGGCTTCCAAGGACCGAGGTCCAAGCCGGGATGCTATTGGGCCTGCGATCATCTGCTGCTGCTGCTCCGGCTGATGCTGCTCACTATGCCGGCCTTGCTGGTGCTGCTGCTGATATCCCGCCCTGGCAAGGGCGGAATTGCCGTCATCCTCTCGATGTCCCGGATGGCCTGCACCCTGCTGCTGCGCTGCACCTCCGGCGCCCTGTTGCTGACGCCGGGCTGCACTGTTACTCCGGCCACCACCGGCCGCGCCTGCTTCATGTCCGGCCGGCACACTCTGGCCGGGCTTCTTGCTGCCGACATACTTGTCAGCTTGGCCGACATTCTTCTGCACCATCGCCTACTTTCCGGCGGCAGCCGGATCGTACACCTGGATCTGCTTGTCCCGGCGGCCAGAGGTCACACTTCCGGCACGTCGGGCGCTAGGATGCGGGGACGAGGCTTGGCCCCTCGACCTCGCGCCGGCACCTCCCGCCGACACAATGTACTGAGACGCCCCGGCACCCGGGTTTGCCTTCTTAAAGGCCTCCTGCTGCTTTGTAGCTTCAGACAAAAGTTGGTTAAGCCGGGCATGCTGCTCACGCAGTGCTTCGCCGGATAAACAAGATAAATCCTTAGCTACCTCGGCCGCCGCTCTAAGGTTCTTTACTGGCGAACTATAGACTACCTTAGGCACAGTACTAGTTGCGGTATGACTCTTATCTCTAGCATCTTTTCCTATCTCAGCATTAAGATTTCTGCCTCTAGTTTTAACCTCTTCTATCCGGCTAGGCCGGATTACTACAGGAGTAAAACCATGGGCTGCCTCATACTCACGGAGTTGCCGGTTAAACCGTTCGCGCTCCTGGTTCATGGCCAGGGCCTCGTCGACGAGGGCCTGGCGAGATCCCTCCAGGACCTCCCTTGTCTGCTCCGGATCAATGCCGGATCGCACCGGCTCGAGAAGCCGGTCGATGATGGGAAGAAGAACCTCGCCCCTAGCCGGCACACCGGAAGTGCCGGCCAGGTTCTCCGCACGCTCCAACGGAGGACGCGCCGACCTCTTGACCTTCGGCGGCTCCGGAGGAGAAGCTCCGGCCGCTGCTGCTTTGCCGGCATCTTCCGCCGGCGGCACGGATGTGCCGGCCATCATCACCTCAGCCGGCTCTACTGAGCGAGCGCTACGCCCAGCGTGAGCCAGCCGATGTGACGGAGGATCCGACGCCACCAGCACCTCCTTCCTGCAGATTCTCTCAGTCCCCACGTACACCTCGTGGGAACCGAAAGACATAATCCGGCCATCCCTGGGGAACGGCCGGCCACCGAGACAACCGGCGTTGTCACTGATGAAACTGAGCGAGCCTAGCCTCTGGACGAGGCCAGAGACCACGCGCACTCCCGAAGCTGCTATCACAGACCCCGTCCGAATGAACACTCCGCCCAGCATATCGATGAGCCCCACGGTGGGCGCCAAATGTCGTCGTGGTGAAACAACATATGCCATAGGATGGCTTAAATGGGGGCCGAACTAGATGCTGGAGGATTCGGGAGAGGGGAACGAGCTAAAAAGCACGACAGAAAGAGACACAGATCTACCCAGGTTCGGGGCTCTCGTAAGGAGATAACACCCCTACTCCTGCTCTACTGATTGTATATTTGGGTCGATGTATTACACAACAATGGTGCTTCCAAGCTCTCTGCTAAAGAAGGAAGATGAACTGCTAAGTGTAGGAACACAGAGTGACCAACCAACCTTCAACCTTCCACCTTTTGCTAGAACTCCCTGTGCCACCTTATATAGTGGTGGCCAGGGTTACAAAGGTCATAGAAGACCAGGAGACACCAACTACACTCCAAACAGGACTTGCTGTCGAGGGCAGACGCCCATGACTTTCTCCCTGATTGCTCTCGATGGGACTCCCCTTGCTGTACCTTGTACTTCTAGGACTATGGCCTTACCTCTGTGCGGTAAGCTCGTACTTGTGCACAGTGAGGGTAGGTAACCTCCACTGTGCACCCTGCCATCTTACTCTGCTACCATGCTTGGATGTTTTCTTCCTTGATTGTAGGGATGTGACACCTTGGTTGACTTAAGTATCCCGGATACGACCGTTGGCCATACCCAGGACTTATATGCCGGACCAACGACCTACGAGGGTCGGGTAATCCGGCCTCTCCTGCTCCTGCACAACACACCAAATGGTTAGGCCGGCATATCTAAGTATATGCCGGCACACCTATACTAGTATTCCGGCCATACCGGCATATCCAGACACCAGCCGGGATATACATATATGCCGGCCTGGCCGATGCTCCTATATTCCGGCCAGGCCTTTTCTTGGTCAACCGGCATAAAAGTCAACCATAGACCTTGTGTCTTTCTAGTCTCTTGACCCTACCGGGGGTCATCCCCCCGACACCGTCGTCTCCAGCCGCGCAACGCCGTCGCCCCTGGAAGCGCAAGTCCTCGCCGACCACGAATTCTAGATCGCCGTCGTCTGCTGAACCTCGTCTGCTACTTCATCGCCGTCGCCGCTCGCCAGAACCTCGCCGACGACGAGCTCCAGTACGACCTCGCCGGACCTTGTCTCGCCGGTGAGCCTCTCCACTGTTCCTCTCCATCTCCAGCCATCGGATCTGCATCGCACGGCCACGATTAGATCTGAAATCCCGAATCGGTATCGACCAATGGGACTGCGCCACGTCGCCCCGGGCCAGTCAGCCCCCAGTCAATCCAGTCAAAATCGATTTCAAATTCGAATTCAAATCCCTGTTTTGTTGCAGATCTTGTAAAATCGATAGAAAATAAAATACTTATCCAAAAATTACAAATGATACCTCGTTGGAATCCTTAGGATGTGTAGAATCCAATATTGCAATAAAACTTGTTATTTTATGGGTTCATTTTGAATCCATCGTCAGATCTGAATCAAACCCTTGGACTCATAATAAATTCATAACTTTTGTTCTGTGACTCCAAATGCTACAAATTTGTAGTATATGGAATCCTTGGAACATTTAGAACACTCCATAAACAAAAGTTTTCAAAGTTAATACGTGCACAAACTTGCTACTGTTAAATATGTTCAAATCACCTTTTTCTTTACCAATTGTTTTCTAAAAACTATTTTTGAGTAAAACCACTTGCAGTAGCTTCAAGTTACTGTCACCTAACCAGTGGTAGCTCAAACTTATTTTTGCAGGACAGTACCAACCAGAACCTATTCCTTTTCAAAGTGCTATCTTATTGCATCAAATACCCTTTTGTTAATACCTTGTTATTTATTTATTAAAATCCTTTCTAACACCACACTTGTTTTCAAAAGCCTCTTGTTCCATCTTTACAACCTTTTCACACACTCACATAGTGTGTGAAATTAAAATGTCATTTGCATACATGCACACATGCATACATGTCTATGATTGTCATTAGAACTAGGTTATTGATTGCTTGATTGTTTGGATTGAATAGATTGTGAAGAGGAGCAAGGCTACTTTTGTAACTGTTGTGAGTGTGCAAGCTGTTACCAAGGCAAGTGACACACATATCCCTTACCTATTTTATTTATGCATTAGTATATTCACCTCTTGTAGTATGCATGATACGTGTTTTACTCAACTGTTTTATCAAATGCTTAGATCCTAGTAGTGTGTAGCTATCCCTCAAACCCCACCTGATAGGATGCTAAATACTTTGTTAATATTGATGCCATGCTAAGATCACTTGAAAAGTGTTTTGTGAACAAGTTAAGAACTTCAACTAAAATGAAACACCTGGGTGGATTGGTTTGATAAGATGAGGCGAGGTAGGTGGGTTCTGGGACGCATGCCTTGTAAGAGGATGTGGGAACAGAATATCGCTCGGGATGGCCACCCAGGAACAAAGAGATGGCTATGTCTTCCATGCTTAGTGTACTTCCAGTGCAGCCTTATGACATTATGGGCTCTGTCTTGACTGATTAGATGTGGGAGTGCAACTTGTGTGCGAGAAGATGGAGGCTCGCTACTATTATAATTCCGTTGTGCTCAAGTTGAACTCTGATCCCCTTGTCGGTCTATGAGACCAAAGACTTGTAATAATCGTGAGACCTATGTATCTGGATCTGCGTGTAATCTCGATACTATGTGATGAATACTATATTGTGTTCTGTGGTGCTATCATTGATCCAGGGAATAGCACATAACACAGGTGTTCCGCCTTAATCCAAAGGTAGGGCGTCACAGACCGCCATCCAACTGCATCTATGACTAATAATCCACTCCCGGGGATATCAATCCGAACACCCTAGAAGTATTAAGTTGCGAACAACAGATAATTGCATTAAGCAAAGTGTGTAATGTAAACAAAGCATATGCCCTTGAGCATATGAATGTTGTTTTCTCCCTAGTAGCAACAGCACATCTACCACCTTAGAGGTTTCTGTCACTCCCCTAGGTGAAATAGAGGCATGAACCCACTATCGAGCATAAATACCCCCTCTTGGAGTCACTAGCAACTACTCGGCCAAAATAGCTACTAACAACGGAGAGCATGCAAGATCATAAACAACATAGAGATAACAAAAGATAATATTCAGTACAGCAGCTTAATCATAAACACCAATATTCATCGGATCCCAACAAACCAAACATGTAGAATTACATAACGGTGATCTCAATCATGTAGGGCAGCTCATGAGATCTAAACATGAAGCACATGGTGGAGAAGACAAACATCTAGCTACTGCTATGGACCCATAGTCCAAGGTAGACTACTCACTCATCGCTCCGGAGGCAAGCATGGCGATGAAGAAGACCTCCGGTGGCGATTCCCCTCTCCGGCAGGGTGCCGGGAAGAGCTTCTGGACCCTCCCGATCTTCGGGTCGACGGCGGCGGCGGATCGCGATGTGTTCTGTAAATCTGATTGGGTCCTTAGGTTTTTTCCGTCGGGGGGTCTTTATAGGCGAAGGGGCGATGTCAGAGGAGGAGCCAGGCGCCCTCACGCGGGGCCCACGCGACCAGGGGCCTGGCCGCGCCGCCCCTGCATGTGGGGTCCTGGTGGCCCCCCTCTGACTCTTCTTCGGATCTCTGGAAGCTTCCGGGTAAAATAAGACTTCAGAAACTTGTTTCGTCCAATTCCGAGAATATTTCCTGTGTATCACTTCTGAAACACAAAAACAGCAGAAAACAGGGAACTGGCACTGTGGCAACTCGTTAATAGGTTAGTTCCGGAAAATGCATAAAAGTGCCACGAAGTGTAACAAAACAATAGGCAAATGGTGTAAAAACAAGCATGGAGCATCAAAAATTATAGATACGTTTGAGACGTATCAATCAACACCCGCATCATCACGATGCGATCTAACCTTACAAGCATACTACGAATAGATCTGGCTCCGATACCACTGTTGGGGTTCGGTGCAAATAACAAAATTTTATTAGCTACACAGCCCTGAATTGCCTAAGGACCTATCTATTAGTTATGCTGTAACGGTAAACAGAAGTTCGGACATGTACCCTCATAGACCGAACGCGGGGATTACGCTCCCGCACAAGCGTTGACAATGAAGACGACGTAGCCAACCTCAAGGTCGATGAAGATCTTGGAGCAATGACTCCGGCACCACAGAAGCGGAACCTCCACGTACTTGCACACATACTGCGATCACGATGACTCCCGGAATCCCTGATCCAGCCAAGATTGCGGAAGTAAATGGCGTTGGATAGGGATCCAGAAACTCCGCACCAAGATGGCATGCACCGGTGGTGCGTTCTCCCACCTGCGTAACCTTTTGGGAGGCCACATGGGAGAGAGAAGGGGTGGAGGGAGGCGGCCAGGGGAGGCCAGTGCACCAGGAGGTGGGCGGCCAGGGGAGGAGGGGCTTGTGAAACTTGTGTTGTGCTCTCGTCTCCTGGGGGCCCCTCTTTATATAGCGGGGGTGCACTCTTGCCCCCTCCCCAAGGCACCAAGGGCGGCGGCCAAGGGGAGAGGAGGGCAGCGGAAGCTGGGGAAGGTGGGGCCAAGCCGGCCCCCCAAAACCCTAAACTTGGCCAGCCTGGGCCAAGGGTCCAATGTGCCGCTCTCTTCCTTCCCTTGATGGGCTTCTTTCTAGAATTGGCCCATTATGTGAATTCCCTATTTTTTAGTTATTTAATTAATATTAATTCTCCACCGAAATACTTCTAGACTTCATCGAAACCCTTCAAACTCATAATTAATTCTCCACGCAAAACTGCCGTGCAACACCAGAATAATCGCCGTGCTTTTGTGACGATGAACGGATGCTTTCCGAGCAAAGCAACAAAGGTCCCCTCGCTTTCGTGGAGGAGAGACGACCGCTTTTCAGCGCAAAACGGCAAAGTTGATCCAAACCCTAGGGCTGCTAGGGCATGGCAGAGAGAACGATAGAAGAGAAGAACGATAAAAGAGAATAACGATAAAAAGTAATAAACTGTATTGATAGATCGATTGCTGGGGCTCCAATCGGCCATGGCCTAACATGCATATATAGGCACGCTGGACTTTGCGTATAGGAAAAGAACTCTGACTACGAACCGACTAAAATCTGAACCTGGCCATATTAATTCGGTCCTCACGTATTGCCTTCTAAACCAGCCACTTTCACGTGACAGCCCTTAGCTCTAGTACAACCGAATCGATCAGAAATTCAGGCGCACCTTCGTTACGTGACTGGACAACAACTGCAAATCACACGTAATAGCTTGGCCTCCAGAGTCTAGGTAGCACATGTCCTGAAGTATATAATTTTAGTTTGACACTCCCCTATCATATCCAGAATTTCATGTAGCCTTGGTAAATAACTTGGAACACCTGTTCTGGACTTCGCACAAAATCTGCAGTTTGAACTTAAACAACAAATCCAGAAATATATGTCAATCAATAATTTATCCTTAATTAATTAAATTAATTTGGCTGATCATTAAAAGTAGTTAGCCAAATTACACCATCAACACATGCCCCCCTGTTTTTCGTACGATTTAATTGACCAAAAACACATCCGCAATACCTTAGGACGATGCCAATAACTTCATCGGCCATATAATTCTTTAGAACGATGTTGAGAGAACACATCAGTCAAATATATACTTACGGCGATGTCTAAATAAACCATAAGTCATATTTTCTAAGGGCGATATTTCACATAAGATATCGGCCATAGTATCATCAAGCGTACATCCACATGTTAGAATAATACTTGAGGTTTTAGAAGTTCCTCCCCTGCAAATATTGTACAAAATATGTATTCTCATGAACAATCTGTAGAATCTATGTAGGCCTTCCCAACTCGGCAACTATTTGCCGAATTTTGTATCTTTTTGTCCCAATAGGTCACACTCTTTTTAGTGCTGGAAGCAATCTTCTAATAAAATCGGCCAATAAGAACTCACTTTTTTTTAAATACCATCACATTTTATGAGCTGACTGATGTGTCCCGCATATTCCTTCATGCACCTCACACATAGCTATTCTAGACTGATCAGAATCCAAGCAATTTAGAAATAAATTGTCTATTGTTCAGCGATATAATAAAATATATTTTAAAGCTAGTCGCCGAATATCCCTTTGTCCGGTCGTCTTGAAAAATGATTAACCAGAGGTACTCTCTAATCAGCTGGTTCTGAACTACTCACTAATTCGGTCGTCTGGGACTCATGTACCGAATCATGTTTTCCATGTACTACTAGTTGCTGAACTAATAAATCAAGACCAGCTGCACTATTCACTGAAACATTCTTTACAGTATAGTGCTAATTGGCGAACTGAACTAGAACCAGATACACCATGTACCGAACTAACACCCTCCAGCTCGGTCACTTTCAACACCAACAAGCATCGGTTTTTCTAAGTGGAGAATTTTCCTTTGCTAATGTTATAACCAGATGCTTGATGCGCTAAACAATTAACTCTAGAATTTTCTACCTGTAGGTATAAGGTTGATCGTAAAAGTATGCAGATACTTAATCATGTCCAAACATCGGTCGAAGTAGCTATTTAGTGAACTATGAAAACAGTGGAATTCGCCTTTAATTTGTTGTATTACCACAAGCGAATTTTTAGAAACAGTGTCCTTCACACACATGTCTACTAAATTTTGTAAATCAAACTGTACTCAGTTTGGCTATTTGTACAAAGATATTTTAAGCTGACCGATATTTTAAAAACAAGATTGTTGGATAAAATTAAAACAATAAAATCGGCAATACCCCTAGTAGCATACAACGATTTATATGCAAAGTGATATTCTATTTTCATGCAATCCTATCACTAAGAATCGGTTGTTGTACACATATACCAAAAAGTAGATAATGCGGAACTATTGTACATGCATTACTGTTTAGTAAACATATACCGATTTTTGGCTCGAGCAAGCGACGTCCTGGATATGCAATGATGTATTCCTTCTCGTCGTTTTCTTACGCCAAAGACTATGCTGATAACTGTATACTTGTTGTTTTTATCGGCTTCCATATTAGCATTAACAAATATAGACATTGAAATGCTTGCATCACTAATAGCTATTTGTTCAAGTGGGTCAACCGATGTCCAAGCTTCATTAAAATCTTTAGTTATCTCATGCATATCGCTCTTTCCGGAACGATATTCATCGGTGCTCCTTTGCAGCCACTTATTGCTAGCATCGGTCAAATAATATATCTCACTGTATTGCAACTCAACCGATGCCTCTGTCAACGTGATGCATGTCGGATTATCCGCCTTTATCAATATCCAGATCAGTAGGTGTATCACTTGTATTTTCTGAAATTCCATCATGAACCATGTCATCCATATTTCTATTTTCCTCCGTCGTGATGCGCTTCTCCCTCCAAGTCATGTTCGGTGGCACCGTAGGTCTAACTCGCCTGAACAATTCATCGCACTTCTTCAAAGTTATATCTTCTTTGATTTTCAATGCTCGCAGTCGCTGCACCCGTCGTTTCTGTGTATGTGTGAGTCCCTTCGGGCACCACTGAGGTCGCGGCTTTATTTCTGGTGCGATAGACTTAATGATATTGCCCCCCAAGTTTCTCGGTCTATACTTACATACTGTAGCTTTTGGGGCAAATATTTTATCCCTGACTGAAAGAACCATCTGCTGATCAAATACATGACTAGATTCAACTCCATGTCTGCCTCTGTTGCTTCAATCCCAACGTGTAGATGTGTTAATGCTATACTTGAAACCCACTGGAGGCAAATTCTTGGACGTTCCTGAGCTAATGCATCTCATGGCTGAATTGGTATGTCTGTTAACTGAATCAAGTTTCTGACAAATAATAGATGACACAAAGAGTGCTTTGTCTCCACCATTGTGCAAGTTAAGATTAGAACTAGTCTCTTTTTCAAATTTATCAGATCCTGTTTGCGGTAGCTCTGCACAGTTAGCATCCTCTTCTGTACAAACAACATCTTTCTGTACTGACGCTTTTTCAACATCGCTGCTTGTTTCTGTACTATTAACAACAGCTTCAGATGATTGGTGTTCTCTCAGTTTTATACCATAAGAAGCTTTACCATTGTCTCTAACTTTCAAGCTGCTTTCCCTGAACTGACTAATAGAAACAAACACTGGTTTACTAGTACTTGGCCGTACAGCATATTTCTCTGTTCGTACCTCCATATTCTTCAAATCAGCTTTCAAATTAGTACGTTTGGTACAACCATGCATGAGTCCATCACGTGTAACAACATTTCTTGCATGGATACTACTACCTTCCTTGCCGTTCTGTAAGCCAAGCTCCGACACTGATTTATTTTGAACCAGATCATCTCCTTTCTATCGGTATTGTACACTGCTGCTAGATTTAGCTATTTTTGGTCCTCCAGACATCACAACATGGTCAGCATCAGATCCTTTTGCATGCTCACTCACCATGGCATTAGTAGATTCAGGTCCAGCAGGCCTTACAGGCACCCACATACGCTTGCAGTCATTGTTATAATTTCTGTCACCTGCACCGCATCTCCCATGCAGACTGGAAATTCCCGAGATCGGCTTCTTGTCGTTGTCATGAATTACAACAGCCTCATTCAGTCTAACATTCGGGCTGAACCGATCTCTTTTCTCATGCATATCTCTTCTGAACATAGGCCTCGACGTAATATATTTCGGATGAAAATAACCTCTTGGTCTTGTGTGG
Source organism: Dactylis glomerata (assembly GCA_007115705.1). Taxonomy (NCBI): domain Eukaryota; kingdom Viridiplantae; phylum Streptophyta; class Magnoliopsida; order Poales; family Poaceae; genus Dactylis; species Dactylis glomerata. The sequence goes on from QXEO01000247.1 coordinate 14,390,883, forward strand.
TATGACGCCCAATGCTTAAAATCCCGCAAGGAAAATTGTGGATAAATAGGTGGTGGACAGCCCCAACATGCTGGCTCCACTGGAAAATAAAGCTGCTGATCATATGAGTTCCCTTGCCATCGCTCATGCCCCCCGGGTCGAGAAGGAGACCTAAGACGCTTAGCACCTCCAAGCCGACTAAACACGTTGTTGGCCTTGCGTGAAGTGTATTTATCCAACAATTGTTTAACAGTCGGCTTTGGCCTGGGACCCGATTTTCTCTTTCTTTCATCGACTTTCTGCACTCCTATTTCTGGACTTTTCGGTTTGATCATCCTCGGTGCAGCATTATCGTCAATGGCAACATTTTTCACTTTGGTAGATTCGGCCTGATCTGACCGAATAAGTATTTTCTTGTTCTCAAAGTCAATCACATCAATAGGAAAAGGATTAATATCGACTTTCATCGTAGGACTTTCTGTAAATATCAATCGTCCTTTATCACTGGCCGATTGCACCTCTTTAAAGACGTTGGGAGAGTTCGATGGTTGCATGACTTGAACAATATCTTGCCCTGCATCTTGCTGATTTTCCAACGTCTTGTCTTCCTTCCTTTTTTGATCATGTGCCTCTTCACTTTGATGCTCTTCTTCAACCGAAGATGGTTTGGCTAAATTTTCTTTTTGTTGATCCTCGTCAATTTCTTTGGCACGGAATTCATAGGGCAACATGAAAGCTCCCTCACATCTAGAAAAATCAAGCACCGTTGTTTCACATTCACCATGTTCTTGCTCGACGAAGCTTGTATCTACCGGATTGACAAACTCGGCGCGTGTGTCCGACTTAGCTTTACCCAAATTTAATTCAGCTTGAACTAAGTCGGTCGTGGCAGACGTGGCAATCATCTTTTGTTGATCTAACTTGGCCCATGTATTGTCTAACCCGGCCTTATCCGAATTAGCTGTACTGATCGAGTCAACCTTTTTCTGCTGGTTGGCTCCCATAGCTCTGACTTCGACAAGCTTTTTTGCAAGATTTTCACAAGATTTCCTATATAAAGCAGCCTACTCCTCTGATGATCTCCCCTCGAATCTTTCAGCATTTTTCGGCAATGACAATTGGGTGTTACCGAAATTCTGCAGTTGTTTAGGGGGTGTATCACATGCTATAGTATCAGATGAAGCCACATGAGCTCCTATTGAATTCTCACTTATTCGGCTGCAAGCAGTGTGAAGGTGTGTAGCCGAATTATGGATATCTGAAGTTACATATGATGCTGAAAAATTAGTAACATAAGGTGTAACATATGATGGTTCAGAATAATTGGCCAAATAGCTACTAGTACCATAGCAAGTCGCGCTGTCCATCGGCATGTGCGAAGGTGAAGCAAAAAATTGCAAGTTATTTGCCGATGAATAAAAGGGTGAAACATTATTTTGCATGATACTGAAATTTATAGCATTGGATGTTTCATATTGATTAACTGAACTCATCACGTTGTTCATCGACATATGAACTTCTGGGGTTGCCGATGCATGAGAGTTCGCATATGCATGCTGCAAGTTGCTAGAATCATAATAAATTGAAGGATGTAGATTGTTTTGCATCGGCGTTTGCACATAGTAAGAATTAGGGCTAGCCGATACAGTACTCATCTCAAAGTATCTAGCAACATCAGCATAAGAATTATTTGCATCTACATAAATAGATTCAGAATTCATGTTATCGTTGTAGACTGCAGAATATCGATGACGCTCTCTACGTAGCAGGAACGGGCCGGAGACCGATCGATGCTTCGTCCCCAGCGGAGTCGCCAATTGTGTTGGCACGCAAAACTGCCGCGCAACACCAGGATAGTCGCCGTGCTTTTGTGACGACGAACGGATGCTTTCCGAGCAAAGCAACAAAGGTCCCCTCGCTTTCGTGGAGGAGAGACGACCGCTTTTCAGCGCAAAACGGCAAAGTTGATCCAAACCCTAGGGCTGCTAGGGCATGGCAGAGAGAACGATAGAAGAGAAGAACGATAAAAGAGAATAACGATAAAAAGTAATAAACTGTATTGATAGATCGATTGCTGGGGCTCCAATCGGCCATGGCCTAACATGCATATATAGGCACGCTGGACTTTGCGTATAGGAAAAGAACTCTGACTACGAACCGACTAAAATCTGAACCTGGCCATATTAATTCGGTCCTCACGTATTGCCTTCTAAACCAGCCACTTTCACGTGACAGCCCTTAGCTCTAGTACAACCGAATCGATCAGAAATTCAGGCGCACCTTCGTTACGTGACTGGACAACAACTGCAAATCACACGTAATAGCTTGGCCTCCAGAGTCTAGGTAGCACATGTCCTGAAGTATATAATTTTAGTTTGACACTCCCCTATCATATCCAGAATTTCATGTAGCCTTGGTAAATAACTTGGAACACCTGTTCTGGACTTCGCACAAAATCTGCAGTTTGAACTTAAACAACAAATCCAGAAATATATGTCAATCAATAATTTATCCTTAATTAATTAAATTAATTTGGCTGATCATTAAAAGTAGTTAGCCAAATTACACCATCAACAGGATCAGAGCTACAACCGGCCAGCAGGGCTGGTTCAGCGCAAAGGGCCGGCTGCGCCAGCAGCCGGCTAGGGTCCTCTCTGCTGACGGCCCAAGCCAGCAGCGATAAAGTAACTCCTAACCGACGCATTATTAAAGCCTCTAGGAACCCGACAAAAGCGACAGAGGACAGAGACCGCGGTGACACCGGCCATGGCGCCATCGCCACCAACTGCCCTAGTAAAGTAGCCTCCACCGGGAGGATCCGAGGGGAGACTCGGCATATGTTGCGGATATGCCGAGCAGGGGGGACATGATTACTTTATAAAGCAACCTGCACCATGCAGAAGGAGCAAGAGGGACTCGCGCCAACGTCACGGCCACTACCAAGCCGGCTGCTGGGCAGCCGGTGTAACCAGGCCCCTGCCTATATAAGTGGGCTTGGACCCTTAGAGTAGGGGATGGACCCAGTCTTCTTCTTCCTCTAGACAACACAGCTCAAGGAGCATTGTAGCCACCGTGTGCTCATAATAAAGAACAAGGCAGGACGTTGGGGTTTTACCTGTTGCGACGAGGGCCCTGAACCTAGGTATGTGCTCGTGTCGTTACTACCCAATTTCGAGCCGGACCCGTCGCTGTACTCCGATGAGCCCTCTTGTTAAGCCATCCCTATGGCTACTGTCACCAAAATACCACGACAGTTGGCGCCCACCATGGGGCAATGTGCGACAGTGACTAGAGTGAAGTTTCGGCTGGGATCTCTATCAACTCTCGGCGAGAAGGTGGCCTCAGGCCTTGTCCTATCGACTGCGTCAACGAAAACCTCGACTGCTTCGAGGACGACTTTGGCGACAGCGGCTCCTTCCTCAATGTTGGCGGTCATCGCTTCTACGTCGATGTCACCAAGCCATTCCCAGAGGAGGTAACCGACGTGTCTGACCCTCTCTATGGTGCATGCTCGAGCTATAGCGAAAGCAGCGACCTTGGCGCCATGGTTGAAGTGCTGGCCCTGGGGTCGAAGAGGGCGGCATCTCACCGCACACCGAGCGCCTACCGCTCGAACGCCTTCTTCCACAGGAGAAAGCCGCTATGCTCCTAGAGCAGGACAGCTCGACGTCACCGTTGTGGACCTTCGCGCACCACTTGACCACGCCATGGACCCCGTCTAGGCCACTGAGGCCCTGGAGCGGACGCGCCTCTCACTCCTTGGCAAAGCGTCTGACATCAAAGACACCCGGCATCGCATGAGTTCTACATTGTGCAAGGTACCGCGCCGGCCGGAGAAGCTCGTGGTTCACGACGCGACCATGGCCCCCCAGCCGCGGGTCCAAGATGGCCTCAGGCGCAGCGGACGTTGTCGTCAAATCAAGGCCAAGAGGAGTACAACCGGAGGAACCGCACTCTAGGCAGAAGCGGTGGGAGTCACCGCGCCCAGCAGTCTGGCATTCGTAGCCAGCACCGTCGAGACCCGGCTGCTCAGGGCCGCCAGCCAGCTCATGCCCATGCGAGCCAGCCAGCTCTCTATGTCAACCTGTGGCTCGACTTCAAGTATGCTCTCACCAAGAGCTCCACTAGCTCGAAACGAGTGGCAGCTAACCAGGGAGGCCTAGGAGCTACCAGCAGCGGTCAGAAGCGCAAGGAGGACAAGTACACCCTCGATGCAGCGCTTGACCAGCCATGCAAGTTCCACAGCACCCCCGGCAGGGAAGCCACCCATGCCACGCGCCAGTGCAGCTTTGTCAAGGAGCTCGAGCAGAGCGCCCCCAGTTACCTAGGACACCTCCAGAGCAGCCAGCTGAAGGTCAGGTGGACCGTGAGCATGCTGCGGGGCAACCGTACCAGGGCGAGGATGATTACCCAACCATCGTCGAGCAGTACCACATCTTCACAACTCCAGAGATGGACAAGAGGAATGACCTCTGGTACAAAGCTGAGGCAAACACCATCGTGCCACTGGAGCCCCAGTACATGCACTGGTCCAAGGCAGCAATCACATGGGGGTGCGAGGATCATCCACTGCTCATGCCCTATCTCGGAGAGTACGCTCTGGTCCTGGACCCCATCGTGTGCTCCGATTTGCACACCTGCCGCTTCTCACGTGTGCTCATCGACGGAGGTAGCAGCATCAATCTCCTATACCGGAGCTCGATGGAGAAGCTAGAGATCCCAGTTGCCTAGTTGAAGCCGAGTTGGCTCACCTTCCACAACGTCGTTCTGGGGCATTCATGCTCCCCCATGGGAAGGATTTAGCTGGAGGTGCTCTTCGGGGAGAAGGGCAACAGCTACCGCGAGCCCATCTGGTTTGAGGTGGTGGACATCAATAGTCCATACCATGCGCTGCTCGGCCGCCCTACCCTGGCAAAGTTCATGGCGGTTCCGCACTGTGCGTACTCAAGATGAAGCTCCCGGGCCCTTGCGGTATGATCGCAATCTTGAGATGCTACAAGAAATCGATGGAGTGCGTAAGAGCTAGCTCGCAGCTGGCCAAGGCATTGGTCATCGCCGAGGAGAAGCGCCAGCTCCTTCACCGTGTGGCACTCACTCAGCAAGACGTACTAGCTCGCCAGTCGCCGGTGCAGCAGTTCCAGCCGGCCAATGACACAAAGAAGATCCCGCTGGACATGAACGAGCTGGCCAAGGTCATCATTATCGGTGCTGGCCTCTCCGCTAAATAGGAAAGCGAGCTCACCAGCTTCCTCCGTGAGAATCGAGACATCTTCGCATGGTCTCCAAAGGAGATGTCTGGTGTATCGAGGGAGTTGGCTGAGCACTCACTTCACGTCCGGCCGGATGCCAAGCTGGTCAAACAACCGCTGCGATGCTTTGCAGAGGAGAAAACGAAGGCCATTAGTGAAGATATCTCCCGGCTCCTCACATCCGGCTTCATCATGGAGGTGTTTTACCCAAACTGGTTAGCGAATCCAGTCCTGGTCCTGAAGAAGAACAATACTTGGCGCATGTGTATTGATTACACGAGCCTCAACAAGGCTTGCCCCAAGGATCCCTTCGCGTTACCACACATCGATCAGGTGATAGACTGCATAGCCGGCTATGATCTGCTGTCGTTTCTTGACGCCCATTTAGGATACCATCAGATCCCGCTTTATGAGCTTGGCCAGATAAAGATGTCATCCATCACCCCGTACGGAGCCTACTGCTATGTCACCATGCCTTTTTGGCTTGAAGAACGCTGGTGCAACTTACCAACAAACTATGCAGCAGTGTGATGCGGGCAGATAACCACCTAGTTGGGAACCCCAAGAGGAAGGTATGATGAGCACAGTAGCAAGTTTTCCCTCAGTAAGAAACCGAGGTTTATCGAACCAGTAGGAAAAAGCCAAATGTCAGAAGGTGATGCCTGCTAGCTTCGCGATAACTCCGGACAATTTATAGGGTGCCTCGTCCAGGCTTTGCTTTGCACCAGCAGCAACGTGGAACCTGCACACAATACAACCAAGAACTTCGCTCCCAACTTACGATGAGGTTGTCAATCTCACTGGTCTGCTGTAAACAAAGGTATGAGCGTATCGAGTGGAAAACAGTAGTAGTATGCGAGAAAGTAAACAGTGTGAGTAAAAGTAAAACGGTGATAGCAATATAAAGGAAATTGGACTGGGGTCCATAGTTCACTAGTGGTGTCTCTCCATAAGATAAATAACAACATGCTGGGTAAACAAATTACAGTTGGGCAATTGATAGAATAAAGATAACGTGCATATGTCATGAGGATAACTATGAGATTTACTCTGGGCATTACAACAAAATACATAGACCGCCATCCAACTGCATCTATGACTAATAATCCACTCATGGGGATATCGTCCGAACACCCCTTGATACATCTCAAACGTATCTATAATTTTTTATGCTCCATGCTTGTTTTTACACCATTTGCTTAGTGTTTCGTTACACTTCGTGGCATTTTTATGGATTTTCCAGAACTAACATATTAACAAGATGCCACAGTGCCAGTTCCTTGTTTTTTGCTGTTTTTGTGTTTCAGAAAAGTTACACAGGAAATATTCTCGGAATTGGACGAAACAAAAGCCGAACGTCTAGATATTAAACGAAGCTTCCAGAAGACCGAAGAGGAGACGGAGCCGAGCCAGAGGCTGGCCTCACCATAGGGCGGCGTGGCCAGCCCTTGGCCCACGCCCCCTATGGGTGAGACCACCCTAGTCCACCTCTTACGCTGCCCCTTCGCCTATAAAGACCCCCCGATGGGAAACACCTAAAGACCCGATCAATTTTCCAGAAACACATCGCGATCCGCCGCTGTCGTCGACCCGAGATCGGGAGGGTCCAGAAGCTCTTCCCGGCACCCTGGCGGAGAGGGGAATCGCCACCGGAGGTCTTCTTCATCGCCATGCTTGCCTCTGGCGTGATCAATGAGTAGTCTACCTTGGACTATGGGTCCATAGCAGTAGCTAGATGGTTGTCTTCTCCACCATGTGCTTCATGTTTAGATCTCGTGAGCTGCCTTACATGATCGAGATCACCGTTATGTAATTCTACATGTTGTGTTTGTTGGGATCCGATGAATATTGGTGTTATGTTGAGTTGATGTGCTGAATCATATATCTTATGTTATCTCTATGTTGTTTATGATCTTGCATGCTCTCCGTTGTTAGTAGCTATCTTGGCCAAGTAGATACTAGTGACTCCAAGAGGGGGTATTTATGCTCGATAGTTGGGTTCATGCCTCTATTTAATCTGGGGGAGTGACAGAAACCTCTGATCCCTTGTTGATGGCTCCCAGAAAATTAGCTGCTGGTGCCAAGTTGATGTGGAGCAGACTGTCCTTGTGCGTGGTGAATAACCAGCCCGTTGGGAACCCCAAGAGGAAGGTATGATGAGTATAGCAGCTAGTTTTCCCTCAGTTTAAGAAACCAAGGTTTAATGTCGGTCAGGAGAGGAGAGACAATGACGACTGAAGGTGATGCGGACTGGCTTAGTAACACTCCAACAAGGGCGCCGTTTAACGATACTTGTTGACTCATCTTCGGCCAGTAGCAACGCGGAACCTGCACACAACACAACCAAGTGCTTTGTCCCCAACTTGCGATGAGGTTGTCAATCTCACCGGTTTGCTTGAAACAAAGGTTATGAGCGTATCGAGTGGAAAATAATATAGTATGCGAGTAAAGTAAACAATGCGAGTAAAGTAAACAGGTGATAGCAATATCATGTAAATAGGACCGGGGTCCACAGTTCACTAGTGGTGTCTCTCCATAAGATAAATAACACATGCTGGGAAAACAAATTACAGTTGGGCAATTGATAGAATAGAGATAAACGTGATATGTCAAGAAGATCACTATGAGATTTACTCTGGGCATTACAACAAAATACATAGACCGCCATCCAACTGCATCTATGACTAATAATCCACTCCCGGGGATATCAATCCGAACACCCTAGAAGTATTAAGTTGCGAACAACAGATAATTACATTAAGCAAAGTGTGTAATGTAAACAAAGCATATGCCCTTGAGCATATGAATGTTATTTTCTCCCTAGTAGCAACAACACATCTACCACCTTAGAGGTTTCTGTCACTCCCCCAGGTGAAATAGAGGCATGAACCCACTATCGAGCATAAATACCCCCTCTTGGAGTCACTAGCAACTACTCGGCCAAGATAGCTACTAACAACGGAGAGCATGCAAGATCATAAACAACATAGAGATAACAAAAGATATAATTCAGTACAGCAACTTAATCATAAACACCAATATTCATCGGATCCCAACAAACCAAACATGTAGAATTACATAACGGTGATCTCAATCATGTAGGGGAGCTCATGAGATCTAAACATGAAGCACATGGTGGAGAAGACAACCATCTAGCTACTGCTATGGACCCATAGTCCAAGGTAGACTACTCACTCATCGCTCCGGAGGCAAGCATGGCGATGAAGAAGACCTCCGGTGGCGATTCCCCTCTCCGGCAGGGTGCCGGGAAGAGCTTCTGGACCCTCCCGATCTTCGGGTCGACGGTGGCGGCGGATCGCGATGTGTTCTGGAAATCTGATCGGGGACTTAGGTTTTTTCCATCGGGAGGTCTTTATAGGCGAAGGGGCGATGTCAGAGGGGGAGCCAGGCGCCCTCACGCGGGGCCCGCGCGGCCAGGGGCCTGGCCACGCCGCCCCTGCGTGTGGGGCCCTGGTGGGCCCCCTCCGACTCTTCTTCGGATCTCTGGAAGCTTCCGGGTAAATTAAGACTTCAGGAACTTGTTTCGTCCAATTCTGAGAATATTTCCTGTGTATCACTTCTGAAACACAAAAACAGCAGAAAACAGGGAACTGGCACTGTGGCAACTCGTTAATAGGTTAGTTCCGGAAAATGCATAAAAGTGTCACTAAGTGTAACGAAACAATAGGCAAATGGTGTAAAAACAAGCATGGAGCATCAAAAATTATAGATACGTTGGAGACGTATCAAGCATCCCCAAGCTTACCTCCTGCTCGTCCTCGAGTAGGTAAGTGATAACAAAAGAATAATTTTTGAGGTGACATGCACCTACACAATCTTGATCATATATGTAAGCATTGGTGAGCTGGGATCATAAGAACTTAAAACATGGGCATGAAGATATAATCATGTCAATAAGAACTTAGCAACCATGTTGTAAACATGCAAATGAACACAAACAAAAGATCATGAAAATGAAACAATGAAAGTCAAACATGTGTTAAAATCATAAGGAAAAACATACAAATGGTTTTCAGCTTGTCCTTCAAAGAGAGCAAAACATAAATGCATAGGACACCTTCAAGTTTAAGAGGGCGACTAGATACAAATAATTTAAGAACAACTGAAACCAACAATATGAATCAATCAATGAACTTTGGGACAATGCATATCACACTAAGAATGACAACTATGCTCTCTTAATGGTGCATAAAGAAAGAAGGTGGTGGCTCAACATAAAAGTAAAAGAAAGGCCCTTCGCAGAGGGAAGCAGTGATTGCAAGTTTTATAACCTTCAAAAATTATGGTACTTACCGGCTTTGAGCTCTCATTGCCCCCATCATAAGCATCTTGAATGATTAAAGTTAACGCGAGAACAATTATGATGCATATGCTTGACAAATCATAAGTTGAAAACCTCGTGCCCCGTGAATACGAGTACCCAAACCTCATGCTACTTTACTTAGAGTCCCAAGCAAGGCTCTTGTCATTGTAAGTATATGCATATCATTGAGAACCGCCAATGGGGTACCTCCGTACCCGATGACATGGAACAAGCCCACACCAAAATGACAGGACAAGCAGACAATGAACACCTCGACATCTCTTTTATTTGCCTTTTGTTTAGCTTTTTATTGTGAGATGCGTCGTCGAATGTTCACCATGGGTATGCTACAAATTTCCACCATGAATTATGCATGGCTTAGATTGGCGGCCCGGCGTTTCCCTAACACATATACAAACTCCATGATCCCCACAAGATTCCCAATTCATTTCACACCGCGGGCATCCATAAACAAAAGATCACAATATCAACTCAAATAAGAAGTGCAATGTTGAAAGCTTGCCCCATGACAGCATGGATGGGCTAGAATCCAACTTACAACTTGCAAGCATAACAACTCAACATAAGAGACCACAATGTCAAATTTTTAAGAACAGGAAAAAGTAAAGTGTGCCTTCCGGTTCGTGAGAGCTTTACTAACCAAATTTCGCATAACACTGGTAAGAGTTTAATTTGAAGAGAAAATAAAAGCAAGTCAAATTTACTTGGAATAGCAAATTGCTAGTAGGTATGTATGGTGGACACTTTGGAAAACTTTGGCTTTTAGGAGTTGGATGCACGAGTAGAGCTCATACTCAGTACAAGGCGAGGGCTAGCAAAAGACTGGGAGCGACCAACTAAGAGAGCAATAATGGCCATAATCATGCAAAGCGACAAAGCGACATTAAAAGAAGCATAAGATGGCATCAAAAGTCAAAAACTAAATGATCATGAAGGCTATTGGCAACTTTGTAAGAGTCTAACATGTGTGAGCATGCGCCAAGTCAACCCAAATAAAGCATCAAGGAGAAAACCAAAATAATGCTTCCATACAATAAAAACAACGCATGATTTTTTCAAAGGCTCCTTAAGCAATCTCAGTTATTTGAGACAAGTCATGCTATAGCAAAACCACTAAGCATACTATCAAAAAGACATCAAGCATGACATGAAAAAGCCTAAGCCACAGTCTACACAAGCTCCTTCTTGTACCACTATTTTGCACAAAGCTTTTTCTCTTTTCCAACACCATTTGAAATTTTTATAAACACCTCTTTTGATGAAAACCAATAAATATCAGAGGCAAAAATACACCTTGATGAAAAGATATGACAAGGTCTGAACGCAAATTAAGGCAAAAACGAAAACCAAAAGCAGTAGCAGAAAAAGAAGAACGCTCAATTTTTCATAAGAGTGAAAACTAGAGCGTTCTTTGCAAATGAAAACGAGTACATCTCCTCCAAAAGAAATTTGTTGGGGTCCAACCATTTATTGCAGCAAACAAACAAACTAAACTAACTAAGAAAACTAAAACAACTGACGCTCCAAGAAAAACACATAGTGCATGAAGCAATAAAAATATAGTGTTTTGAAAGGTGACCTGATTTTTGCCGATGAAGAAGGGGTGCCTCGGGGGCATCCCCAAGCTTTGACGCTTGTACTTCTTGGATATTTCTTGGGGTGATGCATGGGCATCTCCAAGCCTGAGCTTTTGTCCATTCTTCAACTCATCTCATCATTCTCCAATCCCTACACTTGAAAACTTCCTTCATACAAAACTAAACACAATTCTATTAGCAACATTAGTGTAAGCATAACATATAATCAACCTTCTTTTTGCTTCAGGTTTCAACTCAAAACCACCACATATATAGTAGATACTACTGTAGCAACCTCCCCAAAAGTTCCGTGATCAAAAGAACTCAAAAGAAAGCGATAAAGGGGCAAACACAAATATTGGCAGAAATCTGTCAAAACTGAACAGCTGACAAAGGTCGAATTTTTTAGGGGTTTTCTGTTGCTCAAATAAAAAAGTGTTCAACTAACAAAAGTTTGGATATAACCTGGGGCATATGCACAAGAAATCGCAGGTCCAAAAGATAAACAGAGAATTTTCACGAATTTTTACGGTGCAGCACCGAAAACAGTTTCAGGACAGCAACATCCCCAAATCTTTACCTCGCTCAAATTAGAGGCTTCTCTTGGCACAAAAACGAAATAAACAAGATAAGGAGCGGTCATTACAGTAGTAATGACTTCCAAGACTCAAATAAAAGAAAAAGTACTGAAAAGAAAACATTGGGTTATCTCCCAAGAGTGCTTTTCTTTAACGCCTTTGAGCTAGGCGCAGAAAATTGCGAATCAAGTAATATCAAGTGATGAAGCATCAAGCTCATAATTTGCTCTAAGAATAGAGTCAAAAAGTAATTTCTTTCTTTTCCTAGGGAAGTGTTCCATACCTTTCTTTAGTGGGAATTGATATTTGATAGTGCCTTCCCTCATATCAATGATGGCACCTACAGTTCGAAGAAAGGGTCTTCCCAAAATGATAGGACATGAAGCATGGCATTCAACGTCCATATCAAGAAAATCAACAGGAACAAGGTTATAGTTAACCACAATAAGAACATCATTAATTCTTCCCAAAGGTTTCTTCTTAGCAACATCAGCAATAGGAACATCAAAATAACATTTTTCAAGCGGTGGTAAATCAAGCATGTCATAAATCTTTCTAGGCATGATAGAAATACTAGCACCTAGATCACATAAAGCATGTCAATCATAACCATTAACATGCATATCAATGATGGGTTCCCAACCATCTTCTAACTTCTTGGGAATAGAGGCTTTTTGCTTCAACTTTTCATCCCTAATTTTTATGAGAGCATTGTTAATATGCTTAGTAAAAGCAATATTTAAAGAACTAGCATTGGGAGTCAAAGCAAGCTTTTGCAAGAACAAAATTACTTCAGATATATTGCAGCCATCAACATCAAAATCATTAAAAGAAATAGAGCTATCATCTCCCACACTCCGAAAAATTTCAGCACTCTTTTGAGAAAAAGTTTTGGCAGTTTTAGGCTTTTTAACACAAGGAGTGGGAGTTTTCTCTACACCAATCAAAGTAAGAGGATTGCTAGCAGTAGGAGCAACATCATTAGAGGTAGTAATGGTATATACCTTCATCTCTCTAGCCATCTCATCTTCTCTTTCCCACCTGGCATGCAATTCCGCTAACAATCTAATATTTTCATCAATTCCAACTTGGATAGCATTAGCGGTAGCAAAAACATTGTTCTCTTTCACATCATTAGGAAACACTTTTAATTTCAGAAGTTCAACATCATGAGCAAGGCTATCAACTTTAGAAGCAAAAATATCAATTTTGCCTAACTTTTCCTCAACAGACTTATTAAAAGCAGTTTGCTTACCGATGAAGTCCTTGAGCATTACCTCAAGCTCGGAGGGCGCGGCCCTAGTGTTGTTGTAGGAATTACCATAAGAGTTACCATAACCATTACCATTAGTAGAAGGATACGGCCTATAATTGTTACTAGCAAAATTGTTCCTATAAGCATTGTTGTTAAAATTATTGTTTCTATTGAAATTCACATCAACATGCTCTTCTTGAGCAACCAGAGAGGCCAAAGGAACATTATTAGGATCAACATGAGTCCTATCATTAGCAAGCATAGCCATAATGGTATCAATCTTATCATTCAAGGAAGAGGTTTCCTCAACAGAATTTAACTTCTTACCTTGTGGAGCTCTCTCGGTGTGCCATTCAGAATAATTTACCATCATGTTGTCGAGTAGCTTTGATGCGGCGCCCAAGGTAAGGGACATAAAAGTGCCTCCAGCAGCTGAATCAAGTAGGTTCCTTGAAGAAAAATTCAGTCCTGCATAAAAAGTTTGGATAATCATCCAAGTAGTCAGTCCATGAGTGGGGCAATTCTTTATCATAGATTTCATTCTTTCCCAAGCTTGAGAAACATGTTCATTATCAAACTGAGTAAACTTCATAATATTGCTACGCAGAGATATAATCTTAGCAGGAGGATAGTATCTACCAATAAAGGCATCCTTACACTTAGCCCATGAATCAATACTATTCTTTGTCAAAGACAACAACCAATCTTTAGCTTTTCCTCTCAAAGAAAAAGGAAACAACTTGAGCTTAATAATATCACTTTCTACATCCTTATATTTCTGCATCTCACATAGCTCAACAAAATTGTTGAGATGAGCTGCAGCATCTTCAGTACTAGCACCAGAAAATTGCTCTTTCATAACAAGGTTCAATAAAGCAGGCTTAATCTCATAAAAGTTTGCAGCAGGAACAGGTGGCTTAATAGGAGTGCAGATAAAATCACTATTGTTTGTGCTAGTAAAGTCACACAACTTGGTGTTTTCAGGATTGGCCATTTCAGCAAAACGAAAGTAAACAAGTAAAAACAACTACCAAGGATTCTAATTTTTTTGGGTTTTTGATATAAAGCAGTGTAGGTAAAATAAATAAAGTAAAGCAAAACAATAACAAAGTAAAGGATGTGTGTGCGAAAAACTCCCCTCGCAGAAGTCTTCTCTTCCTCCCCGGCAACGGCGCCAGAAAATTAGCTGATCCCTTGTTGATGGCGCCCAGAAAATTAGCTGCTGGTGCCAAGTTGATGTGGAGCAGACTGTCCTTGTGCGTGGTGAATAACCAGCCCGTTGGGAACCCCAAGAGGAAGGTATGATGAGTATAGCAGTTAGTTTTCCCTCAGTTTAAGAAACCAAGATTTAATGTCGGTCAGGAGAGGAGAGACAATGACGACTGAAGGTGATGCGGACTGGCTTAGTAACACTCCAACAAGGGCGCCGTTTAACGATACTTGTTGACTCGTCTTCGGCCAGTAGCAACGCGGAACCTGCACACAACACAACCAAGTACTTTGTCCCCAACTTGCGATGAGGTTGTCAATCTCACCGGTTTGCTTGAAACAAAGGTTATGAGCGTATCGAGTGGAAAACAATATAGTATGCGAGTAAAGTAAACAATGCAAGTAAAGTAAACAGGTGATAGCAATATGATGTAAATAGGACCGGGGTCCACAGTTCACTAGTGGTGTCTCTCCATAAGATAAATAACACATGCTGGGTAAACAAATTACAGTTGGGCAATTGATAGAATAGAGATAAATGTGATATGTCAAGAAGATCACTATGAGATTTACTCTGGGCATTACAACAAAATACATAGACCGCCATTCAACTGCATCTATGACTAATAATCCACTCCCGGGGATATCAATCCGAACACCCTAGAAGTATTAAGTTGCGAACAACAGATAATTGCATTAAGCAAAGTGTGTAATGTAAACAAAGCATATGCCCTTGAGCATATGAATGTTGTTTTTTCCCTAGTAGCAACAGCACATCTACCACCTTAGAGGTTTCTGTCACTCCCCCAGGTGAAATAGAGGCATGAACCCACTATCGAGCATAAATACCCCCTCTTGGAGTCACTAGCAACTACTCGGCCAAGATAGCTACTAACAACGGAGAGCATGCAAGATCATAAACAACATAGAGATAACAAAAGATATAATTCAGTACATCAACTTAATCATAAACACCAATATTCATCAGATCTCAACAAACCAAACATGTAGAATTACATAACGGTGATCTCAATCATGTAGGGCAGCTCATGAGATCTAAACATGAAGCACATGGTGGAGAAGACAACCATCTAGCTACTTCTATGGACCCATAGTCCAAGGTAGACTACTCACTCATCGCTCCGGAGGCAAGCATGGCGATGAAGAAGACCTCCGGTGGCGATTCCCCTCTCCGGCAGGGTGCCGAGAAGAGCTTCTGGACCCTCCCGATCTTCGGGTCGACGGTGGCGGTCGATCGCGATGTGTTCTGGAAATCTGATCGGGGACTTAGGTTTTTTCTGTTGGGGGGTCTTTATAGGCGAAGGGGCGATGTCAGAGGGGGAGCCAGGCGCCCTCACGCGGGGCCCGTGCGGCCAGGGGCCTGGCCGCGCCGCCCCTGCGTGTGGGGCCCTGGTGGCCCCCCTCCGACTCTTCTTCGGATCTCTGGAAGCTTCCGGGTAAAATAAGACTTCAAGAACTTGTTTCGTCCAATTCCGAGAATATTTCCTGTGTATCACTTCTGAAACACAAAAATAGCAGAAAATAGGGAACTGGCACTATGGCAACTCGTTAATAGGTTAGTTCTGGAAAATGCATAAAAGTGCCACTAAGTGTAACGAAACAATAGGCAAATGGTGTAAAAACAAGCATGGAGCATCAAAAATTATAGATACGTTGGAGACGTATCAACCTCTAAGGTTGTAGATGTGCTATTGCCACTAGGGAGAAAACAACATTCTTATGTCCAAGGGCATATGCTTTGTTTACATTACACACTTTGCTTAATGCAGTTATCTGTTGTTCACAACTTAATACTCTTGGGGTGTTCGGACGATATCCCCGTGGGTGGATTATTAGTCATAGATGCAGTTGGATAGCGGTCTATGTATTTTGTTGTAATGCCTAGAGTAAATCTCATTGTGATCCTCGCAACATATGCACGTTATCTTTATTCTATCAATTGCCCAACTGTAATTTGTTTACCCAGCATGTTGTTATTTATTTTATGGAGAGACACCACTAGTGAACTGTGGACCCCGGTCCAATTTCCTTTACATTGCTATCACCTGTTTACTATTACTTGCACTATTTACTTTCTTGCATACTACTATTGCTTTCCACTCGATACGCTCATACCTTTGTTTACAGCAAACCGATGAGATTGACAACCTCATCGTAAGTTGGGAGCAAAGTATTTGGTTGTGTTGTGTGCAGGTTCCACGTTGCTGTTGGTGCAAAGCAAAGCCTGGACGAGGCGCCTTGTAAATTGTCCGGAGCTGTCGCGAAGCTAGCAAGCATCACCTTCTTAAGTTTGGCTTTCTCCTACTGGACTGATAAACCTTGGTTTCTTACTGAGGGAAAACTGCTGCTGTGCTCATCATACCTTCCTCTTGGGGTTCCCAACTGGTCGGTGATCCATATTAACACCAACACCATCACCCCTCAAGTATTAAGTTGCGAACAACAGATAACTGCATTAAGCAAAGTGTGTAATGTAAACAAAATGAATGTCCTTGGACACAAGAATGTTGTTTTCTCCCTAGTGGCAACAACACATCTACAACCTTAGAGGTTTCTGTCACTCCCCCAGATTAAATAGAGGCATGAACCCAACTATCAAGCATAAATACCCCCTCTTGGAGTCACTAGTATCTACTTGGCCAAGATAGCTACTAACAACGGAGAGCATGCAAGATCATAAACAACATAGAGATAACATAAGATAAAATTCTGCACATCAACTTAACATAACACCAATATTCATCGGATCCCAACAAACACAACATGTAGAATTACACAAAGATGATCTCGATCATGTAAGGCAGCTCACGAGATCTAAATATGAAGCACATGGTGGAGAAGACAACCATCTAGCTACTACTATGGACCCATAGTCCAAGTTAGACTACTCACTCATCGCTCCGGAGGCAAGCATGGCGATGAAGAAGACCTCCGGTGGCGATTCCCCTCTCTGGCAGGGTGCCGGGAAGAGCTTCTGGACCCTCCCGATCTCGGGTGGATGACGGCGGAGGACCGCGATGTGTTTCTGGAAAATTGATCGGGTCTTTAGGTTTTTCCCATCGGGGGGTCTTTATAGGCGAAGGGGCAGCGTCAGAAGTGGACCAGGGGGCCCTCACCATAGGGCAGTGCGCCCAGGGGCTGGGTCGCGCCCCCTGGTGATGAGGCTGGCCCCTGGCCCCTCTCCGTCTCCTCTTCGGTCTTCTGGAAGCTTCGGTAAATATTAGGAGGTTCGGCTTTTGTTTCGTCCAATTCTGAGAATATTTCCTGTGTAACTTTTCTGAAACACAAAAATAGCAGAAAATAGGGAACTAGCACTATGGCATATTGTTAATAGGTTAGTTCCGGAAAATGCATAAAAACACCACGAAGTGTAACAAAACACTAAGCAAATGGTGTAAGAACAAGCATGGAGCATCAAAAATTATAGATACATTTGAGACGTATCAAGCATCCCCAAGCTTAACTCCTGCTTGTCCTCGAGTAGGTAAGTGATAACAAAGAATAATTTTTGAGGTGACATGCACCAACACAATCTTGATCATCTATGTAAGCATTGAGTGCTGGGATCAAAGAACTTAAAACATGGGCATGAAAGACATAATCTTGATAGAAGAAACTTAGCAACCATGTTATAACATGAAAAAGAACACAAATGAAAGATCATGAAAATGAAACAATGAAAGTCAAACGTGTGTTCAAATCATATGGAAAAACATAGCAAATGGTTTTCAGCTTGTCCTTCATGGAATAGCAAAACATAAATGCATAGGACACCTTCAAGTTTAAGAGGGCGACTAGATACAAATAATTTAAGAACAAGTGAAACCAAAATCATGAATCAATCAATGATAAACTTTGGGACTATGTACATTAAACTCAGAATGACAACTATGTTCTCTTAGACGGTGCATAAAGGTAGAAGGTGGTGACTCAACATAAAAGTAAAAGAAAGGCCCTTCGCAGAGGGAAGCAGTGATTGCAAGTTTTATAAACCTTCAAAAATTATGGTACTTACTAGCTTTGAGCTCTCATTGCCCCCATCATAGGCATCTTGAATTGTTAAAGTTAATGCGAGTACAATTATGAAGCATATGCTTGACAAATCATAAGTTGAAAACCTCGTGTCCCGTGAAGTACGAATACCCAAACCTCATGCTAGTCGACTTAGAGTCCCAAGGAAGCTATTGTCATTGTAAGTATATGTGTATCATCGAGAACCGCCAACGGGGTACCTCCGTGCCCGATGACATGGAACAAGCCCAAATCAAAATGACAGGACAAACAGACAATGAACACCTCGACATCTCTTTTATTTACCATTGGTATAGCTTTTTATTTTGAGATGCATCGTTGAATGTTCACTATGGGCATGCTATAAATTTTCACCATGAAATATGCAGGGCTTAGATTGGCGGCCCAGGCATTTCTCTAACACATATAAAAACTCCATGATCCTGCAAGATTCCCAACTTATTACACATTGCGAGTATCCATAAACAAAAGATCACGATATCAACTCAAATAAGAAGTGCAATGTTGAAAGCTTACCCCATGACGGCATGGTTTTGCTAATTTCCAATTTACAACTTGCAAGCATAACAACTCAACATAAGAGAGCCACAATGTCAAATTTTTAAGAACGAGAAAAGTAAAGTGTGCCATCAGGTTCGTGAGAGCTTTACTGACTAATTTTCGCATAACACCAAAAAGAGTTTAATTTGAATGATAGATAAAAGCAAGTCAAATGTACTTTGGAATAGCAAATTGCTAATAGGTGTGTATGGTGGACACAATGGAATAACTTAGTTTTTGGGAGTTGGATGCACGAGTAGAGCTCATACTCCTTACAAAATGAGGGCTAGCAAAAGACTGGGAGCAACCAACTAAGAGAGCAATAACGGCCATAATCATGCATAGCGACAAAACATCATTAAGAGAAGCATAAGATGGCATCAAAAGTCAAAAACTAAATGATCATAGAGGCTTATGGCGACTTTGTATGAGTCAAACATGTGTGATAATGCGCCAAGTCAACCCAAATAAAGCATCAAAGGAGAAAACCAAAATAATGCTTCCAAATAATAAAAACAACGCATGATTTTTTCAAAGGCTCATTAAGCAATCTCAGTCATTTGAGACAAGTCATGCTACAGCAAAACCACTAAGCATACTATCAAAACAACATCAAGCACGACATGCAAAAGTCCAAGCCGCAGTCTAAACAAGCTCCTTTTTGGACCACTTTTTTGCATGAAACTTTCTCTCTTTTCCAACACCATTCGAACCTTTTTGAAATAACTCTTTTGATGAATACAAACATGGACCAGAGGTCAAAATACACCTTGATATAAAGATAAAACAAGATCTGAACAAAAATCAAGGCGAAAAACGAAGGCTAAACGCAGTTCTAGAAAAAGAGAACACTCATTGAACGATTAGAGTGAAAAACGGAGTGTTCTTGGCAAATGAAAAGCAAGTAATCTTCTCCAAAAGAAATTTGTTGGGGTACAACCATTTATTGCAGCAAACAAAACTAAACAAAATTGAAAACTAAAGTAAAGACGCTCCAAGAAAAACGCATAGTGCATGAAGCAATAAAAATATAGTGTGTTGAAAGGTGACCTGATTTTTGCCGATGAAGAAGGGGTGCCTCGGGGCATCCCCAAGCTTTGACGCTTGTACCTCTTGGATATTTATTGGGGTGCGTGGGCATCCCCAAGCTTGATCTTTTGTACATTCTTCAACTCATCTCATCATTCTCCGATACGTACACTTGAAAACTTCCTTCATACAAAACTCAACACAATTCTATTAGCAACATTAGTGCAAGCATAATAATGAATCAACCCCTTTTTGGTTCAGATTTCAACTCAAAACCACCACATATAAAGCACATACTACTGTAGCAACTTCTCCAAAAGTTCCGTGATCAAAAGAACTAAAAAAGAAAGCGATCGAGAGGCAAACACAAATAGTGGCAGAAATCTGTCAAAACAGAACAGCTGACAAAGGTCGATTTTGTCGAGGGTTTTCTGTTGCTCAAATAAAAAAGTGTAAAACTAATGAAAGTTTGGATATAACCTGGGGCATATGCACAATAAGTCGCAGGTCAAAAAGATATTCTGAGAATTGTCACGAATTTTTACGGTGCAGCACCGAAATCTGTTTCAGGACAGCAACTTCCCCAAATCTTACCTCACTCAAATTAGAGGTTTCTCTTGGCACAACAACAAAATAAAAGGATAAGGAGCGGTTATTACAGTAGTAATAACTTCCAAGACACAAATAAAAGAAAAAGAACTGAAAATAAAACAATGGGTTATCTCCCAAGAGTGCTTTTCTTTAACGCCTCTGAGCTAGGCGCAAAAAGTGCGAATCAAGTAATATCAAGTGATGAATTAAGATCCATTACAGAGGTCTGTTCAATAAGACATTGTATTGCATCCATATAAGTTTTTGAAGACCCCTTGTGAGAACGCTTTGGTTCACTCAATTCACTAAAAAGATTTTCAGGACAAATCCAATCAAAATTATTTTCCAAAGCTTCATGCAATCCTACAAGTTTGCAAGGAATTGGTACTTTGAAATCTTCATTGTTTGTACCAACAACATTAACAGGTGCGCCAAGCATATTAAAACACTCAAAAACTTTCCTAGCTTCAATACCAACATCTCTAAATTCTCTACTCAAAGTCTCCAAGATAGAATATTTCTTTTCGGAGTCTTCGATATCATGAAGCTTAAGAAACATTTGTTGCATAAAAGGGTTGAGGTTAACAAACCTAGTCTCCAACGTGTGAACTAAATAAGCAGAAGCAACTTCATAACTAGGAGCAAGCTCAGCCAAAGATTTTTCCTCAACATCTTTATGCATGCGAATATGATTAAAGAACTCCTCAATGTTACTTTTCCCAATAATAGAACCACTACCTACTAAGAGGTCCTCTAAAACATACTTAGGGAACAACATAATGAACTAAGAGTAATAAAGTAAGAACTATAAAGGATACTAATTTTTTTGTATTTTTGATAAAATGATGCAAGCAAAAATAAAGTAAAGCAAAACTAAAACAAAGTAAAGGATGTGCGTGCGAAACTCCCCTTGCAGAAGTCTTCTTTTTCCCTGGCAATGGCGCCAAAAAATTAGCTTGATGCACGCAGATAACCACCCAGTTGGGAACCCCAAGAGGAAGGTATGATGAGCACAGTAGCAAGTTTTCCCTTAGTAAGAAACCGAGGTTTATCGAACCAGTAGGAAAAAGCCAAACGTCGGAAGGTGATGCCTGCTAGCTTTGCGACAGCTCCGGACAATTTATGAGGCGCCTCGTCCAGGCTTTGCTTTGCACTAGAAGCAACGTGGAACCTGCACACAACCCAACCAAGAACTTTGCTCCCAACTTACGATGAGGTTGTCAATCTCACCGGTTTGCTGTAAACAAAGGTATGAGCGTATCGAGTGGAAAACAGTAGTAGTATGCGAGAAAGTAAACAGTGCGAGTAAAACTAAAATGGTGATAGCAATGTAAAGGAAATTGGATCGGGGTCCATAGTTCACTAGTGGTGTCTCTCCATAAGAAGAATAACAACATCTTGGGTAAACAAATTACAGTTGGGCAATTGATAGAATAAAGATAATGTGCATATGTCACGAGGATCACTATGAGATTTACTCTGGGCATTACAACAAAATACATAGACCACCATCCAGCTGCATCTATGACTAATAATCCACTCGTGGGGATATCATCCGAACACCCCTCGAGTATTAAGTTGCGAACAACAGATAACTGCATTAAGCAAAGTGTGTAATGTAAACAAAACGAATGTCCTTGGACACAAGAATGTTGTTTTCTCCCTAGTGGCAACAACACATCTACAACCTTAGAGGTTTCTGTCACTCCCCCAGATTAAATAGAGGCATGAACCCAACTATCGATCATAAATACCTCCTCTTGGAGTCACTAGTATCTACTTGGCCAAGATAGCTACTAACAATGGAGAGCATGCAAGATCATAAACAACATAGAGATAACATAAGATAAAATTCAGCACATCAACTTAACATAATGATATGTCTCAAACGTATCTATAATTTTTGATGCTCCATGCTGGTTTTTACACCATTTGCTTAGTGTTTCGTTACACTTCGTGGCATTTTTATGAATTTTCTGGAACTAACCTATTAACAAGATGCCACAGTGCTAGTTCCCTGTTTTCTGTTGTTTCTGTGTTTCAGAAAAGTTACACAGGAAATATTGGACGAAACAAAAGCCGAACATCCAGAAATTTACCGAAGCTTCCAGAAGTCCGAAGAGGAGACGGAGAGGGGCCATGGGCCGGCCACATAGTAGGGCGGCACGGCCCAGCCCCTGGCCATGCCCCCTATGTGTGAGACTGCCCTGGTCCACTTCTGACGCTGCCCCTTCGCCTATAAAGACCCCCCGATGGGAAAAACCTAAGTGCCTGATACGTCTCAAACGTATCTATAATTTTTGATGCTCCATGCTTGTTTTTACACCATTTGCTTAGTGTTTCATTACACTTCATGGCGTTTTTATGCATTTTTTAGAACTAACCTATTAATGAGATGCCACAGTGCCAGTTCCCTATTTTCTGCTATTTTTGTGTTTCAGAAAAGTTACACAGGAAATATTCTCGGAATTGGACGAAACAAAAGCCAAACATCCAGAAATTTACCGAAGCTTCCAGAGAACCGAAGAGGAGACGGAGTGGGGCCACAAGGGGCCCACACAACAGGGCGGTGCGGCCTAGGGCTTAGCCGCGCCCCCTATGTGTGTGGCCACCTCGGTCGACTTCTGACGATGCCCCTTCGCCAAAAAAGACCCCCTGACGGGAAAAACCTAAACACCTGATCAATTTTCTAGAAACACATCGCGATCCGCCGTCATCGACCCGAGATTGGGAGGGTCCAGAAGCTCTTCCCGGCACCCTGCCGGAGAGGGGAATCGCCACCGGAGGTCTTCTTCATCGCCATGCTTGCCTCCGGCGCGATGAGTGAGTAGTCTACCTTGGACTATGGGTCCATAGCAGTAGCTAGATGGTTGTCTTCTCCACCATGTGCTTAATGTTTAGATCTCGTGAGCTGCCTTACATGATCGAGATCACCGTTATGTAATTCTACATGTTGTGTTTGTTGGGATCCGATGAATATTGGTTTTATGATTGAGTTGATGTTCTGAATATTATCTTATGTTATCTCTATGTTGTTTATGATCTTGCATGCTCTCCGTTGTTAGTAGCTATCTTGGCCGAGTAGATACTAGTGACTCGAAGAGGGGGTATTTATGCTCGATAGTTGGGTTCATGCCTCTATTTAATCTGGGGGAGTGACAGAAACCTCTAAGGTTGTAGATGTGATGTTGCCACTAGGGAGAAAACAACATTCATATGTCCAAGGGCATATGCTTTGTTTACATTACACACTTTGCTTAATGCAGTTATCTGTTGTTCGCAACTTAATACTTGTGGAGTTCTCGGATTGATTCTCCGCAAGTGGATTATTAGTCATAGATGGAGTTGGATGGCGGTCTATGTATCTTGTTGTAATGCCCAGAGTAAATCTCATAGTGATCCTCTTGACATATCACGTTATCTTTATTCTATCAATTGCCCAACTGTAATTTGTTTACCCAGCATGTGTTATTTTATCTTATGGAGAGACACCACTAGTGAACTGTGGACTCCGGTCGTATTTCCATTATATTGCTATCACCTGTTTACTTTACTCGCACTGTTGACTTTACGTGCATACTACTATTGCTTTCCACTCGATACGCTCATTCCTTTGTTTCAACCAAACTGGTGAGATTGACAACCTCATCGTAAGTTGGGAGCAAAGTATTTGGTTGTGTTGTGTGCAGGTTCCACGTTGCTACTAGTTGAAGACGTGCTAACAAGTATCGTAAACGGCGCCCTTGTTGGAAGTCACTAGGCTAGCGAGCATCACCTTCTCGAGTTTGGCTTTTTCCTGGATTCGACATACCTTGGTTTCTTATTGAGGGAAAAGCTTGCTGCTGTACTCATCATACCTTTCTCTTGGGGTTCCCAACTGGACGGTGAAAAACTATCAACACCGTGCCGCATCAAGACTCTTTTCTGGCGCCGTTGCTGGGGAAAAAGAAGACTTCTGCAAGGGGAGTTTCGCATGCACATCCTTTACTTTGTTTATTGTTTTGCTTTACTTTATTTTTACTTGCATCGTTTTATCAAAAACACAAAAAAATTAGTTTCCTTTATAGTTGTTATTTTTGTTGGTCTGCTACTGTCTTGCTTTATCATGCTTTCTATCAATGGTTGGTTTCTTTGAAACTAAATCTTTTTCGCAATGTGGGTTCACGGAAGAGCAGCAAAATTATTATGAGGAACACCGCTTGTCACAAAAAGGGAAACACTTATGGGAACAAATCAATAGATTGTATATCATTGCTAAAAATGTGTGCTCTACTTATAATGTTACTTATTGCTTTGATAGATCTTGTTGCTGTAGGAGGTATAAACACCTCCCTTTTCAATGTGAGTATAACGATGATGTTACCATATCTTCTTATATTAAAGGAAATTATGACTTTTACGATGTGGAACAAATTGAAGAATTTCTCGCTTGGAAGGGTGCATTCGAACTTGCTTATTTTCTTGAAAATACTGATGATGCACCTTATAAATACAAGGTTTATGATATACTGAAATTTTGCTTTGATAATTACAAGGAAGAAAATGGCTATATTCTTAAATATCTTAATAGATGCTCTCAAACGGAAGAGACTAATGCCTTGAAGGAGCCTATGGAAGAAGAAATTGCTGAAACTGGAAGCTCATTGGATGAAAAAGAGGAGGAGAGTGATGATCAAGAGGAGGAAGAATGGAGCTACCCATGTCTACCTCCCAATAAGAGTAACTCTTTAACTAATACCTTATTTGTTCGCCCTCCATGCTTAACAAAGGAGGCTGAGTATGATATTTATATTGTTGAGTTTGTTCATGATGCTACTAAAAATTATTATGAGAGAGGAAAATATGGTTGTTGGAATTCTTATGTTACTAAAACACCTCTCTTTATATTGAAAGTTCCGAAGTTGTTCTTGTTTTATCTACCCATACTTGTGACTATTTGCTTCTTTGATTTATTTTATTACAAGATTCCTATGCATAGGAAGTGGGTTAGACTTAAATGTGTTTTATATTTTCTCCTTGATGCTCTTTTTGGCTTCCATTCATATTTCTTATGTGAGCATCTTCTCAAATTACTGAGCCTAGCTCAAAGGCGTTAAAGAAAAGCACTCTTGGGAGATAACCCATTGTTTTACTTTCAGTTCCTTTTCTTTTATTTGAGTCTTGGAAGTTATTACTACTGTAATAACCTCTCATTATCCTTTTTATTTCGTTTTTGTGCCAAGAGAAGCCTCTAATTTGAGTGAGGTAAGATTTGGGGATGTAGCTGTCCTGAAACAGATTTCGGTGCTGCACCGTAAATATTCGTGAAAATTCTCAGTATATCTTTTGGACCTGCGATTTCTTGTGCATATGCCCCAGGTTATATCAAAACTTTCATTAGTTATACACTTTTTGATTTGAGCAACAGAAAACCCTCTAAAAATTCGACCTTTGTCAGCTGTTCTGTTTTGACAGATTTCTGCCAATATTTGTGTTTGCCGCTTTATCGCTTTCTTTTTTAGTTCTTTTGATCACAGAACGTTTGGGGAAGTTGCTACAGTAGTATAAGCTTTATATGTGGTGGTTTTAGTTGAAACCTGAAGCAAAAAGGGTTGATTCATTGCTATGCTTACACTAATGTTGCTAATAGAATTGTGTTTAGTTTTGTATGAAGGAAGTTTTCAAGTGTAGGGATTGGAGAATGATGAGATGAGTTGAAGAATGGACAAAAGCTCAAGTTTAGGGATGCCCATGTCACCCCAAGAAATATCCAAGAAGTACAAGCGTCAAAGCTTGGGGATGCCCCCAAGGCACCCCTTCTTCATCGGCAACAATCAGGTCACCTTTCAACACACTATATTTTTATTGCTTTATGCATTATGCGTTTTTCTTGGAGCATCAGTTGTTTTTAGTTTTCAGTTTTGTTTAGTTTTGTTTGCTGCAATAAGTGGTTGGACCCCAACAAATTCCTTTTGGAGAAGTTGCCTTGCTTTTCATTTGCCAAGAACACTCTGTTTTTCACTCTTATCGTTCAACGAGTGTTCTTCTTTTTTTAGAACTGTGTTTAGCTTTCATTTTTTGCCTTGATTTGTGTTCAGATCTTGTTATATCTTTGCATCAAGGTGTATTTTTACCTCTGGTCCATGTTGGTTTTCATCAAAAGAGTTGTTTCAAAAAAGTTCAAATGGTGTTGGAAAAGAGAAAAAGCTTTATGCAAAAAACTGGTACAAAAGGAGCTTATGTAGACTGCGGCCTAGACTTTTGCATGTCGTGCTTGATGTCTTTTTGATTGTATGCTTAATGGTTTTGCTGTAGCATGGCTTGTCTCAAATGACTGAGATTGCTTAATGAGCCTTTGAAAAAAACATGCGTTGTTTTAATTATTTGGAAGCATTATTTTGGTTTTCTTCTTTGATGCTTTATTTGGGTTGACTTGGCGCATGCTCACACATGTTTGAATCATACAAAGTCACCATTAGCCTCTATGATCATTTAGTTTTTGACTTTTGATGCCATCTTATGCTTCTTTTAATGTTACTTTGTCGCTCTGCATGATTATGGCCGTTATTGCTCTCTTAGTTGGTCGCTCCCAGTCTTTTGCTAGCCCTCATTTTGTACTGAGTATGAGCTCTACTCGTGCATCCAACTCCTAAAAACCAAGTTTGCCATTGTGTTCACTATAAATTCCTATGCATGGTATTTGCAAGCCATTCCAAGTAAATTTTCATGTGCTACCTTTCAAAACTTTCAACTACTTCTCATTTTGTGCCACTGTTTTTAGCTCATGAGGACGTAGTGGTCGGAATTGCTATCTTCCATACTAAATTGAGTACCCTTCGACTAGGCAGCTTCATCTGCTCGTCATTAATTTTGCAAGGGAGCTGGTCAGACCATTATAATCTAATTATAAAAAAGAAAAAAGGCACTCCTCCATGGTACGTGAATGTTGGTGGGCACCCGATGGAATCGGCCAGCCATGGTTTGAGAAAGGAAAAAAGGTGGAGAGGAGTGACAAAGCTTTATAAAAGAGCACCAATGTGCCAAATTTTGAAAGAACTCGGAACCGCTCTCACTTGTTTATTATGGAAGATAGTAATTCCCCATTGTCAGTCGTTGACATGAAACAACCACCTCTCAAAACCCAATATTTTTATCTCTCTGTTTTACAAATGAAAAGCTCTAGCACATGTTTAATCACTACTTCCCTCTGCGAAGGGCCTTTCTTTTACTTTTATGTTGAGTCACCACCTTCTTTCTTTATGCACCGTCTAAGAGAGCATAGTTGTCATTCTGAGTATAATGTGCATTGTCCCAAAGTTTTCATTGATTGATTAATGATGTTGGTTTCACTTGTTCTTAAATTATTTGTATCTAGTCGCCCTCTTAAACTTGAAGGTGTCCTATGCATTTATGTTTTGCTCTCTCATGAAGGACAAGCTGAAAACTATTTGTATGTTTTTCCATATGATTTGAACACATGTTTGACTTTCATTGTTTCATTTTCATGATCTTTTGTTTGTGTTCTTTTTCATGTTATAACATGGTTGCTAAGTTTCTTCTATCAAGATTATATCTTTCATGCCCATGTTTAAGTTCTTTTGATCCCAGTGCACAACGCTTACATAGATGATCAAGATTGTGTAGGTGCATGTCACCTCAAAAATTATTTCTTTGTTATCACTTACCTACTCGAGGACGAGCAGGAGTTAAGCTTGGGGATGCTGATACGTCTCAAACGTATCTATAATTTTTGATGCTTGATACGTCTCAAACGTATCTATAAATTTTGATGCTCCATGCTTTTTTTTACACCATTTGCTTAGTGTTTCGTTACACTTCGTGGCACTTTTATGCATTTTTTGGAACTAACCTATTAACAAGTCGCCACAGTGTCAGTTCCCTGTTTTCTGCTGTTTTTGTGTTTCAGAAAAGCTACACAGGAAATATTCTCGGAATTGGATGAAACAAAAGCCGAACGTCTAGAAATTCACCAAAGCTTCTAGAGAACCGAAGGGGAGATGGAGTGGGGCCACGAGGGCCCCACACAATAGGGCGGCGTGGCCTGGCCCCTGGCCGTGCCCCCTATGTGTGATGGCGCCTCAGCCCACTCCTGACATTGCCCCTTTGCCTATAAAGACCCCTCAATGGGAAAAACCTAAGGGCCCGATCACTTTTCCAGAACACATCGCGATCCACCGCCGTTGTCGACCCGAAGATCGGGAGGGTCTAGAATATCTTCCTGGCACCCTGCCAGAGAGGGGAATCGCCACCGGAGGTCTTCTTCATCGCCATTCTTGCCTCCGGCGCGATGAGTGAGTAGTCTACCTTGGACTATGGGTCCATAGCAGTAGCTAGATGGTTGTCTTCTCCACCATGTGCTTCATGTTTAGATCTTGTGAGCTTCCTTACATGATCGAGATCACCGTTATGTAATTCTACATGTTGTGTTTGTTGGGATCCGATGAATATTTGTGTTATGATTGAGTTGATGTAGTGAATATTATCTTATGTTATCTCTATGTTGTTTATGATCTTGCATGCTCTCCGTTGTTAGTAGCTATCTTGGCCAAGTAGTTGCTAGTGACTCCAAGAGGGGGTATTTATGCTCCATAGTGGATTCATGCCTCTATTTAATCTGGGGGAATGACAGAAACCTCTAAGGTTGTAGATGTGCTGTTGCTACTAGGGGGAAAACAACATTCATATGCTCGAGGGCATATGCTTTGTTTACATTACACACTTTGCTTAATACAATTATCTGTTGTTCACAACTTAATACTTGTGGAGTTCTCGGATTGATTCGCCACAAGTGGATTATTAGTCATAGATGCAGTTGGATGGCGGTCTATGTATCTTGTTGTAATGCCCAGAGTAAATCTCATAGTGATCCTCTCATCGTATGCACGTTGTCTTTATTCTATCAATTGCCCAACTGTAATTTGTTTACCCAGCATGTGTTATTTTATCTTATGGAGAGACACCACTAGTGAACTGTGGACCCCGGTCCTATTTCCTTTATATTGCTATCACATGTTTACTTTACTCGCACTGTTTACTTTACTCGCATATTATTATTGCTTTCCACTCGATACGATCATACCCTTTGTTTCAAGCAAACCGGTGAGATTGACAACCTCATCGTAAGTTGGGAACAATGTATTTGGTTGTGTTGTGTGCAGGTTCCATGTTGCTACTGGTTGAAGATGCGCTAACAAGTAATCGTTAACGGCGCCCTTGTTAGAGCATCACGCAGCTAGTGGGCATCACCTTCAGTCGTATTTCGTCCTCCTACTGGATTGATAACCTTGGTTTCTTACTGAGGGAAAAACTTGCTGCTATATTCATCACACCTTGCTCTTGGGGTTTCCAACTGGCCGGTCATTTACTTCATTAATTACACGCCAACAAGTTCTCTGGCACTATTCATCACCGCGCCATCAACAAGTTTTTCTGGCGCCATTGCCGGGGAGGAAGAAGACTTCTGCAAGGGGAGTTTTCACATGCACATCCTGTACTTTGTTTTAAGTTTTGCTTTACTTTATTTTTACTTGCATCGTTTTATCAAAAACCCAAAAAAATTAGTATCCTTGATAGTTGTTTTTACTTGTCTGCTTTTAGTTTTGCTAGAATGGCTACTCCTGAGAACACCAAGTTGTGTGATTTTACTAGCACTAATAATAGTGATTTTATCTGCACTCCTATTGCGCCAGCTACTCCTGCTGCAAATTTTTATGAGATTAAGCCTGCTTTATTGAACCTTGTTATGAAAGAGCAATTTTCTGCTGCTAGTACTGATGATGTTGCAGCTCATCTCAACAATTTTGTTGAGCTATGTGAGATGTAGAAATATAAAGATGTTGAGAGTGATATTGTTAAGCTTAAATTGTTTCCTTTTTCTTTGAGAGGAAAAGCTAAGGATTGGTTGCTGTCTTTGCCTAAAAATAGTATTGATTCATGGGCTAAGTGTAAGGATGCTTTTATTGGTAGATACTATCCTCCTGCTAAGATTATAGCTTTGCATAGCAATATTATGAAGTTTAGTCAGTTTGATAATGAACATGTTGCTCAAGCTTGGGAAAGAATGAAATCTATGATAAAGAATTGTCCCACTCATGGACTGACTACTTGGATGATTGTTCAAACTTTTTATGTAGGACTGAATTTTTCTTCAAGAAACCTACTTGATTCAGGTGCTGGAGGCACTTTTATGTCCCTTATCTTGGGCGCCGCAATGAAGCTTCTCGACAATATGATGGTAAATTACTCTGAATGGCACACCGATAGAGCTCCACAAGGTAAGAAGGTAAATTCTGTTGAGGAAACCTCTTCCTTGAGTGATAAGATTGATGCTATTATGCTTATGCTTTCAAATGATAGGTCTCATGTTGATCCTAATAATGTTCCTTTAGCCTCTTTGGTTGCCCAAGAAGAGCATGTTGATGTAAACTTCATTAGGAAAAATAATTTTAACAACAATGCTTATAGGAACAATTTTGCTAGTAACAATTATAGGCCGTATACTTCTACTAATTGTAATTGTTATGGTAACTCTTATGGTAGTTCCTACAACAACACTAGGACCGCGCCCTCCGAGCTTGAGGTAATGCTCAAGGACTTCATCGGTAAGCAAAACGCTTTTAACAAGTCTGTTGAGGAAAAGTTATGCAAAATTGATATTCTTTCTTCTAAAGTTGATAGCCTTGCTCATGATGTTGAACTTCTGAAATTAAAAGTGTTGCCTAATGATGTGAAAGAGAACAATGTTTTTGCTACTGCTAATGCTATCCAAGTTAGAAATGATGAAAATGTTAGATTGTTAGCAGAATTGCATGCCAGGTGGGAAAGAGAAGATGAGATGGCTAGAGAGATGAAAGTTTGTACTATTACTACCTCTAATGATGTTGTTCCTAATACTAGCAATCCTCTTATTTTGATTAGTGTAGAGAAAACTCCCACTCCTTGTGTTAAAAAGCCTAAAACTACTAAAACTTTTTCTCAAAGAGTGCTGAAATTTTTCGGAGTGTAGGAGATGATAGCTCTATTTCCTTTAATGATTTTGATGTTGATGGCTGCAATATATCTGA
Source organism: Dactylis glomerata (assembly GCA_007115705.1). Taxonomy (NCBI): domain Eukaryota; kingdom Viridiplantae; phylum Streptophyta; class Magnoliopsida; order Poales; family Poaceae; genus Dactylis; species Dactylis glomerata. The sequence goes on from QXEO01000247.1 coordinate 14,422,351, forward strand.
AGTTATTTTGTTCTTGCAAAGGCTTGCTTTGACTCCTAATGCTAGTTCTTTAAATGTTGCTTTTACTAAGCATATTACCAATGCTCTTATGAAAATTAGGGATGAAAAGTTGAAGCAAAAAGCTTCTGTTCCCAAGAAGTTAGAAGATGGTTGGCAACCCATCATTGATATGCATGTTAATGGTTTTGATTTCCATGCTTTATGTGATCTAGGTGCTAGTATTTCTATTATGCCTAGAAAAATTTATGACATGCTTGATTTACCGCCGCTTGAAAAGTGTTATTATGATGTTCCTATTGCTAATGTTGCTAAGAAGAAACCTTTGGGAAGGATTAATGATGTTCTTATTATGGTTAACAATAACCTTGTTCCCGTTGATTTTCTTGTTATGGATGTTGAATGCAATGCTTCATGTCCTATTATTTTGGGAAGACCCTTTCTTCGAACTGTAGGTGCCATCATTGATATGAGGGAAGGCACCATCAAATATCAATTCCCACTCAAGAAAGGTATGGAACACTTCCCTAGAAAGAGAAATAAATTAGTTTTTTACTCTATTCTTAGAGCAAATTATGATCTTGATGCTTCATCACTTGATATTACTTGATTCACACTTTCTGCGCCTAGCTCAAAGGCGTTAAAGAAAAGCACTCTTGGGAGATAACCCAATGTTTTACGTTTGGTTCTTTTTCTTTTATTTGAGTCTTGGAAGTTATTACTACTGTAATAACCGGTCCTTATCCTTTTTATTTCGTTTTTGTGCCAAGAGAAGCCTCTAATTTGAGCGAGGTAAGATTTGGGGATGTTGCTGTCCTGAAATAGTTTTCGGTGTTGCACCGTAAAAATTCGTGAAAATTCTCTATATATCCTTTGGACCTGAGATTTCTTGTGCATATGCCCCAGGTTATATCCAAACTTTCATTAGTTGAACACTTTTTGATTTGAGCAACAGAAAACCCTCTAAAAATTCGACCTTTGTCAGCTGTTCTGTTTTGACAGATTTCTGTCAATATTTGTGTTTGCCGCTTTATCGCTTTCTTTTTGAGTTCTTTTGATCACGGAAATTTTGGGGAAGTTGCTACAGTAGTATATACTTTATATGTGGTGGTTTTAGGTTGAAACCTGAAGCAAAAAGGGTTGATTCAATGTTATGCATACACTAATGTTGCTAATAGATTTGTGTTTAGTTTTGTATGAAGGAAGTTTTCAAGTGTAGGGATTGGAGAATGATGAGATGAGTTGAAGAATGGACAAAAGCTCAAGCTTGGGGATGCCCATGCATCACCCCAAGAAATATCCAAGAAGTACAAGTGTCAAAGCTTGGGGATGCCCCCGAGGCACCCCTTCTTCATCGGCAAAAATCAGGTCACCTTTCAATACGCTATATTTTTATTGCTTCATGCATTATGCATTTTTCTTGGAGCGTCAGTTGTTTTTAGTTTTTAGTTTAGTTTAGTTTAGTTTTCTGCATTAAATGGTTGGACCCCAACAAATTTCTTTTGGAGAAGTTGCCTTGCTTTTCATTTGCCAAGAACACTCCGTTTTTCATTCTTATAATTTCAACGAGTGTTCCCTTTTTCTAGAACTGCGTTTAGCTTTCGATTTTCACCTTGATTTGTGTTCAGATCTTATTATATCTTTTCATCAAGGTGTATTTTTGAATCTGGTTTATATTGGTTTTCATCAAAAGAGGTGTTTATAAAAAGTTTGAATGGTGTTGGAAAAGAGAAAAAGCTTTATGCAAAAAAGTGGTACAAGAAGGAGCTTGTGTAGACTGCGGCCTAGGCTTTTGCATGTCGTGCTTGATGTCTTTTTGATGGTATGCTTAGTGGTTTTGCTGTAGCATGACTTGTCTCAAATGACTGAGATTGCTTAATGAGCCTTTGAAAAAATCATGCATTGTTTTTATTGTTTGGAAGCATTATTTTGGTTTTCTCCTTGATGCTTTATTTGGGTTGACTTGGCGCATGCTCACACATGTTTGACTCATACAAAGTCGCCATTGCCTCTATGATCATTTAGTTTTTGACTTTTGATGCCATCTTATGCTTCTTTTAATGTTGCTTTGTCGCTTTGCATGATTATGGCCGTTATTGCTCTCTTAGTTGGTCGCTCCCAGTCTTTTGCTAGCCCTCGTTTTGTACTGAGTATGAGCTCTACTCGTGCATCTGCTGGCGTGTAGCAGACGGTCCTTGTGCGTGGTGAATAACCCGCCCGTTGGGAACCCCAAGAGGAAGGTGTGATGAGTATAGCAGCTAGTTTTTCCTCAGTTAAGAAACCAAGGTTTATCGTTCTTGGAGAGGAGAGACAAACGACTGAAGGTGATGCTTGCTAGCTTGCGACAGCTCCGGACAATTTATATATGGAGCCTCATCCAAGCTTTGCTTGCTAGCTGCAACACGGAACCTGCACACAACACAACCAAGTACTTCGTTCCCAACTTGCGATGAGGTTGTCAATCTCACCGGTTTGCTTGAAACAAAGGTTATGAGCATATCGAGTGGGAAACAATAGAGTATGCGTGTAAAGTAAACAGTGCGAGTAAAGTAAACAGTGCGAGTAAAGTAAACAGGTGATAGCAATATGATGGAAATAGGACCGGGATCCAAAGTTCACTAGTGGTGTCTCTCCATAAGATAAATAACACATGCTGGGTAAACAAATTACAGTTGGGCAATTGATAGAATAAAGATAAACGTGATATGTCAAGAAGATCACTATGAGATTTACTCTGGGCATTATAACAAAATACATAGACCGCCATCCAACTGCATCTATGACTAATAATCCACTTGTGGTGAATCAATCCGAGAACTCCACAAGTATTAAGTTGCGAACAACAGATAATTGCATTAACCAAAGTGTGTAATGTAAACAAAGCATATGCCCTTGAGCATATGAATGTTGTTTTCTCCCTAGTAGCAACAGCACATCTACAACCTTAGAGGTTTCTGTCACTCCCCCAGGTTAAATAGAGGCATGAACCCACTATCGAGCATAAATACCCCCTCTTGGAGTCACTAGCAACTACTCGGCCAAGATAGCTACTAACAACGGAGAGAATGCAAGATCATAAACAACATAGAGATAACAAAAGATAATATTCAGTATAGCAACTTAATCATAAACACCAATATTCATCGGATCCCAACAAACCAAACATGTAGAATTACATAACGGTGATCTCAATCATGTAGGGCAGCTCATGAGATCTAAACATGAAGCACATGGTGGAGGAGACAACCATCTAGCTACTGTTATGGACCTATGGTCCAAGGTAGACTACTCACTCATCGCTCCGGAGGCAAGCATGGCGATGAAGAAGACCTCCGGTGGTGATTCCCCTCTCCGGCAGGGTGCCGGGAAGAGCTTCTGGACCCTCCCGATCTTCGGGTCGACGGCGGCGGCAAATCGTGATGTGTTCTGGAAAAGTGATCGAGTACTTAGGTTTTTTTCATCGGGGGGTCTTTATAGGCGAAGGGGCGATGTCAAAGGAGGGGCCAGGTCCCCTCACACCATGGCGGCACGGCCAGGCCCCTGGCCGCGCCAGCCTGGCATGTGGGGCCCTGGTGGCCCCCCTCCTACTCTTCTTCGGATCTCTGGAAGCTTCCGGGTAAAATAAGACTTCAGGAACTTGTTTCGTCCAATTCCGAGAATATTTCCTGTGTATCACTTCTGAAACACAAAAACAGCAGAAAACAGGGAACTGGTGAAAGGACACAGATGTCGCCTAGAGGGGGGGGTGAATAGGCGATTAAAACTTTTACGAAAGGCTTGTACAAATGCGGAAATAAACTAATGTTTAATTTGACAAGCTTACAAAACCTAATAAACTAGGCTCACCTATGTGTACCAACAACTTATGTTAAGCAAGACAAGTAGCAAGGTATATAACTTCAAGCACGATGGCTATCACAAATGAAGTGCATAAGTAGTGGAGCTCGGATAAGAGTTACCGAGGCACGAAGGAGACGAAGATGTATCCCGAAGTTCACTTCCAAAGGAAGCTAGTCTCCGTTGGAGAGGTGTGGCGGCTTAATGCACTCCGAACGCCACAAAGGCCTCACCTTGAGATGTGGTAGCACAATGCTCACCAAATGCCACAAAGGCTCACCTCAAGATGCGGAGGCACGCTACACACCAAACGCCACAAAGGCTCACCTTATTCTCCTCGCGCCCTCGCACAAAGCAAGATGCCACGATCCACTATGGAACACTTGAGGGCGGTCACCGAACCCGTACAAGCTTGGGGCAAACTCCACAACTTAATTGGAGGCTCCCAAGAATTGCCACAAAGGCACCACAAAGGTTGGGGAATCTCCACAACTTAATTGGAGGCCCCAAGTATATGCCACAAAGTCCACTAAGCCGTCTAGGGTTCCAAGAACCCAAGAGTAATAAGCTCACAACTTCCACTTACCGAATCTCCGAGGAGAACTCAAACCGATGCACCAAATGCAATGGCAAGAGCACACAAAGTGCTCAAATCCTTCTTACTCAAATCCTACCAAAGCAACTAATGCTATGGAGAGATATGAGAGGAAGAACAAAGGAAATCAACAAATGAACTCCAAGATCTAGATCCCAATGGTTCCCCTCACTTAGAGGAGATTTTGATTGGTGGAAAGATAGATCTAGATCTCCTCTCTCTTTTCCCTCAAGAAGATGCAAGAATCATTGGAGGGATTGAGAGATAGAGCAAAGCTTCAAGGTCAACAATGGAGGAGAGATAGAATAGGAAGCCAACCAGCCCAAGGAGGAAGAAGGGGGCCTTTTATAGGTCCCCCACGAAAACTAGCCGTTGCTGGGCACTAGGGCCGGAGTCTCCGGCCTAGAGGACCGGAGTCTCCGCCCTAAGTGACTCCAGGGCCGGAGTCTCCGCCCCTGGGCCGGAGTCTCCGGTGCCCCGGGGTCATTCGGGGGCCTCAGGACGGACTAAGCAGGTGCCAGGCCGGAGTTGGGCCGGAGACTTTGCGTCTCGGGCCGGAGACTCCGGCCACCAAAAACTGGCAGAAACACCAACATGAAAACGACCATAACTTGAGCATCCGGACTCCGTTTTTGATGATCTTGGGCTCGTTGGAATCACAACAACGAGCTCTACAAGTATATGCATAGAAACATCATAGTCCAACAAGGGAGGATAAAACCAAATGATGAGAGGTTTGACCTCTCTTCAAAGTCGAACCGGTAAAACCTCCAAACACCAAAAACACAATGAGTGTTTCATGCAAAATCCCTTTTTGATGAGTTAGAGCTTGTCATGGAATTAACCACAAGCTCTAAAACCTCACATGGATAAAAGCCAAATAAGAACCAAGAAAGATGATGCCAAGAATGCAAAGGTTTGAGCTCTCTCCGAACGATACGACTAAGTTACTCACTCGAGAGCCCCTCTTGATAGTACGGCTACCGATCCTATAACCCGGTCTCACAACTAACACTATGAGACCGGTAAGAAAGAAACCCTATCAAGAACATACCTTTTCCTTGCGCATTCCACTTGAGCTAGATTATGACCGTCTTGTCTTCCTCAAGTTGGAACACCTTTCTTGATCTTGATTGCTTGGTGAAGTCTTGCGAATTGCTCCCCCATAAATCAATATGGGAAAGACTCTCTTAGGAATATCTTCACATAGACATTACCACCAAATAGAATACATGCATCAAGCATATAATATCCTTGAGATGGCACATCTTGAACTTGACTTCACATCCATGAAGACGATCACCACTTAATAATATCCTAGCCCGAGATCACAAGATCCCACTCGATACATTATGTATGCTTTGAGAGTTGATCAACTTGAATCCCATATTTGCACTTTGACTTGATCAACCTTGTATCCTTCCTTCTTCCTTCATGATGATGATGTCTTGAAGGTAAACACAAATGTCCACTCAATTATATTCTTCAAGACATAGTTGCAATAAGCTCAATTCTCATATGACCATTCTTTCGATATTTCCTTGAATAACACATTGGTCATCACTTAAAGTTCTTCATTTGATCCTTCTTACAACCTTGAAGCCAACATATGGTTCAAGCATTGTCTATGGACATGTCCTACAAATATAACTCAATGCAAACATTAGTCCATAGAGATTGTCATTAATTACCAAAACCACACATGGGGGCTCCATGCTCTTTCAATCTCCCCCATTTTGGTAATTGATGACAATCTCTTTGAGATGGTTTATATAATGAATTTAAGGAACCAAAATGGTTGCACTAACATCAAATACTACACAAGTATGTGATGTTAGTAAAACCACCATATATAGAGCAAACTCCCCCACAATCTATGCACGTGTGAATGATCTTGATTTCATTGCATATATTGCCAACCAAGGTTGTTGGTGGAGTTTCCTCTATATACTCAACCATGCAAAGCATGAAAGGCAAATGCTTAAGAACAAAACCAAAGCATAAAACCCAATTCCCTTTAAACCCTCGAAACTTCTCCCCCATTGGCACCAATTGCCGAAATGGGCGGAAAAACTTAGAAGGCCAATATAGTGAGAGTTCCTCCATAATGTGTGCATAAACCAAAAGTATAATTGAAAATATATGCACATATCCAAATATGAAAACTCAGAGGAAATCAACCTATATTGAGGATCAAAGATTGCAAATAAAATAAGATCACATGGTGGATAAACTTCAACAAATGAAGAGACCAATCAATCGATCCAAAGAACAAATTGAATAAAGATATTATGATAAGACCAAAAGGGTGCTCTAAATAATATGAGGAAGCTCCCCAAGGTTTGTGCACAAAATATTCTATTTGAATTAAAGTATGAGGTGCATAAACATGGAATCATCACTCCCTCAATATTATTCAAAACAAAATGATACCAAGTGAAGTCAAATACTATGATAACCGCAAAATGGTGCTTTAAATGAAATGAGGAAGCTCCCCAAGGTATGTGCAAAAAATGGAATGTTTGCATTTGAATACAATTTGCACAACATGGAATCCTCACTCCCTCAATAACATTTAAAACGCAACCATTTGCAAGAGATCATAGAGAAGAAATTAAGCTTAACACTTGCATCAAACAAATGGTTGAGCAACAAGCAAGGGACAACATATTAAAAGGCTCAACCAAAGGAATGTGTGATATGAATGACAAAGCATATTATAAGACTAATACAAGGATAATCATAGAGCATCCACATAGTCTTTAATGAAGGAAATTGCTTAGCATTCCATCCCAACACATAAGGTTCAAATAAGATATCAAATAAGGAGATATCATCTCTCATGTGTATAAGTTTCTAAGTAGACAACATCACAAAGATAATTATCACAAAGAAATATGTACACACAAAATAGATACTAAGAATAGAACATGATATCCAAAATGAAGTCATGCAATATACCAATGAGAATTTTGCTTTTAAAGCACGGCCAAAGGCTCAAATTTTCTTATTGTATATTGATGAACTTCAACCACAAACAAGTCAAAGACATCACAAATATCAACAAGGGAAAGAAGATAGTTGGGATGCTTTGAGAAAAGCAACAAGTATCACAAAGATGAATACCAAAAGAAAGTAATAAATTTACACTTTCAACCATATTGCACATGTGAGAACTTGAGGAATTGATATGCAATAAAATTGCTAAATTGACATATATGGGATAGGAGAATCATGAGCATGATTTTATATGTTCCCAATAATATGCACTCATCTCAAATTACTCACAATTGCAATAAAGAGGTTTCATTAAGACCTTTGCAAGAAGCACAACATTTGCAAATAATGATTTTCCATGCCATGAAACAACCTACACAAGGTTGGATACTAGAAAGGTATGCATGATAAGATACTTGTTACCGAGATATTAAAGGTAGGATGTAGTAGATAGGAGTTCTTCAATAATCCTAGCTTGCCTCAAATTATCATTTAGTCACCACTTCATCCTTATTATTGAGACAAGCACCAATATATCTTCATGTACCTAAAACAAAGTTCAAGTACAAGATGGTCCCCAAACTCATTGGGTCCAAAGTAGTTAGAGAAACTACAATATATAGGACAAACTCCACATAAATATGTGCAATAGATATGAACTTGAATTTCATGCACATCTTAGCCGATTTAGGATTTGATGGAGTTTCTCCTATATATTAGATCAAAGAAAGCAAAAGCATGTCATACAATATACATTCAGTAAATATGCATGCACAAGACTTTCAAGAGCCAAAGGAGATACAATTTGGACAAAACACCAAGAAGGACAAGCGAGCACACGAAATTGTGAAGCTACAAAAGGTTGTCCAAATTATATCAAAGAATCAAATCAACACAAGATTGACTCCAAAGTTCAACTAGTGAACTAGGCAAAAGCCAATGAGCATAAGGATAACTAAAACACACATGCTCAAAGACATATCTCATTTTAAGAGTGAAAAACAAATTACAAGGAATGAGATAAGCAACTCCCAAAGAGAGCAAGGTTCCAACAACAAACCAAACTCTCCACACTTTTTATGATGGCACACTAAGTACCAAAAAGAAAAGATTTGACTTCCAACAATAATCAAAACCAATTGAAATAAGCACAGGAGTGTGTTATAACAAATATAGGAGAGCTCCCCCAAGATTAGTGCATTATTTATGATTTTGCATTTGAATACAAAATGCACACAAATGGGATCATCACATCTACCTACATAGAAATAACACAAAATAAGTTCAACAAAATCAAATGGAATCACAAGAGTCAAGAAAGACAATGGGAGTTAAAGCAATTACATTTCTTGGCGAGAGATAAGGCAATTAAAAGCAATAGCCAAGATGAAGATGATCAATATAAAAAATACCACATGATAGATTACCAATTTTCCAAGGAGAAGAGGTATATGGAGTTATTTTCGGTGGTAGTTTACACATAAATCCAAGATCATCTTCACAACAAATGAGCATATGAAAAGGATAAGAATTAAGCACCATGCCAAACAAAGATATTCTTGATAGACTCAAATAGTTAAACAATCATGCAAAGCAATGATTAGGATAGCTTGAAGCAAATGGTTTTCCAACTTTGATGTAGTATTCCACATTTTAGGAAAACCCTATCAAGAAAGTATCTCACAAACAAGATCCAAAACAAGAGCAATAAACAATTTGGCAAATTGGAACTTGTTCGAGAAAACATGCCACATAGAAGCAAGATAATTTACAATATCAACACTATGTGACACAACCTCAAATATACACATTTCATGGATTTGTAATATGCACAAAGCACAATACTCCCCCATAATGTGATAAAACCAATTTTCAAATAAGTTGTTAAAGTCAATTTCCATAGGGCCCGGAAATTCCGAGGGGGACCGGAGTCTCCGGGGTTGAACCACCAGAGTCTCCGGGGTAGAACCACCGGAGTCTCCGGGGTAGAACCACCGGAGTCTCTGGGGTAGAACCAATGGAATCTCCAAACCTAGAAAATTAAACTTTACCAACAAGAGGCAAATAGAATCCAACAAGATGATTAATGGACATTATAGAATTTGAATTTCTCATGAAAATGACATACCACATAGAGACTAGATAATCTTTAAATATCAACACTAAGTGGTATTCCTCATGTACACACATTTTTAGGATTGTGAAGTGCCAAAGCATATCACTCTCCCAAAATGGGATGGTCCATTAATCACTCCCAAGAGCCAAGTAAGATAGATCAAGATGCAATGGGCTCAACGATAACAATCGTACATGGTGTGCAACCAACATGCACATAATTGATTACTCAAAATAAAGCAAGTAGGGAGCACACCATATACAAACACATGCAAGATACAAAACCAAACACATGCAAAGGGGCGAGTAACTTTCAATGTAGATAAGTTGAATACATGTTACCGCAAGGAGGAACAATGGATATATGATAGAAATAAGATAATCCAATTGACTTGACTTGAGACAATATAATTAATGAAGATCCCTTAATTCTTCATGATATAGCCAAGTCTCCAATGCCCTCCATTAGACACCTATTGATCAAGTTTTGGCTTGTTGGTCCCCAACCAAGTTGGGTCCTAAGAGGTTAGTCACAATAGGTTTGGCAACCCAAATGGTTCTTTTCTTGACACCACTTTGAGTACCAACAAATTTGGCAAACACATTTCCAACCTTATCCTTGCAAAGTGAATAAGCATCATTGATTATGATAGGGTTGGATGAGTTACCAATAGAGCATGTAGAAGAAAGGTGACCCTTCTCACGGCATATGTAGCAAGATCTTATCTTTCCTTTCTTCTCATTTGATTTCTCCACAATGGGAGCATTGGGTTGATTCTTCTTAGGAGGAAGCTTTTCTTCATCTTGAGGAAGGACTTGAGTTTGAGCTTGAGGCCTCTTCCCTTGTTGCTTCTCACTTAGATGCTTCTTCTTCAATGGGCAAGACCTAACATGATGCCCTTCAATTTTGCACTTGAAGCAAACAATCTTGGCCGGATTCTTGACTTGCTCTTGGCCCTTCTTCTTCTTGAAGAGTTTGGACTTCTTCTTATTGTTGGAGATAAATCCAAGTCCACTCTTGTCATTGGGGGATTTTTGTGCACTCAACATCTTGTCAAGTTTGGACTTCCCTTCATGACTTTTTACCAAGTCTTTCTTCAACAAAGTGACTTGGGCCTCGAGCTCTTTAATTTCCTCTACATGGTTAGTTACAACACAAGTACTAGAGGAAGTAGAAGCTATAATGTTAGAGCAACAAGGCAAGGAGAGTAATTCATCACAAGATGTAGCAATAGTATGAGTGGATGAATTACAAGGACTAGCACATGGCAATATAGCATTTTGGGAAGTAGTGCTAGTGACCACATGAGGTTCACAAGATGTTACCTTTGTAGACATATCCTCATAAGCTAACTTTAGGCGAGCATTGGAAACTAGAAGATCCTCATTAGAGCTAGATAGCTTTTCATGACTTTCCTCCAATATCCCATACTTGCTAGTTAGCAACTCAAGTTGAGCCCTTAGCTCAACATTCTCCTTCAAGATAGATGCTTCACAAGAAGTAGAGTTAGTAGCACAAGCATCATGATTAACCGAAAGAGGAGAAGGCAACTTGGAACACTCTTTTAAATAAGAAGCTTTTAGTTGCTCATGTGACTCGGTGAGTTTGGTGAGCACACTCTCAATGTCCCTAGAGCCATCTTTGAGGTGCTCAACATCCTCAAGAAGTTTAGCATTAACAAAAACAAGCTTATCATTTTTTAATTTTAAATCATTTGCCACCACAAGAGCTCTATCATGGTTTCCCTTTACTTTAGACAATTCTAGAGCAAAAGTCTCCTCAAGAGTTTCGTTGGTGGCTTGTTCTTTTAAAAGAGTCTTTTTAAAATCATTGGCAAGACTATGAAGATTCTCAATAGTTTCTTCTTGCTCTTCATCATGAGATTGAAGCTCATCAATAATTTTCTGGCTCTCAATAGCAGCAACCAAAATATCAACAAAGTTAGAGCAAGCAATTTTGTTCTTCTTACCAATAGCAAGAAAAACTATTTCTCCCTTCTTTTTTAAAGAGGCAACATAATCATCCTCTTCTTCATGATCACTAGATATAGTGGGTTCCAAAGAAGGAGTTACCTTTGAATCCCTAGCCATAAGACATATGTGGGAACCGAGAGATGATGATGAGGATGAATTACTTGAAGCTCCAATCAAAACTTTGTCTTGGCCAATAGAATCTCCGGTTTCCTCTACATTGTTAGCCACACAAAGACTAGAGGAAATAGAGGCATTTTTATCATGGCCACTAGACAGAGCAAGCATATCATCATGAGATTTATTTAAGCAACTTACACATGATATGCAAGGACTAACACAAGCATGTAAAGCATTTATGGTGCTAGAAGTGTTAAAGTCCAAAGATGAAGCATTGCAATGAGATCGAGATGAATGATTATCAAAAGTAAGCTCACTATCAACATTGCAATTTCCATCACCACTCACCATGTCATTACCTTGTGTCTTGCCACACATCGGTGAAGTGGAAGAAAGTTCATCATGGCCAGAAGTGGAAGGAATACACTCATCCTCAATAAACTTGGACACATCATAGTTTTCTTGAAGCTTTGTCCATAACTCATGAGCGCTCCGAAAAGGCGTGAAGGAGAAGGTAACTACATCGCTCAAAGCATTAATAATCACATGAGAAGCTTGAGCATTGAGATACAAGTTTTTCTTATCCTCTAAAGATAGATTTTGAGTATCCTTTGGAGGAGAAAAACCCGCATCTACAATTCGCTCCATAGATGGGTCCATGACCCGAAAATAATTAAGCATGTGAATTTTCCAAGTATCATAATTTGTGCCATCGAATATAAAAGTGTCATTGTGCACTAATCCCCTAGCCGACATCTTTGCTCTCAAGGCGGTGAAGCCTAAAATGAGAGACCTAGCTCTGATACCAATTGAAAGGACACAGATGTCGCCTAGAGGGGGGGGTGAATAGGCGATTAAAACTTTTACGAAAGGCTTGTACAAATGCGGAAATAAACTAATGTTTAATTTGACAAGCTTACAAAACCTAATAAACTAGGCTCACCTATGTGTACCAACAACTTATGTTAAGCAAGACAAGTAGCAAGGTATATAACTTCAAGCACGATGGCTATCACAAATGAAGTGCATAAGTAGTGGAGCTCGGATAAGAGTTACCGAGGCACGAAGGAGACGAAGATGTATCCCGAAGTTCACTTCCAAAGGAAGCTAGTCTCCGTTGGAGAGGTGTGGCGGCTTAATGCACTCCGAACGCCACAAAGGCCTCACCTTGAGATGTGGTAGCACAATGCTCACCAAATGCCACAAAGGCTCACCTCAAGATGCGGAGGCACGCTACACACCAAACGCCACAAAGGCTCACCTTATTCTCCTCGCGCCCTCGCACAAAGCAAGATGCCACGATCCACTATGGAACACTTGAGGGCGGTCACCGAACCCGTACAAGCTTGGGGCAAACTCCACAACTTAATTGGAGGCTCCCAAGAATTGCCACAAAGGCACCACAAAGGTTGGGGAATCTCCACAACTTAATTGGAGGCCCCAAGTATATGCCACAAAGTCCACTAAGCCGTCTAGGGTTCCAAGAACCCAAGAGTAATAAGCTCACAACTTCCACTTACCGAATCTCCGAGGAGAACTCAAACCGATGCACCAAATGCAATGGCAAGAGCACACAAAGTGCTCAAATCCTTCTTACTCAAATCCTACCAAAGCAACTAATGCTATGGAGAGATATGAGAGGAAGAACAAAGGAAATCAACAAATGAACTCCAAGATCTAGATCCCAATGGTTCCCCTCACTTAGAGGAGATTTTGATTGGTGGAAAGATAGATCTAGATCTCCTCTCTCTTTTCCCTCAAGAAGATGCAAGAATCATTGGAGGGATTGAGAGATAGAGCAAAGCTTCAAGGTCAACAATGGAGGAGAGATAGAATAGGAAGCCAACCAGCCCAAGGAGGAAGAAGGGGGCCTTTTATAGGTCCCCCACGAAAACTAGCCGTTGCTGGGCACTAGGGCCGGAGTCTCCGGCCTAGAGGACCGGAGTCTCCGCCCTAAGTGACTCCAGGGCCGGAGTCTCCGCCCCTGGGCCGGAGTCTCCGGTGCCCCGGGGTCATTCGGGGGCCTCAGGACGGACTAAGCAGGTGCCAGGCCGGAGTTGGGCCGGAGACTTTGCGTCTCGGGCCGGAGACTCCGGCCACCAAAAACTGGCAGAAACACCAACATGAAAACGACCATAACTTGAGCATCCGGACTCCGTTTTTGATGATCTTGGGCTCGTTGGAATCACAACAACGAGCTCTACAAGTATATGCATAGAAACATCATAGTCCAACAAGGGAGGATAAAACCAAATGATGAGAGGTTTGACCTCTCTTCAAAGTCGAACCGGTAAAACCTCCAAACACCAAAAACACAATGAGTGTTTCATGCAAAATCCCTTTTTGATGAGTTAGAGCTTGTCATGGAATTAACCACAAGCTCTAAAACCTCACATGGATAAAAGCCAAATAAGAACCAAGAAAGATGATGCCAAGAATGCAAAGGTTTGAGCTCTCTCCGAACGATACGACTAAGTTACTCACTCGAGAGCCCCTCTTGATAGTACGGCTACCGATCCTATAACCCGGTCTCACAACTAACACTATGAGACCGGTAAGAAAGAAACCCTATCAAGAACATACCTTTTCCTTGCGCATTCCACTTGAGCTAGATTATGACCGTCTTGTCTTCCTCAAGTTGGAACACCTTTCTTGATCTTGATTGCTTGGTGAAGTCTTGCGAATTGCTCCCCCATAAATCAATATGGGAAAGACTCTCTTAGGAATATCTTCACATAGACATTACCACCAAATAGAATACATGCATCAAGCATATAATATCCTTGAGATGGCACATCTTGAACTTGACTTCACATCCATGAAGACGATCACCACTTAATAATATCCTAGCCCGAGATCACAAGATCCCACTCGATACATTATGTATGCTTTGAGAGTTGATCAACTTGAATCCCATATTTGCACTTTGACTTGATCAACCTTGTATCCTTCCTTCTTCCTTCATGATGATGATGTCTTGAAGGTAAACACAAATGTCCACTCAATTATATTCTTCAAGACATAGTTGCAATAAGCTCAATTCTCATATGACCATTCTTTCGATATTTCCTTGAATAACACATTGGTCATCACTTAAAGTTCTTCATTTGATCCTTCTTACAACCTTGAAGCCAACATATGGTTCAAGCATTGTCTATGGACATGTCCTACAAATATAACTCAATGCAAACATTAGTCCATAGAGATTGTCATTAATTACCAAAACCACACATGGGGGCTCCATGCTCTTTCAACTGGCACTGTGGCAACTTGTTAATAGGTTAGTTCCGGAAAATGCATAAAAGTGCCACTAAGTGTAACAAAACAATAGGCAAATGGTGTAAAAACAAGCATGGAGCATCAAAAATTATAGATATGTTGGAGACGTATCAAGCATCCCCAAGCTTAACTCCTGCTCGTCCTCGAGTAGGTAAGTGATAACAAAAGAATAATTTTTGAGGTGACATGCACCTACACAATCTTGATCACATATGTAAGCATTTGTGAGCTGGGATCATAAGAACTTAAAACATGGGCATGAAAGATATAATCTTGACAATAAGAACTTAGCAACCATGTTGTAAACATGCAAATGAACACAAACAAAAGATCATGAAAATGAAACAATGAAAGTCAAACGTGTGTTCAAATCATAAGGAAAAACATACAAATGGCTTTCAGCTTGTCCTTCAAAGAGAGCAAAACATAAATGCATAGGACACCTTCAAGTTTAAGAGGGCGACTAGATACAAATAATTTGAGAACAAGTGAAACCAACAATATGAATCAATCAATGAACTTTGGGACAATGCATATCACACTAAGAATGACAACTATGCTCTCTTAATGGTGCATAAAGAAAGAAGGTGGTGACTCAACATAAAAGTAGAAGAAAGGCCCTTCGCAGAGGGAAGCAGTGATTGCAAGTTTTATAACCTTCAAAAATTATGGTACTTACCGGCTTTGAGCTCTCATTGCCCCCATCATAAGCATCTTGAATGGTTAAAGTTGATGCGAGAACAATTATGATGCATATGCTTGACAAATCATAAGTTGAAAACCTCGTGCCGCGTGAATACGAGTACCCAAACCTCATGCTACTTTACTTAGAGTCCCAAGCAAGGCTCTTGTCATTGTAAGTATATGCATATCATTGAGAACCGCCAATGGGGTACCTCCGTGCCCGATGACATGGAACAAGCCCACACCAAAATGACAGGACAAGCAGACAATGAACACCTCGACATCTCTTTTATTTGCCTTTTGTTTAGCTTTTTATTGTGAGATGCGTCGTCGAATGTTCACCATGGGTATGCTGCAAATTTCCACCATGAATTATGCATGGCTTAGATTAGCGGCCCGGCGTTTCCCTAACACATATACAAACTCCATGATCCCCACAATATTCCCAATTCATTTCACACCGCGGGCATCCATAAACAAAAGATCACGATATCAACTCAAATAAGAAGTGCAATGTTGAAAGCTTGCCCCATGACTGCATGGCTGGGCTATCTCCAACTTACAACTTGCAAGCATAACAACTCAACATAAGAGACCACAATGTCAAATTTTTAAGAACAGGAAAAAGTAAAGTGTGCCTTCCGATTCGTGAGAGCTTTACTGACCGAATTTCGCATAACACTGGTAAGAGATTAATTTGAAGAGAAAATAAAAGCAAGTCAAATTTACTTGGAATAGCAAATTGCTAGTAGGTATGTATGGTGGACACTTTGGAAAACTTTGGCTTTTAGGAGTTGGATGCACGAGTAGAGCTCATACTCAGTACAAGGCGAGGGCTACCAAAAGACTGGGAGCGACCAACTAAGAGAGCAATAATGGCCATAATCATGCAAAGCGACAAAGCGACATTAAAAGAAGCATAAGATGGCATCAAAAGTCAAAAACTAAATGATCATGAAGGCTATTGGCGACTTTGTAAGAGTCTAACATGTGTGAGCATGCGCCAAGTCAACCCAAATAAAGCATCAAGGAGAAAACCAAAATAATGCTTCCATACAATAAAAACAACGCATGATTTTTTCAAAGGCTCATTAAGCAATCTTAGTTATTTGAAACAAGTCATGCTACAGCAAAACCACTAAGCATACTATCAAAAATACATCAAGCATGACATGAAAAAGCCTAAGCCGCAGTCTACACAAGCTCCTTCTTGTACCACTATTTTGCACAAAGCTTTTTCTCTTTTCCAACACCATTTGAAATTTTTAAAGACACCTCTTTTGATGAAAACCAATAAAGATCAGAGGCAAAAATACACCTTGATGAAAAGATATGACAAGGTCTGAACGCAAATCAAGGCGAAAACGAAAACAAAAAGCCGTAGCAAAAAAAGAAGAACACTCGGTGAAATTGTAAGAATGAAAAACGGAGTGTTCTTGGCAAATGAAAACGAGTTCAACTTCTCCAAAAGAAATTTGTTGGGGTCCAACCATTTATTGCAGAAAACAAACAAACACATAGTGCATGAAGTAATAAAAATATAGCGTCTTGAAAGGTGACCTGATTTTTGCCGATGAAGAAGGGGTGCCTCGGGGGCATCCCCAAGCTTTGACGCTTGTACTTCTTGGATATTTCTTGGGGTGTTGGGCATCCCCAAGCTTGAGCTTTTGTCCATTCTTCAACTCATCTCATCATTCTCCAATCCCTACACTTGAAAACTTCCTTCATACAAAACTAAACACAATTCTATTAGCAACATTAGTGCAAGCATAACATATAATCAACCTCTTTTTGCTTCAGGTTTCAACTCAAAACCACCACATATATAGTAAATACTACTGTAGCAACTTCCCCAAAAATTCCGTGATCAAAAGAACTCAAAAGAAAGCGATAAAGTGGCAAACACAAATATTGGCAGAAATCTGTCAAAACTGAACAGCTGACAAAGGTCGAATTTTGAGGGGTTTTTTATTGCTCAAATCAAAAAGTGTTCAACTAACAAAAGTTTGGATATAACCTGGGGCATATGCACAAGAAATCGCAGGTCCAAAAGATATACATAGAATTTATACGAATTTTTGCGGTGCAGCACCGAAAACAGTTTCAGGACAGCAACATCCCCAAATCTTTACCTCACTCGAATTAGAGGCTTCTCTTGGCACAAAAACGAAATAAACAAGATAAGGAGCGGTCATTACGGTAGTAATGACTTCCAAGACTCAAATAAAAGAAAAAGTACTGAAAATAAAAACATTGGGTTATCTCCCAAGAGTGCTTTTCTTTAACGCCTTTGAGCTAGGCGCAGAAAATTGCGAATCAAGTAATATCAAGTGATGAAGCATTAAGATCAACTGCAGAGGTCTAGTCAATAAGGCACTGTATTTCATCCACATAAGTTTTAGAAGACCCTTTGTGATCATGCTTTGGTACACTATTTTCATCAAAAAGATTTTCAGGACAGATCCAGTCAAAATTATTTTCGAAAGCTTCACACAATCCCAAGAGCTTGCAAGGTATAGGTATTTCGGCTCCTTCATTGTTAGTACCAATAACCTTTATAGGTGAACCGAGTTTATTAAAACGTTCAAGAACCTTTCTAGCTTCAATAACGACATCTTTAAATTCTAAGCGCAAAGCTTCCAAGATAAAAGTTTTCTTTTCGGGATCCTCAATTTCATGAAGCTTAAGGAACATGTATTGCATAAAAGGATTAAGACTAGCAAATCTAGTTTCCAACATGTGAATCAAATAAGCAGAAGCAACTTCAATACTAGGAGCTAGCTCAACCAAAGACTTTTCCTCAACTTCCTTATACATACTAATGTGATTAAAGAACTCCTCAATGTTACTTTTGCCAATAATCGAACCACTACCTACTGAGAGGTCCTCCAGAACGTATTTAGGGATCAACATGATAAACTAAAAGTAAAGAAATAACAACTACCAAGGATTCTAATTTTTTTGGGTTTTTGATATAAAACGATGCAGGTAAAATAAATAAAGTAAAGCAAAACAATAAAACAAAGTAAAGGATGTGCGTGCGAAAACTCCCCTCGCAGAAGTCTTCTACTTCCTCCTCGGCAACGGCGCCAGAAAAGAAGCTGCTGGCTTGTAGCAGACGGTCCTTGTGCGTGGTGAATAACCAGCCCGTTGGGAACCCCAAGAGGAAGGTGTGATGAGTATAGCAGCTAGTTTTTCCCTCAGTTAAGAAACCAAGGTTTATCGTTCTTGGAGAGGAGAGACAAACGACTGAAGGTGATGCTTGCTAGCTTGCGACAGCTCCGAACAATTTATATATGGCGCCTCGTCCAAGCTTTGCTTGCTAGCTGCAACACGGGACCTGCACACAACACAACCAAGTACTTCGTTCCCAACTTGCGATGAGGTTGTCAATCTCACCGGTTTGCTTGAAACAAAGGTTATGAGCGTATCGAGTGGAAAACAATAGAGTATGCGAGTAAAGTAAACAGTGTGAGTAAAGTAAACAGTGCGAGTAAAGTAAACAGGTGATAGCAATATGATGGAAATAGGACCGGGATCCACAGTTCACTAGTGGTGTCTCTCCATAAGATAAATAACACATGCTGGGTAAACAAATTACAGTTGGGCAATTGATAGAATAAAGATAAACGTGATATGTCAAGAAGATCACTATGATATTTACTCTGGGCATTACAACAAAATACATAGACCGCCATCCAACTGCATCTATGACTAATAATCCACTTGTGGTGAATCAATCCGAGAACTCCACAAGTATTAAGTTGCGAACAACAGATAATTGCATTAAGCAAAGTGTGTAATGTAAACAAAGCATATGCCCTTGAGCAAATGATTGTTGTTTTCTCCTTAGTAGCAACAGCACATCTACAACCTTAGAGGTTTCTATCACTCCCCCAGGTTAACTAGAGGCATGAACCCACTATCGAGCATAAATACCCCCTCTTGGAGTCACTAGCAACTACTCGGCCAAGATAGCTACTAACAACGGAGAGCATGCAAGATCATAAACAACATAGAGATAACAAAAGATAATATTCAGTACAGCAACTTAATCATAAACAACAATATTCATCGGATCCCAACAAACCAAACATGTAGAATTACATAACGGTGATCTCAATCATGTAGGGCAGCTCATGAGATCTAAACATGAAGCACATGGTGGAGGAGACAACCATCTAGCTACTGCTATGGACCCATGGTCCAAGGTAGACTACTCACTCATCGCTCCGGAGGCAAGCATGGCGATGAAGAAGACCTTCGGTGGCGATTCCCCTCTCTGACAGGGTGCCGGGAAGAGCTTCTGGACCCTCCCGATCTTTGGGTCAACGGCGGCGGCGGATCGCGATGTGTTCTGAAAAAGTGATCGAGTACTTAGGTTTTTCCGTCGGGGGGTCTTTATAGGCGAAGGGGCGATGTCAGAGGAGGGGCCTGGCCCCCTCACACCATGGCGGCGCGGCCAGGCCCCTGGCCGCGCCAGCCTGGCGTGTGGGGCCCTGGTGGCCCCCCTCCTACTCTTCTTCGGATCTCTGGAAGCTTCCGGGTAAAATAAGACTTCAGGAACTTGTTTCGTCCAATTCTGAGAATATTTCCTGTGTATCACTTCTGAAACACAAAAATAGCAGAAAACAGGGAACTGGCACTGTGGCAACTTGTTAATAGGTTAGTTCCGGAAAATGCATAAAAGTGCCACTAAGTGTAACGAAACAATAGGCAAATGGTGTAAAAACAAGCATGGAGCATCAAAAATTATATATACGTTGGAGACGTATCAAGCATCCCCAAGCTTAACTCCTGCTCGTCCTCGAGTAGGTAAGTGATAACAAAAGAATAATTTTTGAGGTGACATGCACCTACACAATCTTGATCACATATGTAAGCATTTGTGAGCTGGGATCATAAGAACTTAAAACATGGGCATGAAAGATATAATCTTGCCAATAAGAACTTAGCAACCATGTTGTAAACATGCAAATGAACACAAAAAAAGATCATGAAAATGAAACAATGAAAGTCAAATGTGTGTTCAAATCATAAGGAAAAACATGCAAATGGTTTTCAGCTTGTCCTTCAAAGAGAGCAAAACATAAATGCATAGGACACCTTCAAGTTTAAGAGAGCGACTAGATACAGATAATTTGAGAACAAGTGAAACCAACAATATGAATCAATCAATGAACTTTGGGACAATGCATATCACACTAAGAATGACAACTATGCTCTCTTAATGGTGCATAAAGAAAGAAGGTGGTGACTCAACATAAAAGTAGAAGAAAAGCCCTTCGCAGAGGGAAGCAGTGATTGCAAGTTTTATAACCTTCAAAAATTATGGTACTTACCGGCTTTGAGCTCTCATTGCCCCCATCATAAGCATCTTGAATGGTTAAAGTTAATGCGAGAACAATTATGATGCATATGCTTGACAAATCATAAGTTGAAAACCTCATGCCCCGTGAATACGAGTACCCAAACCTCATGCTACTTTACTTAGAGTCCCAAGCAAGGGTCTTGTCATTGTAAGTATATGCATATCATTGAGAACCGCCAATGGGGTACCTCCGTGCCCGATGACATGGAACAAGCCCACACCAAAATGACAGGGCAAGCAGACAATGAACACCTCGACATCTCTTTTATTTGCCTTTTGTTTAGCTTTTTATTGTGAGATGCGTCGTCGAATGTTCACCATGGGTATGCTGCAAATTTCCACCAGGAATTATGCATGGCTTAGATTAGCGGCCCAGTGTTTCTCTAACACATACACAAACTCCATGATCCCCACAAGATTCCCAATTCATTTCACACCGCAGGCATCCATAAACAAAAGATCACGATATCAACTCAAATAAGAAGTGCAATGTTGAAAGCTTGCCCCATGACTGCATGGCTGGGCTAGTCTCCAACTTACAACTTGCAAGCATAACAACTCAACATAAGAGACCACAATGTCAAATTTTTAAGAACAGGAAAAAGTAAAGTGTGCCTTCCGGTTCGTGAGAGCTTTACTGACCGAATTTCGCATAACACTGGTAAGAGTTTAATTTGAAGAGAAAATAAAAGCAAATCAAATTTACTTGGAATAGCAAATTGCTAGTAGGTATGTATGGTGGACACTTTGGAAAACTTTGGCTTTTAGGAGTTGGATGCACGAGTAGAGCTCATACTCAGTACAAGGCGAGGGCTAGCAAAAGACTGGGAGCGACCAACTAAGAGAGCAATAATGGCCATAATCATGCAAAGCGACAAAGCGACATTAAAAGAAGCATAAGATGGCATCAAAAGTCAAAAACTAAATGATCATGAAGGCTATTGGCGACTTTGTAAGAGTCTAACATGTGTGAGCATGCGCCAAGTCAACCCAAATAAAGCATCAAGGAGAAAACCAAAATAATGCTTCCATACAATAAAAACAACGCATGATTTTTTTCAAAGGCTCATTAAGCAATCTCAGTTATTTGAAACAAGTCATGCTACAGCAAAACCACTAAGCATACTATCAAAAAGACATCAAGCATGACATGAAAAAGCCTAAGCCACAGTCTACACAAGCTCCTTCTTGTACCACTATTTTGCACAAAGCTTTTTCTCTTTTCCAACACCATTTGAAATTTTTAAAGACACCTCTTTTGATGAAAACCAATAAAGATCAGAGGCAAAAATACAACTTGATGAAAAGATATGACAAGGTCTGAATGCAAATCAAGGCGAAAACGAAAACAAAAAGCAGTAGCAGAAAAAGAAGAACACCCGGTGAAATTGTAAGAATGAAAAACGGAGTGTTCTTGGCAAATGAAAACGAGTTCAACTTCTCCAAAAGAAATTTGTTGGGGTCCAACCATTTATTGCAGCCAACAAACAAACTAAACTAACTAAGAAAACTAAAACAACTGACGCTCCAAGAAAAACACATAGTGCATGAAGCAATAAAAATATAGCGTCTTGAAAGGTGACCTGATTTTTGCCGATGAAGAAGGGGTGCCTCGGGGGCATCCCCAAGCTCTAACGCTTGTACTTCTTGGATATTTCTTGGGGTGCTGGGCATCCCTAAGCTTGAGCTTTTGTCCATTCTTCAACTCATCTCATCATTCTCCAATCCCTACACTTGAAAACTTCCTTCATACAAAACTAAACACAATTCTATTAGCAACATTAGTGCAAGCATAACATATAATCAACCTCGTTTTGCTTCAGGTTTCAACTCAAAACCACCACATATATAGTAAATACTACTGTAGCAACTTCCCCAAAAGTTCTGTGATCAAAAGAACTCAAAAGAAAGCGATAAAGTGGCAAACACAAATATTGGCAGAAATCTGTCAAAACTGAACAGCTCACAAAGGTCGAATTTTGTAGGGGTTTTTTGTTGCTCAAATAAAAAAGTGTTCAACTAACAAAAGTTTGTATATAACCTGGGGCATATGCACAAGAAATCTCAGGCCCAAAAGATATACAGAGAATTTATACGAATTTTTACGGTGCAGCACCGAAAACAGTTTCAGGACAGCAACATCCCCAAATCTTTACCTCACTCGAATTAGAGGCTTCTCTTGGCACAAAAACGAAATAAGCAAGATAAGGAGCGGTCATTACGGTAGTAATGACTTCCAAGACTCAAATAAATGAAAAAGTACTGACAATAAAAACATTGGGTTATCTCCCAAGAGTGCTTTTCTTTAACGCCTTTGAGCTAGGCGCAGAAAATTGCGAATCAAGTAACATCAAGTGATGAAGCATTAAGATCAACTGCAGAGGTCTTGTCAATAAGGCATTGTATTTCATCCACATAAGTTTTAGAAGACCCTTTGTGATCATTCTTTGGTACACTATTTTCATCAAAAAGATATTCAAGACAGATCCAGTCAAAATTATTTTCGAAAGCTTCACACAATCCCAAGAGCTTGCAAGGTATAGGTATTTCGGCTCCTTCATTGTTAGTACCAATAACCTTTATAGGCAAACCGAGTTTATTAAAATGTTTAAGAACCTTTCTAGCTTCAATAACGACATCTTTAAATTCTAAGCGCAAAGCTTCTAAGATAAAAGCTTTCTTTTCGGGATCCTCAATTTCATGAAGCTTAAGGAACATGTATTGCATAAAAGGATTAAGACTAGCAAATCTAGTTTCCAACATGTGAATCAAATAAGCAGAAGCAACTTCAATACTAGGAGCTAGCTCAACCAAAGACTTTTCCTCAACTTCCTTATGCATACTAATGTGATTAAAGAACTCCTCAATGTTACTTTTGCCAATAATCGAACCACTACCTACTGAGAGGTCCTCCAGAACGTACTTAGGGATCAACATGATAAACTAAAAGTAAAGAAATAACAACTACCAAGGATTCTAATTTTTTTGGGTTTTTGATATAAAATGATGCAGGTAAAATAAATAAAGTAAAGCAAAACAATAAAACAAAGTAAAGGATGTGCGTGCGAAAACTCCCCTCGTAGAAGTCTTCTACTTCCTCCCCGGCAACGGCGCCAGAAAAGAAGCTGCTGGCGTGTAGCAGATGGTCCTTGTGCGTGGTGAATAACCAGCCCGTTGGGAACCCCAAGAGGAAGGTGTGATGAGTATAGCAGCTAGTTTTCCCTCAGTTAAGAAACCAAGGTTTATCGTTCTTGGAGAGGAGAGACAAACGACTGAAGGTGATGCTTGCTAGCTTGCGACAGCTCCGGACAATTTATATATGGCGCCTCGTCCAAGCTTTGCTTGCTAGCTGCAATGCGGAACCTGCACACAACACAACCAAGTACTTCGTTCCCAACTTGCGATGAGGTTGTCAATCTCACCGGTTTGCTTGAAACAAAGGTTATGAGCGTATCGAGTGGAAAACAATAGACTATGCGAGTAAAGTAAACAGTGCGAGTAAAGTAAACAGTGCGAGTAAAGTAAACAGGTGATAGCAATATGATGGAAATAGGACCGAGATCCACAGTTCACTAGTGGTGTCTCTCCATAAGATAAATAACACATGCCGGGTAAACGAATTACAGTTGGGCAATTGATAGAATAAAGATAAACGTGATATGTCAAGAAGATCACTATGAGATTTACTCTGGGCATTACAACAAAATACATAGACCGCCATCCAACTGCATCTATGACTAATAATCCACTTGTGGTGAATCAATCCGAGAACTCCACAAGTATTAAGTTGTGAACAACAGATAATTGCATTAAGCAAAGTGTGTAATGTAAACAAAGCATATGCCCTTGAGCATATGAATGTTGTTTTCTCCCTAGTAGCAACAGCACATCTACAACCTTAGAGGTTTCTGTCACTCCCCCAGGTTAAATAGAGGCATGAACCCACTATCGAGCATAAATACCCCCTCTTGGAGTCACTAGCAACTACTCGGCCAAGATAGCTACTAACAACGGAGAGCATGCAAGATCATAAACAACATAGAGATAACAAAAGATAATATTCAGTACAGCAACTTAATCATAAACACCAATATTCATCGGATCCCAACAAACCAAACATGTAGAATTACATAACGGTGATCTCAATCATGTAGGGCAGCTCATGAGATCTAAACATGAAGCACATGGTGGAGGAGACAACCATCTAGCTACTGCTATGGACCCATGGTCCAAGGTAGACTACTCACTCGTCGCTCCGGAGGAAAGCATGGCGATGAAGAAGACCTCCGGTGGCGATTCCCCTCTCCGGCAGGGTGCCGGGAAGAGCTTCTGGACCCTCCCGATCTTCGGGTCGACGGCGGCGGCGGATCGCGATGTGTTCTGGAAAAGTGATCGAGTACTTAGGTTTTTTCTGTCGGGGGGTCTTTATAGGCGAAGGGGCGATGTCAGAGGAGGGGCCTGGCCCCCTCACACCATGGCGGCGCGGCCAGGCCCCTGGCCATGCCAGCCTGGCGTGTGGGGCCCTGGTGGCCCCCCTCCTACTCTTCTTCGGATCTCTAGAAGCTTCCGGGTAAAATAAGACTTCAAGAACTTGTTTCGTCCAATTCCGAGAATATTTCCTGTGTATCACTTCTAGAACACAAAAACAGCAGAAAACAGGGAACTGACACTGTGGCAACTTGTTAATAGGTTAGTTCCGGAAAATGCATAAAAGTGCCACTAAGTGTAACGAAACAATAGGCAAATGGTGTAAAAACAAGCATGGAGCATCAAAAATTATATATACGTTGGAGACGTATCAAGCATCCCCAAGCTTAACTCCTGTTCGTCCTCGAGTAGGTAAGTGATAACAAAAGAATAATTTTTGAGGTGACATGCACCTACACAATCTTGATCACATATGTAAGCATTTGTGAGCTGGGATCATAAGAACTTAAAACATGGGCATGAAAGATATAATCTTGACAATAAGAACTTAGCAACCATGTTGTAAACATGCAAATGAACACAAACAAAAGATCATGAAAATGAAACAATGAAAGTCAAACGTGTGTTCAAATCATAAGGAAAAACATACAAATGGTTTTTAGCTTGTCCTTCAAAGAGAGCAAAACATAAATGCATAGGACACCTTCAAGTTTAAGAGGGCGACTAGATACAAATAATTTGAGAACAAGTGAAACCAACAATATGAATCAATCAATGAACTTTGGGACAATGCATATCACACTAAGAATGACAACTATGCTCTCTTAATGGTGCATAAAGAAAGAAGGTGGTGACTCAACATAAAAGTAGAAGAAAGGCCCTTCGCAGAGGGAAGCAGTGATTGCAAGTTTTATAACCTTCAAAAATTATGGTACTTACCGGCTTTGAGCTCTCATTGCCCCCATCATAAGCATCTTGAATGGTTAAAGTTAATGCGAGAACAATTATGATGCATATGCTTGACAAATCATAAGTTGAAAACCTTGTGCCCCGTGAATACGAGTACCCAAACCTCATGCTACTTTACTTAGAGTCCCAAGCAAGGCTCTTGTCATTGTAAGTATATGCATATCATTGAGAACCGCCAATGGGGTACCTCCGTGCCCGATGACATGGAACAAGCCCACACCAAAATGACAGGACAAGCAGATAATGAACACCTCGACATCTCTTTTATTTGCCTTTTGTTTAGCTTTTTATTGTGAGATGCGTCGTCGAATGTTCACCATGGGTATGCTGCAAATTTCCACCATGAATTATGCATGGCTTAGATTAGCGGCCCAGCGTTTCCCTAACACATATACAAACTCCATGATCCCCACAAGATTCCCAATTCATTTCACACCGCGGGCATCCATAAACAAAAGATCACGATATCAACTCAAATAAGAAGTGCAATGTTGAAAGCTTGCCCCATGACTGCATGGCTGGGCTAGTCTCCAACTTACAACTTGCAAGCATAACAACTCAACATAAGAGACCACAATGTCAAATTTTTAAGAACAGGAAAAAGTAAAGTGTGCCTTCCGGTTCGTGAGAGCTTTACTGACCAAATTTCGCATAACACTGGTAAGAGTTTAATTTGAAGAGAAAATAAAAACAAGTCAAATTTACTTGGAATAGCAAATTGCTAGTAGGTATGTGTGGTGGACACTTTGGAAAACTTTGGCTTTTAGGAGTTGGATGCACGAGTAGAGCTCATACTCAGTACAAGGCGAGGGCTAGCAAAAGACTGGGAACGACCAACTAAGAGAGCAATAATGGCCATAATCATGCAAAGCGACAAAGCGACATTAAAAGAAGCATAAGATGGCATCAAAAGTCAAAAACTAAATGATCATGAAGGCTAGACTTTGTAAGAGTCTAACATGTGTGAGCATGCGCCAAGTCAACCCAAATAAAGCATCAAGGAGAAAACCAAAATAATGCTTCCATACAATAAAAACAACGCATGATTTTTTCAAAAGCTCATTAAGCAATCTCGGTTATTTGAACCAAGTCATGCTACAGACAAACCACTAAGCATACTATCAAAAAGACATCAAGCATGACATGAAAAAGCCTAAGCTGCAGTCTACACAAGCACCTTCTTGTACCACTATTTTGCACAAAGCTTTTTCTCTTTTCCAACACCATTTGAAATTTTTAAAGACACCTCTTTTGATGAAAACCAATAAAGATCAGAGGCAAAAAATACACCTTGATGAAAAGATATGACAAGGTCTGAATGCAAATCAAGGCGAAAATGAAAACAAAAAGCAGTAGCAGAAAAAGAAGAACACCCGGTGAAATTGTAAGAATGAAAAACGGAGTGTTCTTGGCAAATGAAAACGAGTTCAACTTCTCCAAAAGAAATTTGTTGGGGTCCAACCATTTATTGCAACAAACAAACAAACTAAACTAACTAAGAAAACTAAAACAACTGACGCTCCAAGAAAAACACATAGTGCATGAAGCAATAAAAATATAGCGTCTTGAAAGGTGACCTGATTTTTGCCGATGAAGAAGGCGTGCCTCGGGGGCATCCCCAAGCTTTGACGCTTGTACTTCTTGGATATTTCTTGGGGTGCTGGGCATCCCCAAGCTTGGGCTTTTGTCCATTCTTCAACTCATCTCATCATTCTCCAATCCCTACACTTGAAAACTTCCTTCATACAAAACTAAACACAATTCTATTAGCAACATTAGTGCAAGCATAACATATAATCAACCTCGTTTTGCTTCAGGTTTCAACTCAAAACCACCACATATTTAGTAAATACTACTGTAGCAACTTCTCCAAAAGTTCCGTGATCAAAAGAACTCAAAAGAAAGCGATAAAGTGGCAAACACAAATATTGGCAGAAATCTGTCAAAAACTGAACAGCTGACAAAGGTCGAATTTTGGAGGGGTTTTTTGTTGCTCAAATCAAAAAGTGTTCAACTAACAAAAGTTTGGTTATAACCTGGGGCATATGCACAAGAAATCGCAGGTCCAAAAGATATACAGAGAATTTATACGAATTTTTACGGTGCAGCACCGAAAACAGTTTCAGGACAGCAACATCCCCAAATCTTTACCTCACTCGAATTAGAGGCTTCTCTTGTTACAAAAACGAAATAAACAAGATAAGGAGCGGTCATTACGGTAGTAATGACTTCCAAGACTCAAATAAAATAAAAAGTACTGAAAATAAAAACATTGGGTTATCTCCCAAGAGTGCTTTTCTTTAACGCCTTTGAGCTAGGCGCAGAAAATTGCGAATCAAGTAACATCAAGTGATGAAGCATTAAGATCAACTGCAGAGGTCTTGTCAATAAGGCATTGTATTTCATCCACATAAGTTTTAGAATACCCTTTGTGATCATGCTTTGGTACACTATTTTCATCAAAAAGATATTCAGGACAGATCCAGTCAAAATTATTTTCGAAAGCTTCACACAATCCCAAGAGCTTGCAAGGTATAGGTATTTCGGCTCCTTCATTGTTAGTACCAATAACCTTTATAGGCGAACCGAGTTTATTAAAACATTTAAGAACCTTTCTAGCTTCAATAACGACATCTATAAATTCTAAGCGCAAAGCTTCCAAGATAAAAGCTTTCTTTTCAGGATCCTCAATTTCATGAAGCTTAAGGAACATGTATTGCATAAAAGGATTAAGACTAGCAAATCTAGTTTCCAACATGTGAATCAAATAAGCAGAAGCAACTTCAATACTAGGAGCTAGCTCAACCAAAGACTTTTCCTCAACTTCCTTATGCATACTAATGTGATTAAAGAACTCCTCAATGTTACTTTTGCCAATAATCGAACCACTACCTACTGAGAGGTCCTCCAGAACGTACTTAGGGATCAACATGATAAAATAAAAGTAAAGAAATAACAACTACCAAGGATTCTAATTTTTTTGGGTTTTTGATATAAAACTATGCAGGTAAAATAAATAAAGTAAAGCAAAACAATAAAACAAAGTAAAGGATGTGCGTGCGAAAACTCCCCTCGTAGAAGTCTTCTACTTCCTCCCCGGCAACGGCGCCAGAAAAGAAGCTGCTGGCGTGTAGCAGACGGTCCTTGTGCGTGGTGAATAACCAGCCCGTTGGGAACCCCAAGAGGAAGGTGTGATGAGTATAGCAGCTAGTTTTCCCTCAGTTAAGAAACCAAGGTTTATCGTTCTTGGAGAGGAGAGACAAACGACTGAAGGTGATGCTTGCTAGCTTGCGACAGCTCCGGACAATTTATATATGGTGCCTCGTCCAAGCTTTGCTTGCTAGCTGCAACGCGGAACCTGCACACAACACAACCAAGTACTTCGTTCCCAACTTGCGATGAGGTTGTCAATCTCACCGGTTTGCTTGAAACAAAGGTTATGAGCGTATCGAGTGGAAAACAATAGAGTATGCGAGTAAAGTAAACAGTGCGAGTAAAGTAAACAGTGCAAGTAAAGTAAACAGGTGATAGCAATATGATGGAAATAGGACCGGGATCCACAGTTCACTAGTGGTGTCTCTCCATAAGATAAATAACACATGCTGGGTAAACAAATTACAGTTGGGCAATTGATAGAATAAAGATAAACGTGATATGTCAAGAAGATCACTATGATATTTACTCTGGGCATTACAACAAAATACATAGACCGCCATCCAACTGCATCTATGACTAATAATCCACTTGTGGTGAATCAATCCGAGAACTCCACAAGTATTAAGTTGCGAACAACAGATAATTGCATTAAGCAAAGTGTGTAATGTAAACAAAGCATATGCCCTTGAGCATATGAATGTTGTTTTCTCCCTAGTAGCAACAGCACATCTACAACCTTAGAGGTTTCTGTCACTCCCCCAGGTTAAATAGAGGCATGAATCCACTTTCGAGCATAAATACCCCCTCTTGGAGTCACTAGCAACTACTCGGCCAAGATAGCTACTAACAACGGAGAGCATGCAAGATCATAAACAACATAGAGATAACAAAAGATAATATTCAGTACAACAACTTAATCATAAACACCAATATTCATCGGATCCCAACAAACCAAACATGTAGAATTACATAACGGTGATCTCAATCATGTAGGGCAGCTCATGAGATCTAAACATGAAGCACATGGTGGAGGAGACAACCATCTAGCTACTGCTATGGACCCATGGTCCAAGGTAGACTACTCACTCATCGCTCCGGAGGCAAGCATGGTGATGAAGAAGACCTCCGGTGGCGATTCCACTCTCCGGCAGGGTGTCGGGAAGAGCTTCTGGACCCTCCCGATCTTCGGGTCGACGGCGGCGGCGGATCGCGATGTGTTCTGGAAAGTGATCGAGTACTTAGGTTTTTTCCGTCGGGGGGTCTTTATAGGCGAAGGGGCGATGTCAGAGGAGGGGCCTGGCCCCCTCACACCATGGTGGCGCGGCCAGGCCCCTGGCCGCGCCAGCCTAGCGTGTGGGGCCCTGGTGGCCCCCCTCCTATTCTTCTTCGGATCTTTGGAAGCTTCCGGGTAAAATAAGACTTCAGGAACTTATTTCGGCCAATTCCGAGAATATTTCCTGTGTATCACTTCTGAAATACAAAAACAGCAGAAAATAGGGAACTGGCACCGTGGCAACTTGTTAATAGGTTAGTTCCGGAAAATGCATAACAGTGCCACTAAGTGTAACGAAACAATGGGCAAATGGTGTAAAAACAAGCATGGAGCATCAAAAATTATATATACGTTGGAGACGTATCAAGCATCCCCAAGCTTAACTCATGCTCGTCCTCGAGTAGGTAAGTGATAACAAAAGAATAATTTTTGAGGTGACATGCACCTACACAATCTTGATCACATATGTAAGCATTTGTGAGCTGGGATCATAAGAACTTAAAACATGGGCATGAAAGATATAATCTTGACAATAAGAACTTAGCAACCATGTTGTAAACATGCAAATGAACACAAACAAAAGATCATGAAAATGAAACAATGAAAGTCAAACGTGTGTTCAAATCATAAGGAAAAACATACAAATGGTTTTCAGCTTGTCCTTCAAAGAGAGCAAAACATAAATGCATAGGACACCTTCAAGTTTATGAGGGCGACTAGATACAAATAATTTGAGAACAAGTGAAACCAACAATATGAATCAATCAATGAACTTTGGGACAATGCATATCACACTAAGAATGACAACTATGCTCTCCTAATGGTGCATAAAGAAAGAAGGTGGTGACTCAACATAAAAGTAGAAGAAAGGCCCTTCACAGAGGGAAGCAGTGATTGCAAGTTTTATAACCTTCAAAAATTATGGTACTTACCGGCTTTGAGCTCTCATTGCCCCCATCATAAGCATCTTGAATGGTTAAAGTTAATGTGAGAACAATTATGATGCATATGCTTGACAAATCATAAGTTGAAAACCTCGTGCCCCATGAATACGAGTACCCAAACCTCATGCTACTTTACTTAGAGTCCCAAGCAAGGCTCTTTTCATTGTAAGTATATGCATATCATTGAGAACCGCCAATGGGGTACATCCGTGCCTGATGACATGGAACAAGCCCACACCAAAATGACAGGACAAGCAGACAATGAACACCTCGACATCTCTTTTATTTGCCTTTTGTTTAGCTTTTTATTGTGAGATGCATCGTCGAATGTTCACCATGGGTATGCTGCAAATTTCCACCATGAATTATGCATGGCTTAGATTAGCAGCCCGGCGTTTCCCTAACACATATATAAACTCCATGATCCCCACAAGATTCCCAATTCATTTCACACCGCGGGCATCCATAAACAAAAGGTCACGATATCAACTCAAATAAGAAGTGCAATGTTGAAAGCTTGCCCCATGACTGCATGGTTGGGCTAGTCTCCAAGTTACAACTTGCAAGCATAACAACTCAACATAAGAGACCACAATGTCAAAATTTTAAGAACAGGAAAAAGTAAAGTGTGCCTTCCGGTTCGTGAGAGCTTTACTGACCGAATTTCGCATAACACTGGTAAGAGTTTAATTTGAAGAGAAAATAAAAGCAAGTCAAATTTACTTGGAATAGCAAATTGCTAGTAGGTATGTATGGTGGACACTTTGGAAAACTTTGGCTTTTAGGAGTTGGATGCACAAGTAGATCTCATACCCAGTACAAGGCGAGGGCTAGCAAAAGGCTGGGAGCGACCAACTAAGAGAGCAATAATGGCCATAATCATGCAAAGAAACATTAAAAGAAGCATAAGATGGCATCAAAAGTCAAAAACTAAATGATCATGAAGGCTATTGGCGACTTTGTAAGAGTCTAACATGTGTGAGCATGCGCCAAGTCAACCCAAATAAAGCATCAAGGAGAAAACCAAAATAATGCTTCCATACAATAAAAACAATGCATGATTTTTTCAAAGGCTTATTAAGTAATCTCAGTTATTTGAAACAAGTCATGCTACAGAAAAACCACTAAGCATACTATCAAAAAGACATCAAGCATGACATGAAAAAGCCTAAGCCGCAGTCTACACAAGCTCCTTCTTGTACCACTATTTTGCACAAAGCTTTTTCTCTTTTCCAACACCATTTGAAATTTTTAAAGACACCTCTTTTGATGCAAACAAATAAAGATCAGAGGCAAAAATACACCTTGATGAAAATATATGACAAGGTCTGAACACAAATCAAGGTGAAAACGAAAACAAAAAGCAGTAGCAGAAAAAGAAGAACACCCGGTGAAATTGTAATGAAAAACCGAGTGTTCTTGGCAAATGAAAACGAGTTCAACTTCTCCAAAAGAAATTTGTTGGGGTCCAACCATTTATTGCAGCAAACAAACAAACTAAACTAACTAAGAAAACTAAAACAACTGACGCTCCAATAAAAACACATAGTGCATGAAGCAATAAAAATATAGCGTCTTGAAAGGTGACCTGATTTTTGCCGATGAAGAAGGGGTGCCTCGGGGGCATCCCCAAGCTTTGACGCTTGTACTTCTTGGATATTTCTTGGGGTGCTGGGCATCCCCAAGCTTGGGCTTTTGTCCATTCTTCAACTCATCTCATCATTCTCCAATCCCTACACTTGAAAACTTCCTTCATACAAAACTAAACACAATTCTATTAGCAACATTAGTGCAAGCATAACATATAATCAACCTCTTTTTGCTTCAGGTTTCAACTCAAAACCACCACATATATAGTAAATACTACTGTAGCAACTTCCCCAAAAGTTCCGTGATCAAAAGAACTCAAAAGAAAGCGACAAAGTGGCAAACACTAATATTGGCAGAAATCTGTCAAAACTGAACAGCTGACAAAGGTCGAATTTTGAGGGGTTTTTTATTGCTCAAATCAAAAAGTGTTCAACTAACAAAAGTTTGGATATAACCTGGGGCATATGCACAAGAAATCGCAGGTCCAAAAGATATACAGAGAATTTATACGAATTTTTGCGGTGCAGCACCGAAAACAGTTTCAGGACAGCAACATCTCCAAATCTTTACCTCACTCGAATTAGAGGCTTCTCTTGGCACAAAAACGAAATAAACAAGATAAGGAGCAGTCATTACGGTAGTAATGACTTCCAAGACTCAAATAAAAGAAAAAGTACTGAAAATAAAAACATTGGGTTATCTCCCAAGAGTGCTTTTCTTTAACGCCTTTGAGCTAGGCGCAGAAAATTGCGAATCAAGTAACATCAAGTGATGAAGCATTAAGATCAACTGCAAAGGTCTTGTCAATAAGGCATTGGATTTCATCCACATAAGTTTTATAAGACCCTTTGTGATCATGCTTTGGTACACTATTTTCATCAAAAAGATTTTCAGGACAGATCCAGTCAAAATTATTTTCGAAAGCTTCACACAACCCCAAGAGCTTGCAAGGTATAGGTATTTCGGCTCCTTCATTGTTAGTACCAATAACCTTTATAGGCGAACCGAGTTTATTAAAATGTTTAAGAACCTTTCTAGCTTCAATAACGACATCTTTAAATTCTAAGCGCAAAGCTTCCAAGATAAAAGCTTTCTTTTTGGGATCCTCAATTTCATGAAGCTTAAGGAACATGTATTGCATAAAAGGATTAAGACTAGCAAATCTAGTTTCCAACATATGAATCAAATAAGCAGAAGCAACTTCAATACTAGGAGCTAGCTCAACCAAAGACTTTTCCTCAACTTTCTTATGCATACTAATGTGATTAAAGAACTCCTCAATGTTACTTTTGCCAATAATCGAACCACTACCTACTGAGAGGTCCTCCAGAACGTACTTAGGGCTCAACATGATAAACTAAAAGTAAAGAAATAACAACTACCAAGGATTCTAATTTTTTTGGGTTTTTGATATAAAACTATGCAGGTAAAATAAATAAAGTAAAACAATAAAACAAAGTAAAGGATGTGCGTGCGAAAACTCCCCTCCCAGAAGTCTTCTACTTCCTCCCTGGTAATGGCGCCAGAAAAGAAGCTGCTGGCGTGTAGCAGACGGTCCTTGTGCGTGGTGAATAACCAGCCCGTTGGGAACCCCAAGAGGAAGGTGTGATGAGTATAGCAGCTAGTTTTCCCTCAGTTAAGAAACCAAGGTTTATCGTTCTTGGAGAGGAGAAACAAATGACTGAAGGTGATGCTTGCTAGCTTGCGATAGCTCCGGACAATTTATATATGGCGCCTCGTCCAAGCTTTGATTGCTAGCTGCAACGCGGAACCTGCACACAACACAACCAAGTACTTCGTTCCCAACTTGCGATGAGGTTGTCAATCTCACCGGTTTGCTTGAAACAAAGGTTATCAGCGTATCGAGTGGAAAACAATAGAGTATGCGAGTAAAGTAAACAGTGCGAGTAAAGTAAACAGTGCGAGTAAAGTAAATAGTACGAGTAAAGTAAACAGGTGATAGCAATATGATGGAAATAGGACCGGGATCCACAGTTCACTAGTGGTGTCTCTCCATAAGATAAATAACACATGCTGGGTAAACAAATTACAGTTGGGCAATTGATAGAATAAAGATAAATGTGATATGTCAAGAAGATCACTATGAGATTTACTCTGGGCATTACAACAAAATACATAGACCGCCATCCAACTGCATCTATGACTAATAATCCACTTGTGGTGAATCAATCCGAGAACTCCACAAGTATTAAGTTGCGAACAACAGATAATTGCATTAAGCAAAGTGTGTAATGTAAACAAAGCATATGCCCTTGAGCATATGAATGTTGTTTTCTCCCTAGTAGCAACAGCACATCTACAACCTTAGAGGTTTCTCTCACTCCCCCAGGTTAAATAGAGGCATGAACCCACTATCGAGCATAAATACCCCCTCTTGGAGTCACTAGCAACTACTCGGCCAAGATAGCTACTAACAACGGAGAGCATGCAAGATCATAAACAACGTAGAGATAACAAAAGATAATATTCAGTACAGCAATTTAATCATAAACACCAATATTCATCGGATCCCAACAAACCAAACATGTAGAATTACATAACGGTGATCTCAATCATGTAGGGCAGCTCATGAGATCTAAACATGAAGCACATGGTGGAGGAGACAACCATCTAGCTACTGCTATGGACCCATGGTCCAAGGTAGACTACTCACTCATCGCTCCGGAGGCAAGCATGGCGATGAAGAAGACCTCCGGTGGAGATTCCCCTCTCCGGCAGGGTGCCGGGAAGAGCTTCTGGACCCTCCCGATCTTTGGGTCGACGGCGGCGGCAGATCGCGATGTGTTCTGGAAAAGTGATCGAGTACTTAGGTTTTTTCCGTCGGGGGGTCTTTATAGGCGAAGGGGCGATGTCAGAGGAGGGACCAGGCCCCCTCACACCATGGCGGCGCGGCTAGGCCCCTGGCCACGCCAGCCTGGCGTGTGGGGCCCTGATGGCCCCCCTCCTACTCTTCTTCGGATCTCTGGAAGCTTCCGGGTAAAATAAGACTTCAGGAACTTGTTTCGTCCAATTCCGAGAATATTTCCAGTGTATCACTTCTGAAACACAAAAACAGCAGAAAACAGGGAACTGGCACTATGGCAACTTGTTAACAGGTTAGTTCCGGAAAATGCATAAAAGTGCCACTAAGTGTAACGAAACAATAGGCAAATGGTGTAAAAACAAGCATGGAGCATCAAAAATTATAGATACGTTGGAGACGTATCAGCATCCAACTCCTTAAAACCAAGTTTTGCCAAAGTTTCCACCATACATACCTATTAGCAATTTGCTATTCCAAAGTACATTTGACTTGCTTTTATCTATCCTTCAAATTAAACTCTTTTTGGTGTTATGCGAAAATTGGTCAGTAAAGCTCTCACGAACCTGATGGCACACTTTATTTTTCTCGTTCTTAAAAATTTAAAATTGTGGCTCTCTTATGTTGAGTTGTTATGCTTGCAAGTTGTAAGTTGGAAATTAACCCATCCATGCTGTCATGGGGCAAGCTTTCAACATTGCACTTCATCCTATTTGAGTTGATATCGTGATCTTTTGTTTATGGATACTCGCGGTGTGAAATAAAATGGAATCTTGTGGAGTTCATGGAGTTTGTATATGTGTTAGAGAAACACCTGGGCCGCCAATCTAAGCCATGCATAATTCATGGTGGAAATTTGCAGCATGCCCATAGTGGACATTCGACGACGCATCTCAAAATAAAAAGCTATACAAATGGTAAATAAAAGAGATGTCGAGGTGTTCATTGTCTGCTTGTCCTGTCATTTTGATGTGGGCTTGTTCCATGTCATCGGGCATGGAGGTACCCCGTTGGCGGTTCTCGATGATACGTGTATACTTACAATGACAAGAACTTGCTTGGGACCTAAGCAAAGTAGCACGAGGTTTGGGTACTCGTATTCACGGGACACGAGGTTTTCAACTTATGATTTGTCAAGCATATGCATCATAATTGTTCTCGCATTAACTTTAACCATTCAAGATGCTTATGATGGGGGCAATGAGAGCTCAAAGCCGGTAAGTACCATAATTTTTGAAGGTTTATAAACTTGCAATCACTGCTTCCCTCCGCGAAGGGCCTTTCTTTTACTTTTATGTTGAGTCATCACCTTCCACCTTTATGCACCATCTAAGAGAGCATAGTTGTCATTCTGAGTATAATGTGTATTGTCCCAAAGTTTTCATTGATTAATTCATGATGTTGGTTTCACTTGTTCTTAAATTACTTGTATCTAGTCGCCCTCTTAAACTTGAAGGTGTCCTGTGCATTTATGTTTTGCTCTCCATGAAGGACAAGCTGAAAACCATTTGTATGTTTTTCCTTATGATTTGAACACACGTTTGACTTTCATTGTTTCATTTTCATGATCTTTTGTTTGTGTTCATTTTCATGTTATAACATGGTTGCTAAGTTTCTTCTATCAAGATTATGTCTTTCATGCCCATGTTTTAAGTTCTTTTGATCCTAGTGCACAATGGTTACATATGTGATCAAGATTGTGTAGGTGCATGTCACCTCAAAAATTATTTCTTTTGTTATCACTTACCTACTCGAGGACGAGCAGGAGTTAAGCTTGGGGATGCTGATACGTCTCAAACGTATCTATAATTTTTGATGCTCCATGCTTGTTTTTACACCATTTGCTTAGTGTTTTGTTACACTTCATGGCACTTTTATGCATTTTTTGAAACTAACCTATTAACAAGTCGCCGCAGTGCCAGTTCCCTATTTTTTGCTGTTTTTGTGTTTCAGAAAAGCTACACGGGAAATATTCTCGGAATTGGACGAAAT
The DNA here is from genome assembly GCA_007115705.1 of Dactylis glomerata. NCBI lineage: Eukaryota > Viridiplantae > Streptophyta > Magnoliopsida > Poales > Poaceae > Dactylis > Dactylis glomerata. The sequence continues at coordinate 14,460,490 of QXEO01000247.1, forward strand.
AAAAGCCGAACGTCCAGAAATTCACCAAACCTTCCAGAGAACCGAAGGGGAGACAGAGTGGGGCCACGAGGGCCCCACACAACAGGGCAGCGCGGCCTGGCTCCTGGCCGCGCCCCCTATGTGCGACGGCGCCTCGGCCCACTCCTGACATTGCCCCTTCGCCTATAAAGACCCCTCGACGGGAAAAACCTAAGGGCCCGATCACTTTTCCAGAACACATCACGATCCGCCGCCGCCGTCGAACCGAAGATCAGGAGGGTCCAGAAGCTCTCCCCGACACCCTGCTGGAGAGGGGAATCACCACCGGAGGTCTTCTTCATCGCCATGCTTGCCTCCGGCGTGATGAGTGAGTAGTCTACCTTGGACTATGGGTCCATAGCAGTAGCTAGATGGTTATCTTCTCCACCATGTGCTTCATGTTTAGATCTCGTGAGCTGCCTTACATGATCGAGATCACCGTTATGTAATTCTACATGTTGTGTTTGTTGGGATCCGATGAATATTGGTGTTATGATTGAGTTGATGTACTGAATATTATCTTATGTTATCTCCATGTTGTTTATGATCTTGCATGCTCTCCGTTTTTAGTAGCTATCTTGGCCAAGTAGTCGCTAGTGACTCCAAGAGGGGGTATTTATGCTCGATAGTGGGTTCATGCCTCTATTTAATCTGGGGGAGTGACAGAAACCTCTAAGGTTGTAGATGTGTTGTTGCTACTAGGGGAAAACAACATTCATATGCTCGAGGGCATATGCTTTGTTTACATTACACACTTTGCTTAATGCAATTATCTGTTATTCGCAACTTAATACTTGTGGAGTTCTCGGATTGATTCACCACAAGTGGATTATTAGTCATAGATGCAGTTGGATGGCGGTCTATGTATTTTGTTGTAATGCCCAGAGTAAATCTCATAGTGATCCTCTCATCGTATGCACGTTGTCTTTATTCTATCAATTGCCCAACTGTAATTTGTTTACCCAGCATGTGTTATTTTATCTTATGGAGAGACACCACTAGTGAACTATGGACCCCGGTCCTATTTCCTTTATATTGCTATCACCTGTTTACTTTACTCGCACTGTTTACTTTACTCGCATATTATTATTGCTTTCCACTCGATACGCTCATACCCTTTGTTTCAAGCAAACCGGTGAGATTGACAACCTCATCGTAAGTTGGGAACAAAGTATTTGGTTGTGTTGTGTGCAGGTTCCACGTTGCTACTGGTTGAAGACGCGCTAACAAGTAATCGTTAACGGCGCCCTTGTTAGAGCATCACGCAGCTAGTGGGCATCACCTTCAGTCGTATTTCGTCCTGCTACTGGATTGATAACCTTGGTTTCTTACTGAGGGAAAAACTTGCTGCTATATTCATCACACCTTGCTCTTGGGGTTTCCAACTGGCCGGTCATTTACTTCATTAATTACACGCCAACAAGTTCTCTGGCACTATTCATCACTGCGCCATCAATGCTACATGCTTGTTTTTACACCATTTGCTTAGTGTTTTGTTACACTTCGTGGCATTTTTATGCATTTTCCGGAACTAACCTATTAACAAGATGCCACAGTGCCAGTTCCCTATTTTCTGCTATTTTTGTGTTTCAGAAAAGTTACACAGGAAATATTCTCAGAATTGGACGAAACAAAAGCCAAACATGCATAAATTTACCGAAGCTTCTAGAGAACCAAAGAGGAGACAGAGTGGGGCCACGAGGGGCCCACACAATAGGGCGGCGTGGCCCAGGGCCTGGCCGCACCCCCTATGTGTGTGGCCGCCTCGGTCCACTTCTGATGATGCCCATTCGCCTATGAAGACCCCCCCCGACGGGAAAAACCTAAACACCTAATCAATTTTCCAGAAACACATCGCAATCCGCCGCTGTCATCGACTCGAGATTGGGAGGGTCCAGAAGCTCTTCCCGGCACCCTGCCAGAGAGGGGAATCGCCACCGAAGGTCTTCTTCATCGCCATGCTTGCCTCCAGCACGATGAGTGAGTAGTCTACCTTGGACTATGGGTCCATAGCAGTAGCTAGATGGTTGTCTTCTCCACCATGTGCTTCATGTTTAGATTTCGTGAGCTGCCTTACATGATCGAGATCATCTTTGTGTAATTCTACATGTTGTGTTTGTTGGGATCCGATGAATATTGGTGTTATGTTGAGTTGATGTGCTGAATCATATATCTTATGTTATCTCTATGTTGTTTATGATCTTGCATGCTCTCCGTTGTTAGTAGCTATCTTGGCCAAGTAGATACTAGTGACTCCAAGAGGGGGTATTTATGCTCGATAGTTGGGTTCATGCCTCTATTTAATCTAGGGGAGTGACAAACCTCTAAGGTTGTAGATGTGCTATTGCCACCAGGAAGAAAACAACATTCTTGTGTCCAAGGACATTCATTTTTTTTTTAAATTACACACTTTGCTTAATGCAGTTATCTGTTGTTCGCAACTTAATACTCATGGGGTGTTCGGACGATATCCCCGTGGGTGGATTATTAGTCATAGATGCAGTTGGATGGCGGTCTATGTATTTTGTTGTAATGCCCATAGTAAATCTCATAGTGATCCTCGTGACATATGAATGTTATCTTTATTCTATCAATTTCCCAACTGTAATTTGTTTACCCAGCATGCTGTTATTTATTTTATGGAGAGACACCACTAGTAAACTGTGGACCCCGGTCCAATTTCCTTTACATTGTTACACCATTTTACTATTAGTCGCACTGTTTACCTTCTCGCATACTACTACTATTTTCCACTTGATATGCTCATACCTTTGTTTACAGCAAACCGGTGAGATTGACAACCTCATCGTAAGTTGGGAGCAAAGTATTTGGTTGTGTTGTGTGCAGGTTCCGCGTTGCTACTAGTTGAAGACGCGCTAACAAGTATCGTTAACGGCGCCCTTTTTGGAGTGTCACTAAACTAGCAAGCATCACCTTCTTAAGTTTGGCTTTTTCCTACTGGACTGACAAACCTTGGTTTCTTACTGAGGGAAAATTTGCTACTGTACTCATCATACCTTCCTCTTGGGGTTCCCAACTGGGTGGTCATCGTGCCCGCATCACATAACACCAATATTCATCGGATCCCAACAAACACAACATGTAGAATTACACAAAGTTGATCTCGATCATGTAAGGCAGCTCACGAGATCTAAACATGAAGCACATGGTGGAGAAGACAACCATCTAGCTACTGCTATGGACCCATAGTCCAAGGTATACTACTCACTCATCGCGCCGGAGGCAAGCATGGCGATGAAGAAGACCTCCGGTGGCGATTCCCCTCTCTGGCAGGGTGCCGAGAAGAGCTTTTGGACCCTCCCGATCTCGGGTCAACGACGGCGGCGGATCGCGATGTGTTTCTGGAAAATTGATCGGGTCTTTAGATTTTTCCCGTCGGGGGGTCTTTATAGGCGAAGGAGCAGCATCTAAAGTGGACCAGGGGGCCCTCACCATAGGGCGGTGCATCCAGGGGATGGGCCACGCCCCCTGGTGGTGAGGCTGGCCGCTGGCCCCTCTCCGTCTCCTCTTCGGTCTTCTGGAAGCTTCGGTAAATATTAGGAGGTTCGGCTTTTGTTTCGTCCAATTCCGAGAATATTTCCTGTGTAACTTTTCTGAAACACAAAAACAACAGAAAACAGGGAACTGGCACTATGGCATCTTGTTAATAGGTTAGTTCTGGAAAATGCATAAAAACACCACAAAATGTAACAAAACACTAAGCAAATGGTGTAAGAACAAGCATGGAGCTTCAAAAATTATAGATACGTTTGAGACATATCATGGTGCATGCATAATCAGATAGGATGGAACGTGCATGCGTAGGTAGATGACGTGGTGGTGAAAACAAAGCAGAGCAGCACACTCCTCGATGATCTCAGGGAGACATTTGCAAACTTGCATCGCTATCGCATGAAGCTCAATCCCGAGAAGTGTACCTTCGGCGTGCCGGCTAGATAGCTCCTAGGTTATATCGTTTTCCAGCGAGGGATCGAGGCAAACCCCTCAAAGATAAAGGTCGTCGAGGACCTAGAGCCGCCCACCGAGCTCAAGGAAGTGCAGAAGTTTGTCGGCTGCTTGGCCTCGCTCAACCGGTTCGTCATCCGGCTCGGAGAGAAGGCAATGCCGCTGTACCAGCTGATGAAGAAGACTGATCATTTCATTTTGTCACGATGCGCTAATGATGTCTTCAACGACCTCAAGCATGCTCTGTCTACGGCACCTGTCTTAGCAGCGCCGGCTTCGCGAGAGCCCATGCTGTTGTACATCGCCGGCACTCCACGAGTCGTCAGTGTCGCGATCGTGGTAGAGCGAGCTAAAGAAGGGAAGCAGCTGCCAGTCTAGTGCCTAGTGTACTATCTAAGCGAAGTACTCACCCTCTCTAAGAGAAACTACCAGCACTATCAAAAGGTGGCGTACGGCGTGTACATGGCAGCGAGGAAGCTGAAGCACTACTTCGAGGAGCACCCCATCACGGTGGTGAGCACCACTCCGCTGTCAGAGATCATCAGCTGCAAAGATGCAACCGACAGAGTGGCCAAGTGGGCAATTGAGCTAGCGTCCAATACGATCCAATACAAGCCAAGGACGACAATCAAGTCCCAGATCCTCGCCGATTTCTTTGCTGACTAGGGAGAAAATCAGTACCTACCTCTGGCTCCAGATTTCACGCATTGGCGGATGAACTTTGACGGCTCCAAGATGCACTGGGGCTTAGGAGCCGGCATCATACTCATTTCTCCTAAGGGAGACAAGCTGCACTGCGTGCTGCAGATTCACTTCACCGCTTCAAACAACATCGCTGAGTATTAAGCCCTAATATAAGGGCTCAAGCTAGCCAAGGAGATTGGCATTCAGAGGATCCTCTGCTTTGGAGACTCCTACCTCATGGTGCATCAAGTCTCTGGAGGTTGGGACGCCAAGGACGCTAACATAACCTCCTACCACTTCTACGTCAAGTAGCTCTACAGATTCTTTGAGGGCTGCGAGTTCCATCGCATTCCCTGAATAATGACGAGGCAGATCGGCTGTCAAAGATCGGCTCCACCAGGCAAGCAAATCCAGCTGGAGTGTCACTGGAGATAATCCGCAAGCCCTCCATCAGGCCATCGTCAGAGTCCAACTCCATCTATGTGCCAGAAGATCCGGCTCCGGCTAAGGAACCATTGCCAAACCTGGGGGATGCCGGCTCAAAGCAAGAGGGAGCTACCGGCCAATACAGTGCAGCCGGCTCGATGAAAGACTCAGGGGCTGCCGTCTCCAAGCAGGCCCTGACAGCCGGCTAACTCAACGAAGCCAGCCCATCATCGGACCCGGGGGCTACGGACCCACTGGTCGAAAGCGTCTTCCACATGAGGGAGATACCATCTTGGGTAGAGCCATTCTCCAACTACCTCCTCTCCGGAAACCTGCCAGCAAGCATAGCAGAAGCCAGGCGACTTCAGCGCCGCACACGAGCTTACACCATCATCAACAGCGAGCTGTACAAATGCAGCGTGTCAGGGATCTACCAAAAGTGCGTCGATCTGGAAGAAGGGTGAGAGCTACTGAGAGAAATATATCAAGGGGAGTGTGGCCACCATGGCTCTTCCCGAGCCTTGGTGGCCAAGGCTTTCCGCCATGGGTTCTACTGGCCATAGCCCTACAAAACGCAGAATGGCTGGTGAAGTTGTGAAATGGCTGCCAGCGCTTCTCCAAGCAGAGACACACTCCAGCAGCAGCCCTCAAGATCATCCCACTCACTTGGCCGTTCGCTGTCTGGGGCCTCGACATGGTTGGGCCATTCAAGACGGCACCCGGGGGCTTGACGAATCTCTTGGTAGCGGTGGACAAGTTCACGAAGTGGATTGAGGCCAAACCAATCAAGAAACTCGATGGCTCATCAACTGTCAAGTTCTTCAACGAAATCATCGTGAGATATGGCCTCCCGCATAGCATCATCACCGACAATGGGACAAACTTTGCAAAGGGCGTCTTCGCAGACTTCTGTAGCCAGAAGGGGATCCGGCTGGACCTGGCCTCAGTGGCACATCCACAGTCGAACGGGTGAGTCGAGAAGGCAAACGGCTTGGTCCTAGCCGGCATTAGACCAAGGTTGGAAAACCCCTCGAGCGCTCAACCGGCTGCTGGGTCGAAGAGCTACCCTCAGTGCTCTGGAGCCTGTGCACCACTTCGAATCGCTCTGTCGGTTTCACACCCTTCTTTCTGGTCTACGGAGCAAAGCTATGCTACCCACTGACATAGAATTTGATGTGCCAAGAGTGGTTCAGTACACTAAAGAGCAAGCCAAAGAAGCCCGCGAAGATAGCGACGACCTCCTCGAGGAGGCGCGAGAGGTGACCTTGTCCAGAACATCGCTCTACCAGCAGCAGCTGCGGTGTTTTCACAGCCGGAAGATTTGTCCGCTCGAATTCCGCGAAGGAGACCTCGTGCTCTGGCTGATCCAAAACACCAAAGGCATGCACAAGCTGTCCTCTCCTTGGGAGGGACCGTTTATCATCAGCCAGGTGCTGGAAAATGGGGCATACTACCTCATCGACGTGCAAGAGACAAGGAAGAACAAGGCTGACAACTCCGACATGGAGACATAGCGTCCCTGGAATGGCAATCACCTAAGACCTTTCTCCTGTTAAGGCAAAAACTTGTACCACGAATTCTTGTCAATGAATAAAGGAAGATGGAGCGGCTTGTTACAGCCGGCTCCCCAAAAAACACCTTGTGTATTTTGTTTCCTACGTATTCACTTGACCGGTAGCTGGCTCTAGGCAGCGAGCCACAGCCAGCTGCTTCGAACAATTGAACCCCCCGTCAGCTGGATAAGTACTTCATGCAAATCGGACCCCGAGCCTAACCTCCACCCCCGGCTCATGATAGCCGGATGGGGCAGAGGCGGCAGGTCACCCACCTAGGAAAGACGCTGGGGAAGAAAACACGAACTCTAAATGTTGTCGCTCGACTAAGTTCCTAAGGTGATGGTCGTTGACCGCGCACGGGCCGGCTTGAGCCAAGTATCCAAGAAACCGAAGTACTACTTCTCACCCCGCGGCATGCTCCCACCCTAGGCCAGCATTTGGCTGTTAGCCCAAGGGAGACCAACTGGCACCAGGCTGCCGGTTGGGGGTGATGTCTACGCACGCTTCTATTCTTGTAGACAGTGTTCGGCCTCCAAGTGTAGAGGTTTGTAGAATAGCAGCAAGTTTACCTTAAGTGAATCACCCAAGGTTTATCGAACTCAGGGAGGTAGAGGTCAAAGATATCCCTCTCAAGCAACCCTACAATTAAGATACAAGAAGTCTCTTGTGTCCCCAACACACCCAATACACTTGTCAGGTGTATAGTTGCACTAGTTCGGCGAAGAGATAGTGAAATACAATTAATATGGATGATTGTAAGTGGTAATTGCAATCTGAAATAAAAATGGCAGCAAGCAAACATGTAGCAGAACTGGTTGTAAACTGTGTTTCAATTCTTAGAAAAAAGGCCTAAGGATCATACTTTCACTAGTGGACACTCTCAACTATGCATAATTGAACACATAAATAACTTTCTTCACTATGCTACCATGAACTATTCTCCGGTTGGATAACGAACACCAATTAATTGTGTAGGGCTATAAAAGCACTCCTTAAAGTTTGCATTCCCCAATCTAGATAGCCCCACACCATCACCTTGAGTGCAGTAGACGGTTCCAGACAAACACCATAATTTCATAGAGACATCCAACTCAAATTATAACTCATGATAAGTATTACTGTAATCTTTAGCCTAAGAGCCCCACACAATGCGCACACTGTCACCTTCACATCATGGGACAAGGTGTCTCCGGAGATCACATTAATAAAAGCACTTAAGTATCATAATAGATGAAGAGTAACATCTACTTATTCAACTAGATTACAAAGCTCATGATCACATAAAGATCACGCTATGGGAGAGAGATAAACCACATAGCTACCGGTAGAGCCCTCAGCCTCGGGGGAGAACTACTCCCTCCTCATCATGGGAGTCAGCAACGGCAATGAAGATGGCGGTGGAGTCGATGGAGATGGCTCCGGGGGTAATTCCCCCTCCCAACAAGGTGCTGGAACAGAGACTTCTGTCCCTCGAAACTTGTCTTCGATGACGGCGGTGATGTGGAACTTTTTGTGGATGGATGCCGATTCATTTAGGGTTTTCGCGTCAGAGGCAATTTATAGGCGGAAGGGCGATGTCAGTGGGCGCCTGGGGGGGCCCACACCATGTGGTGGCGCAGCCAGAGGGGGAGCGCGCCACCCTATGGTGTGGCTGCCTTGGTGCCCTCCTCCATCTCTTATTTGGACTCTCTGTAAGTGACAGCAAAATAGGGACTTCGGGCTTTGTTCCGTCCAATTTCGAGAATATTTCCTGTATAAATTTTCTGAAATACAAAAATAGCAGAAAACAAGAACGGGCACTGTGGCATCTTGTTAATAGGTTAGTTCCAGAAAATGCATAAAAATGCCACAAAGTGTAAACAAAATATATAGCAATTGGTGTAAAACAAGCATGGAGCATCAAAAATTATAGATACGTTTGCAACGTATCAGGGGGTAGAATGGGCGAGAGCGAGCCAGCAAACGGTCAATGATCAAAGCTTTTAGAACCTAGGCAGAGTAATCGCATCGAGAAGCCTGAAATGAATATTGTTCTGTACAATATACGTTCGACACGTGGGTAAGTTAGTTTCAAGCCAGCTGTCACTTCAGCTACCCCAAAACTCGGGGGATAGTGGGATGGGGAATTGGTCCATAAGTGGCCGGCTCCAACCCATCGCCGGCTGACCATCCAGGTGGCACCGCACCATGACTAGCGGCTGAAGCTCAAAAACAAAGAACGACAAGGTCATTTGCGTGGGCAGTCACCTCCGCGTCGTGCAGCCGAGGGCTAACACCCCGCAACAACTCCTTAGCCGCGGAAAAAACGCTCACAAAGTTTTGTTGGGACTGGCAGGCTGACTCCAGCCTCGCTTGAGCCGGCACTAGACATCGTGTTTGCTCTCTCTCCTTTTGGAGCCGGCCAGGACTGCTGAAGGGTTTCACCTGGGGCATTCAGGGTAGTAGCCGGCCTCTGGAGCTTGAGCCGGCGGGGACGCATGAAACATGTTCCTGGGATCAATGTCGACCCTAGTGTGAGAAAAGTCCTAGCTACAACCCAATCACCACTCGCAAACAGATTCTATCGCCACCACAAGACAGACAATCAAAGGGAGCACGACAGCAAATCAAGATTGAAACTAACAAAGTTTCATTAACAAAAGTCGGTGGTTACATCAACGACCGCTTAAACAAAGAGTCTCCAAACTCTTACTCCTAAGATACTAGCGTCTCAAGTCGATGAGAACCACATCGACAAGGAAACAATGGAGATGCCCGCCTTCACACCCAGGCAGCAAAGGAGCGGGCGCAGAGGGAGCCGTTGATGACGCGGATGCAGACATCCCGCTGCAGCGAGAGAAGAGGAGGAACCAGCCCTCCCTCACGCCGTACTCTGCGAAGAACTTCGGCCACCCGCCATGGAAGTAGCACTTCCCCTCGCCGTCGTAGTAGACCTCGATGTCATACGGCAGCCGGCCGCAGCTGCATTCCTGCATGATGGCGCGCGACAGCTCCTGCCCCTCCATCGCTTCCATGAACTTGAACAGCAGACGGAGACAGTCCTCGCTCCCGGCCAGCACCGGTACCAGGAAGTAACCGACGCTTTATTAAAGCCTACAGGAACCCGACATAAGTGGCAGAGGGCGGAGACCGCGGTAATGCCAGCTGATACGTCTCCAACGTATCTATAATTTTTGATGATCCATGCTTGTTTTTACACCATTTGCTTAGTGTTTCGTTACACTTCATGGCATTTTTATGCATTTTCCGGAACTAACCTATTAATGAGATGCCACAGTGCCAGTTCCCTGTTTTCTGCTATTTTTGTGTTTCAGAAAAGTTACACAGGAAATATTCTCGGAATTGGATGAAACAAAAGCCAGACGTCCAGAAATTTACCGAAGCTTCCAGAGAACCGAAGAGGAGACGGAGAGGAGCCACTGGTGGGCCACACCACCAGGGGGCGCGGCCTAGGGCTGGCCCGAGCCCCCCTATGGTGAGCCCCACCAGGGCCACTTCTGACGACGCCCCTCTGCCTATAAAGACCCCCTGACGGGAAAAACCTAAAGACCCGATCACTTTTCCAGAATACATTGCGATCCGCCGCCGCCATCGACCCGAAGATCGGGAGGGTCCAGAAGCTCTTCCCGGCACCCTGCCGGCGAGGGGAATCACCACCGGAGGTCTTCTTCATTGCCATGCTTGCCTCTAGCGCGATGAGTGAGTAGTCTACCTTGCACTATGGGTCCATAGCAGTAGCTAGATGGTTGTCTTCTCCACCATGTGCTTCATATTTAGATCTCGTGAGCTGCCTTACATGATCGAGATCACCGTTATGTAATTCTACATGTTGTGTTTGTTGGGATCCGATGAATATTGGTGTTATGATTGAGTTGATGTACTGAATTTTATCTTATGTTATCTCTATGTTGTTTATGATCTTGCATGCTCTCCGTTGTTAGTAGCTATCTTGGCCGAGTAGTTGCTAGTGACTCCAAGAGGGGGTATTTATGCTCGACAGTGGATTCATGCCTCTATTTAATCTGGGGGAGTGACAGAAACCTCTAAGGTTGTAGATGTGCTATTGCTACTTGGGGGAAAACAACATTCATATGCTCAAGGGCATATGCTTTGTTTACATTACACACTTTGCTTAATGCAGTTATCTGTTGTTCGCAACTTAATACTTGTGGAGTTCTCGGATTGATTCGCCACAAGTGGATTATTAGTCATAGATGCAGTTGGATGGCGGTCTATGTATCTTGTTGTAATGTCCAGAGTAAATCTCATAGTGATCCTCTCGACATATCACGTTGTCTTTATTCTATCAATTGCCCAACTGTAATTTGCTTACCCAGCATGTGTTATTTTATCTTATGGAGAGACACCATTAGTGAACTGTGGACCTCGGTCCTATTTCCTTTATATTGCTATCACCTGTTTACTTTACTCACATTGTTTACTTTACTCGCATACTACTATTACTTTCCACTCGATACACTCATACCCTTTGTTTCAAGCAAACCGGTGAGATTGATAACCTCATCGTAAGTTGGGAACAAAGTATTCGGTTGTGTTTTGTGCAGATTCCATGTTGCCGCTCGCAAAGCAAAGCTTGGACGAGGCACCCTATAAATTGTCTGGAGCTATCGCGAAGCTAGCGGGCATCACCTTCAGTCGTATTGTCTTTTTCCTACTGGATTGATAACCTTGGTTTCATAACTGAGGGAAAACTTGCTGCTATATTCATCAAACCTTCTCTTGGGGTTTCCAACTGGCCGGTCATTTACTACACATTCCCACGTCAACTTGGCAACAGAAGTTTTCTGTCGCCGTTGCCGAGATTGAAGAAGAAGCCCCCAAATTATTATCACCGCGCCATCAACAAGTTTTCTGGCGTCGTTGCCGAGGAAAAAGAAGACTTCTGCAAGGGGAGTTTCGCACGCACATCCTTTACTTTGTTTTAAGTTTTGCTTTACTTTATTTTTACTTGCATCGTTTTATCAAAAACACAAAAAAATTAGTTTCCTTTATAGTTGTTATTTCTTTACTTCTAGTTCATTATGTTGTTCCCTAAGTACGTTTTGGAGGACCTCTCAGTAGGTAGTGGTTCTATTATTAATAAAAGTAACGTTGAAGAGTTATTTAATCATATTAGTATGCATAAAGATGTTGAGAAAAAATCTTTGGCTGAGCTTGCTCCTAGTTATGAAGTTGCTTCTGCTTATTTAATTCACATGTTGGAAGCTAGGTTTGCTAGCCTTAATCCTTTTATGCAATATATGTTTCTTAAGCTTCATGATATTGAGGATCCTGAAAAGAAAGCTTTTATCTTGGAAACTTTGCACATAGAATTTAGAGATGTTGCCATTGAAGCTAGGAAAGTTCTTAAGCGCTTTAATAAACTCGGTTCACCTATAAAGGTTGTTAGTACAAACAATGAGGAAACCAAAATACCTATACCTAGCAAGCTCTTGGGATTGTATGAAGCTTTTGAAAATAATTTTGATTGGATTTGTCCCAAAAATCTTTTTAGTGATTTGAGTGAACCAAAGCGTGATCACAAAGGGTCTTCAAAAACTTATGTGGATGAAATACAGTGCCTCATTGAAAAGACTTCTGCAGTTGATCTTAATGATTCACTTGATATTACTTGATTTGCACTTTCTGCGCCTAGCTCAAAGGCGTTAAAAAAAGCACTCTTGGGAGATAACCCAATGTTTTTAGTTTCAGTACTTTTTCTTTTATTTGAGTCTTGGAAGTTATTACTACTGTAATGATCTCTCCTTATCCTTTTTATTTTGGTTTTGTGCCAAGAGAAGCCTCTAATTTGAGTGAGGTAAGATTTGGGGATGTTGCTGTCCTGAAACAGTTTTTGGTGCTGCACCGTAAACATTCGAGAAAATTCTCTATATATCTTTTGGACCTGCGATTTCTTTTGCATATGCCCCAGGTTATATCCAAACTTTCATTAGTTGAACACTTTTTGATTTGAGCAACAGAAAAACCTCTAAAAATTCGACCTTTGTCAGCTGTTCTGTTTTGACAAATTTCTGCCAATATTTGTGTTTGTCGCTTTATCGCTTTCTTTTTTAGTTCTTTTGATCACGGAACTTTTGGGGAATTTGCTACAGTAGTATATGCTTTATATGTGGTGGTTTTGAGTTGAAACCTGTCGTGGGGATGACTTCAGTTGTATGCCAAGGGCTGCGCTGTATGCCGGCTGGCGCCCCAGGAGTCTCCACGGCGTCAAGTAAGAAAGACCGGCTCCAGCTGAAGGGCCGGCTGCGCCAGCAGCCGGCTGGCGACTCCGCCGTGGAGAGCCAGAGCCGGGCGATGAAGATAAGATTACTCCAACGGCTGTGTCGTTGAAAGCAGTCTGGCCCCGACAAGATCGCCAGGGGCAAAGGATGGGAGTGACGCCCACCACGACCGGCCTCCACCAACCAGCGAGCAGGAGCCTTCCCCACGGAAGAATCCAAGGCAAAAGGGAGGGCATATGCCTTCCAGATGCCGGTCCAAGGGGGCAAAAGGCGCTTTATAAAGTGCAACTGTCAGGAGGGAACAGAGGTGGGCCAGGAGATCACGCCGAAGACGCAGCCGTGGGGAGCTGGCAACCGGGCAGCCGGCCACCTAACTTGTAACCAGACCCCCGTCTATATAAGGGGGTCTGGACCCTTAGCCTAGGGGATCGAATCCTTCTCCATCTTCCTCCTCTAGACGAACAGCTCGAGGAGCACTGTAACCACTGTAAAGCTAATAGAAAGCAGGCAGGAAGTAGGGGTTTTACCTCCATCGTGGAGGGCCCTGAACCTGGGTAACTGAGGTGTCTCCGTTGGCACAATCCCGAGCCGGACCCATCGTCACCACCGTCGAGCCCCTCCGTTAAGCCATCCCCATGGCTACTGTCTTTAAATTCCCATGATAGTTGGCGCCCACCGTGGGGCAACGCGCGGCGACGACCGGAGTCAAGTTCCGACCGGGATCCCCATCAATCTCCAGCGAGAGGGTCGCCTCCGGCCTCGTCTGGAGGTTAGGCACCCTCGACTGCGTCAGCGACAACTTGGCCTGCTTCGGGGACGGCGTCGGCGGCAGCGGCTCCTTCCTCGACATCGGTAGCCACTGCTTCTACGTCGCCAAGCCCTTCCCGGAAGAGGTAACCGACGTGCTTGACCCTCCCTACGACGCAGGCTCGGATTGCAGCGAAAGCAGTGATCTTTGCGCCATGGTTGAAGTGATGGCCCTGGAGGAAGACGATGGCGGCGACCTACTGCGCACCGCGCGCCCACCGCTCGAACGCCCATCTCTTCCGGAACAAAATCTTCCACCTCCAGAGCGGGACGTGCTGGACACCGCCATCACGGACCTGTGCACTCCACTCGACCTCACCGCTGATCCGGTCAAGATCTCCGAAGATCTAGAGCGGACGTGCCGCAACCTCCTCAAGGAAGCGATCGACATCGAAGACACTCGTCAGCGCGTCCTCTCCATGCTCCACGAGTACAACACCACCCATGGCTTCACTCCGGCTGGAGACGGTCCTAGTCGGGCGGGACAAGTTCGTCAACGAGGCCGCGACCTGGGCGCGGAGCTGAACCAGGCAGCGCCCTCGGTGAAGCTGCCTCCAGTCATCACCAAGCCTACTTACAGCACGCCCACAAAGAACCTCCGCGCCGCGCGCTACATCACTTCTGAACTGGACGGACCGCAAGGCGAGGACTTGCAGGAGAAGCAAGCCCAGATCCAGGAACTCCTGGATGCCACCGACCTGCAGCAGCAGGCGATGGAGTCACACGGAGAGGCGAGCGGCACCCGGCACAACAACCGCATCGTCGTGGCTGGCCCAAACAGGTCGCAGGGACAAGCTTCGTCACCCAACCATGGCCCAGCAGAGCATAGCTGGAGCAACCGAGCTCCTGGCAAAAGCGGTGGAAACCATCGCACCCAGCATTCTGGCCACCACAACCGGCAGCCCCGAGATCCGGCTGCGGTCACCAGCAAGCCGCGTCATCCCCCTCGGGCAAACGCAGTGGAGCCGATGCGTGGCAAATCTGCGGCGCAAGTCCAGCCGGCCCAGGGAGCCGGCCAAGGCGCTCAGGGTCATCAGCCAGCTCGCTCACACGTGAGCCTGAGGATCGGAGAGCGCGTCGACCCGCCGAAGGATGACGCTCGCTATCGGCTCAACCAGCTGGCGGACTCCAAGTTCGACGAGGAGGAATCTTCAGCGGGGCCGGTCTGCTTCGGCCCTCGAATCCGCAACGAACCCTTTCCGGCCAAGTTCGCCCTCCTGCACGACATGCCCAAATACACTGGGGCGGTGAAGCCGGAGGACTGGCTGTCAGACTAAGTCACCGCCGTCGACATCGCGGGTGGCAACAAGAGGACAGCAGTGCGCTATGCACCGCTCATGCTCACAGGATCTGCTCGGACGTGGCTCAATAGCCTTCCGGCTCTGCAGGTCAACTCCTGGCATGATTTCCAAGAAGCATTTATCAAGAACTTCACGGGAACCTACAAGCAACCGCCCCGCCCACGACAACTGGCCCTCTGCAAGCAAGGACCGGATGAGCCAGACCGTGATTACCTCACGAGATGGTCCGAGCTACGCAACTCATGCAAAGGAGTGGGTGAGGAGCAAGCCATTGGCTACTTCACGGACGGATGCAGAGAAGGAACCTTGTTAAAGCACAAGCTTCACCGAGCTGAGCCGAAGACAATGGCTGATTTCATGGCGATAGCAGACAAGTACGCTTCCGCCGACTCCACTTTCAGAGATCATAGGGTGCAAGGATGCAACCGGCAGGGTGGCGAAATGGGCGATTGAGCTTGCAGCTCACACCATCCAATACAAGCCCAGAACGGCGATCAAGTCCCAGATCATAGCAGACTTCTTCGCCGATTGGGGGGAGCACCAGTACCTGCCACCGGCTCCAGACTCCACCCACTGGTGCATGCACTTTGATGGCTCCAAGATGCTCGATGGTGTGGGAGCCGGCGTCGTCCTCACCTCTCCTAAGGGAGACAAGCTGCAGTACGTACTGCAGATGCATTTCCGTGCGTCAAACAACGTCGCGGAATACGAAGCCCTGGTGCATGGGCTCAAGCTGGCCAAGGAGATCGGCATCCGGAGGATCCTCTGTTTCGGAGACTCTGACCCGGTAGTGCACCAGGTCTCTGGGGAGTGGGACACCAAGGACGCCAACATGGCCTCCTACCATTTCTACGTGCAGCAGCTCTGCGGATTCTTCGAGGGCTGCGAGTTCCATCACGTCCCAAGGGCAAACAACGACGAGGCAGACCGGTTGTCCAAGATCGGCTCCACCAGGCAGAGCGTCCTGGCTAGGGTGTCATTGGAGATCATCCGCAAGCCATCCATCAAGCCTTCACCGGAGTCGACCTCCATCTACATGCCCGGAGACCCAGCTCCGGCTCAGGCGCCACCACCGGACTCGGGGGCTGCCGCCTCGGGGCTCAAGGAAGTAGCCGGCCAGCCCAGCGCGGCCGGCTCGACGAAGGACTCGGGGGCTGCCATCTCTGGACCAGCCCCCACAGCCGGCCAACTAGGCGAAGCCGGCACGACAGAGGACCCGGGGGCTGCTGATCCCTTGGTCGCCAGTGTCTTCCACATACGAGAGATACCATCCTGGGCAGAGCCGTTCTCCAACTACCTCATCACCGGGGACCTACCTCAAGATGAAGCGGAAGCTAGGCGACTTCAACGACGCGCGCTGGCGTACACCATCATCAATAGTGAATTGTACAAGCGCAGCGTGTCTGGAATCTTCCAGAAGTGCATTGAGCCGGAGGAAGGGATAGAGCTGATGAGAGAGATACATCAAGGGGAGTGCGGGCACCACACATCTTCTAGAGCTTTGGTGGCTAAGGCCTTCTGCCATGGATTCTACTGGCCGACGGCCCTGAAGGATGCAGAGCGGGTAGTGAAGCATTGCAATGGCTGCCAGCGCTTCTCTAAGGATCAACACACTCCGGCGGCAGCCCTTAAGACCATCCCGCTCACTTGGCCATTTGCTGTTTGGGGTCTGGACATGGTAGGACCGTTCAAAACGGCACCCGGGGGCTTGACGCATCTGTTGGTTGCAGTGGACAAGTTCACCAAGTGGATCGAAGCAAAGCCAATCAAAAAACTTGACGGCTCGTCCACCATCAAGTTATTCAACAAGATCATCACGAGATATGGAGTCCCCCACAGCATCATCACTGACAACGGGACAAACTTTGCAAGGGGAGTCTTTGCAGAGTACTGTGGCCAGAAAGGCATCCGCTTGGACTTGGCATCAGTGGCGCATCCTCAGTCCAATGGGCAGGTGGAGAAAGCAAATGGGCTGGTCCTGGCCGGCATCAGACCAAGACTGGTCGAGCCTCTCGAGCGTTTAGCTGGCTGTTGGGTCGAAGAACTGCCCTCTGTGCTCTGGAGCCTACGCACCACCCCAAATCGTTCTGTCGGCTTCACACCGTTCTTCCTGGTCTATGGAGCCGAAGCGGTGCTGCCCACTGATATCGAATTCGATGCGCCCAGAGTTGTCCAGTACATAGAGAAGCAAGCAAAAGAAGCTCGTGAAGATGGCATCGACCTCCTCGAGGAGGCACGAGAGCAGGCCTTGGCCAGATCAACGCTCTAGCAGCAGCTGCTGCGACGATACCATAGCCAGAAAATCCGCCCACTCGCGTTTCGCGAAGGAGATCTCGTACTCCAGCTGGTCCAAAACACCAAGGGCATGCATAAGCTGTCCTCTCCCTGGGAGGGACCATTCATTGTCAGCCGGGTGCTAGGCAATGGGGCATATTACCTCATCGACGCACAAGAGCCCAGTAAGAACAAGGCAGATAACTCTGACAAGGAGACGGAGCGTCCCTGGAATGTCAGTCTCCTAAGACCTTTCTTCTGCTAAGGCAAAAGCTTGTACCCCAAAAAACTTGTCAATGAATAAAGGATAACAGAGCGGCTAGTTACGGCCGGCTCCGAGGAAAACACTTCGTGTATGTTTTGCTTCCTGCGTTATTCACTTGACCGGCAGCCGGCTCCGGGCATCGAGCCACAGCCGGCAGCCCTAAAAAATGATCGATTCCTCGTCAGCCGGATGAGTACTATGTATGAAGAAGGTCTCGAGCCCAACCTCCATCTTCCGGCTCCACGCAGCCGGACGGATAGGACCTGGCAGACCACATACAAAGGAAAACCGCAGAAAAAAACCGTAAACGATAGAAAATCGCTCAACTAAGCGTTGAAGGCAGTGCTCATTAACCATGCGTTGGCTAGCACAAGTCGGGTGCCCGATAAACCAAAGTACTACTTCTCACTCTGCGGCGCGCTCCCACTCTAGGCCGGCATTCGGCTGCCGGCCCAAGGGAGACTAACCGGCACCAGGCTGCCGGCTGGGGGTAGAAGAGCCGAAGGGTGGGGAGATTAAGGAAAAAGTTGAGGGAACCGGACTAGGGCAAGTCAGCGAATGGTCGATGACCACAGTCTCTCGATGCTTGGGCTGAGTAGCCACGTCAAAGAGGTTCGAAGCTAGAGCTGCCTCCCCCGGCATTGGCACCGAATGCGGACAGGTTAGTTTTTAGCCAGCTGTCAGTCCAGCTGTCCCAATACTCGAGGGCTAGGGGGAAAGGGAATTGGCCCTCAGAAGTGGGCTGGCTCTAGTACCTCGCTGGCTGTCCAGTCAGTTGGCGCTGCGACATGATTAGCAAACGGGCAGCAAAATCAAAACTTAGCACCTGCGAGGAAATGGCTAAAGCCAAAAACCTGGAGATTCGCTCCAAACCGCGGCAAAGGTCATGCGAAGGCCCGGGGAAGGGAGATACGCCGGCTCCGGCCTTGCTCGAGCCGGCACAGGACTTGGCTCTCACTCTAGCCCCCTCAAGCCAGGTCTAACTTGCATCTCCTAAAGCCGGCCAACAGAAGCACTACTCCCCTCCGTGCTGAGGCTGGAGGGCTTCGCTAGAAGCATCTACGTAAGTTAGCGGCTATCGTAGCCCCTACCTATAGATTCGTGCAGAAATGGTTTTATCGAAGGAAGAATCCCAGAAGGGTAACCATCACAGTGCGATGATGCAAACAGAAGACATTCACACTAATAGCAAACACACGACAAGGGAAGGAACACAAGCTTTCATTAGGCAGAAGTCTGATGATTACAAAAGCTCTCTAAATCGCTACCCTAAGAGTACCAAACGCTCCTTGCCCGGGGGATGCTCGCCTTCCATGGCCTGGCGCGAGCGTCGCATGGACTTCGCCCCAGAGAAGCCTATGTTGGAGGTCAACGAAGTCCGCCCTTCACGACCAGGCGGCAAAGGTATGGGCGGAGAGGGTGCCATCGAAAAGACAGACGGTGAAGTCCTTCTTCCCATCGTGGTGAGTGAGGAGGAGGAACCAGCCCTCATGCACGCCATAGTCGATGAAGAACTTCGACCACCCGTCACGGAAGTAGCACACCCCCTGGCCGTCGTAGTAAATCTCGATGCAGTACTTGGGCTGGCCGCCGCTGCACTCCCGCAGCTTGGCATAAGCCATCTCTTGGCCCTCCATCGAGTCCGTAAACTTGGACGGAAGGCGGAGGAGGTTCTGGGCCCCGGCAAGCACAGGGATGATGCAGGTCGACCACCCCTCGGCCGAGATGTAGGCCGGCAGCTGGAGCGCCGGTTTCTCTGACCAAAGCCGCGACGGACCATCCGGAGGAGAGGCCGCCGTGCGGGACCTCGCAGCAAGGGTCTTCTTGTTCTTGCTGCCCGGTGGACGTCCGCGGCGGTGGGGCAACAAAGGAGTGGCCGCCGCTGCGGGTGCGACTTTCCTCCCGCTCCCTTTCGGACGGCCAGGCCCCCGTTTCTCTGGGACGCCCACGTCACCAGGAGCCCTAGCCGCCCGGGTTGCGATGGAAGTGGAAGGAGCAATGGTGGGCGCAGCCGCAAGGGCCTCCAGGGTTTTCTTGTTGCGGCTCCCCTTCGGGCGACCGCGCTTCCGAGATGCGGGGGGCACCGTCTCCGGCGCCTGGGCCTCTTTCTCGCTTCTTTCCGGGACCTTGTCACCGTCGGCGGCAGAACCGCTGAGGGAGGACATGGCCGGGCTGGGCTCGGAGAGGAGAGGCTTGAGGCGAGGGGAGAAGTGGGGGTGTGCCCTCGGCCATGGGTGCGCCCAGCATTTAAAGAGGAACGGTGAAGGGGATGACACCCGACGTTTCGGTAACCACTCCCACGTCGTGTACTCCTGCTGGAGGGCAACCGCTGCGATTGCCACAGCGGATGGTGGGGGGAACTAATGGGACGCATCGCTGACGTATGTTAGCCCACCCAGCGTGATGATTTGGGAAGTAATTGCGGTGGTAACTTCGAAGTCAAAATGACAAGACAAGACATTGTTGCGCTGTGCTGGCTACAGCGTGGGAGCGAAACCCGAAGCGGCACAAGTTCCGAGGGGCCACTCACCGGCTCACGGCTGCGCGACGACCGTGATAGGTTTGGAACCGGTGCGTCTCGAGGCGGCCGATGAAGCCCCGCGAGAATTAGCCTCGAGATCAGCAACTTCCGAGCCGGACGACGAATCCTGGGACTTCGAGGGAAACGAGCAAGACTTTGGCGAGGAGAGGAACCCGCCGAAGCCCCATGCTAGCCCATGAGACTTTGCCAGTTTCGGGGGCTAGTGTCGTGGGGATGACTTCAGGGGTATGCCAAGGGCAGCGCTGTATGCCGGCTGGCGCCCCAGGAGTCTCCACGGTGTCAAGTAAGAAAGACCGGCTCCAGCTGAAGGGCCGGCTGCGCCAGTAGCCAGCCGGCGACTCCACCGAGGAGAGCCAGAGCCGGGCGATGAAGATAAGATTCCTCCAACAGCTATATCGCCGAAAGCAGTCTGGCCCCGACAAGATCGCCAGGGGCAAAGGACGGGAGTGATGCCCGCCACGACCAGCCTCCACCAACCAGCGAGCAGGAGCCTTCCCCACGGAAGAATCCTAGGCAAAAGGGAGAGCATATGCCTCCTAGATGCCGGTCCAAGGGGGCAAAAGGCGCTTTATAAAGTGTAACTGTCAGGAGGGAACAGAGGTGGGCCAGGAGATCACGCCGAAGACGCAGCCGCGGGGAGCCGGCAACTGTCGGGGATATAACCCCGGGTATACCAAAGTACCCCTTTGTTATGACTAATATATATATTGTATATGTTGTACTATGTGTGCAGGATATTGGAAAGCATTTAACAGCAGCCTGGGCCGGATTAACCAAAGCCCAGGCCGGAATAAACTGCTCCCAAGCCGGAATATACTTAACCAGGCCGGCATATCCCTTGCCAGGCCGGGATAAAGGTCTTAAACCGGCTGGGCCGGCGCTGCTATAACCCGGCTGGGCCGGATTACAGTGTTCCGGCCGGGCCAGGCTGGGATCCCTGGCCCAGGCCGGATTATCTCTTTAGTAGGCCGGATTATCCCCTTGGTAGGCCGGGATATTCACTCCCAGGCCGGATTATTCCTCTCCAGGTCGGGATTTACTACCTCCGGGACATATTCCTCGTCTAGCATCAACTCCAGCGCATCGTGCCAGTCCTGGGACGCCTCCAGGCTCGGACTGGCACATCCTCCACCATCGTATGCTGGTCTTGGGACGCCCCTTGGCTCAGACTAGCATATCCCTCCTCTCCTAGTCAGTCTTATCCTCAGGAGGAGGATAAGACTGATGACATGGTGATCCTGAAGACAGACGCTAGAAGACGAAGCCAAGTACTCCCAGTACAGACATCGATGGGACTAGCCCATGACCGTGACGCATCGCACAGTACTAAGGGCGGTACTGTGCTGATGCAGGCTATAGTGTGACAAGACCCCAGTAGTCATCTCAGCTACAGTGCATGTATAGTGTATTGTGGGGCATCCCTTGTCCCCTGGGCTCCCTATATAAGGGGCACCAGGGGGATCGATCACGCCAAGCCTCGAGAGGAGGCTCATTCTCTCTCGCTCCATGGGAGCTCTCTAGCACTAGCTCTTTAGCTCCTGCCCAGTGCAGCCTTAGATAGGCAAGATACACAGCTCAAGGAGCACCATTGTAGCTCTCATGTGAAGCTCATATAGATCAGACATGCAGGAGTAGGGGTGTTACCTCCTCACGAGGGCCCCGAACCTGGGTAGCTCGATGTGTTAGCAGTGACTTCTGTGCTCGGTCTCTACCGAGTCATCCCTCTCCCGGATCCACCAGCGTACAGTCGGCCCCCATTTAAGCCATCCTATGGCATATGTTGTTTCACCACGACGACATTTGGCACCCACCGTGGGGCTGATCAAGGCGCTGGTAGGAGTACATCCGGACGGGATCTTCTTCATCTGCTCGGGGGCTCGACATCAGCAACGCCTCCGAGCACAGCAGGTCTTCTTCAACTCCCGGGCTGACCTCAACTCGCCCGGGCCAGCATACGGCTGTCCCGGATCTACATCGGCATCTCCGGACCGGCACTCGGCTTCCTCCGGCCAGCATATCCTGTGTCCCGGCCAGCATATCCTGTGTCCCGGCCAGCATATCCTGAGTCCCGGCCAGCATATCCTGTGTCCCGGCCAGCATATCCTGAGTCCCGGCCAGCATATCCTGTGTTCTGGCCAGCATATCCTGTGTCCCGGCCAGCATATCCTGTGTCCCGGCCAGCATATCCTGTGTTCTGGCCAGCATATCCTGTGTCCCGGCCAGCATATCCTGTGTCCCGGCCAGCATATCCTGTGTCCCGGCCAGCATATCCTGAGTCCCGGCCAGCATATCCTGAGTCCCGGCCAGCATATCCTGTGTTCCGGCCAGCATATCCTGTGTCCCGGCCAGCATATCCTGTGTCCCGGCCAGCATATCCTGTGTCCTGGCCAGCATATCCTGTGTTCTGGCCAGCATATCTGGTGTCCCGGCCGGCATATTCTATGTTTGTTGTACCAGGGGACAGTTCCGCCTTCGCCTCGAGCATCTGCTGGTATTTCAAACTTCTTCAACGGTGCAAGTAAGTATTTATGCTGGTTCACTCCATATCCTGGTCAGCTTAATAGAAAAAATAGCTCAGGGGCTAGGTTAAAGCCCAGCAAGTTGCTTCTTAAGTACTGTTTCAGTATATATTAGTTTGCATGCCAGCATATCAGCTTCTCAGTTTCCTCCTGTATGTCTATCTATATGCCAAATTGCTACATATGCCTGCTGCAAATAGTATCCTTAGTATCAGTTTGTGTCTCCAAGTCTTGGGCAGAGTTTTATCTGGGCATGTTATATGCCGGTTTTATATGCCGACAACAAGATGTTATGTCAAGTTATATGTCTTTGCATGTGTCAACCAGTATATCTGCTGCAGTGCTATAGTCAGTATGCCAGTTAACATGTCAAGTTCAGTATATGCTATATGCCAAATGCTTTATCTCATATGCTACGTGTTATATGCCGGCTGTCGTATGCCAAGGCTCGTATGCCAGTTTTTTATATGTTGAATGCCATGTGCTAGTTGTTACATGTTTACAGTCAGATCAGTTATATGCCTATCTCAGTACCAGTTTCTGCATGCTACGTGCTATATGCTAGATCTCATATGCCAGTTACAGTATACTAGCATTTATATACCGGCACATGAGTGCCAAATATCTGTTGTAAGAGGCCAAGTTTGCTTATATGCCAGTTACAGTATGTCTACATTTATATGCCGGCACATGAGTGCCTAGTTCTTCCTTGTGAGTTGCCAAGTTAGCATATATGTCAAATTGCTATATCTCAGTCTGTATGTCAAGTGCTATGTACCGAATGATATGGGCTATATGCCAAACTCCATATGCTAGATTGCAAATATGCCAAATGCTATGACCATTGCTATGTCTTTTAGAATGACTACAGAACAGGTTGGATGTCTCATTATATATATGTCTATTACCCGGCTATGACTCTCCATATTGCCGTTACAGAGGAGAAATTACTATTATATCACCAGGGTTTCAGTTTATATCTCAAAGTCTCAGGTATTTCAGAGTATGCCAGCATATCATGGCAAACAGCAAAATTTCAGTATACCGGCATATGTTATATTTTGTATCCTGGCCGGCATATTTTATGTCCCAGCCAGCATATCTTTACATCTTGGCCAGCATATCTCAAAGTCTCAGTTCTCAGGTAAGTCAGTTTGTTAGCACATCATGTTATTAAGTGATATCTTGAGTCATATGTGTTTCAGTATGCCGGCATATCATGGCAAGAGTAAAGTTACAGTATGCCGGCATATCGTGGCATGAGCAAAATGTCAGTATGCCAGCATATCATGGCAAAGAGCAAAATGCCAGTATGCCAGCATATCATGGCAAAGAGCAAAATGCCAGTATGCCAGCATATCATGGCAAAGAGCAAGGTTTCAGTATGCCGGCATATCAATGCAAAGGTAAGATTTCGGTATGCCGGCATATCATAGCAAGAGTAAGATTTCAGTATGCCAGCATATCATGGCATCGACCAAAATCCCCAATCACCGTTTATTTCGGTTTGCCAGCATATCAAGGCATCTATCAATAACTCATATCGTCGTTTATTTCGGCATGCCAGCATATCACGGCATTCTATAATCCTTTCAGTTATCGCCAATTCTGGCACAGTAATATATCGAGACATCGATCTCAAAGTTAACAAGCATCATATCTTTTATCGTATCCGGTTTCATAGAGTATCCCGGTTTAGCATATTAACATGTCTTATCATTTTTTGCATACTAACAAGTGCCCAAGAGGCAAAAGCAGCCCAAGAGGCAAAGCAGCCCAAGAGGCATATCAGTATACCGGCATTGTCAAAGCAGACAATGTCGATGAGACATAGCCCGAGAGGCAAAGTGTCGATATAGTGCCCAAGAGGCAAAAGCAGCCCAAAAGGCAAAGTAGCCCAAGAGGCAAAAGTAGCCCAAGAGGCAAAAGTAGTCCAAGAGGCAAATAGCTCAAGAGGTAAAGTATCGATATGGCCAAAGAAGGCAAAGCAGTATACCGGCATTGTCAAAGCAGACAATGTCGATGAGACATAGCCCGAGAGGCAAAGTGTCGATATAGTGCCCAAGAGGCAAAAGCAGCCCAAGAGGCATATCAGTATACCGGCATTGTCAAAGCGGACAATGTCGATGAGACATAGCCCGAGAGGCAAAGTGTCGATATAAAGCCCAAGAGGCAAAGTAGCCCAAGAGGCAAAAGCAGCCCAAGAGGCAAAGTAGCCCAAGAGGCATAGCAGTATACCGGCATTGTCAAAGCAGACAATGTCGATGAGACATAGCCTGAGAGGCTAAGTGTCGATATAAAGCCCAAAGAGGCAAATAGCTCAAAAGGCAAAAGCAGCCTAAGAGGCATATCAGTATACCGGCATTGTCAAAGCGGACAATGTCGATGAGACATAGCCCGAGAGGCAAAGTGTCGATATAAAGCCCAAGAGGCAAAGTAGCCCAAGAGGCAAAAGTAGCCCAAGAGGCAAAAGTAGTCCAAGAGGCAAATAGCTCAAGAGGTAAAGTATCGATATGGCCAAAGAAGGCAAAGCAGTATGCCGGCATTGTCGAAGTAGACGATGTCGATGAGACATAGCCCAAGAGGCAAAGTGTCGATATAGCCAAAGAAGGCACAATAGTATTTTGAGATAGCCCGCGAAGGCTAGCATATCACGTATATGAGTATATGTCAAACGGGAGATTGCCTATGATGGCATGAGATAGAATCAGGCCTATGCAGGCCAGCATATCAGTTTTTTGTGAATATGTGAGTTTGGGACTTTGGTATATTTTGTTGAAGCCTGTGCGCGACTCCGCGAGTCCCCCACAGCCTCGGGGGCTAATGTCGGGGATATAACCCCGGGTATACCAAAGTACCCCTTTGTTATGACTAATATATATATTGTATATGTTGTACTATGTGTGCAGGATATTGGAAAGCATTTAACAGCAGCCTGGGCCGGATTAACCAAAGCCCAGGCCGGAATAAACTGCTCCCAAGCCGGAATATACTTAACCAGGCCGGCATATCCCTTGCCAGGCCGGGATAAAGGTCTTAAACCGGCTGGGCCGGCGCTGCTATAACCCGGCTGGGCCGGATTACAGTGTTCCGGCCGGGCCAGGCTGGGATCCCTGGCCCAGGCCGGATTATCTCTTTAGTAGGCCGGATTATCCCCTTGGTAGGCCGGGATATTCACTCCCAGGCCGGATTATTCCTCTCCAGGTCGGGATTTACTACCTCCGGGACATATTCCTCGTCTAGCATCAACTCCAGCGCATCGTGCCAGTCCTGGGACGCCTCCAGGCTCGGACTGGCACATCCTCCACCATCGTATGCTGGTCTTGGGACGCCCCTTGGCTCAGACTAGCATATCCCTCCTCTCCTAGTCAGTCTTATCCTCAGGAGGAGGATAAGACTGATGACATGGTGATCCTGAAGACAGACGCTAGAAGACGAAGCCAAGTACTCCCAGTACAGACATCGATGGGACTAGCCCATGACCGTGACGCATCGCACAGTACTAAGGGCGGTACTGTGCTGATGCAGGCTATAGTGTGACAAGACCCCAGTAGTCATCTCAGCTACAGTGCATGTATAGTGTATTGTGGGGCATCCCTTGTCCCCTGGGCTCCCTATATAAGGGGCACCAGGGGGATCGATCACGCCAAGCCTCGAGAGGAGGCTCATTCTCTCTCGCTCCATGGGAGCTCTCTAGCACTAGCTCTTTAGCTCCTGCCCAGTGCAGCCTTAGATAGGCAAGATACACAGCTCAAGGAGCACCATTGTAGCTCTCATGTGAAGCTCATATAGATCAGACATGCAGGAGTAGGGGTGTTACCTCCTCACGAGGGCCCCGAACCTGGGTAGCTCGATGTGTTAGCAGTGACTTCTGTGCTCGGTCTCTACCGAGTCATCCCTCTCCCGGATCCACCAGCGTACAGTCGGCCCCCATTTAAGCCATCCTATGGCATATGTTGTTTCACCACGACGACAGCAACCGGGCAGCCGGCCACCTAACCTATAACCAGACCCCCATCTATATAAGGGGGTCTGGACCCTTAGCCTAGGGGATCGAATCCTTCTCCTTCTTCCTCCTCTAGACGAGCAGCTCGAGGAGCACTGTAACCAATGTAAAGCTAATAGAAAGTAGGCAGGAAGTAGGGGTTTTACCTCCATCGTGGAGGGCCCTGAACCTGGATAACCGAGGTGTCTCCGTTGGCACAATCCCGAGCCGGACCCATCGTCACCACCGTCGAGCCCCTCCGTTAAGCCATCCCCATGGCTACTGTCTCCAAATTCCCATGACAAAACCTGAAGCAAAAAAGGGTTGATTCAATGTTATGCTTACACTAATGTTGCTAATAGATTTGTGTTTAGTTTTGTATGAAGGAAGTTTTCAAGTGTAGGGATTGGAGAATGATGAGATGAGTTGAAGAATGGACAAAAGCTCAAGCTTGGGGATGCCCATGTCACCCCAAGAAATATCCAAGAAGTACAAGCGTCAAAGCTTGGGGATGCCCCCGAGGCACCCCTTCTTCATCGGCAAAAATCAGGTCACCTTTCAACACACTATATTTTTATTGCTTCATGCATTATGCGTTTTTCTTGGAGCGTCAGTTGTTTTAGTTTTCAGTTTGTTTAGTTTTTTTTGCTGCAATAAATGGTTGGACCCCAACAAATTTCTTTTGGAGAAGTTGCCTTGCTTTTCATTTGCCAAGAACACTCGTTGAACGATAAGAGTGAAAAACGGACTTGATCGAGTGTTCTTCTTTTTCTAGAACAGCGTTTAGCTTTCGATTTTCGCCTTGATATGTGTTCAGATCATGTTATATCTTTTCATCAAGGTGTGTTTTGACCTCTGGTCCATGTTGGTTTTCATCAAAAGAGTTGTTTATAAAAAGTTCGAATGGTGTTGGAAAAGAGAAAAAGCTTTATGCAAAAAAGTGGTACAAGAAGGAGCTTGTGTAGACTGCGGCCTAGGCTCTTGCATGTCGTGCTTGATGTCTTTTTAATAGTATGCTTAGTGGTTTTGCTGTAGCATGAATTGTCTCAAATGACTGAGATTGCTTAATGAGCCTTTGAAAAAATCATGCGTTATTTTAATTATTTGGAAGCATTATTTTGGTTTTCTCCTTTGATGCTTTATTTGGGTTGACTTGGCGCATGCTCACACATGTTTGACTCATACAAAATCGCCATTGCCTCTATGATCATTTAGTTTTTGACTTTTGATGCAATCTTATGCTTCTTTTAATGTCGCTTTGCATGATTATGGCCGTTATTGCTCTCTTAGTTGGTCGCTCCCAGTCTTTTGCTAGCCCTCATTTTGTACTGAGTATGAGCTCTACTCGTGCATCAAACTCCTAAAAACCAAGTTTGCCATTGTGTTCACTATAAATTCCTATGCATGGTATTTGTAAGCCATTCCAAAGTAAATTTTCATGTGCTACCTTTCAAAACTTTCAACTACTTCTCGTTTTGTGCCACTGTTTTTAGCTCATGGGGACGTAGTGGTCGGAATTGCTATCTTACATATTAAATCAAGTACCCCTCGACTAGGCAGCTTCATCTGCTCGTCATTAATTTTGCATGAGAGCTGGTCAGACCATTGCAATCTAATTTTAAAGGGATTTCTATTTTCGTGCCCTCAGGTCGTTAGTTGTACTTAGTTTTCCCCAGCTCGTTAGTTTTTCCTCAGTTTTCCCCAAGCCGTTGTCTGAAACCCTCAGAAGGAGCTCGGACGGGAGGATTCCCGTTAAGTTGACCGTTTCCGTGCTGACATGTGGGGCCGCGTCGTGTGGGGCCGCGTCGCGTGGGGCTGGTAGAAAGGGACCGCGTGGGACAGGACGAGGCCGCGTTTGGTTGTACGTGAGAGCTCGGTTCTGTCTCTCTCGGGCCAAATTGGCATTGACTTTTCAGAGTGCCTTTTCAGAGCGCCTTTTTCCCCTCTCTCTCTGTAAACAGTTCTCTCTCTTTTCACCAAATTAGTATCAAATCTAGAGAAGCTTCTATTTCTGTCTTTCTTCAATGATTGCTGCCTTTTGGCCCTCGTTTTTTGCCCAATATGGTAACAAATCTAGAAGCTAATCTAGAAGCTAGTATAGTATAATACATAAAATGCATACAGCAGCCAAAAGAAGCCAATAACGATGTTAATGTTCACGACAAACTAAGCTGAAAATAATATAAGACGCAATGTATGCCCAACATGAAGGTTCTTCATTCTTCATCATATATTTCGGAGTCGCTATATTCCATGAGACGAAAAAAATATTGACTGAACTCCTTCCATCTGCAGTGTGCAGCCAATAGATCCTCCAAACGGTATGGCCTTTGTTCTATTTTCATACCGTTGGAATCTAATCTATCCACATGTCGTGGCCACTCATCCCAGGCCTTTCTATCATCAAAGTACTGTTTGATATAACCGCCCTCGTAGTAGATGCAGCCAGATCGAACTATCGGGTGCACTCTAGTGTCGACGGAGATGCACCGTTTATAACTGACGAAGAAGGAACGACTGCCAATGTTGACGGCATGGAGAGAGCGGCTCTCAGTGTCCACACGGTACACCAATGGTTGACCTTCCTCCAAATGCCTGTTGCCAGTGCTGCTGCCGAACAACACAAGCAGCAGATCACCATCAGACTCCACAAGGTAGAACTTGCCATTTCCAAGTTCTGGAAATGAAAATAGTGTCTCCATGTTGATAGTGCTCGCGCGCTTCTCCAACTGGACATTGTTGGTGCACACTAATGTTCCGAACTCAAAATTGTTCACAGCTATTGCATACAATTCACCATTGAACAGGGTAAGGCAACGCAGAGAAGCGTCCTCGATCGAAAATCTTCCTTCTCCCCAATCTTCTACATCTATATCCTTAGTAGGAGAGCTCTCATCGACCCAAGCAATTTCATTGGGGTAACCTGTGCAAATGAAGACCATAGTCAGGGACTTCATTACAGCGACTGACTCCACAATCATAGATGGCATCTACGCCTCAAACGTAGCGTTCAATGTCTTTGTGAGTGGGTTCAGAAGCCGTATCTTGTGTGACTGGTTCCTCTGGGCAAGTACGATGACGCCACGGTAAAAGCCGACGAAGTAGTATCTAAAAGGGAGTTGATGAAGATAACATTCAGCACTAAGATGTTTACGATTGAAAATAAAAATAGATTAACTCTATAGATATGGAGGAATTTGAACCTTGCATGAACTTCCGTTAGATCGATGGTGACGTAGTGGGATGTGCGGAGGTTGAGGAAGGAGAACTCAGCGGCGCGTGGAAGGGCGTGTTCTACCACGATCCATTCGTGCAGGTGCACGTCGGGCTCAGGTAGATCTGAGCGCCAATTTGTGATGGGTTTCGCACCATAGTAAATCAAAAAAATTCCTACGGAGCGAACAAGAAAGCCAAGATCTAATCTAGGAGATGTAATCAACGAGAGAGGTAGATGAGATCTTCATACCCTTGAAGATATCGCACAGCGGAAACATTCAACAGAACGTGGATGATGTAGTCGTACTAGCCGCCTCCTCCCCGCGATCCGATCCGATCCTACGCCGCAAGTGGCGGCGCCTCCGAGAGATGCACACGTACGGTGCAGCGACGTCTCCTCCTTCCTTGGTCCAGCAAGTATGGTGGAGAGATAGATTGGATCTGCAGCACAACGGCGTGGTGCTTATGGTGGAGAGTTTCTGCGGCAGGGCTTCGCCTACGCACAGTCGCGAGAGAGAGAGGTGGAGGGGCAGCAGTTGGCCGCCGGCTAGGGTTTGAGTAAGGAAGGTTGCGCCCCTGCCCCTCCTTATATGGAGGGCTGGCCGGCTGCCTTGGCCCCTCCTCCAAGTCCTAGGGCGGCGGCCTAGGGGGAAGAGTGGGGGGCAAGTTTCCCCCCTCCTTCTGGAAGGTTCCCTTAGGGTTTCCCCTAAGGGCTGGCCGGCTGGGCCTTAGGGGCCTTGTGCGCCTGGCCCAAAGTGGCTAGGACACTTCCCCTTAGGCCCACATAGGCCTCCGACAAGTGGGCCCATGTTGGTCCCACTCCGGAACCTTCTAGAACCTTCCGGTACAATACCGATAAACTCCGAAACGATTCCGGAATCCAAAAACTGCTTTCCTTTATATGAATCTTATTCTCCGGACCATTCTGGAACCTCTCGTGATGTCCTGGATCTCATCCGAGACTCCGACCAAAAACTCATAAACCAATTATCCATTCTATCCTAGCATCGATGCACGTTAAGTGTGTGACCCTACGGGTTCGAGAATATGCAGACATGATCTTCTATCAATAATCAACAGCGGAATCTGGAAACCCATATTGACTCCCACATATTCATCGATGATCATATCGGATGAACCACGATGCCAGGATTCAATTAATCCCGTATATGTATTCCCTTTGTCACACGATATTTTACTTGCCCGAGATTCGATTGTCGGTATCGCTATACATAGTTCAATCTCGTTCACAGCAAGTACTTTACTCGTTCCGTAATCCGATATCACTTTGTGATTAACTCCTTAACCACGTGCTTGCAAGTGGTGTTGATATCGATTACCGAGTGGGCCCGAAGTATATCTCTCCGACTCGGGAGGGACAAATTCCATCTCGATACATGCAACCCAACAAGTACTTTCCGATCACCTGAGAGACACCTTTATGATCACCCTCACATAGGATAACGTTTGATGACCTCAAAGCTTTCTTCCGATACCAGGGAGTTGTATTATCTCATGGTCTAAGGAATACAATACTTGACATAGGAAAAAGCTTCGCAAAGATGAACACGATGACACGATCTAATTGCTCTGCTTTATTTGGGTCTGTCCATCACATCATTCTCCTAATGACATGATCTCATTATTAATTGACAACTCATGTCTATGGTTAGGAAACCTTAACCATCATTAATCAATGAGCTAGTCTAGTAGAGGCGTACTAGGGACACGGTGTTGTTCATAAACCACACAAGTATTAATGTTTCCGCTTAATACAATTATAGCATGGAGTATAAACATTATCATGAACAAGAAATATGATAATAACAATATTATTATTGCCTCTAGGGCATATTTCCTTCAGTCTCCCACTTGCACTAGAGTCAATAATCTAGTTAATACTTGCGCCTTTAACACCTATGGCATTCCGGTGTTATTCATACGCGTTGCACGTGGTAAACCTTATCTACGGGTCTGACACTTTCAGGTCCGTTTGTATTTGCATATTCTTTTGCGTCATCACGCATTACTCATCTTGACATGAGATGGCATCGTATAAACTTGGTCTTCTGGTGAGCCCTTTGTATCTTGGCCGAGACTATGTTGTCACTATTGTCATACAATAGAACTACATAGTACTAGCACATTTAGAAAAATAGCGATATCCACCGTGCGTCGAAATACTCATTGGTCCGCACACATCGATATGTATGATTTCCAATAAGTTCGTTGCTCGCTCCATTATTCCGGAGAACGGGTTTTTGATCATCTTGCCCATGAGGCATGGCTTGCACGTGTCAAATGATTCAAAATCAAGAGACTCCAAAAGTCCATCAGAATGGAGTTTCTTTATGCGTTTTATGCCAATATGACCTGGACGACAGTGCCACAAATAAGTTGGATTATCACTATCCACTTTGCATCTTTTATGCCGCTTCTAAAGCGATTATATACTTAGCCCTCGTTGCAGTGTCCGCCACAATATTAACATTGGAACTCATCCAAGACATCATGGAACTTTCTTCCATCTTATTATGCCACCTTCTAACTCAAAACAAATGGCTTAAAATTGAGATAAAATTTTACTTGTATGTGTGACAAAGCCAATGTAACTCATTGCAATGAACCATTTGTCACTTCTGCATACAGAACATATTCTTACTTCTTCAAAAGTGCATAAGAATATCTTTACTATTGTCCAACGATCATCATATGAATGCTATAACCTTTAGAGCATTGGACATATCTGGATCTACATATCATGGTATACAAAATTGATAAAATCATTCTTGTGGTTTCACTCATCAAGTGTCAAAACAATTGATTCTTGCTCCAACCTCTTCCATGCAACAAGAACCGTTCTTATTGTTTCCATATTGAACAAATTCAATATTTCATCTATGTATTCTGGCAAAACTATATTAGTGCCTCAATCTATCTGCATAGACATTGATGCTTAATATTCTGGTTTTACCTAAGTCTTTCATCAAAAACTAATTTTAATGAAAACTTAACAATATCAAGAAAAACACATAATTTCCAATGAACGATATGTTATCTACATAAAGCATTAGAAATATGTCTTAGCGCTCCCACTTACTTTCTTGTAAATACAAGCATCTTCAAATATCTTGATGAAATTAACACTTTAACATTTTCATCATTGAAGATTCCAACTTCGCTATGCTTACTTCTACCATAGAAGTTTGCATACATATCTAGCAACCTTTGAATCAACAAAACCCATTGGGTCGTGTCAGTTACACATCCTTGGTGTGCATTCCGGTAGAGGAACATTGTTTCGTTTATTCAACTATCATATCTCAATATGTAATTGTTGCTAGAATAATTCATATGACGAAGTCAGGGCCCATCATCGCTTCTTTGTATATTGTTGGTTACTATTATCTAATAATATCTCGTCCTCAAATCTTACTATTTGATTACGACCAACTTGATTAAATAGGAACTTCGATGTTGTGACTACAACATATTGTAGATGCGTGAGCTATGAATGTAGTTGCCGTTTCCAGAACATTTTCTGGTGCTGCGCTACTCTGATCATCTTGCTCAGATTCAACAACCTCATCAAGTTCTATCTTCCTCCCACTTAAACCTTTCGCGAGAAACTCCTTCATAAGAAATTCACTTCTTTTAGTGACAATCACTATGTGTTTGGGTTCATAATAGAAGGAATACCCATCGACATTCTTTGGGATAACCTACAAAGACTTACTAATCCGATTTTGGTTGTAAACATTTTACACATATGCCTTGCATACCAAAATTCAAGAAAAGACAACTATAACTTGTATGGTGTCATTTCGGCAGATTATGATGGCACTCTATTCAGTGAAAAGCGGTAGTCTCTAAAGCATAATCCACAAATTATATTGGTAGTTTATTTCATCATTGATCTAACCATGTCAAACAAGGTTTGATTACATCCATCGAAAACTCCATACACCTATGGTGTTTATCATGATGCAAGTTTGTGGAACAATTCCTCTAACTCTTAGATGTTTGCTAAACTTGTAACTCAAATATTCTTCTTTATGATCTTATCATACAACTTGAATATTCTTGTTACAACAATTTTCACTTCATAAATTGAACAATTTCATACTTCTATCTCATCAAGTAGATATACCGTACATCTATTCGAGTCATTGATGAAATAGAAAATACACCACGCTCGACTTCACACATGAACTACATACATCAACATGTACGATCTCCATGTAGTTAGTCGCTTGTTCTTTCTATGGCCCACGAACGGAGTTTAATCATCTTTAGGAAAAGTCTCACAAGCGTCAATCAATTCAAAATCAAATGACTCGAAAATGTATCAATATAGAATTTCTTTCATGTTTTGTTTCCAATATGACTTAAACGGCGGTGTCACATATAAGTGAAATTTGTTTTGTCTTGCGACCTTTAGCATTAGTGTTATAAATGTCTATTTCACCAACAAGATAATAATAATCTATCCATCGATTATGGAAGACGGTAATAATTTGAACAACCATTGCTCTCATAATACTAGAACAAAATAACAATTATTAAGTTCTTAACATATCTAGAAGGCTAGGTTTTATGCCGACGAGAAGCACAATAACACTTTTATTTGTATCTCGACATGCATCATTACCATATTCTTTTACTAGTTACTTAGGCCATTGTACTTCTTGTATTGTGTTGCTTTGTATGACATTTCATACCAACAAATCAGTATCGAATACCCAAGAATTACATTGTTAACGAGCAAAAGAATTCATCTATAACATGTATATCATTTATATACCTGAGCTGGACAATTCCAGTCTTTTCCTTTTTCTACCAAATAATTTTGCAGATCCTATTTAGCATTTCCTCTCCTTTTAGAAAAATCTATCAACATCAATAGTGGCGTCAATCATTTGACACATAGTCCAAAGGATTTTTAGTCAAATACTAATAGCCTTGGATTTTGCACTTTGAAGTGGATCGCCATCATCGTATGATTGGTATTCTTCCAGATTCCATTCTTTAGTATTCTTTTGGTATAGCAAAACAATTTAGCCTATACCTTTTCATTCATCCTATCATGACATCTTTCATGATGAAACTACTATAGCTTATAAGGATGAATGCAAGTATAATATTAGTTCCCAAACTTTTGGGTGATCGGGATGCCTAGCATCTTCAATCTTCGCATATAGTCATACAATATGAGCACATGTTCTTTTACTAAATTATACTTCATCATTTTGCAAACAATCAAAGTCTTAGATATCAAATATCTTTCACTTCTTATTTGTTTCTGAAACAATTCTTTTAGCTCGATGATCACTTTGATTCTCAAACAATTTTGAAGATCAATTTATCATGAAGGCAAACATATGATCTTTAGATACTAAACTTGAATTGTTGCTCTTAGATTAATACAATTTATTAAATCGTATGGAGCAAGCAAGGTTTGGTAAAGTTTGCAATAGGACTTAATCTTTAGTCTTGACATTCTAACTAAACGGCACTAGACCGAAAAGTGATTATCCAGAATTCTATAGTTCTTTTAACTCAATTAAGCTAAGTGTCGGTGGGAAACGGTGCCAAAGACTACAACGACTTATGCAAATACAACAAGATTTAGTTCAAGATAATTAGTTCAAGTTAATCAAATTACTAATGAACTCCCACTAAATTCAACATCCCTCAAAGTTGTTTAGTGAAGCATGATCCAAATTCACTACACCGAGACCGATCATCACGTGAATGATGTAGCTTTAATGGTGAACATCAACATGTTGATCATATCATCCATATGACTCATGCTTGACCTTTCGGTCCGTGTGTTCCGAGGCCATGTCTGTACATGCTAGGCTCGTCAAGTCAAACCCAAGTATTTCCGCGTGTGCAAAACTGGCTTGCACCCGTTGTATGTGAACGTAGAGTTTATAGCACCCGATCATCACGAGATGCTTCAAAACGACGAACTTTCGCAACGGTGCATACATGGGGAGAACACAATTTTATCTTGATCTTTAAGTGAGGAATCATCTTAAAATGCTACCGTCACGATCAAAGCATAATAAGATACATAAAAGGATAAACATCACATGCATATAATTTTATGTGACATGGTATAGCCAATCTCCGCGCAATGATCTCCATCTTGTGCGCGCCGGCATGATCTCCATCACTCCACCATGATTGCCTCCACCACGAATAGCAACTACAACTATTGCTAACTACTTAGCGATAAAGTAAAGCTATTACATGGCGTATAAGAAGTTGACACGCAGGTCATACACAATTATAAAGACAGCCATATGGCTCCTGCCGGTTGTGAACTCATCGACATGCAAGTCGTGAAATATTACAAAACATGATCATTGCATACATCACATATATCACATCACATCTTGTGGCCATACCATATCACAAAACACTCCCTGCAAAAACAAGTTAGATGCCTCTACTTTGTTGTTGCATGTTTTACGTGGCTTATGGGAGTTACAAGTTAAGAATGATTCTTACCTACGGAAAGCCACAACAGTGATATTATGGTTGCTAACATCCGTTGTAAATCTCATGACTACTATAGTGAGAGAAACTGGCATCCACCAGCCGCATGTATGGAACAAGCCACACGTCAAGTGCGGAGCCGGTCTCGCGAACGAGGTCGCGTAAAGTTGGCCTGGACCGCTTCGATCTCACTATGCCGTGCCATGAGAAATACAAAACAAAGAGGTTTGCAATAGAAAACATCAACGCCCGCAACAAGCATGTTGCGTTCTACTCGTGAAACACATCTACGCATAGATCTAGCTCTGATACCACTGAAGGGTTTCGCAGCATAGTAAATCAAAAAATTTCCTACGGAGCGAACAAGAAAGCCAAGATCTAATCTAGGAGATGTAATCAACGAGAGAGGTAGATGAGATCTTCATACCCTTGAAGATATCGCACAGCGGAAACGTTCAACAGAACGTGGATGATGTAGTCGTACTAGCCGCCTCCGCCCCGCGATCCGATCCGATCCGATCCTACGCCGCAAGTGGCGGCGCCTCCGAGAGATGCACACGTACGGTGCAGCGACGTCTCCTCCTTCCTTGGTCCAGCAAGTATGGTGGAGAGATAGATTGGATCTGCAGCACGACGGCGTGGTGCTTATGGTGGAGAGTTTCTGCGGCAGGGCTTCGCCTACGCACAGTCGCGAGAGAGAGAGGTGGAGGGGCAGCAGTTGGCCGGCGGCTAGGGTTTGAGTAAGGAAGGCTGCGCCCCTGCCCCTCCTTATATGGAGGGCTGGCCGGCTGCCTTGGCCCCTCCTCCAAGTCCTAGGGCGGCGGCCTAGGGGGAAGAGTGGGGGGCAAGTTTCCCCCCTCCTTCTGGAAGGTTCCCTTAGGGTTTCCCCTAAGGGCTGGCCGGCTGGGCCTGGGCCTTAGGGGCCTTGTGCGCCTGGCCCAAAGTGGCTAGGACACTTCCCCTTAGGCCCACATAGGCCTCCGACAAGTGGGCCCACGTTGGTCCCACTCCGGAACCTTCTAGAACCTTCTGGTACAATACCGATAAACTCCGAAACGATTCCGGAATCCAAAAACTGCTTTCCTTTATATGAATCTTATTCTCCGGACCATTCTGGAACCTCTCGTGATCTCCTGGATCTCATCCGAGACTCCGACCAAAAACTCATAAACCAATTATCCATTCTATCCTAGCATCGATGCATGTTAAGTGTGTGACCCTACGGGTTCAAGAATATGCAGACATGATCTTCTATCAATAATCAACAGCGGGATCTGGAAACCCATATTGACTCCCACATATTCATCGATGATCATATCGGATGAACCACGATGCCAGGATTCAATTAATCCTGTATATGTATTCCCTTTGTCACACGATATTTTACTTGCCCGAGATTCGATTGTCGGTATCGCCATACCTAGTTCAATCTCGTTCACAGCAAGTACTTTACTGGTTCCGTAATCCGATATCACTTTGTGATTAACTCCTTAACCACGTGCTTGCGAGCGGTGTTGATATCGATTACCGAGTGGGCCCGAAGTATATCTCTCCGACTCGGGAGGGACAAATTCCATCTCGATACATGCAACCCAACAAGTACTTTCCGATCACCTGAGAGACACCTTTATGATCACCCTCACATAGGATAACGTTTGATGACCTCAAAGCTTTCTTCCGATACCAGGGAGTTGTATTATCTCATGGTCTAAGGAATACAATACTTGACATAGGAAAAAGCTTCGCAAAGATGAACACGATGACACGATCTAATTGCTCTGCTTTATTTGGGTCTGTCCATCACATCATTCTCCTAATGACATGATCTCATTATTAATTGACAACTCATGTCTATGGTTAGGAAACCTTAACCATCATTAATCAATGAGCTAGTCTAGTAGAGGAGTACTAGGGACACGGTGTTGTTCATAAACCACAGAAGTATTAATGTTTCCGTTTAATGCAATTATAGCATGGAGTATAAACATTATCATGAACAAGAAATATGATAATAACAATATTATTATTGCCTCTAGGGCATATTTCCTTCAATTTGTACAAACTTGCCTCAAAGCAGCGTAGGTGTCCACGTACTCCTCGTTCGCCAGTAAGCAGTCGCCGATCTTGTGAAGTGGTCCGTCACCCTTAAGAGAGGCCCAGTTCACGGAGGCGCCGCGCTTGGATGCGCCGCCCTCGGATGCGACGGGCTCAGCGGCGACGGGCTTGGATGCGACGGGCTCGGAGGCAATGGGCTCGGGGGCGACAGCCGCTGGCGCATTCTTCTTCTCCATCGCCGGCAGGGGAGCGCGCGTAGGGCGGCTGGGTTTTTTGGAGAAGGTGATGGGACGTGAGAGGCGTGGTTGCGTGCGTGAGTTATGATGAGACTGTGTGCAGAGGGAGGGAGAGGGGCTCTGTACTGGCAAAGTGACGGTTCGTCTCAGCAGTTGACGTTTTGGTCTCAACACGCGCACCGCGCGGCTAACCGCTGCTCACCGCGACATGCGTCCGTGGGACTGCACGTCAGCACCATTACGTGTACTCAGTTCTACCCTCGAATCTTACACTGGAAAAATATATGTACTCAGTTTTCCCCTCGAGTACTAATACTGCCTAGTGCAATATACTCAGTTTTACCCTCAAGTGGCTGGTCAAAAGAGAGTCAACAGATGGGATTAAGCCATCTAATTGAGTCATTTCATGCGCAAAAAAATTCAAAAAAATAAAATCATAGTGCCTCCTACTCATGGAGTCTTGTTACGCGACCTGCCACGTAGGAAATCATAACAATCATATATAAATCAAGTTTTCACACAAATGGCCACTTCTGAAATCACTAGTAGCTATGAAGGTTCATGGCTTTCCACTCAAACCCCTTCTCAAAACATCTATACCCAAAACATAGTTTGTCTGAATGAGGCCATAATTTTTACACTCATGTATATTTGAATTGCTAATACTTTGAGGTAGGCCAACCTGGGTTTCATTGTACAAAATATGTGTTTTTCTTTTTCTAAATCTCTTATTTGAATTCCTTAGCCTGTTTACTATTTACTTGCCCTTGTATCCTTGATACTACTCAGTTTTACCCTCTCCCTTCTCACAGAAGCCCAAACTTGGCCTGATTGGTCGAGCTGTTGTCACACGGATCGTGCCCACCTACCGTCGATCCTATGATTCAACGGGCAGGATTGTGCCACCCTCTCTCTATCTGTCGATGGCAAACTACTACCCCTCTATGTATGCTAAATGACGAGTTTGCCACCGGATTCAACAAGTTGGGTAATCACGAATTTCTTGTAGGCATTACTTTTCACGGTAAAATGATAAACTATCACGAATTTCCATTTCTTGTAGCCTTTACTTTTCACGGTAAAATGATGAACTATCACGAATTTCCATTTCTTTTAGGCATTACTTTTCACGGTAAAATGATAAACTATCACGAATTTCCATTTCTTGTAGGCATTACTTTTCACGTTGAAATGATAAACTATCACGAATTTCCATTTCTTGTAGGCTTTACTTTTCACGGTAAAATGATGAACTATCACGAATTTCCATTTCTTTTACGCATTACTTTTCACGGTAAAATGATAAACTATCACGAATTTCCATTTCTTGTAGGCATTACTTTTCACGCTGAAATGATAAACTATCATGAATTTCCATTTCTTGTAGGCTTTACTTTTCACGGTAAAATGGTGAACTTTCACGAATTTCCATTTCTTTTAGGCATTACTTTTTTGTTGAGATATAACCCCCCCCCCCACAACGGTCATCTCCTCCTTAATTTATTGTGTAAACCCCACAACGGTCATCTCTACCTTAATTTATGGTGTAAACCCCACAACGGTCATCTCTCCCTTATAAACCCCCACAACGGCCATCCCTCATGTCAATAGGTTCTGCCTCTCTCTTCTTCGTTTATGCCTCTCTCTTCTTCGTTCACATACACTTGATCCATTGCCATGGCTTCCACGTCTCGGACGCCGACCGGAAGGGGAAGGGGAAGGGGCGGCCGGGGTGGTGGATCATCATCATTGCCACCACCACCGTCAACACTGCCATTGATCATAGAGGACTTCTTCATCACTATCTATGAAGACCCTTTGGCCAAGAAGGTACGTACGCGTTCCCACATATATGATGCATGTGATTAATTATGTGCATGTTCTAAAAAAACCTTTAATTTCAAACGATCGGTGCTCGATCTCTTTGCAGGCACTCCCACAAAAGTTTGTGGACTATCTTGACGGCCAGGAGCCCGCAAAGGTGTATCTGCGAGCAGCTGACTGCGGTCCTCGTCTCTGGACCGTGGAGGTCATATTTGACAGACAAGGCCGGATGTACCTCGACAAGGGCTGGGAGAATTTCGCCATCGCGCACGGTGTGGATTTCGGCTGCTTCCTACACTTCAAATATGAAGGCGATTATGTGCTCACAGTGAAGGTGTTCGACGGAACAACGTGCAGGAAGTACTACTACACGGACGACGAAGATACTGACGATGAAAACGACGACGGCGTGAAGCCATGCATCTAAGGGGATTATTGTAACATCCCAAATTTTCAAAAATAAAATTTTCATCATGCATTCATAGCATATTGCATTTCAAGACCAATTCCAAAGTTTTGAATCTTTTTCCTTCAAAGAATATTGTTTTCAAATGCCTTTTGTCCCAATTCCTATAAACAAAAAGGTTTCAGAAAGTACTTAAAATAAGTTCCATTGTTATGGAGCTATTTTATTTTTCCTCTAGTAATTTTCTTTTTGAAAACCAAATAGTGGGAAGTTATCAATCTTAACTTCCTAGTTATTTGAACCCTATATTTAAAAGTTCTTACAAATTATTTCTTTTCCATCTTAGCACTAAACCTCTAGTTTATGGTTTCTGAAAACACTTTTTAAAGACCAGAAGTGGTCAGCTTTGATTTTATTCAAATCTGAATAGAGGAACTCTTTCAAAAACTCAAAACAGAAATCAGAACAAATAGAAAAGGAAAGCAGAAGGAAAAAAATAAAAGAAAGAGGCCAGGAGCCCACTTGGGCCGCACCCGGGAAGCCAGCCGGCCCAGACCACCCCGAGCCGACCCAACCCAGCTCACCCCTCCCCTCTCTCACCGCCAAGCGGGACCCACCTGTCATCACCCTCCCCGTGAATCTCTCCCCCTCTCTTCACTCCGCAGTAACCTCACCGGTGTTACTCCCCCCGGCGTTACTCGCGCCTTAACTGGCCATCAAGACCGCCCTATAAAAGCCCCAGCTCCCCTCCCTCGCCCCTCCCTTTTTCCTCTGCAGAAGACGCCGCCAGGCTGCTCGATTTCATCGCCGAAGCTCACAGGTGCCGCCGCTAGACGTCGTCGATTCCGATGTGGTCCAGCCTCCCCCTTCCCTCTCGAACCTCCTAACCTTCTCCCCTCCCTCTGACGCGTCGAATGACACCCTCGCCCCGCTTTTTCTCGCAGTATTTCGAGCTCTCCGACGATCACCGAGGCCGCCGACGCCTCCAGTCACCGCTCGCCGCCGCCTCGGGAAGCAATCGTCATCGCCGACCAAGCTTTCGAGTTCGCCGTCGTCCACTGAGCACCGTCCACCACTCCATCGCCGACGTTCGTCACCGGAGCAAGCTCGCCGTCGACCATCTGGACGCCTCGCCGGAAAACTTGCCTCGCCGGTGAGCCTCCACTGTTCCTCTTCATCTCCAGCCTTCAGATCTGCATCGCACGGTCAAGATTAGATCTGAATCCCAAATCGGTATCGACCAATGGGACTGCGCCACGTCGCCCAGGCCAGTCAGCCCCCGGTCAATCCAGTCAAACCCTTTTTCAAATTCGAATTCAAATCCCTGTTTTGTTGCAGATCTTGTAAAATCGATAGAAAATAAAATACTCAACCAAAAATTACAAATAATACCTCGTTGGAATCCTTAGGATGTGTAGAATCCAATAATGCAATAAAACTTGTTATTTATGGGTTCATTTTGAATCCATCGTCAGATCTGAATCAAACCTTCAGTTTCATAATAAATTCATAACTTTTGTTCTATGAGTCCAAATGCTACAAATTTGTAGTCTGTGGAATCCTTGGAACATTTAGAACACTCCAGAAGCAAAAGTTTTCAAAGTTAATACGTGCACAAACTTGCTACTGTTAAAAATGTCCAAATCACCTTTTTCGTTACCATTTGCTTTCTAAAAACTATTTTTGAGTGAAACCACTTGCAGTGGCTTCAAGTTACTGTCACCTAACCAGTGGTAGCTCAAACTTATTTTTGCAGTGAAGTACCAACCAGAACCTATTTTCCAAAGTGTTATCCTATTACATCAAATGAACAATTTTGTTCATTACCTTGTTTTTAGTAAATAAAATCCTTTCTAACACCACACTTGTTTCCAAAAGCATCATGTTCCATCTTATACAACATTTCACACACTCACTTAGTGTGTGAAATTAAAATGACTTTTGCATACATGCATACATGCATACATGTCTATGATTGCCATTAGAAATAGAATATTGATTGCTTGAATGTTTGGATTGAATAGATTTTGAGGAGGAGCAAGGCTACTTTTGTGACTGTTGTGAGTGTGCAAGCTGCTACCAAGGCAAGTGACACACATGTCCCTTACCCATTTTACTTATGCATTAGTATATTCACCTCTTGTAGTATGCATGATAGGTGAATTATTATTTTTTTCAACTATTTTATCAAATGCTTA
Source organism: Dactylis glomerata (assembly GCA_007115705.1). NCBI lineage: Eukaryota > Viridiplantae > Streptophyta > Magnoliopsida > Poales > Poaceae > Dactylis > Dactylis glomerata. The sequence goes on from QXEO01000247.1 coordinate 14,503,517, forward strand.
GATCCTAGTAGTGTGTAGAAATCCCTCAAACCCCACCTGATAGGATGCTAAATACTTTGAAAAATATTGATGCCATGCTAAGATCACTTTAAAAGTGTTTTGTGAACAAATTAAGAACTTCAACTAAAATGAAACACCTGGGTGGATTGGTTTGATAAGAGGCGGCGAAGTAGGTGGGTTCTGGGACGCATGCCTCGTCGAGAGGGTGTGGGTTCAGAATGCCGCTCGGGATGGCCACCTAGGAACAAAGAGATGGCTATGTCTTCCATGCTTAGTGTACTTCCAGTGCAGCCTTATGACATTATGGGCTCTGTCTTGACTGATTAGATGTGGGAGTGCAACTTGTGTGCAAGAAGACGGTGGTAGATGAATTATAGGATGGGAGCGGTTCTTGCCAGTTAGTTGCCCTCTCCTCTAAAAGGTCTCGTTTCATTTTATGTATGGGCATAAAATGAATCGTAAGGTGAAAGTGCACAACCCTTGCAAGGTGTTTAAAACTAATCGATTAGCCGTGTCCTCGGTTATGGACAATTGAGTCTCTAGACATGGAATGTACGAAAGAATCTCATCACCGATTCTGAATGACTAAAATTTGTCTAGAAACCCCTAGGTGGGAATTAAGGACCATACACTCCGAGGGGTGGTGGTGCCTGAGGTTCCAACTTTGTTGGATTGCGCCCAGTGCTACATAACTTGCAACTATGTAGTATTTGGGGGTTATTTCGACCCTTTGAAAATAAAATCTTCGAAATAAAATCTTGACTTTAATGTAGGACAAAATTGGCATTATGCAAATCTAGCCCAGAGATCCACCAGCCAGATAGCATGTAGCTAGATCTTTCACAACCGCCACCAAATATGTGTCATTTGCCAGTACATCATTGTACTGACCCCCATACTTGGGGCTGCATAATCAAATGTGCAGGTTCTTCTGATGAGGAGTGAAGTGTTAGGATCTCGAGTCTATATACCAACATGACTGCATGTGGCGCATGCTGAAGATGGAGGCTCGCTACTATTCTAGTTCCGTTGTGTTTAAAGTTGAACTCTGTTTACCTTATCGGTCTGTGAGACCAAAAACTTGTAATAATTTGTGAGACTTATGTATCTGGATCTGCGTGTAATCTTAATACTATGCGATGATTACTATATTTTGTTCTGTGGTGCTATCATTAATCCAGGGAATAGCACATAACACAGGTGTTCCACCTTAATCCAAAGGTGGGGCGTCACAAAATGGTATCAGAGCATAGTGTTGCCTGTAGGATCGAGACCCTAGGATTGGAAAACCTTAGGACACAAGTCATATTTCTAAATGTTATGCAAAATGATCATGATCTTATTGTCTTAACCATTTCATTCTTACTTGTATTTCTCTTCTTGTTCTGATCGTTCCTTTTTCTTTTCAAAATGTTGTAGATGGACACCTACGACGAGAGAGTGGTAGCTGGTGAGGGAGATTACCTTTTCTCGGAGGTGCTGCTAGACCTCGCCACCCAGCTTCAGATACCACCTCCGGTTTTCTGTGGGAAGATGCAGTACAAGGAGTATGGAATGGAGAAGTGGTTGATCCAAACCACTATCCAAGGAAGACTTGATGAAGAAGGAGAGTCCACCATGGAGTACACCGAAGCGTATGTGGACTGGAGGTTTTCGGTGGAGATTGCCATGCAGGGCGCCATCGCCCGCATTCGCCACAAGTACAGAGCTCACATCCCACGTCCCTCAGCGTATGGGATGATTGGAGAGCGATCCGTTGGAGGACATGTTGTGGATCGCCGAGGCCAGGAGTTCCACTCCCTTTTGAGAGGCTACCTCACTGAGAGGGAGCGCTGCTTAGTCAATCTGGAAGACATGCTGAAGAAGCAGATTATCAACCAGGACCAGTTTAGGGATCTCATGGATCTTGCCACTAAAAAGATCTTGGAGACTGAATCTGCTCTCATGATGATGGATGACAAGAAGACTCAACTGGAGAACAAGCTCAAGATTGTTGAAGGACCCTTGCAATTAGGCGGGAAGATTCTCCAAGATGACATCTGGTCTCATCTTCTGGAGAAGACCTTACTGCTGCAGTATGACAACCTACAGAAATTAGGAGATGAGAAGAAGCAGGTTGAGAACATCAACAATGAGCTGAAGTCTGAGAATGAGAAGCTAAAGATGATGCTTGCTGAGTTAGAAGCAAGTAAGAAGGAAGAGGAATCCGAGGAAGAAGAAGATCCCGAGGAGAGACTCGTGTATTCCTCTAGTGATGGTCTATCCTATGAGGAATGGGAAGCCAAGGCACTGAGAGACCTCAAGAAGGCAGAACGTCGAGACCCTCTACCCCTCTCATGCCACAAGAGGGTTAAGAGAGGCTAGTTGACCACCATCATCATCTTGTATCGTTTGCGATAGCACGTTTGTATTGTCTTACCATGTTGGTATGACAATACCATCAATCGTTTACTTTTTCGAACTCTTAGTACCTACTTCCAAACTTGTCAAGTTGTACGCTTCAAAGTTTAAAGCTTTTAAAATCAAAGGTCGTATGTTTGTTTATTGTTTGTGGTTGGCTTGTTGTATTGTGCATGGGTAGCATCTTTACTCCCTTTTAGCTTTATCTGTCTAATACTCATCTATGCTATACCTTACCTCATATGCCGCCACAACGTGCACCGAACAACAATGACAACGATGGAAACAACAACAACGACACCAATGCGGCAATTCAACAACTAGTGGCAGCTCAGGCCCAACTGATGCAAATGATGACTCAGTTCTTTCAGACAAATGCGAACAACAATAACAACAACAATAACAATCCTCCGCCACCACCGCCGCCACCCCCACCCCAGGTGGATAGATTGGCAAGGTTTCTGAGGCTGAGACCCAACAAGTTCTCATCCGCTACGGAGCCAATAGTAGCTGATGACTGGCTGCGTTCAGTCAACAAAGATCTGACCACCTGTGAGTGCACTGATGCTGAAAAGGTGCGCTTCACTGCTCACTTACTGGAAGGACCGGCAGCTATGTGGTGGGAGACATATCAGGTTACCCATCCCATAGATGATCTGGACTGGAACACCTTTAGAGAAGGCTTTCGTACTACCCACATATCCTTGGGCACTATAAATGTGAAGAAGGAAGAATTCCGTGGTCTGCGTCAGGGTGGAAGAACTCTGAAGGAGTACATGGATGACTTATGTGCTCTGTCTAGGTATGCACCTGAAGATATTGATACTGATGCAAAGAGGAAGGAGAAGTTCCTCAGCGGGCTCAAGGGAGAACTCAAAATACCCCTGTCAGTGGCCTATGCTCCAAATTATCAGTCTCTACTTGATCAGGCCATCACTCTGGACAACAACATCAAGAAAGAGGAGAACCGTAAAAGGAAGTTCAGTAACAACAAGAACCATGTGGAACCATTCCACAAGAAGCACCACTCATCTGAGGGCAGTGGTCATGGCAGCTTTCACAAGCATGGGAATCGTTTCAACAAAGGAAACGGTAGTCACTTCAGCGGTCATAAGCATAACGGAGGGTTCAAGGGAGACAGCTCCAGTGGACATCACAGTGGACACAACGGCCAGCATCGCCACAACACTGAACCCAAGAAGGACCTCTCTGGCATCACTTGCTTCAAGTGCAAGAAGACTGGTCATTATTCCTCCAGCTGCCCAGAAAACAAGACCGTTGAGCTTGCTAAGCCCAACCCTTTCCAGAAGGGCCAAGTGAACCACCTTAATGTAGAGGAGGTGATGAATGAACCTGATGCAGTGATGGGTATGTTTCCTCTCAACTCATTTACAGCATTAGTTTTATTTGATACTGGAGCATCGCATTCATTCATATCAAGGACTTTTGCAAACAAAAATGGGTTCCCTACTGAAAACATAGGAAAAACCATTAAAGTAAGTTCCCCCGGTGGAGAGTTGATAGCCAACGCTGGTTGCAGGGATCTGATTATGGAAATTGGTAAATATAAGTTCCCAACCCATTTAGTAATTCTAGACTCGCAAGGTTTAGATGTAATCTTGGGCATGGATTGGATGACTACCTATGGAGGAGTCATAGACTGTGTGAATAGAGCAATTACACTCACCACCCCCGAAGGGAGAAGAATTAGATACAAATCTCAATTGGATTTTAATGATATTAGGCTAAACCATCTTAAGGGGGTTAGCCTGGATGAAGTGCACATAGTGAATGAGTACCCCGATGTGTTCCCGGATGAGCTACCAGGAATGCCACCTGATAGAGATGTAGAGTTTCTCATTGATCTGCTACCGGGCACTGGTCCCATTGCAAAGAGACCCTATCCTATGTCCACCGATGAGTTGAAAGAACTCAAGAAACAATTAGCAGAATAGTTAGGAAAGGGATTCATTAGAGAAAGTTCATCATCATGGGGAGCGCCAGTTCTATTTGTTGAGAAGAAAGATAAGAGTCAGCGTTTAGTGATGGACTATCGTTCGTTGAATGAAGTGACCATCAAAAACAAATATCCACTACCAAGAATCAATGATTTATTTGATCAGCTGGAAGGAGCTAGTGTGTTTTCCAAAATAGATCTTAGGACGGGATACTTTCAGCTCAAGATTAGAGAACATGACATTCCCAAGACGGCCTTCGTCACTAGATATGGCTCATATGAATATACGGTGATGCATTTTGGTTTAACCAATGCACCGTCATACTTCATGAGCATGATGAACAAAGTGTTCATGGAATTCCTAGATAAGTTTGTCGTTGTCTTCATTGACGACATACTGGTCTACTCAAAAAGCAAAGAAGATCATGAAAAGCACCTACGTGCAATATTGGAGAAACTCCGAGATCACAAGTTATATGCTAAATTCAACAAATGTGAGTTTTGGCTCAATGAAGTAGGATTCCTTGGACACATCATATCCAAGGAGGGAATTGCAGTCGACCCAGCCAAAGTGACCGCAGTGACAGAATGGGAACCACCCAAGAATGTTGGGGAAATTCGTAGTTTCTTGGGATTGGCCGGATACTACCGGAGATTCATTGAGAACTTTTCAAAGATAGCTAAACCAATGACTGAGTTGTTGAAGAAAGAAAAGAAGTTTGATTGGATGGAAGCTTGTGAAAACAGTTTTCAAGAATTGAAAAAGAGATTGGTGTCTGCACCCATTCTATGCTTACCAGATATAGAAAAGGAATTTCAGGTGTATTGCGACGCTTCTCGTCAAGGTCTAGGAAGTGTGTTGATGCAAGATGGCAGAGTGGCAGCCTATGTTTCAAGAGAACTCAAGAAACATGAACTCAACTATCCAACTCATGATCTTGAGTTAGCCTCAGTAGTTCACGCCTTGAAGACTTGGAGACACTATTTGATGGGAAAGAGATGAGAAGTATTTACCGATCACAAAAGTTTGAAGTACATCTTTACTCAGAAGGACCTCAACATGAGACAAAGAAGATGGTTAGAACTCATCAAAGATTACGATTTGAGTTTGCAATACCATCCTGGTAAAGCAAATGTAGTAGCTGATGCCTTGAGCCGCAAGGCCTATGTGAACTGTCTATCAACAGAAGTGTTGCCAGAAGATCTGTGTAGGGATCTGAGAGACCTCAGCTTGGAGGTAGTACCACAAGGTCATGTAGCATCGCTAGTAGTGCAACCAACCCTGATGGACAGAATACGCCAAGCTCAGAAAGGAGATAAAGAGATCGAGAAAATCAAAGGAAACATGAAGAAAGACAAAGCTAAAGGCTTTAGCGAAGATGAACAAGGAACTATCTGGTTTGAGAAACGTATCTGTGTACCTGATGACCCTGATATTAGAAGATTGATATTCCAAGAAGCCCATGAAACCCCATACTCAATTCATCCTAGTAATACCAAGATGTACATAGACTTGAAAGATAGGTTTTGGCGGAGCAATATGAAAGGAGACATTGCCGAATATATAGCTAAATGTGATGTGTGCAGTAGGGTAAAAGCTCAACATCAGAAGCCAGCCGGACTACTTTAGCCACTAAAGGTGCCGGACTGGAAATGGGACCAAATTGGCATGGACTTCATCACTGGGTTACCTCGCACAAAATCAGGGTATGACTCAATCTGGGTTATAGTCGATCATTTGACCAAGGTAGCTCATTTTGTACCAGTGAAGACCACTTACACTAGTGCAAAGTTAGCTGATATCTACATGAAGAGGATTGTAAGCCTTCACGGTGTCCCCAAGAGCATCGTGTCCGATAGAGGAACCCAATTTACCTCTCACTTCTGGAAGCAACTTCATGAATCACTTGGAACTAGGCTGGAATTCAGCACAGCATTTCACCCACAGACAGATGGACAAACAGAAAGAGTAAACCAGATTTTGGAAGATATGTTGAGAGCATGTGCTCTGGACTATGGGTCTAGTTGGGATGACAACTTGCCTTACGCAGAGTTTTCCTACAATAATAGCTATCAAGCCAGTATTGAGATGGCACCATTTGAAGCCTTGTACGGCAAGAAATGTACTACACCCCTACTATGGAGTGGTGTAGGAGAACGAAGTTTCTTCGGACCTGATATCATACAAGAGGCCGAAGAAAAGGTCAGATTAATCAAGGATAGGTTGAAAATAGCTCAATCTTGTCAGAAGAGCTACGCGGATAACAAGCGTAGAGAGATCATCTATGAAGTTGGAGACAGAGCCTATCTCAGAGTGTCACCTCTTCGTGGTATTAAGAGGTTTGGTATTAAGGGTAAGTTAGCACCTCGATTTATAGGACCATTCAAAGTCTTATCCCGCAAAGGAGAAGTAGCCTATGAATTGGAACTACCCGAAATTCTTTCGGCCGTACACAACGTGTTCCACGTGAGCCAGCTAAAGAAATGCCATCCAGAGATGTCAGAAACACCGTTGAACGATACGGTACCCCTCGAGGAAGTTCGACTAGAAAGTGATCTAACTTATGAGGAGAAACCCATCAAGATACTCGAGATAGCAGAAAGAACTACACGCACCAAAACCATCAAGTTCTAGAAAGTACAGTGGAGTCACCACACTGAAGAGGAAGCCACTTGGGAGCGTGAAGATACCCTTCGAGAAGATCACCCACACCTATTTGCTAGCCTTTCCGAAGCTCGAGGGCGAGCTTCATCTTAAGGGGGTTAGTCTGTAACATCCCAAATTTTCAAAAATAAAATTTTCATCATGCATTCATAGCATATTGCATTTCAAGACCAATTCCAAAGTTTTGAATCTTTTTCCTTCAAAGAATATTGTTTTCAAATGCCTTTTGTCCCAATTCCTATAAACAAAAAGGTTTCAGAAAGTACTTAAAATAAGTTCCATTGTTATGGAGCTATTTTATTTTTCCTCTAGTAATTTTCTTTTTGAAAACCAAATAGTGGGAAGTTATCAATCTTAACTTCCTAGTTATTTGAACCCTATATTTAAAAGTTCTTACAAATTATTTCTTTTCCATCTTATCACTAAACCTCTAGTTTATGGTTTCTGAAAACACTTTTTAAAGACCAGAAGTGGTCAGCTTTGATTTTATTCAAATCTGAATAGAGGAACTCTTTCAAAAACTCAAAACAGAAATCAGAACAAATAGAAAAGGAAAGCAGAAGGAAAAAAATAAAAGAAAGAGGCCAGGAGCCCACTTGGGCCGCACCCGGGAAGCCAGCCGGCCCAGACCGCCCCGAGCCGACCCAACCCAGCTCACCCCTCCCCTCTCTCACCACCAAGCGGGACCCACCTGTCATCACCCTCCCCGTGAATCTCTCCCCCTCTCTTCACTCCGCAGTAACCTCGCCGGCGTTACTCCCCCCGGCGTTACTCGCGCCTTAACTGGCCATCAAGACCGCCCTATAAAAGCCCCAGCTCTCCTCTCTCGCCCCTCCCTTTTTCCTCTGCAGAAGACGCCGCCGGGCTGCTCGATTTCATCGCCGAAGCTCGCAGGTGCCGCCGCCAGACGTCGTCGGTTTCATAATAAATTCATAAATTTTGTTCTATGAGTCCAAATGCTACAAATTTGTAGTCTGTGGAATCCTTGGAACATTTAGAACACTCCAGAAGCAAAAGTTTTCAAAGTTAATACGTGCACAAATTTGCTACTGTTAAAAATGTCCAAATCACCTTTTTCGTTACCATTTGCTTTCTAAAAATTATTTTTGAGTGAAACTACTTGCAGTGGCTTCAAGTTACTGTCACCTAACCAGTGGTAGCTCAAACTTATTTTTGCAGTGCAGTACCAACCAGAACCTATTTTCCAAAGTGTTATCCTATTACATCAAATGAACAATTTTGTTCATTACCTTGTTTTTAGTAAATAAAATCCTTTCTAACACCACACTTGTTTCCAAAAGCATCATGTTCCATCTTATACAACATTTCACACACTCACTTAGTGTGTGAAATTAAAATGACTTTTGCATACATGCATACATGCATACATGTCTATGATTGCCATTAGAAATAGAATATTGATTGCTTGAATGTCTGGATTGAATAGATTTTGAGGAGGAGCAAGGCTACTTTTGTGACTGTTGTGAGTGTGCAAGCTGCTACCAAGGCAAGTGACACACATGTCCCTTACCCATTTTACTTATGCATTAGTATATTCACCTCTTGTAGTATGCATGATAGGTGAATTATTATTTTTTTCAACTATTTTATCAAATGCTTAGATCCTAGTAGTGTGTAGCAATCCCTCAAACCCCACCTGATAGGATGCTAAATACTTTGAAAAATATTGATGCCATGCTAAGATCACTTTAAAAGTGTTTTGTGAACAAATTAAGAACTTCAACTAAAATGAAACACCTGGGTGGATTGGTTTGATAAGAGGCGGCGAAGTAGGTGGGTTCTGGGACGCATGCCTCGTCGAGAGGGTGTGGGTTCAGAATGCCGCTCGGGATGGCCACCCAGGAACAAAGAGATGGCTATGTCTTCCATGCTTAGTGTACTTCCAGTGCAGCCTTATGACATTATGGGCTCTGTCTTGACTGATTAGATGTGGGAGTGCAACTTGTGTGCAAGAAGACGGTGGTAGATGAATTATAGGATGGGAGCGGTTCTTGCCAGTTAGTTGCCCTCTCCTCTAAAAGGTCTCGTTTCATTTTATGTATGGGCATAAAATGAATCGTAAGGTGAAAGTGCACAACCCTTGCAAGGTGTTTAAAACTAATCGATTAGCCGTGTCCTCGGTTATGGACAATTGAGTCTCTAGACATGGAATGTACGGAAGAATCTCATCACCGATTCTGAATGACTAAAATTTGTCTAGAAACCCCTAGGTGGGAACTAAGGACCATACACTCCGAGGGGTGGTGGTGCCTGAGGTTCCAACTTTGTTGGATTGCGCCCAGTGCTACATAACTTGCAACTATGTAGTATTTGGGGGTTATTTCGACCCTTTGAAAATAAAATCTTCGAAATAAAATCTTGACTTTAATGTAGGACAAAATTGGCATTATGCAAATCTAGCCCAGAGATCCACCAGCCAGATAGCATGTAGCTAGATCTTTCACAACCGCCACCAAATATGTGTCATTTGCCAGTACATCATTGTACTGACCCCCATACTTGGGGCTGCATAATCAAATGTGCAGGTTCTTCTGATGAGGAGTGAAGTGTTAGGATCTCGAGTCTACATACCAACATGACTGCATGTGGCGCATGCTGAAGATGGAGGCTCGCTACTATTCTAGTTCTGTTGTGTTTAAAGTTGAACTCTGTTTACCTTATCGGTCCGTGAGACCAAAAACTTGTAATAATTTGTGAGACTTATGTATCTGGATCTGCGTGTAATCTTGATACTATGCGATGATTACTATATTTTGTTCTGTGGTGCTATCATTGATCTAGGGAATAGCACATAACACAGGTGTTCCACCTTAATCCAAAGGTGGGGCGTCACAATTATGACCAAGAATATATATGTAGCTTCATATGCATCGATTTATAGATCTAGCTATTTTCTATATATTATGCATGTAAAAATAATAGGGAATCGCAATTTCCACTATGATTCGAGCACCACAGCCTCCAAACGATGCCGATGCCGATATCGGCATGGTCAGAATGGGTATGCATGCTCGCCGCCACTGCTAGGTCACCGTTGGGATGCACCCTCAATCCTGTCCCCTCATTCGATCACTGACACACCAGAGATACCGCCGAGGCCAATGACGAACGTACATGCTGATGCCAATGCCGAACATGCACGCCGCTGTGGACACGGCCACGCCGCCCCGCTATGCTGGACGCCACAGACCACCGCGAGGTCTTTCCCTTCGCCACCACACTCCCCTAGCACCTATCTATACACGCCAGAAAGGAGAGACACTAGTTTTCTCTACATTGCTCGCGTTCGTGTCTGACACCGTCAGTCAAAGTGTTGAGGTCATCGTCGATGTCCTCGACCATTTCTTCTCTTCTTTGCATGGTTAAACGCGTCTAGTTCATATCTATCTAATGCGTCTGGTCTCACCTCATGCAGTTCTTTGTGGACGTCGATCTCATCTCGGCACCCCGCAGGCCACCTCCTCTGTGCCATCGCTGTAGAGCTCCGTTTAAAAATCTAATCCTACCCGTGTATTGCCCCTTGTATCAGCATCATGGCCCCACTTGTCATTCGATATACCGAAGGCCCACTCGTCCGTGTTTTGGTCAGGGATACGGCGATGCTTACGGTCAAACAAAGATGGATGCTCTGACGTGTCTTTGCGGGCTCTACGTGGCCCCACTAGTCAGCAGTTAACGGTCAAAGGTGTTCAACCGTCGGGCAACCGGCCGTTCCAGCACTGGTGACGGTTTCAGACAAGGGCTTGGACAAAACTGAGGAAAAGTTAAGCGGCTGGGGAAAACTGAGTACAACTAACGAACCAGGGGCACGAAAATAGAAATCCCAATTTTAAAAGAAAAAAGGCACTCCTCTATGGAATGTGAATGTTGGTGGGCACCCGATGGAATCGGTTAGCCATGGTTTGAGAAAGGAAAAAAGGTGGGGAGGAGTGCCAAAGCTTTATAAAAGAGCACCAATGTGCCAATTTTTCAAAGAACTCAGAACCGCTCTCACTTGTTTATTATGGAAGATGGTAAGACCCCATTGCCAGTCGTTGACATGAAACAACCACCTCTCAAAACCCAATTTTTGTCTCTGTTTTACAAATGAAAAGCTCTAGCACATGTTTAATCACTGCTTCCCTCCGCGAAGGGCCTTTCTTTTACTTTTATGTTGAGTCACCACCTTCTACCTTTATGCACCGTCTAAGAGAGCATAGTTGTCATTCTGAGTATAATGTGCAATGTCCCAAATTTTTCATTGATTTATTCATGTTGTTGGTTTCACTTGTTCTCAAATTACTTGTATCTAGTCGCCCTCTTAAACTTGAAGGTGTCCTATGCATTTATGTTTTGCTCTCTCATGAAGGACAAGCTGAAAACCATTTGTATGTTTTTCCTTATGATTTGAACACACATTTGACTTTCGTTGTTTCATTTTTATGATCTTTCATTTGTGTTCTTTTTCATGTTATAACATGGTTGCTAAGTTTCTTCTATCAAGATTATATATTTCATGCCCATGTTTTAAGTTCTTTTGATCCCAGCGCACAACGCTTACATATTTGATCAAGATTGTGTAGGTGCATGTCACCTCAAAAATTATTTCTTTCGTTATCACTTACCTACTCGAGGACGAGCAGGAGTTAAGCTTGGGGATGCTGATACGTCTCCAACATATCCATAATTTTTGATGCTCCATGCTTGTTTTTACACCATTTGCTTAGTGTTTCGTTACACTTTGTGGCATTTTTATGCATTTTCCGGAACTAACCTATTAACGAGATGCCACAGTGCAAGTTCCCTGTTTTCTGCTATTTTTTTGTTTCAAAAAAGTTACACAGGAAATATTCTCGGAATTGGACGAAACAAAAGCCAGATGTCCAGATAATTACCGAAGCTTCCAGAGAACCGAAGAGGAGACAGAGAGGAGCCACTGGTGGGCCACACCACCAGGGGGCGCGACCTGGGGCTGGCCCGCGCCCTCCTATGGTGAGCCCCACCAGGGCCACTTCTGACGACGCCCCTTCGCCTATAAAGACCGCCTGATGGGAAAAACCTACAGACCCGATCACTTTTCCAGAATACATCGCGATCCACCACCGCCGTCGACCCAAAGATCGGGAGGGTCCAGAAGCTCTTCCCGGCACCCTGCCGGAGAGGGGATTCGCCACTGGAGGTCTTCTTCATCGCCATGCTTGCCTCCAGCGCGATGAGTGAGTACTCTACCTTGGACTATGGGTCCATAGCAGTAGCTAGATGGTTGTCTTCTCCACCATGTGCTTCATGTTTAGATCTCGTGAGCTGCCTTACATGATCGAGATCACCGTCATGTAATTCTAAATGTTGTGTTTGTTGGGATCTGATGAATATTGGTGTTATGATTGAGTTGATGTACTGAATTTTATCTTATGTTATTGATGTCTACGCACGCGTCTATTCTTGTAGATAGTGTTGGGCCTCCAAGTGCAGAGGTTTGTAGAACAGCAGCAAGTTTCCCTTAAGTGGATCACCCAAGGTTTATCGAACTCAGGGAGGAAGAGGTCAAAGCTATCCCTCTCAAGCAACCCAGCAATTACGATACAGAAAGTCTCTTGTGTCCCCAACACACCCAATACACTTGTCAGATGTATAGGTGCACTAGTTCGGCGAAGAGATAGTGAAATACAAGTAGTTGTGATGATTATAAGTAGTAAATATAATCTGAAATAAAAATGGCAGCAAGCAAACATGTAACAAAATAGGAAGTAAATGGTGTACAAAGCTTGGAAACAAGGCCTAGGGATCATACTTTCACTAGTGGACACACTCCCAACAAATATAACATAATTGAACCAATAGATACTATCATCAATATGCAACTCAAAACAATTATCCAATGGAAAACATACACTAATCATGCGTAGGGCTACGAAGCACTCCTCAAAGTCCGTATATACCAAAACTAGATTGTCCCACACTATCACCGTGAACGCACTAGATGGTTCCAACAAACACCAATATTTCATAGAGATATTAACCAAAAAGGTACACATGATGCACACACTAGTCACCTTTACACCATGATACGAGGTATCTCCGAAAAGTACAATAATAAAGCATAGGAGTGGCATAATATCTGAATAATAATATCTACCAATTCAACTAGATACAAAGCTCACGATCACATAAAGATCACATCATGGGAGAGAGAGGTGAACCACATAGCTACCGGTAGAGACCTCAGCCCCGGAGGAGAACTACTCCCTCCTCATCATAGGAGACAGCAAGGTTGATGGAGATGGCGGTGAGGTCGATGGAGACGGCGGAGACGGCGATGGAGACCGATGGAGATGGCTCCGGGGGCACTTCCCCGTCCCGGCAGGGTGCCGAAACAGAGACTTCCGTCCCCCGAATTTCGTCGACGGCGGCGGCAGAGCTGCGGAACTGTTCTGGGAAAAACGCCAACTCCTTTAGGTTTTTTCATCCCGAGCCTTTATATAGGCGAAGGGGCATCGTCAGGGGGCTGCCAGGGCACCCTCACACGTAGGGGGCGCGGCCAGGGGCCAGGCCGTGCCGCCCTATTGTGTGGGGCCCTCATGGCCCCACTTCGTCTCCACTTCGGTTCTCTGGAAGCTTCGGTGAATTTCTGGATGTTCGGTTTTTGTTTCGTCCAATTCTGAGAATATTTCCTGTGTAGCTTTTCTGAAACACAAAAATAGCAAAAAAAATAGGGAACTGGCACTGTGGCGACTTGTTAATAGGTTAGTTCCGGAAATCGCATAAAAACGCCACGAAGTGTAACAAAACACAAAGCAAATGGTGTAAAAACAAGCATGGAGCATCAAAAATTATAGATACGTTTGAGACATATCAGCATCCCCAAGCTTAACTCCTGCTCATCCTCGAGTAGGTAAGTGATAACAAAAGAAATAATTTTTGAGGTGACATGCACCTACCCAATCTTGATCATCTATGAAAGCATTGAGTGCTGGGATCATAAGAACTTAAAACATGGGCATGAAAGACATAATCTTGATAGAAGAAACTTAGCAACCATGTTATAACATGAAATAGAACACAAACAAAAGATCATGAAAATGAAGCAATGAAAGTCAAATGTGTGTTCAAATCATAAGGAAAAACATACAAATGGTTTTCAGCTTGTCCTTCATGGAGAGCAAAACATAAATGCATAGGACACCTTCAAGTTTAAGAGGGCGACTAGATACAAATAATTTAAGAACAAGTGAAACCATAGTCATGAATCAATCAATGATAAACTTTGGGACAATGCACATTATACTCAGAATGACAACTATGCTCTCTTAGACGGTGCATAAAGGTAGAAGGTGGAGACTCAACATAAAAGTAAAAGAAAGGCCCTTCGCAGAGGGAGGCAGTGATTAAACATGTGCTAGAGCTTTTCATTTGTAAAACAGAGAGATAAAAATTGGTTTTGAGAGGTGGTTGTCTTTGTCAACGACTGGCAATGGGGTTCTTACTATCTTCCATACAAAAATGAAGCAAGTTTTTGAGAGAGAGATTGGCACTTTTGTGCTCTTTTATAAAGCTTGGCACTCCTCCCCACCTTTTTTCCTTTCTCAAACCATGGCTAACCGATTTCATCGGGTGCCCACCAACATTCACATACCATGGAGGAGTGCCTTTTTTTCTTTCTTTTTTTTCTCTTTATTTTTCTTTTTGGAATAAGACAATATGGAAGATAGCAAATCCGACCACTACGTCCCCATGAGCTGAAAACAGTGCCACAAAATGAGAAGTATTTTGAAGGTTTTTTGAAAGGTAGCACATGAAAATTTACTTGGAATGGCTTGCAAATACCATGCATAGGAATTTATAGTGGACACAATGGCAAACTTGGTTTTTGGGAGTTGGATGCACGAGTAGAGCTCATACTCAGTACAAAATGAGGGCTAGCAAAAGACTGGGAGCGACCAACTAAGAGAGCAATAACAACCATAATCATGCAAAGCAACATTAAAAGAAGCATAAGATGGCATCAAAAGTCAAAAACTAAATGATCATAGAGACTATTGGCGACTTTGTATGAGTCTAACATGTGTGAGCATGCGCCAAGTCAACCCAAATAAAGCATCAAGGAAAAAACCAAAATAATGCTTCCAAACGATAAAAACAACGCATGATTTTTTTCAAAGGCTCATTAAGCAAGCTCAATCATTTGAGACAAGTCATGCCACAGCAAAAATCACTAAGCATACTATCAAAACGCAATCAAGCATGGCATGCAAAAGTCTAAGCCGAAGTCTAAACAAGCTCCTTTTTGTACCACTTTTTTGCATGAAACTTTTCTCTTTTCCAACACCATTCAAACCTTTTTGAGACAACTCTTTTGATAAAAGCCAACATAGACCAAAGGTCCAAATACACCTTGATGCAAAGATAAAACAAGATCTGAACAAAAATCAAGGCAAAAAATGCAAGCTAAATGCAGTAGCAGAAAAAGAGAACACTCGTTGAAACGATAAGAGTGAAAAACGGAGTGTTCTTGGCAAATGAAAAACGAAGCATGTCTCTCTCCAAACACATGATGTGATCCAAACATTTATTGCAGCAAACAAAGCAAAAGAAAACTGAAAATAAAAGCAACTGACGCTCCAAGAAAAACACATAGTGCATGAAGCAATAAAAATATAGTGTCTTGAAAGGTGACCTGATTTTTGCCGATGAAGAAGGGGTGCCTCGGGGGCATCCCCAGGCTTTGACGCTTGTACTTCTTGGATGTTTCTTGGGGGTGACATGGGCATCCCCAAGCTTGAGCTTTTGTCCATTCTTCATCTCATCTCATCATTCTCCAATCCCTACACTTGAAAACTTCCTTCATACAAAACTAAACACAATTTTATTAGCAACATTAGTTTAAGCATAGTAATGAATCAACCCTTTTTGCTTCAGGTTTCAACTCAAAACCACCACATATAAAGTATATACTACTGTAGCAACTTCCCAAAAAGTTCCGTGATCAAAAGAACACAAAAAGAAAGCGATAAAGCGGCAAAAACGAATAGTGGCAGAAATCGGTCAAAACAGAACAGCTCACAAAGGTCGAATTTTTAGAGGGTTTTCTGTTGCTCAAATCAAAAAGTGTTCAACTAATGAAAGTTTGGATATAACCTGGGGCATATGCACAAGAAATCTCAGGTCCAAACTATATACAGAGAATTTTCACGAATTTTTACGGTGCAGCACTGAAAACTGTTTCAGGACAGCAACATCCCCAAATCTTACCTCGCTCAAATTAGAGGCTTCTCTTGGCACAACAACGAAATAAAAATGATAAGAAGAGGTCATTACAGTAGTAATAACTTCCAAAACTCAAATAAAAGAAAAAGTACTGAAAATAAAACAATGGGTTATCTCCCAAGAGTGCTTTTCTTTAATGCCTTTGAGCTAGGCGCAGTAATTTGCAAAGATGCTCATGTAGGCGCCATAAAAGAGCTTAAGGCAAAGGCACCATATAGGAACTTAAAGCAATAGAGAGCATCAAAAAGCAAATGTGAAAGACATTTAAATCTGAACCACTTCCTATAAAAAATAATCTTGTAAAGAGACAAGTCATGAAAGCGCAAAGCAAAAAGCATAGGAAGGCAAAACAAGTACAACTTCAAGAAATTACAACATAAAGAGGGGAAACTCAATATTGTTGAGGTCCATCAAACCATGTTTCCCTCTCTCATAATAACTTTCGGTAGCATCATGAATAGAACTAACAATATAACTATCACATAAAGCATCCCTATCATGAGCCACATGCATAAAAGAATTAATACTCCCCACATGAACAATCGTAGTAGGAGAAGATTCGACAAAATAATTATTCTCATCACCATAATCATCAAAAATAGGAGGCATATTGTAATCATAACTAATTTTCTCCTCAAAAGTAGGTGAACTGAAAATATTATACTCATCATCATAACCATCATAAACTAGAGGTTTAGTATCATCACAAGCTAGAAAACAGCTATTTCGCAAAGCATACTCATCAAACATATCATCATAAGAAGGAACATTGTAACAACCTCGAATTTATCACAAATTCGAAGTGCCCGTTATGTATTCCACCACAATCCCAGAATCATTGTTGTGATACACATAACGTAGTTGGTAACCAGTTCCATAGACATTACAATACGATGGTTCAAATACAATGGTCATAGTGACCAAGTTCATATTACAACACAATATAGCAGCGGAAATAACGTCTTCGGGTCCATGCCTTCACCCTACAGGCAATGGCGACTCAGTAGAAGATCTTAGTTCTGGTACTCTTCTTCATAACCTTCCTCCGGATACTCTTCCCCATAGTCTGGCCAAGTTGATAGCCAGGGACACAGCCATGAGTACATTGGATGCACTCACAAACCATCTTATAAAGGAAATGATGAAGTAGATATGCAAGTTTGATATGGTGGACTAAGCACTAAGTTTATTTGCAAAAGCTAGTTTTATTTCCCAAGAAGGTTCTTTATTAGAGAAGAAGATTTAATTCTCTAAATACATCTAGAGAGGAACTTCAAGTGTGTCAATATCAATGTCAAGTCAAGGCATTCACCAAGTTCATCATCGGTTGTTTATATTCTTGACAAAAGTCAAGTACAGCTTGCCAACTGTCCATGACCGCGGACGCGGCTATTCGAATAGTTTTGAAACCTCTGCAGAGGGGTACACTTTACCCACAAGATTCGATACATCTGCCGGGAGAAATCCACGGATCGTCATACACAAAGTATGCGAGGTTCAGATAATCAAACAAACTCTTTCACTTGTCTACTCTAGTATCGGATCCTTCCCTAAGAGTCCATTCTGGCACTCATAGTTTTGCCCGCTGCAGAGTGCTGCATGAATGGAATTTCCACTCGGTTCGAAAGTACCCGCGCACGGTGTACTTCTATAAAGGATGATACAAGGCCTCCCATACTAGGGTAAACAAGCTACGGACTAAGCCCCTTCCCATTTAGGGGTAATGTGGTCGTACGGTATGGTTGGCTCACATAGTACATCACTCGTTATCCTTTAGAAATAAATTCCATAGTCCTTAGTCAAGATTATTTTCTTTCATAAAACCATCATGTAGGAGAAATCTTCAATTCAAGTTTTCAAGTTCATGTCACCAACTTCAAGAAGGGTTCCCCTTAGAGATGGCCTCAATTTTATTAGCGACTAAGCAACTACCTTGAGTGATGTTTAAAACTAAGGAAAATCTTGGATAAACTCAGCCGGATGCTCTTGTTAAGCAAGATATCACTACACAACTATCATTCTACCCTAGCAATTCAATCATGCAATTTACTTAAAACAGGTAGAATGCAATAGTAAAACTAGGCATTTGGAGTATGATTCAAAAGATGGCTTGCCTTGGTTGGAAAGTGTTCGGGGTAGTCTTCTTCTTCTTGATAATATTCCCCCTCAATATCCTCCTCAGCAACACTAGCATCTAATAACGAATAAACACAAATCACACAATCACTACACAAGGCTAACAACACAACAAGCACACATACTTGTTTTCAAACAATAGCATTCATGTTGGATTTTATTGAGTTGGGGTGCAAGGTTTCTTCCAAGTGTTCATTTAGTGTGTAAGTTAGATTTTCTACCATGTGCCATGTGTTGTTTACTTTTTAAGTATGGATATGAAACTAGGGTATTAGGGCTAGTTCAAGTGGGGAGGGATTAATTAAGTAAATTGGTATTGAGGGCAAAACTAATTCTAGGTATATAATAGAGATCTATCATTTTATGCTACCAACTAGGATTGGATTAGGGTCTAATGGATACCACTAAATAGGTTTGAGTTGATTAAGGTTGGACTAACAGTAGGGGAGTTAATTAGTGAGTTCACAAACCAAGTTTCATAATTTTAGGAGGTTTAAACAATTTTCTAGAATTTTCCTATGATTAATAAAGCTATGGTCAAAGTATTCTTATTGAATTAAATCCCTAACTCAATTTGGATTCTAACCAGTTTCAGAGGCTAGACAATTTCATAAGCTTTCCAACACATATTTATTTGCTAAAAATGGATTTCTAAATCTCTTGGAATTAAAGTTTGAAAATCATATCTGAAACATATTTGAATTAATTCAAAACGGGCGGGAAATAAAATAAAAACGATTCGGACCGAATTCTCATAGAACTGGGCCGATTTCAGAAATAACCCGAACGGGCTGGCCCAATACCGCTTCGCCCGGGGCGGGAAATGTTTAAAACGGAGCTGACAGGTGGGGCCTACTGGTCAGGCCACTTAATTCCACCGAACCGGTACGCGACCGACGGATCAAGATCTAACGGCTCACAGGCGTCGTCTACCTCGGCTAGGGCTGGGAGCTCACCGGCGTGCAGAGACGAGTGTTCGACGGCGGGGGCTCGACGGAGAGGAAGCAGGGCTTGACGGCGATGACGCAGAACGGCAGCGGCTGCTCGACTCCTCTGCCTGGCACCGGCGGCGTGTCCAACGGCGGCCGGACGCGATGGCGCCTCCCGCGTCCAGTACCTCGCCGGCGGAGCTGGCGACGGCGAACGGGAACGAACTGGGGGAGGAGGAGGTGTCTGGGCGATTGCTGGGAGCGGGGTGAGTTCGATCGTGTGCTCGGAGGGGCTTTATATAGGCCAGGAGGCCGAGGGCAAGGGCGGCTAGAAGGTGGCCGGTGCGGGGGCCCTGGCGACGTGCAAAGGCCACGCCGGGCACGGCGGCCTCGGGGGCGTGCTGGAGGGGTGTTGTCTCGGCGGCGGAGTGCTGTGGGTCGGTGCTGGCGAGGTCACGACGGTCGGCAACGTGCAGCGAGCAGAGGGAGAAGAGAGGGGGTCCTGGGCGTGTTCTTCCTCTTGTCCTCCATTTCTCACGGCTCGGGTCGGGGCAGAGGGGGCTGGGCTCGACCAAGGAGGCTTCCCAGGCATGGCTACAGGGTTGAGACGAACGGGAACAGCGAGGCTCACAGTGAAACCGATTTTTCCTGATTTTTGCTCCCCAGGTGTTCGGTCAAATGCCCGCAAGAAATTTGAATTCGAAATTTTGAAAATGGCCACTGTGGTTCATCAACATATTGGACAAGGGTTCTAGAACTATTTTTGTTTGGAGAAAATATCATGTTTTGCAGAAATTTGTATTTGAAATTAGGGTTTGGTTGCTGAATCAGAGTCAAAGTTTGGCAGAAGTTTGAGTTAGGTTACGCTTTGAATTTTGGTTTGAAACTTCTTGGTTGAGTTAGTATGCAACTTGGTCAAGCTCAACTAACTGACCACACCTTCACTTGAGTTACAGATTTCTTATTCTAAGTGCTCAAAGTAGGGTGGTCAATAATAATTTCTAGATCAACTTTTTCTCCTCTTTTTCTTTCTTTCTTTTGTTTCTGGTTTCTTTGGCCCTTATAATTCTTCTCTAATGCTTCTGGTGGTTAAGCTTGAATTAACTAACTATTGCACCACAATTTATAACACACATGAAATCATAAAAGACATATAATAGAAAAATACATGCATACATGCAATAATAGATAAAAAGTTTTAGTTGGTTCAAAAATTTGGTACTTTAATTAATAGGAAGTGGATTACAAATTTCTGAGTTGTTACAATCTTCCCCCCTTAAAAAGAATCTCGTCCTCGAGATTCACTAATTAAGAACTGAAAAGATTGGGAAACTCTTTCTGAAGGTAATCTTCTCGTTCCCAAGTAGCTTCATCTTCGGTGTGATTACTCCACTGAACTTTCAGAAACTTGATGCTTCGGGTTCGAGTGGTTCGATATGCTTCTTCGAGGATACGAATAGGCACTTCACGATAGGTCAAATCTTTGTTGATATCCACAGAACGGTGATCAATATTCTTGAAGATTTCTGGCTTCTCCGGAACTTCAAGACATTTCCGAAGTAAAGACACGTGAAAGACATCGTGCACTTCAGACAATTCAGGGGGCATTTCCAACTGATATGACACTTCTCCTTTGCGGCCTAGTATCTTGAAGGGTCCAATATACCTTGGTGCAAGCTTTCCTTTTACTTGAAATCTCTGCATTCCCTTGAGAGGTGATACTCTAAGATAAACAAAATCTCCAATCTTGAAGGTCAGTTCTCTACGTCTCTTGTCGGCATAACTCTTCTGTCTCGACTGGGCTGCCTTGAGGTAATCACGAATCATGCGAACCTTCTCTTCAGCCTCTTGCAGAATGTCCGGTCCAAATATCTGACTGTCTCCGGTTTCTGACCAATTCAAAGGGGTACGACACTTTCTTCCATATAAAGCTTCAAATGGGGCCATTCGCAAACTGGCTTGATAACTGTTGTTGTAGGAAAACTCCGCGAAAGGCAGGCAATCTTCCCACTTAGCTCCATAGGCTAGAACACAGGCTCTCAACATATCTTCAAGTATTTGATTTACCCTTTCAGTCTGTCCATCAGTCTGAGGGTGGTAAGCTGTGCTAAAGGCTAATTTGGTTCCCAAGGCTTGGTGCAAACTTCTCCAAAATCTCGAGGTGAATTGGGTTCCTCGATCGGAAACTATGGTTTTAGGGACTCCATGCAAACTCACAATTCTGGATAGATAAAGATCTGCCAGCTGTCCTGAGGTATAAGTGGTTTTGACAGGAATGAAGTGGGCCACTTTGGTCAGTCTATCCACAATGACCCAGATAGAGTCATTTCCACGGCTAGACCGTGGAAATCCAGTGATGAAATCCATTCCAACAGATTCCCACTTCCATTCCGGAACTTGCAAAGGTTGCAGCAATCCCGCAGGATGTTGATGTTCAGCCTTGACTCTTTGACAAATATCACACTTAGATATGAACGATGCAATCTCACGCTTCATTCCATGCCACCAAAATTGTTCCTTTAAATCTTGGTACATCTTAGTTCCACCGGGATGAATGGAGTAAGGTGTCTCATGGGCTTCCTTCATAATAACTTCAATTCTGAGTCAGCCGGCACACAAATACGTCCTTTATACCAAAGAACTCCTTGATCATCTTCTTCAAATCCTGGCACCTTGTCGGAACTAATTCTGCGCTTAATTTCGTCAATACTCTCATTTCCCTTATGGGCTTCTTTGATTTGGCTCATCAAGGTGGGTTGAAACTCAAGGTTGGCTAAGAATCCTCGACTGACTAGTTCCAATCCAAACCTTTCAAACTCTTGGTGCAACATGGGTTGCTCCTCTTTGATCATCATATTCAACGAGCATGGCTTTCTACTCAATGCATCGGCCACTACATTGGGCTTACCAGGGTGATAATGAATTTCCAGATCATAATCCTTGATCAACTCTATCCATCTTCTTTGCCTCATGTTTAACTCCTTCTGAGTGAAAATATACTTCAGACTCTTGTGATCAGTGTAGATCTCGCAACGGTTACCCATAAGATAGTGCCTCCAAGTCTTCAAAGCTGGAACTACGGCTGCTAACTCCAGATCATGGGTTGGATAGTTTTCTTCATGAGGTCGAAGCTGCCGGGAGAGTTAAGCTATGACCTTGCCTTCTTGCATTAACACACAACCAAGTCCAAGTTTGGAGGCGTCGCAATAGACATCAAAGTTTTTGGTGATATCGGGCATGGTTAGGACGGGGGCGGTCACCAATCGCTTCTTCAGCTCTTGAAAACTCTCTTCACACTTAGGGGTCCATTCAAACTTCTTGTCTTTCTTCAACAGTTGGGTCATTGGCCGGGCAATGCTTGAAAACCCTTCAACAAATTTGCGGTAATATCCCGCTAATCCGAGGAAACCTCTAACTTCAGTTTGAGTGGTAGGGGCTTCCCATTCCATGACTGATTTGATCTTCGTTGGGTCTACTGATACTCCTCCGGCTGATAATATATGGCCTAAGAATCCAACTTCCTTCAACCAGAACTCACATTTACTGAACTTGGCATATAGCTGATGCTCTCTAAGAGTCTCTAAGATTAATCTCAGATGGGTTGCATGCTCTTCTTCGGACTTGGAGTAGATAAGAATGTCATCAATGAAGACAACCACAAACTTATCCAAAAACTCCATGAACACCTTATTCATGAGGTTCATGAAATAAGCAGGGGCATTGGTTAATCCGAAGGACATTACGGTGTACTCATACAATCCGTATCGGGTAGTGAAGGCTGTTTTGGGTATATCCGTTGCACGGATCTTCAGTTGATGGTATCCAGTTCTAAGGTCTATCTTCGAGAAGACTCGAGCTTCGGTCAATTGGTCAACCAGATCATCAATCTTTGGGAGAGGATACTTATTCTTGATGGTAACATCATTTAGCTTGCGGTAATCAGTGCACAGTCGGCTGGAACCGTCACTTTTATCTACAAACAAGACGGGTGATCTCCAGGCAGATGAACTTGGTTGAATCAATCCCTTACTCAAAAGGTCATCCAATTGCTTCTTTAACTCCACTAGTTCAGCTGGGTTCATACGATAGGGTCGTTGGGCTATAGATCCCATTCCGGGAATAAGCTCAATGATAAACTCAATATCCCGATCCGGTGGCATTCCGGGTAGCTCATCGGGAAAAACATCCGGGTATTCACAGACGATGGGAACTTCCTCTATAGTTGGTCCTGAGATACTCTTATGACATCTGGTGGTTTGGGGTGGCTTAACTGACACATGCTTTACTACAATTCCAGTGCTACTCTTCATGGTGATGGTCTTCTTGGCACAATCTATCACTCCTTGATGGGAAGACATCCAATTCATACCGAGAACTACTTCCAAACCTTTAGTTCCCAACACTATCATATTGGCTAAGAAGGCTATTCCATGAATTTCTATGGGAACTGCCAAACAGTTCCACTCAGCCCTTGTTGTTGACCCAGGTATTTGTACTAACATGGCATGTTTCATGGGTGTTGGTTGAAGTCCACTTTTATCAACAAATAACTTAGTAACAAACGAGTGTGAAGCTCCAGAATCAAACAGAACTCTTGCAGGAACTGAATTAACAGGGAACATACCAAGCACAACGTCGGTTGCTTCCTGAGCTTCTTCAACATTCATGTGATTCAGACGGCCTCGAGGGTGAGGTTGGTTCCTTGGTGGATAATTCCTGCCATTTCCAACCCGGCGCTATTGCTGAGCAGGAGCAGTGGTCTTGGATGCATCATTCAGCTTCTTCGGGCATTCATTGGAGTAGTGCCCCTTGATTCCGCACTCATAACAGGTAACACCAGACTTGTCACCAGGCTTGGGCAGCACAGGGGCGCCATTTGGCCTAGGGGTATTGGTGTTGAAGTTGTTGCCATTAGGTCTTGGAGGTGCACGATTGAAGTTGTTGCCGGTCGGACGGTTGGGATAATTGGGACGTGGAGCAGGTGCAGATGGCCTCATAGGTCTAGGGGTGAAACCCATAGGTGGATTTCCCCTTGGCTTCTGAGAGTTGCTTGAGTTGCCTTGATACATCATACGGCGCTTACGGTTCTCCGCAGCTTGCTTGAGTTTGCCTTCCATCTGAATGGCAGAGTCAACCAATGACTCCAGGTCTGCAAAGGGAATGCTGACCAAGACACATTGCATCTCATCATGAAGTCCATTCAGAAATCTTTCTTGCTTCTTCTCATTGGTGTTAGTGTCATCTGGGGCATACCTAGACAAGGTAAGAAACTTGTCATGGTAGTCCACCACCGATAGGGAACCTTGCTTTAGATTTCTGAACTCATCTCTCATCCTTTTAATCAATCCCAAAGAAACGTGGGCCTTGCTGAACTTGCTCTTGAACTCCTCCCAAGGCATCACATACCTTGGGCTTGCATCGCACGGGTGCTATCCCACCAAGCTCTTGCGGCTCCAGCAAGATAGTGGGTGGTGTACAAGACCTTCTCATTTTCGCCGACTCCAGCGACTGCCAAATTGTTCTCCATGGTGCGAAGCCAGTCATCAGCATCTAATGGTTCTTCAGACTTAGTGAACATGGGTGGGTTGGTGTTTTGGAAACTCTTTAGCTTGGATCGGTGATCATCATTGCCATTGTTCTCTCCTTCCCCATGGCCATTTCCATTGCCATTGTTGTGGTTCATTGCCATCTGGGTTAGCTGCTGAAGAGTGGCCAAGTTAGCTTGGCGCTCAGCTCGGGCTGCTTCTCGGTCTTCCATGATCAACCTTAGCAGTTCTGCCATTTCTGGGTTCGGAGGTGGGGGTGCTCGTGGCATCTGAAGATAACGTGTGTAAGACAAGAGGGAAAGCTAATTGCTAAGATTTAAATGTAACATAGATGATGCAATTTTTGTCTTACTAAGGCCTTAAGGGCCAAATTTAAATTTCATTCAACAAGCATCAAACATATCATACATACGAGTTCACACATTACAAATGGTTTACATCAAACCATTGCGACTCGTCTACTAAAGAGGGGGATACAACTCACACCTACACGAAGTGACTTAAAGTAAACTCATAACTAGATAACACGGGGATCTCCAAATCTAAACACCGGGCTCCTTGGGGTCTTCCTCCTCATCATCCATAATGAATCCAGCATCCTCATCATTCTCCTGATCATCAAGGTCCTCCATGAAGTCATCCTCGTCACTAATGAGGGCATTATCCTCCTTGCGGAGATCAATGCCTTCCTCCTCACCAAGGTGGCTCTCTAGACTCTCAATGTACTCAGTCAGCTCAGCCACATTGGCCTTCAACTCCTCAATAATCTGATCCCTCTCATCGCGCTGGCGGCGAAGACTCTTGCGATCCCTAGCAAGGATCCTGATAGTGCTTCTCGCCTCCACAAGTGTGAAGTGCTCAAGGTTGGCCTTGGTACGGGCACGATCTGCCTCCTGCTGAGTGGAGTATAGCAAGAAGTCCATGTGATCGACATAAGTACTCGGCTCATTTTGCCCTGGCATGTTTGCGGGACGCCCGTCCGCATCATGCCGAGCAAAGTTCCTAAAGCGCTCCCCCTGGATCTCCTCCACATGCAGTCCGCACAAGCGGGCGTGCATCTCCTGCATACCTCGGACCAAACCATCGGCCCAAGTGTTCTCCACAAGCTCAAACTTGATCCTTGGAGAACTTAGATCTCCCTTCTTGCCACGGCAACTCGCCCTGATAAGCCACCGTAGCTCTCCATCCGGGTGCTCATTGAGCACGGCTCCCTTGAACTCCGGATACAGATGATCCAGGAACAAGGTCAGGGTGGTGAGGTCGCGCTCGAAACAAAGGCTACCACCATGGCCCAACTGGTACTGCTCAGTGAATACCGGGGCCATCTACAAAATTTTAGATTAGATTAAGTTAGTGATCAACTCAAGTGTGCAAAATTTTAAGTAGGCCAAAAACTGAATCATGTACAAAGCTTTATAAATAGAGAGGAAAAGACTAAGCAATTTTAAACCATTACTTATATCTTTGCTTTTATAAAGGTTTCATTCAACGCCCATTCTAACTAAGGTCTCCTATGGTCAGCCTAGGCTCTGATACCAACTTGTAACAACCTCGAATTTATCACAAATTCGAAGTGCCCGTTATGTGTATCACAACAATGATTCTGGGATTGTGGTGGAATACATAACGGGCACTTCGAATTTGTGATAAATTCGAGGCTGTTACAAACATGGATAGTACTAATGGTACAATAATTATTAACCTTAGAATCGGTACCAAAAAGATTTTCAATATCAAAAGTAGAGTGCTTTTCCCAATCATGATCACTAACATAGGTAACAGGCATAGGAACATCACATAGGGGAGATAAAATATCATCAGAGCAAACTTTCTCCACTAAAGCTGGGGAACTAAAAATATCATGCTTAACAAAACCAGCTTCCCCAAGCTTAGACTTTTCTATAGCATTAGCAACAACGGTATTTAAAGCATTCATACTAACAACACTATTAGTATGCAAATTAAGCTCCAAAGGTTTTTCAATTTTCTCTTCAAATCTAAACTCAGGAAAAAGACTAAAGAACTCTTTATTTTCCATTAAGCCTAACTAGTGAAAATAAAAACAAGAAACAAAAAGATATAATTGCAGAATCTAAAGGAAATAACTTCGAGCACTCACACAGGAGGATGCGAGTACCTTTTACCTTACCTCCCCGGCAACGGCGCCAGAAAAGAGCTTGATGTCTACGCACGCGTCTGTTCTTGTAGACAGTGTTGGGCCTCCAAGTGCAGAGGTTTGTAGAACAGCAGCAAGTTTCCCTTAAGTGGATCACCCAAGGTTTATCGAACTCAGGGAGGAAGAGGTCAAAGCTATCCCTCTCAAGCAACCCTGTAATTACGATACAGAAAGTCTCTTGTGTCCCCAACACACCCAATACACTTGTCAGATGTATAGGTGCACTAGTTCGGCGAAGAGATAGCGAAATACAAGTAGTTGGGATGATTATAAGTAGTAAACACAATCTGAAATAAAAATAGCAGCAAGCAAACATGTAACAAAACAGGAAGTAAACGGTGTACAAAGCTTAGAAACAAGGCCTAGGGATCATACTTTCACTAGTGGACACACTCCCAACAAATATAACATAATTGAACCAATAGATACTATCATCAATATGCAACTCAAAACAATTCTCCAATGGAAAACATACACTAATCATGCGTAGGGCTACGAAGCACTCCTCAAAGTCCGTATGTACCCAAACTAGATTGTCCCACACTATCACCATGAACGCACTAGATGGTTCCAACAAACACCAACATTTTATAGAGACATTAACCAAAAAGATACACATGATGCACACACACTAGTCACCTTTACACCATGATACGAGGTATCTCCAGAAAGTACAATAATAAAGCATAGGAGTAGCATAATATCTGAATAATAATATCTACCAATTCAACTAGATACAAAGCTCATGATCACATAAAGATCACATCATGGGAGAGAGAGGTGAACCACATAGCTACCGATAGAGCCCTCAGCCCCGGGGGAGAACTACTCCCTCCTAATCATAGGAGACAGCAAGGTTGATGGAGATGGCAGTGAGATCGAATGGAGACGGCAGAGACGGCGATGGAGACCGATGGAGATGGCTCCGGGGGCACTTTCCTGTCCCGGCAGGGTGCCGGAACAGAGACTTCTGTCCCCCGAAATTCGTCAACGGCGGCGGCGGAGCTGCGGAACTGTTCTGGGAAAAACGCCAACTCCTTTAGGGTTTTCCGTCCCGAGGCATTATATAGGCGAAGGGGCGCGTCAGGGGGCTGCCAGGGTGCCCTCACACGTAGGGGGCGCGGCCAGGGGCCAGGCCGCGCTGCCCTATTGTGTGGGGCCCTCGTGGCCCCACTCTATCTCCTCTTCGGTTCTCATGAAGCTTCGGTGAATTTCTGGATGTTCGGGTTTTGTTTCGTCCAATTCCGAGAATATTTCCTTTGTAGCTTTTCTGAAACACAAAAATAGCAGAAAACAGGGAACTGGCACTATGGCGACTTGTTAATAGGTTAGTTCCGGAAATCGCATAAAAACGCCACGAAGTGTAATGAAACACAAGGCAAATGGTGTAAAAACAAGCATGGAGCATCAAAACTTATAGATATGTTTGAGACGTATCAGTTATCTCTATGTTGTTTATGATCTTGCATGATCTCCGTTGTTAGTAGCTATCTTGGCCAAGTAGTTGCTAGTGACTCCAAGAGGGGGTATTTATGCTCGATAGTGGGTTCATGCCTCTATTTAATCTGGGGGAGTGATAGAAACCTCTAAGGTTGTAGATTTGTTGTTGCTACTAGGGGGAAAACAACATTCATATGCTCAAGGGCATATGCTTTGTTTACATTACACACTTTGCTTAATGCAGTTATCTGTTGTTCGCAACTTAATACTTGTGGAGTTCTTGGATTGATTCGCCACAAGTGGATTATTAGTCATAGATGCAGTTGGATGGCGGTCTATGTATCTTGTTGTAATGCCCAGAGTAAATCTCATAGTGATCCTCTCGACATATCACGTTGTCTTTATTCTATCAATTTCCCAACTGTAATTTGTTTACCCAGCATGTGTTATTTTATCTTATGGAGAGACACCACTAGTGAATTGTGGACCCCGGTCCTATTTCCTTTATATTGCTATCACCTGTTTACTTTACTCGCACTATTTACTTTACTCGCATACTACTATTACTTTCCACTCGATATGCTCATACCCTTTGTTTCAAGCAAACCGGTGAGATTGACAACCTCATCGTAAGTTGGGAACAAAGTATTTGGTTGTGTTGTGTGCAGGTTCCACGTTGCCGCTCGCAAAGCAAAGCTTGGACGAGGCACCCTATAAATTGTCCGGAGCTGTCGCGAAGCTAGCGGGCATCACCTTTAGTCGTATTGTCTTTTTCCTACTGGATTGATAACCTTGGTTTCATAACTGAGGGAAAACTTGCTGCTATATTCATCAAACCTTCTCTTGGGGTTTCCAATTGGCCGGTCATTTACTACACATTCCCACGTCAACTTGGCAATAGAAGTTTTCTGTTGCCATTGCCGAGATTGAAGAAGAAGCTCCCACATCATCATCACCGCGCCATCACCAGCCATGGCGCCGTCGCCACCAACCCCTCCAGTAAAGTAGCCTCCAATGGGAGGATCTGAGGGGAGACTCGGCATATGCTATGGATATGCCGAGAAGGGGACAAGATCACTTTATAAAGCGACCTGCACCACGCAGAAGGAGCAGGAGAAGAGGGAACCGCGCCACATCATGGCCACTACCGAGCCGGCAGCCGGGCAGCCGGACCAAACTATGTAACCAGGCCCCTGCCTATATAAGGGGGCCTGTACCCTTAGAGTAGGGGATGGACCTAGTCTTCTTCTTCATCTAGACAACACAGCTCAAGGAGCATTGTAGCCACCATGTGCTAGTAATAAAGAACAAGGCAGGACGTAGGGGTTTTACCTGTGGCTAGGAGGGCCCTGAACCTGGGTATGTGCTCGTGTCATTGATGCTTGCGGTGGTGATAGCTTTTCACCGTCCAGTTGGGAACCCCAAGAGGAAGGTATGATGAATATAGCAGCAAAGTTTTCCCTCAGTAAGAAACCAAGGTTTATCGATCCGAAGGGGAAGAAGCCAAACGACTGAAGGTAATGCTTGCTAGCTTGCGACAGCTCCGGACAATTTATAAGGCGCCTCGTCCAAGCTTTGCTTTGACAGCTGCAACGCGGAACCTACACACAACACAACCAAATACTTTGCTCCCAAGTTACGATGAGGTTGTCAATCTCACTAGTTTGCTTGAAACAAAGGAATGAGCGTATCGAGTGGAAAATAGTAATAGTATGCGAGTAAAGTAAACAGTGCGAGTAAAGTAAATAGTTGATAGCAATATAAAGGAAATAGGACCGGGGTCCACAGTTCACTAGTGGTGTCTCTCCATAAGATAAAATAATACATGCTGGGTAAACAAATTACAGTTGGGCAATTGATAGAATAAAGACAACGTGCATATGATGAGAGGATCACTATGAGATTTACTCTGGGCATTACAACAAAATACATAGACCGCCATCCAACTGCATCTATGACTAATAATCCACTTGTGGCGAATCAATCCGAGAACTCCACAAGTATTAAGTTGTGAACAACAGATAATTGCATTAAGCAAAGTGTGTAATGTAAACAAAGCATATGCCCTCGAGCATATGAATGTTGTTTTCCCCCTAGTAGTAATAGCACATCTACAACCTTAGAGGTTTCTGTCACTCCCCCAGATTAAATAGAGGCATGAACCCACTATCGAGCATAAATACCCCCTCTTGGAGTCACTAGCAACTACTCAGCCAAGATAGCTACTAACAACGGAGAGCATGCAAGATCATAAACAACATAGAGATAACATAAGATAAATTTCAGTACATCAACTCAAGCATAACACCAATATTCATCGGATCCCAACAAACCAAACATGTAGAATTACATAACAGTGATCTCAATCATGTAAGGCAGCTCATGAGATCTAAACATGAAGCACATGGTGGAGAAGACAACCATCTAGCTACGGCTATGGACCCATAGTCCAAGGTAGACTACTGACTCATCGCTTCGAAGGCAAGCATGGCGATGAAGAAGACCTCCGGTGGCGATTCCCCTCTCCGGCAGGGTGCCGGGAAGAGCTTCTGGACCCTCCCGATCTTCGGGTCGACAGTGGTGGCGGATCGCGATGTGTTCTGGAAAAGTGATCGGGTATTTAGGTTTTTCCCGTCGGGGGGTCTTTATAGGCGAAGGGGCATCGTCAGGAGTGGACCGAGGTGGTCTCACACATAGGGGGCGCGGGCCAGCCCCTGGCCGCGCTGCCCTAGTGTGTGGGGCCCTCGTGGCCCCACTCCGTCTCCTCTTCGGTTCTCTGGAAGCTTTGGTGAAATTCTGGGCGACTGGCTTTGGTTTCGTCCAATTCCGAGAATATTTCCTGTGTAACTTTTCTGAAACACAAAAACAGCAGAAAAAAGGGAACTGGCGCTGTGGCGACTTGTTAATAGGTTAGTTCCGAAAAATGCATAAAAGTGCCACGAAGTGTAACGAAACACTAAGCAAATGGTGTAAAAACAAGCATGGAGCATCAAAAATTATGGATACGTTGGAGACGTATCAGCATCCCCAAGCTTAACTCCAGCTCGTCCTTGAGTAGGTAAGTGATAACAAAAGAAATAATTTTTGAGGTGACATGCACCTACACAATCTTGACCATATATGTAAGCGTTGAGTGCTGGGATCAAAGTACTTAAAACATGGGCATGAAAGACATAATCTTGATAGAAGAAACTTAACAACCATGTTATAACATGAAAATGAACACAAACAAAAGATCATGAAAATGAAACAATGAAAGTCAAACATGTGTTCAAATCATCAGGAAAAACATACAAATTGTTTTCAGCTTGTCCTTCATGGAGAGCAAAACATAAATGCATAGGACACCTTCAAGTTTAAGAGGGCGACTAGATACAAGTAATTTAAGAACAAGTGAAACCAACAATATGAATCAATCAATGAAAACTTTGGGACAATGCACATTACACTCAGAATGACAACTATGCTCTCTTAATGGTGCATAAAGGTAGAAGGTGGAGACTCAACATAAAAGTAAAAGAAAGGCCCTTCGCGGAGGGAAGCAGTGATTGCCAGTTTTATAAACCTTCAAAAATTATGGTACTTACCGGCTTTGAGCTCTCATTGCCCCCATCATAAGCATCTTGAATGGTTAAAATTAATCCGAGAACACTTATGCTGCATATGCTTGACAAATCATAAGTTGAAAATCTCGTGTCCCGTGAATATGAGTACCCAAACCTCATGCTACTTTACTTAGAGTCCCAAGCAAGCTCTTGTCATTGTAAGTATACACGTATCATCGAGAACTGCCAACGGGGTACCTCCGTGCCCGATGACATGGAACAATCCCACATCAAAATGACAGGACAAGCAGACAATGAACACCTCGACATCTCTTTTATTTACCATTTGTATAGCTTTTTATTTTGAGATGAGTCATCGAATGTCCACTATGGGCATGCTACAAATTTCCACCATGAATTATGCATGGCTTAGATTGGCGGCCCAGGCGTTTCTCTAACACATATACAAACTCCATGATCCCGCAAGATTCCCAATTCATTTCACACCGCGAGTATCCATAAACAAAAGATCACGATATCAACTCAAATAAGAAGTGCAATGTTGAAAGCTTGCCCCATGACGGCATGGCTGGGCTAATTCCCAACTTAAAACTTGCAAGCATAACAACTCAACATAAGAGACCACAATGTCAAATTTTTAAGAACGAGAAAAATAAAGTGTGCCATCCGGTTCGTGAGAGCTTTACTGACCAAATTTCGCATAACAATGGTAAGAGTTTAATTTGAAGAGTAGATAAAAGCAAGCCAAATGTACTTTGGAATAGCAAATTACTAATAGGTATGTATGGTAGACACAATGGCAAACTTGGTTTTCAGGAGTTGGATGCACGAGTAGAGCTCATACTCAGTACAAAATGAGGGCTAGCAAAAGACTGGGAGCGACCAACTAAGAGAGCAATAACGGCCATAATCATGCAAATTGACAAAGCAACATTAAAAGAAGCATAAGATGGCATGAAAAGTCAAAAACTAAATGATCATAGAGGCTATTGGTGACTTTGTAAGAGTCTAACATGTGTGAGCATGCGCCAAGTCAACCCAAATAAAGCATCAAGGAGAAAACCAAAATAATGCTTCCAAACGATAAAAACAACGCATGATTTTTTTAAAGGCTCATTAAGCAATCTCAGTTATTTGAGACAAGTCATGCTACAGCAAAACCACTAAGAATGCTATCAAAAAGACATCAAGAATGACATGCAAAAGCCTAGGCCGCAGTCTACACAAGCTCCTTCTTGTACCACTTTTTTGCATAAAGCTTTTTCTCTTTTCCAACACCATTCAAACTTTTTATAACCACCTCTTTTGATGAAAACCAATAAGGACCAGAGGCAAAAATACACCTTGATGAAAAGATATAACAAGATCTGAACGCAAATCAAGGTGAAAAATGAAAACTAAACGCAGTTCTAGAAAAAGAGAACACTCATTGGAACGAATAGAGTGAAAAACGGAGTGTTCTTGGCAAATGAAAAGCAAGGCAACTTCTCCAAAAGGAATTTGTTGGGGTCTAACCATTTATTGCAGCAAACAAAACTAAAAACAACTGACGCTTCAAGAAAAACGCATAGTGCATGAAGCAATAAAAATATAGTGTCTTGAAAGGTGACCTGATTTTTGCCGATGAAGAAGGGGTGCCTCGGGGGCATCCCCAAGCTTTGACGTGTGTACTTCTTGGATATTTCTTGGGGTGATGCATGGGCATCCCCAAGCTTGAGCTTTTGTCCATTCTTCAACTCATCTCATCACTCTCCGATCCCTACACTTGAAAACTTCCTTCATACAAAACTAAACACAAATCTATTAGCAACATTAGTGTAAGCATAACATAGAATCAACCCTTTTTGCTTCAGGTTTCAACTCAAAACCACCACATATAAAGCATATACTACTGTAGCAACTTCCCCAAAAGTTCCGTGATCAAAAGGACTCAAAAAGAAAGCGATAAAGCGGCAAACACAAATATTGGCAGAAATCTATCAAATCATAACAGCTGACAAATGTCGAATTTTTAAGGGGTTTTCTGTTGCTCAAATCAAAAAGTGTTCAACTAATGAAAGTTTGGATATAACCCGGGGCATATGCACAAGAAATCGCAGGTCGAAAAGATATACAGAGAATTTTCACAAATTTTTACGGTGCAGCACCAAAAATAGTTTCAGGACAGCAACATCCCCAAATCTTACCTCGCTCAAATTAGAGGCTTCTCTTGGCACAAAAACGAAATAAAAAGGATAAGGAGAGATCATTACAGTAGTAATAACTTCCAAGACTCAAATAAAAGGAAAAGAACTGAAAGTAAAACAATGGGTTATCTCCCAAGAGTGCTTTTCTTTAACGCCTTTGAGCTAGGCTCAGTAATTTGAGAAGATGCTCACATAAGAAATATGAATGGAAGCCAAAAAGAGAGCATCAAGGAGCAAATATAAAACATATTTAAGTCTAACCCACTTTCTATGCATAGGAATCTTGTAAGAAAATAAATTAAAGAAGCACATAGTAACAAGTATGGGTAGATAAAACAAGAGCAACTTTGGAACTTTCAATATAAAGAGAGTTGTTTTAGTAACATGAAAATTCCAACAACCATATTTTCCTCTCTCATAATAATTTTCAGTAGCATCATGAGCAAACTCAACAATATAAATATCACACTCACCCTCCTTTGTTAAGCATGGAGGGCTATCAAATAAGGTATTAGTTAAAGAGTTACTCTTATTGGGAGGTAGACATGGGTAGCTCCATTCTTCCTCCTCTTGATCATCACTCTCCTCCTCCTTTTCATCCAATGAGCTTCCAGTTTTGGCAATATATTCTTCCATAGGCTCCTTCAAGGCATTAGTCTCTTCCGTTAGAGAGCATCTATTAAGATATTTGAGAATATAGCCATTTTCTTCCTTGTAATTATCAAAGCAAAATTTAAGTATATCATAAACCTCATATTTATAAGGTGCATCATCAGTATTTTCAAGCAAATAGGCAAGTTCGAATGCACCCTTCCAAGCAATAAATTCTTCAATTTGTTCCACATCATAAAAGTCATAATTTCTATTAATATAAGAAGATATGGTAACATCATCATTATACTCACATTGAAAAGGGAGGTGTTCATACCTCCTACAGCAACAAGATCTATCAAAGCAATACGTAACATTCTAAGTAGAGCACATGTTTCTAGCAATGATATACAATCTATTGATTTGTTCCCATAAGTGTTTCCCTTTT
The DNA here is from genome assembly GCA_007115705.1 of Dactylis glomerata. NCBI lineage: Eukaryota > Viridiplantae > Streptophyta > Magnoliopsida > Poales > Poaceae > Dactylis > Dactylis glomerata. The sequence goes on from QXEO01000247.1 coordinate 14,538,821, forward strand.
GCGACAAGCGGTGTTCCTCATAATAATTTTGCTGCTCTTCCGTGAACCCACCTTGCCAAAAAGATTTAGTTTCAAAGAAACCACCCATTGATAGAAAGTATGATAAAGCAAGACAAGTAAAAACAACTATAAGGAAACTAAAAAAAAATTGGGTTTTTGATAAAATGATGCAAGTAAAAATAAAGTAAAGCAAAACTTAAAACAAAGTAAAGGATGTGCGTGCGAAAACTCCCCTCGCAGAAGTCTTCTTCTTCCTCCCCGGCAATGGCACCAGAAAAATTCTTGATGCTTCCTGTGGTGATAGCTTTTCACCGTCCAGTTGGGAATCCCAAGAGAAAGGTATGATGAATATAGCAGCAAGGGTTTCCCCCAGTAAAAAAACCAAGGTTTATCGATCCGAAGGGGAAGAAGCCAAACGACTGAAGGTGATGCTTGCTAGCTTGCGACAGCTCCGGACAATTTATAAGGCGCCTTGTCCAAGCTTTGCTTTGCCAGCTGCAACGCGGAACCTGCACACAATACAACCAAATACTTTGCTCCCAACTTACGATGAGGTTGTCAATCTCACCGGTTTGCTTGAAACAAAGGAATAAGCGTATCGAGTGGAAAATAGTAATAGTATGCGAGTAAAGTAAACAGTGCGAGTAAAGTAAACAGGTGATAGCAATATAAAGGAAATAGGACCAGGGTCCACAGTTCACTAGTGGTGTCTCTCCATAAGATAAAATAATACATGCTGGGTAAACAAATTATAGTTGGGCAATTGATAGAATAAAGACAACGTGCATATGATGAGAGGATCACTATGAGATTTACTCTGGGCATTACAACAAAAGACATAGACCGCCATCCAACTGCATCTATGACTAATAATCCACTTGTGGCGAATCAATCCGAGAACTCTACAAGTATTAAGTTGCGAACAATAGATAATTGCATTAAGCAAAGTGTGTAATGTAAACAAAGCATATGCCCTCGAGCATATGAATGTTGTTTTCCCCCTAGTAGCAACAGCACATCTACAACCTTAGAGGTTTCTGTCACTCCCCCAGATTAAATAGAGGCATGAACCCACTATCGAGCATAAATACCCCCTCTTGGAGTCACTAGCAACTACTCGGCCAAGATAGCTACTAACAACGGAGAGCATGCAAGATCATAAACAACATAGAGATAACATAAGATAAATTTCAGTATATCAACTCAAGCATAAAACCAATATTCATCGGATCCCAACAAACCAAACATGTAGAATTACATAACGGTGATCTCAATCATGTAAGGCAGCTCATGAGATCTAAACATGAAGCACATGGTGGAGAAGACAACCATCTAGCTACTGCTATGGACCCTTAGTCCAAGGTAGACTACTCACTCATCGCTCCGGAGGCAAGCGTGGCGATGAAGAAGACCTCCGGTGGTGATTCCCCTCTCTGGCAGGGTGCCAGGAAGAGCTTCTGGACCCTCCCGATCTTCAGGTCGACGGCGGCGGCGGATCACGATGTGTTCTGGAAAAGTGATCGGGTATTTAGGTTTTTCCCGTCGGGGGGTCTTTATAGGCGAAGGGGCATCGTCAGGAGTGGACCGAAGTGGTCACACACATAGGGGGCGCGGCCCAGCCCCTGGCCGTGCAGCCCTGGTGTGTGGGGCCCTCATGGCCCCACTCCGTCTCCTCTTCGGTTCTCTGGAAGCTTTGGTGAAATTCTGGGCGACTGGCTTTGGTTTTGTCCAATTCCGAGAATATTTCCTGTGTAACTTTTCTGAAACACAAAAACAGCAGAAAACAGGGAACTGGCACTATGGCGACTTGTTAATAGGTTAGTTCCGGAAAATGCATAAAAGTGCCACGAAGTGTAATGAAACACTAAGCAAATGGTGTAAAAACAAGCATGGAGCATCAAAAATTATGGATACATTGGAGACGTATCAGTCGTCACTACCCAATCTCGAGCCGGACCCGTTGTTGTACTCCGACGAGCCCTCTCGTTAAGCCATCCCTATGGCTACTATCACCAAAATACCACGACACATGGCGTTTCCAGATATTACCAAACCATCTCGAGCATCGAGATCCCTTAAGTGTGTTACCCGACGGTTCAAGGACACGACAGACATTACTGAGAACTCTCTCCGGTCAATGATCATCAATCGAATCTTAATCCAAAGTGATTAATTTCACTACTCCAATAATCTTACCTCATCTCAATCTATCAGTACTTAATCTGCTACTAATCTTATCCAAATTCTTTATAAGGATCTTTCACTCAAATGAGAGTATTCAGAATCTTATAAAGTACCTCTCATCAGATTGAACCAATCTATATTTATCTTTGCACACGTTCTAGTGTATTCAGAACCTGATTAAAATCAAGTGTATTCCAAATTACTTTGGAACAAGATTTCCATTTAAAAGTTCCCAATATATTATTCATTGACAAGTATTTCCAACCAACTATTGTCAAGTGTGGAAATGATTAAGGATCCGCATTTTCATGTGTGATAAAATCATAAAATACTTCCATGAGCAATTCATGGAAAGAAGTCCACATAAATCAATTCATCCAAACCAATTGAAATTCTTTGTAATCTCTTTACTCAACTTTGAGCTAAACAAGATATTATAAAGTACTTCCAAATAGGAAAATACTATTTGAGATCATTCTCAAAATAGGAACCCTAAAATCCAAACCCTAGGTATTTCATGTGAGGGACATGTATAGACAAATCTTCCCAACACTTCCTAAAAGAAATAATGGAGCACTGAAGTGTGTGTTGAGAAATGTTAAAGGAATTCAAATTATCTACTTTGAATTCAAATTCCATTTCACCTATCCACATAGACCCTTCTCTTTAAAATTATTCTCTAATAGGAAAGTGAGCCTAGCTTTTTATTCAATGCAATGGCATTCCAATATTTATAAAATTCCAAACACATTTGAAATCATTGTTCATCCAAAGTGATAATTAAGTTTTCACTTAATTAATATGGAAGTTTAAAATGATTTGACCACAATTGCAATTTAAGTTTTAACTTGAGTATGCAAATCAGCCCATGAGTCCAATTCAGCCCTTGGTGACAAAATGCCACTTGTCATGATTAAAATAAATGGATAAGTAAAGGCACATAGGAACCTTAGATCCTAAGTATCCACACATAGAGCCAAACTACAAGGATGGTTGCACACTTATTAAAGCCTTAGGTGTCAACCCCATAGTCATCCCAAAACACTATAAATAGGACCCTGGAGCTCACCCCAAACCTCACACATCCTCATAAGCTCACAAGTATCACTCTCATGCCAGAGGTTGAGAGAAAGAGCTCAAGAATCACCCTTAGGCCAGAGGCTAAGGGAGAGGAACCTCCAAACACACTCAATAGTGTGGAGTAGAGATCTACGAGGAAGAAGGGAGCAAGAACAGGAGGAGAAGAACTGCACCAGATCTTCATCAAGCCCACTTAGGAATCTACAAATGTTATAGCTCAAACCCTAGAATAGAAAGTAGTGAGACCTTAGGATAGAAAGTAGTAAGAGGGAGTCGTAGCTATTCCCCAAAACCCTAAGTCCATGCTATGTATTCTCCAACGTTGGAGAATAGCATCAGTAAACTCAAAGGCCTGGCACAGCTAACACAACAGACGACGCCATATTAGTTAAGACCACAATCCTAAGATCTTCCAATTCATCCCCTGACCGAATCACAAGATCAGCCAAAGGAAAAAAAGGAAGAGCGAAAGCCAGCAAATTTGGACAACAACACAATTCTGTCCAAAAATGCATCTTTCTATCATCTACACCCAATCTTAGCACCTAAAACTATTTCTAGTTCATATATTTGATCTAGAAAGTATCCTATTCCACTTGATGATCTTGTTTATCATCAAGAACACCTAAGAACACAAAGAACATCAAGAACACACCCAAGAATTTAAATCATAACAACTAAATAAATCTATGAATCTATCTTTGGATCATACCAACACATCAAAAATCACTAGAAATCAACCCATCAATAAGTATACTTAATCTAGACTATATTCTACACATCTAAATAATCCTATGATAATCAAGAACAAAAAATCATAAGAACTAAAATGCATAATAAACATGGACTGTAAACCCATCTCTAACTTACAAGATATGTGGAATCCGATGAAACAAAACCCATTTACATTACATTAAATACCTCCAAGAATTTGAATCAAATAACCTAAAAATGTTTTGCAACTAAAAATATCATGCCTTGATAACCCACATCATTCACCTTATAGTGAAGTTCTTCACCTAATTAAGATTAAGACCTAAATACTTGGACTAAGTAAAATTCACGTTCTAAACCCTTATGAACATAGATAAACATAAAAATAAGTGATATTCCCAATTAACATATTTTCTTGGAAAATAAATATTAAACTTAAATAAAAATGAATAATAGTTTAATATTAAAAAATATAAATAAGATATCAAAATGTTCAGAAAAATAAAATCTATCTACTCATAACAAAAATTTATTCAAATAAATTCAACAAATTCAAAACCCAATAAAACCCAATCATAACATTTCTTAATTTGATAATTTCAAAGAAATGTTAAATTCCAAAAACCCTAAATCCCAATCATTTCAAAATTTGAATTTCAAGAAAGAAATAAAACACAATTTTATTCTTGAAGATAAAAGTTTAACTCAAATATAAATTCTAAAGATTCCTTCCAAATAATATACAGGAAGAAGAAATTTAGAAAAGAAGTAAACTTGAAACTCACATCCAAATTCTTATTTAACCTTTATAGCTCAACCTTGTGCTACCCAACACTTTGATTGTAGTTAGGAATATGAGTGGATTTACCATGCCTTCGAATAAAACAAAATGGTGAGCATCAACCTTTGATGAAAGTAAATATAAGTAGAAGTAATTAAGAAAATACTTTAGAAGAAATTAAGGACCTTTAGAAAGTGATTATAAACCATTACTTTCTACTAATAGTGATCAAATGAAATTCTTAGTATTCATAAACCCTAGATCACAAAATTAGTCATGAATGCATAACTAGTAGTTTAAACAATACTCAACCCTAGCTATCATTTCCACTCAACGAAAGGATTGAAAGTAGCAAACCTGAACTACACATGTTACTAATGATTAGTACTTAAACTTAAAATAAAATGGTATTCAAAAAGTTATTCTTTTTGCCACTTCAAAAGAAAGAACTTTCTCACTTATTTTCTCAAACAAGTAAAAGGAAATATTAGGAATAATATTAACCAACCAAACATAACCATGCCATGCTTTGTTGTGTATATGTTATAAATGAGAACTCTTGTGCTTGAGCATTATTTATGTGTGAAGTAAACTTGAACAAAACCAAACTTATAATAAATCACCAACCCTAAACCTTTACCAATTCCGTAAAGAAACCAACAGGGGTTATTACAAGGGGTAGAACGCTTGCATATCATACTTTATGCATAAAAGAATATTGACACACTTTTTAAACATTAGTCCTTACTAGACCAATGATGATGTTCTTGGATTGGAGCTTATGACAATTAGAGGAACGCTGATTGCATAAATTTGCAATCAGGAGGCAAGTTCACTTGCATATCATTGATTATTTTATATAAAATACTTTTCAAATTACTATCACCTGCATACAAAAGCAAAATACTATTTTCTAAGAATATAAAATGAACTGCATTGTCGTGGACAACGGAACCATGGTTGGAATACGGGTATGGAGTACCTTTGGTGGAGGTTCCATTGTACTGGGACAGTACATACACCTAGGATTAATAATCAAGTAGTCAGTGATTCTAAGCGTCGTATAGACCGCGCTGACCACAGATTCTGAAATGGGACGGATAAGTCAGCTGGACCTTCTTTATTTTGTATATCTTCAGACGACTAGGTTGTGTTGTGTTCCTGCGAGGAACTACAGCCGGTGGGAGCCCGTAACATCCCCATCTTGTGCGGCGGGATGACGGCTCTAGTGTCTCAGCACGGATGGCATATGATTGCGGTTGTAAACCGGTTCAGTGCAAAAGGGTAGATTGTGGAGTAAATGAAACCAGTAATTGGCGAGTCTTTAGTCTTGGGCCCCATACGCAAGGTCATATGGACGGGAATGATCACCCGGTTGGGCAACATAGCTAAAGGCGTGTTGCCTGTCAAAACCCACCGGCGAGCAGCGACGAGCAACACGAAGAGCCGGGAGGCTCCCAGAACTGCTGGTGGGCCCTGGTCCCTCGGGCAACGGCCCGCAAAACTCCGGCACACGTCCTGGCTGATGCAAGGGCGTGCCACCTAACCTATACCTGATCAGGAAGGTGATGGATTGCTTCGATTAGTTTCCTGCATGGCAAACACGTAAACATTAAATACGAGCCTCGATCGGCTCTCAGGTTTCCCTGTGAATCGGCTCATGTAGCCGATTGTCCCATGGATCTGTATTGGATCTACGATAACATGGGGTTTTGCTTTATCAATACAAGTCAAATCGATCTATGACAGTTTAACTCTTTCACCACATAATTGGAACATCCCACACGTAATTGAGCCTGGTAGATACGAAAGATAACAGAAAACTAACCCTAGAGGAGGCCAAAAAACCAACGTAGAGTCAATTCCCGGAACAACTCCTCTCGAATTGGCAAACCATATCCTTACGTACTACTGGATCGTTCAACCCGTTTGTGAGGCCTAACCATGCGGATATCAAACTAATCCTTGGAGAACAAGGAACAACTATGACAGATTGAATCGACTGAATAAAGATCAAGCAAGATGCTGCCCTTACACCCAAAATAGGTGCAAAGGCAGCGAGATCTCTAGGGGCAGCACGACTAAGCAAACAATACCGAAAGCACCGATGCTAGCCCAAATAGATCTATGATAACAGTATTACTCGCCATCAACAAGGCTTCAGTACGAGCAACACCAAATAACACATAAGCAGATGCTGCCTAGATCGCGAGATGCGATCTAGGCAGCACGACGCTTACCTGAAAGAAACCCTCGAAACAAGGGGTGGCGATGCGCCGAGATTGTGTTTGTTGTGAACGTGGTCGTCCTCCTTTCTCAATAACCCTAGGTACACATTTATAGTCCGGAGACTTTCTATCTTTGGAATAAACCTAACAACTCTATCTCTTGTTTAAACCGAAACGTAATCTATCATAATATACAGATACACGGGCAATTAGCCCAAATCCACGCGCAAGGCCGATCCAGCCTCCAAGCCCATCTTGATTACGGCCCATCTCCTCATTTGGCCAAAATGTGGCGATAACACATGCCCCCCTGGTTTTGGCAATAATAATTCCAAAACCACTCTGTTTTTTTCTTCATCGGGTCACGCGTTGCAGAGCAGAACCGTCATATCGCCTCCTCATCATGATGCCTCGCCTTCTCAACTTCTCCGCAGTACACGATTTGACAACTCTGGCACCACATTCTCGAAAACCGCTATGGCATTGAACCATCTTCCACTATTCCCCTTATTTAAATCTATCCGAACCATTTGCATCCTCATTCTTCTCCAATAGCCAAAAAATCCTCTTCCTCCGCCATGGCCTCCTCTTCTTCCTCCAACACATCCGGCCTTTCCTTCCAATCCTCCGACTCCGTCAACCGGGAGCCGACGCCGGAGCACCCGCCAATGGCGGCGTACGAAGCTCTCGCCCCACAATGGTGGGACGAGAGAGACTGGGACTTCGCCGCCCAGTCAGAGGACGACGAGTCCCTGACCGACGGCGAGGAGGACCTCCAACTCCTCGTCGACGGGGAACTGGAGGCGGAGAGCGCCGACGACGCCGTGTCCTGGGGCGAGGACATCGGCTCTTCCGATGAGGAGGAAGAAGCAGAGGAGGACACCTCCTCCGACGAATACCCGCCGGTGAAGCGCTTCCGCGCCGGATCCAGCGAGGACACCAACGACGACGACGAGGACGAGGAGGCCCCCGCTGACAACTTCAGCAGCAGCGGTGAGGACTACGCCGGCAGCAGCGCCGATGACAGCGAAGACGGCGGCGGCAATGGCAACGGCGACAACGACGACGCCGCCTTCTAGATTAGGAACTACTAGTAGTAGTACTAGTAGTAGATCTCCATTTTGTAAGCAATCGGCTTCATTGTAAACAACCGTCTTTGGAATCAACAAAGCTTGCTTTTCCCAATTTGATTTTGCCGATAGTCAAATAGGTCAACGTTCCAAAAGCCGATAGTAACGAATCGGCTTTCACCATACCACGCTTGATATGATCAACCAAGTCAAAGCCCAAAGAGCCGATGGCAACACATCGGCTTTTCCCACAAACGTTGGCAAGGTCAAACTCGGTCGCTTATTTAGACAAGTCTGAGCGGTCACTTTCCAATTTCAACGGTAACCTGCAACCATCTTCAAAAAGGCTAACTCAGATCTCCAATTGCCTCATTGAACAAATCGGGCTCACGGCGACACGAACCCTAGATTCCCCACCGCATAGATCCATCTCCGCCGGCAAATTAGATGGCGGAATCGTCCAGCGCCAACACAGCGGTCTCCGGTCTGAAGGTAATCCTTAACTGTTCCTCGCAATCCGAGCACGGTGCTAGAATTAATAGCAAATACCTGAATTAATGCTTTATCCCATCATTGAAATTTTAGGTTTCAGACATTCTGCTGCCGCATCCTTCTCTCCCAAATTCTCTCTGCCTTGGCCCCCGTACAGAATCTAGTCCTGCCCATCTGATCTCTTGCGAGGCAAACAGAATCCCCTTCGTAAGCCAAAACTTAGATTTGGATTCTTGGGCCGACTGCTTACGAGCCTGGCCTAATCCTCCCGAATATTGGGTTTCTTGGTACAGTAGGGTAGCCAAAACTTACCAATCCCAATGGGAAACCACGGGAATAGCCGATGCCTTGTCTTTGTCATTGTCTCCCCTTGAGAAACATGAAAATCTTCTAAAAACCATCGGCTATTTCTGGTCTGATGCTCTGAACTGCTTCATGTTCGGCCATGGCCCCATGACACCAACTCTGTTAGACGTGGTGATGATTACTGGTCTGGACGTCACATCACCCAGCCCCTCTGCTTTTATGCTGCCAAAAGCCCCCTTCAAGCTTTCTTCCAAAACAGATTGCACGAACTGGGGTGCTTATCTTCGAAGCCACATGAAAACTAAGGGCCCTGTCACAGAGAAAGAACACACGGCCTTCCTCAATTTCTGGCTGGAACATTTCATATTCTGTGGCCCTTCCCTTGCTCCAACCAAGAATTATCTTCCCTTGGCCTATGAACTTGCCAGAGGCACTCAACTTGGCATCGGCAAACTGTTCCTTGGAGAAGTCTATCGATATCTCCAGTTGATGTCTGTCAAACTATCCTCCCACATAGCAGTCAAAACAGGAGGTCCTTGGTGGTTTATTCAACTATGGGCTCAGCTGTACTTTCAAAACCATATCCCAAACTTCCCCCTTTTGGCAAGTTGCACCTTTCCAGATGCCAAAGGGAAGCAGATCCGATGCACCAGCTACGGCCAAGCTCTGTATAGCCTGCCAGGTAGTAAACTGATTCCTCATGAAGCATCCAAGTGGTTCAGCATTTTCTTCCAAGGCCTGGACAATCCTATCTTCTTTCCTTACACGGAGGAATCGGAAAATTTTGAAAATCCAATCTCCTTCAGGCTGGACAACTTTGCCGATGACACTAGCACTCGGCAGCTATTCTCCACCGTGATCCGTCCCTGCTTCCTCCCAGTTGGCATGAGCACATCCAACAGAATAATCAAGCCTGGATACGAGTTCTACCAGCCGGTCGTAGCAGCTCGGCAATTTGGCCTTGGGCAAGTACCTCCTCATTTCTTTCTCCACCACCTCACAGAGAGCAGAGCTGACCTGCCCGATCCTCTCACCAGTCAGAGGTGTTATTCTTTCTTCGATGCTCTGACCATCCCAATTCCTAACAACCTCACTTTCGCTTCATCAACCGATGGTTTTGAGAACTGGTGGTCGATGTGGAAGACTCATGCCTTCAGGAGAGCTCTGGGACCATTGCTGGAACAGCTCGATGCTGAATATGACATCCCCGTAGAACAGGTACTGCTACTTGTAAATTTTCTTGATGCAGCTCACGACGATTCTTTTAATATCCTGCTCTGTCTCCTTGCAGCAACAAGATGGTCCAGAACCTACCAACGAGGATGGCTCCCCCTTCGAATTCCTCCCACCAGCTCCTGTGGTCCTTTTCTGCAAAAACTCGCCACCTTTGAAACAGGTCGTGATGCAGAACCAGCCGATATCACCAAAATCGGCTTCCAAGAGCCAAGCAACTTCCGGGTCAGCTGCCTCCCGAGTTCCAACTAAAACAAGAACGGCGGTGAGGAAGATAGTGGCCAAGAAAACTTTGAGGCGCCGGAGCCCTTCTCCAGAGAGCTCGCACGTACGCTGATTCATGCCTTGGTTGATCTCATTTATCTTTGTAAACATGCTCGTGCTTACCAACTCTCCCTTTCTTACAGGTCTCCATCGAAGACACCTCCAGCGAGGAAACACAATCCAATCGAGGAGATTCGAGCTCAGCAGACTCTGAGAGAACCACCACACCGAGCCAGCCAGATGTGCCACCATCGGCTTCCAGGAAAAGGCCTGTTCCTGAACCTGTTGCCCCCCGAGCAGCAGTCGAGGCGGGGCAAGCTGTGAGCCCCAAGAGGGCTCGCAAGGGACTGCAAACTTCTTCTTCGAGCCAGGAGGCTTCGAAAGTAATTATCCTCCATACTCTTACCACTCCTTTTATATGCCGATTCATTGCTATTCACATCGGCTAAGCACCTTTCATGCAGACGAATGACACTTCTAGTGGGAAAGTCGGGGAAGTGCCGATGCCTTCCGCAAGCCTGGATCTAGTAATCCCGGAAGGTGTAGATGAAACGGTTGCCAATCTGGCCAAGCCCTCAGCAACAACACACGAGCCGATTGTCTCGCCGTCGGCTTTCCCCCTGATCTCAGGAGAGGTATGTTTGCTTCTTTCGACTCATCCTTCCCTGTTTGACGCATACTGACGCCACTTCTGCCTGCCAGGGTTGTGATATCTCAGGCTTGCTGACGTTCGACCCTGAATCCATCGAACCAGCTCCCTCTGCCGCCAACGATGAACCACGAGCAAGCGTTGTTCTACCTCAATTCCAGCGTCTCAAAGCCTTGCTGTCCTCCCCAATCGAGAGGTTGGTCGAGGGTTCTGAAGAGGTGAAGAGTGTTCTTGACGAAATCAAGGACCAACTCCCGGTAGCATTGCAGGTGAAGCTTTGGCCAGTTGTGACTCTGTCTTTCTACGGGTCAAGGGTGAAGTTGGCTCGTGAGAGGATCAATCTACGCCACGCCCAACTCCCACTGAAGGCCGATATTGCAGCCAAATGTCAGCGGCTCAATGAGAAAAAGGCGTCTCTGGATGCCAAAACTGACACCTCTGTCAGCACCGCCGAGCTTGCATCCTTAAAAAAGGAATTGGAAGATCTCGAAGAGAAGGTCCGGGCGACTAAAAAGCTCATTCATGACAAGGAAGCATTCATCGCCCGCTCCCAAGACGAAGCAGAAGGCCTCAAAGCTCAACTGAAGACTGATCTGGCAGAAATACGTGCCCTGAGCAAGCAGCTAGTGATGGGCAAGGACGATGATGACGTAGCCGAGATCGCCGAGGTGGATCGTGTCCGTGCTGACGCCCTCCGTGCCTTCGAGGCATTCCTTCAGTAGCTTATTCATGTAACCTGACACCTGCTCGTAACAGTCTGAACCTCGAGAGTCGATGGCTGTGCATTGTTTTTTTTTATTTGGCCGATTTCATGTATCGGCCCCCATATTTCACTGTTCATCATCCCACATGCTTGGGAAATATTAATCTGGATATATATTTTTTTTACTGGCCGATTTCATGTATCGGCCCCCATATTTCACTGTCCATCATCCCACATGAATCTGGATATATATTTTTTTTACTGGCCGATTTCATGTATCGGCCCCCATATTTCACTGTCCATCATCCCACATGCTTGGGAAATATTTCTTGAGATGCTGACCGTTGACAGCCACTGGGAATTTCACACCGTCCAGCTCCTCAAGCATGTACGCGTTGCCCCTTAAAACTTGGTCGACCCTGTATGGCCCGTGCCAATTTGGAGACCATTTACCGTATGCTGCATCCTTAGTTCCCAATGGCAATACAGCTTCCCATACCAGATCACCAACGTGGAACTCCTTTGGTCTCACCTTCTTATTATATGCACGAGCTACCTTGGCTTTGTTCTCTTTAATTTTCTCAAGCGACCACAGCCTAAGTTCAGTTAAATCCTCAACACTGTCACTCATCAGGGCTGCATATTCTTCAGTTGTTAGATCGTTCTGAAAAGTGACACGTCTCGATCCAGCCGTAATCTCCCATGGCAATACGGCTTCTTGTCCATAGACTAGATGGTATGGCGAGGTTTTTATCGCTCCATGACATGACATGCGATAAGCCCACAAAGCTTCTGACAAAACCTCGTGCCAACGCCTAGGGTGCTCGTCGATTTTTCTCTTGATCAGCTTGATAAGGCTCTGATTGGACGCTTCAGCTTGCCCATTTGCTTGAGCATAATATGGAGATGATCGGATCAGCTTAATTCCCGTGTCCTCGCAGAACTCTCTAAACTCGTGAGAAATGAAGACCGAACCTCCATCGGTCGTGATAGTTTGGGGAATCCCGAATCTATGAATGACATGTTCTTTCACGAAATTGATAACATCCTTCGAGTTTACTGACTTCATAGGGACGGCTTCCACCCATTTAGTGAAATAATCCGTAATGGCCAAAATCCACATGTGGCCTTCGCTTGATGGAGGATTGATCTTGCCAATCATATCCATGCCCCAACCTCGGAATGGCCAAGGCTTGATGATGGGGTTCATCGCTGATGCAGGTACCATCTGAATATTCCCGAATTTCTGACATGCTTGACACCCTTTATAGTACTTAAAACAATCCTCAAGCATGGTGGGCCAATAAAACCCTGATCGCCTGATCAACCATTTCATCTTGTGAGCCGATTGGTGAGTTCCACAGGCGCCTTCGTGTACCTCGTGTAGGAGCCGATTCGCCTCGGTTGGCCCTAGACATTTGAGCAATAGCCCTTCCAGAGTCCTGTAGAACATGTCATCCCCAATAAGCACATACTTCATGGCCTTGTACCTTATCCGTTTAGGTGCCCCCCGAGCCGAATCTTTCAAGTAATTGAAGATATCGGCTCTCCAGTCGTCCGTCTCCAGGAACTGTACCTGAACATCAGTTCCATCTGCTATGTCCTTGTAGCCTGAAGCCATTTGTGCGAGATCATTCGCCTCGGTATTCTGCGATCGCGGGATCCAGTTAAAGTTTAAGTACCTGAACTGTGCCATCAGCTCACGGCATTGCAACCATAATGGGAAGAGTGACTCGCTCTCACACTTGTATTCGTCCGTGAGTTGGGAAATCACCAATTTGGAGTCTCCAAAAAGTTCCACTGCTTCTGCTCCGGCTTCAATGAGCAACTCCATTCCCTTGCGTATTGCCTCATACTCAGCGACATTGTTGGTGCAAGGGGTAGATAGCCTAATGGAGAAGGAATATGTTGCCCCCCGGGGCGACACGAGTAGAATGCCGATGCCGCAACCATCATCACAAGCCGATCCATCGAAAAACATAGCCCATGCACGTACAGACAGTGCTGCTATATCAGTGTTGATTCGTTCAGCAATAAGATCGGCCAACGCCTGTCCCTTAACCGCTTTGGCGGGTTGATACCGGATATCAAATTCCGATAATGCAAACATCCATTTGCCGAGTCGGCCTTTCAACACAGGAGCCGACAGCATATGTTTTATGACATCTGATTTGCATATGATGATAATCTCTGCTGACAGCAAGATGTGTCGCAGCTTGGTGCAGGTGAAAAATAGGCAGAGGCATAACTTCTCGATCTCAGGATATCTCGTCTCTGCATCCAGCATCCTTCTGCTGATGTAAAACACAACTCGCTCCAGACCATCATAAACTTGCACCACCACCGAGGCGATGGACGTGTCAGCCACCGACAAGTAAATGTAGAACGGCCTATCCTGCTGCGGTGGAACCAACACTGGCGGCTTCGTTAGATATTCTTTGATCTCGTCGAAGGCTCGTTGTTGTTCTGTCCCCCAGCGGAACTCCTCATCAGATTTAATTTTCACCAGTCCCATGAACGGCTCTATTCTTCCTGACAGATTGGAGATGAACCTTCTGACGAAGTTGATTTTGCCGATGAGACACTGCAGTTCTTTCTTCGTGGTAGGTGGCTTCATTGTTCGCACTGCCTCCTGACTTTTCAGGCCGATCTCGATTCCGCGTTCATGGACCAAGAAACCCAAGAACTGACCGGCCGTCACACCGAAGGCACACTTCTTTGGATTCATCCGTAGTCCGAATTTTCTGGTTCGGTCCAGGACGCGTCGCAGATCGTCCAAGTGTCCTTGTACTGAAGCAGACTTGACTACCACGTCATCGATATAAATCTCCACCAGCTTGCCGATCAGATCATGGAAAATGTAATTCATGGCTCTTTGGTATGTGGCGCCGGCATTCTTCAGTCCAAATGTCATGACTACATATTCAAACAACCCCACCGAACCTGGGACTCTGAATGCAGTCTTGTGTATATCTTCTGGAGCCATAAAAATTTGATTGTAACCGGCATTGCCATCCATAAAGCTCAAGACCTTATGACCAGCAGCTGCGTTGATCAATGTCTCTGCTACCGGCATCGGATACTCATCCTTTGGAGTGGCTCTATTGAGATCCCGAAAATCTATGGCAACACGCCATCGGCCATCCTTTTTCTCTACAGGTACGATACTAGAAATCCACTCAGCATACCTGCATGGCCTGATGAACCCAGCTTTCAACATTTTCTCGATCTCTTTCTTGACTTCCTCTAAAATTTCGGCCTTCATCTGTCGTGCTCGCTGCTGGAATGGCCGAAACCCTTTTTTAAGCGGGAGCCGATGCTCAATGATGCTCCTGTCTAACCCGGGCATCTCCGTATAGTCCCAGGCAAAGCAATCTGGATATTCTTTTAGCAAAGCTATCATCGGACCCCGCAGATTCGGATCTAACTTTTTGCTGATAAATGTCGGTCGTGGCTTATCCCCAGGACCGATGTCAATCTCCTCTAGCTCATCAGCGGATGTAAACCCATACCCCAGCTTTCCATCACCTACTAAATCGATGCTGAACACAGGCCAAAAGTTTGGTGAGGATAACAAAGATAATTTGGGCCGATTGCCGGAATCGGCCCCCTTTTTGATTGCATTACTCAAGGAAGGTTTACAACTTATTTGTGCTCTACAATGGTAGGGAATCTCCCTACTACGACTACATGACATGCTTGTCGTAAGATCACTGCTTTTTATTTTTTGTGGCCGATCGCAGGGATCGGCCTTACCACGCACAATCGTGGGCTTTGCTACTCTGTCAGGCCAGTGGATAAGACCAGCCTCACCCCGTTTTTTGTAGCTTCAATGCGCTCACAGCCGTCTAGACTGACTCCAGAGATCGGCTCTTGGTCTTCTGCGTCCCAAATGTTCATGCCAGCTATTGAGATCTCGATCGAATCATCTGCATGAATGACCTCCACTTCATCTCCATCCCACTGTATCAGGCATTGGTGCATCGTGGATGGAATGCAGCAGTTAGCGTGAATCCAATCCCTTCCCAGCAAGACAGCGTAGGTGTTTTTGCTGTCAACAATGAAGAACGACGTAGGGATGGTTTTTCTACCCACGGTCAGATCCACGTTCAGAACGCCTTGCGTTTCTGAAGCTTGGCCGTTGAAGTCGCTTAGCGTGACGTTGGTTTTGATCAGATCTGCAGTGGAGCGTCCCAAACGCCGAAGCATGGAGTATGGCATTATATTGACTGCCGCTCCGGTGTCAACCAACATCTTGCGGACAGGCTGCCCATTGATATAACCTCTCAGGTACAGGGCTTTCAGATGTTTGTAGCCCTTCTCCCGTGGCTTTTCAAAGATAACCGGCCGTGGGCCGCAGTCAAACTGTGCCACTGGTAGTTCTTCGGTTCTTGGAGCGCAAAACTCTGACGGAAGTATGAACACCATGTTTGTGCCAGCCGATGTCTTCGCATCGGCTTTTACTGGTTTGGGGCGCCACTCTTTCTTTTTTGGACGGGCCTCCGTCTCCAAGGTTTGCTGAATTTTCACGGCCAGATCAGGCCGGGCTTTCCTTAAAGTGTGGAGGTACTGCGCTTCGGCTTCCTCCAAGCTACGTAGCCGCTGAACTCTACGCTTTTGGGTGTGTCTGAGTCCATCGGGACACCACCTTGGCCGGTGATATCTATCTTCTTCTTCATCCTCTGACTCCTCGAGATCTTTTGCTCGAGATGACTCCTCTTGTCTGTTCTGAGGCCGGAGAGGCCCTAGACGCTTGAACACTGAAACTGGACCTGTGTCATCCTTCTGCTGTCCACATTCCGGGCAGTTGTCGACTGTAGGCAATCGGCTCATTCCCGCATCCCAACAGTACTTGAAGAAAGGACAATCCCAATGTTTATCCACGCCTTCCTTTTCCTTTGACCTTCCCCTAGCGCGGTGCTCATATCCTTCATCATCTCTATCATGCCGACGGTATCTCCCATCGTATGCGTCGGTCCGACGATCTCTTTCATCATCTCTGTCGTACTGCCGACGTCGGTCATACTGACGCTCATACTTGTTAAGGAGATGCGTGGAGTGTGGCTTCTGATATCGCACGCTTCTCACTTGTTCCTCGGTTATATACCGCCTATCATCATAACGGGGCCGGTCGCGTGGACCGGCCTCTTCCTTTTCTTTGCTCCGGGAGTGGCCGCTTTCCTCCTTATACTTGCCATGGTGGTACACAGGCCCTGCCATGTTAATATCGAACGAGAAATCTAGCTGACGCCTCGTGGAGTGGCTGTGCTCTACCATGTTGATGCCAGGAAACGGGTTTGTGTCCACTTTCATGGCGAACTGCCCAAGGATCAGACGGCCCTGTTTTATCGCCGTTTGGATCTGCCGACGTAGCTCTTTGCAATCATTGGTGGTGTGGGTGAACGAGTGATGCCACTTGCAGTATGATCTCCCGTT
The DNA here is from genome assembly GCA_007115705.1 of Dactylis glomerata. Classification (NCBI taxonomy): domain Eukaryota; kingdom Viridiplantae; phylum Streptophyta; class Magnoliopsida; order Poales; family Poaceae; genus Dactylis; species Dactylis glomerata. The sequence continues at coordinate 14,555,961 of QXEO01000247.1, forward strand.
CATCTCTTGCGCCGTAGGGATTTTATGGCCTTCGGGTAACTTCAGCTGCTTTTCCTTCAGCAGTAAATCGAATATCTGCTCAGCTTTGCTTACATCGAAGTCGAACCCTTTTGCAGGCCCTTGCTGTTTCACCCATTTGCAGGACACAGGATCTGCTCCCCGAGCCCATTCAGCCACGGCTATCTCCTGGTCTTCTACAAGATCCTCTTCTTCTGTATCGACCAGGCCTATCGGACGTTTGAACTTGTCTTGGTACAACTCAGGGTGGCGCTGCTCATACATTGTCAGTTTCTGGACCATGTGCGCCAGTGAATTGTATTCTACTTGGAAAGCCAGATCCTTGATCGGTGCTGAGAGACCCAACACGGCCAGCTCGACTGCTTCTTTCTCAGTTAAACGAGCCGAATAACATCGGTTCTTGACAGTCCTGAAACGCTGAATATACTCGGCTACCGTTTCTCCCTGCTTCTGCCGCACCTGCGCCAGATCGGCAATGCCAGCCTCGGTAGCTTCTGAATGATACTGAATATGGAACTGTTCTTCCAGCTGCTTCCAGGTCCGGATCGAATCTGGTGGTAACGAGGTGTACCACCCAAAAGCTGGTCCTGTCAGAGATTGCGCAAAGAACCTTACGCGTAACTGATCCGATGCTGAAATCATGCCTAACTGTGCCAAATATCGGCTCACGTGCTCGATCGAGCTAGACCCTTCTGAACCATTAAATTTTGAGAACTCAGGGAGCCGATACTTGGGTGGAAGCGGAATCAGATCATACTCGTTGGGGTACGGCTTGGAATAGCCGATTGTTCTCCTCTTCGGCACGAAGCCGAACTGGTCTCTCAAGATGGTACTGATTTGCTCCACCGTTTGAGCTGCAGGGGCTAAATTCTCATGACTCGTTCCGGTGGCATACTTAGCTAGCCACGCCTGTTTATCAGCGTCCATCCCGGACATCCCTGCTCCCGAAATCCCTACTCCAGAAACACCTGCCCCAGAAATCCCTGCGGTTGCAATCTGGTTCGTGTGCGTCAGGCTGTTGCAGTCCGGCACGTATGTGCACACATATCCATGTGGGATTTCTTTAGGTGGTTCAAACAGGAATTGGTAATCGCCAGGATCACCTCCAATCTTGTAGACGACGTACGCCGGTGACCCCGGTGGCTCCGGAGCTGCAAGCGTGAATGGTAGCTGTGGCCTGGTCTGGAGCGGTCTTTCTCCCTGGTGAGTCCCTAGGGTCGGCCCCGACGGAGAGTACTGATGTTTCATGATCTCCTGAACCACGCGAACCGCGACGCGCTCGAAAGCGTTCACCAGGCTCTCAGAATGGCGGTGAAGAGAATGAGCCACCATGTAATTGACTTCCTGTCGCAGAGCTCTGGTGCGATCCTCTGAAGGAACAGACAGATCCACCTCATCGAGAGCGCCTTCGGGTGAGAACCCTTTCCACCTGATGCCATGCTTACGGGTCCTCTCAAAAGAGCCGATGAGATCGGCTTCGAAGAGAGCTTTGATATCATCATACCTCTTCTTGTGCTCATCAGGCAGATCGTCGTACGTGATTGGTCTGTCCCCCATCGCAGCGTCAGATGTTGATGCAGATGTTGTTGAGTGTCCCACCGGGCGTGCCAGAATGTGTTGCCTGTCAAAACCCACCGGCGAGCAGCGACGAGCAACACGAAGAGTCGGGAGGCTCCCAGAACTGCTGGTGGGCCCTGGTCCCTCGGGCAACGGCCCGCAAAACTCCGGCACACGTCCTGGCTGATGCAAGGGCGTGCCACCTGACCTATACCTGATCAGGAAGGTGATGGATTGCTTCGATTAGTTTCCTGCATGGCAGACACGTAAACATTAAATACGAGCCTCGATCGGCTCTCAGGTTTCCCTGTGAATCGGCTCATGTAGCCGATTGTCCCATGGATCTGTATTGGATCTACGATAACATGGGGTTTTGCTTTATCAATACAAGTCAAATCGATCTACGACAGTTTAACGCTTTCACCACATAATTGGAACATCCCACACGTAATTGAGCCTGGTAGATACGAAAGATAACAGAAAACTAACCCTAGAGGAGGCCAAAAAACCAACGTAGAGTCAATTCCCGGAACAACTCCTCTCGAATTGGCAAACCATATCCTTACGTACTACTGGATCGTTCAACCCGTTTGTGAGGCCTAACCATGCGGATATCAAACTAATCCTTGGAGAACAAGGAACAACTATGACAGATTGAATCGACTGAATAAAGATCAAGCAAGATGCTGCCCTTACACCCAAAATAGGTGCAAAGGCAGCGAGATCTCTAGGGGCAGCACGACTAAGCAAACAATACCGAAAGCACCGATGCTAGCCCAAACAGATCTATGATAACAGTATTACTCGCCATCAACAAGGCTTCAGTACGAGCAACACCAAATAACACATAAGCAGATGCTGCCTAGATCGCGAGATGCGATCTAGGCAGCACGACGCTTACCTGAAAGAAACCCTCGAAACAAGGGGTGGCGATGCGCCGAGATTGTGTTTGTTGTGAACGTGGTCGTCCTCCTTTCTCAATAACCCTAGGTACACATTTATAGTCCGGAGACTTTCTATCTTTGGAATAAACCTAACAACTCTATCTCTTGTTTAAACCGAAACGTAATCTATCATAATATACAGATACACGGGCAATTAGCCCAAATCCACGCGCAAGGCCGATCCAGCCTCCAAGCCCATCTTGATTACGGCCCATCTCCTCATTTGGCCAAAATGTGGCGATAACAAGGCGTTTGTGGGAAAAGTAGCGCACCTCTGGAGAGTGTAATAAAATGTGTCATGATACTCCCTATTCCGGGAATGAATCTACGATCGCAACGTGGAAAGGAACTAGATACAAGTTCTAATAACCCGTGAAGACTGATGGACATAGTTTTCCTAAAACTAAAACTTACCTTTTCTAAAAACCGTTTACGAAAACTTGCATAAGCCTAGGATTCTTTGATCCTCGGCTGTAGATTGTGCATCAAACACCCACGATAGAAACTTGCTGAGTACGCCTGTACTCAATCACAGGAACAATCTAAAAGCACCAGAGGACGACAGTAGGGATACTTCACAATCAGGAGGAATCGACGGGATGATAATATTCAACTATGAATTTGAAGACAGTGGATCTTTAGATAAAGTATTGGAGGGAACCAATTCCCATATCATAGACTTTACTTTTGCATAGAATTGCTTTCACAAGCAATCGCAAGACAATTAGGACTCGAGATAGGTCTTGTCGTGGAGTAGTCGACAAGTTGCTTCTTCTAGATTTTGGCTTGATAGGGACATACCTGACAACTACTTGTGTCACAGAGGTTTCGAGGATCTTCTGTAAAGAGATCCATGCTATGACTAGAACGGACTTGGTCCTATGATATTTCTGTTGCACTACTCTATTGGGTGTAATATTCATGGAACGGTGTTTTCGTGAGTGTTATGCCAACGACTTGCGCACTACAACATGCAGTGGTGTACTAGGTTATCGCAGACTCAAAGAAACAATTCCAGTGGCATGTTGGTATCTTAGGTGGTTAAGAAGACGTAGGACCCGTAATGAAACAATCCCATCCCGGATCCAATGTAAGATCTCCATCTTAACGATTACTTCTAATGCCACTAAAGCTGCTAAGCCACAGGTGCTAAATGAAGTACAAGTCTGGACGAGGCCAGAGCCTAGACACGTAAAACTCAACGTGGATGCATCCTTCCAAGTAGATTCTATAGCGGGAGCGACGGTGCAGTGCTGCGTAACTACCAGGGACGGTTCGATGCAGCTAGTTGCAAGTTCTCACCTAATGTCGCGTCGGTGGCGATGGCAGAAGCGCTAGCGATGAAGGGCGGCTTGGCCTTAGCCTCTAGACTCGAATGCAATTCAATCAAGGCAGAGTCTGATTCAATGGAAATCATCGATGCGTTCTTAGGAACTGAAGCCTGGTGGGGTCCAGAAGCAACTATTTATGCAAATTGCATTGATCTAGCCGTGAACATTGGGGTTGTCCAATTTACTCATATTTTGAGAGAAGCAAACAAGGTTGCCGATGAACTTGCTGGGAAGTGTTTTATTGATAAGTTTAGCGGGGTTAAATACACTAAAAAGAGGTCTAATTTGGAGAGTTGGTACTGGGGACAAGATAAATATTTGGTGCGACTCTTGGATATATACCTAGTAGTGCCTCAAAGACGGTTATTACTCTGGGAGGAACTACCGTTTATACGAGAGTAAGCGAACTTATCGACCCAATAACGGGTGTACGGGATGAACCTCTTCTTCGGAGCCTTCAATCGCCATTTGATGTCAAGTGAATCCTGTAATTTCCTATCAACCATCAAGGCTTTGACGATTTCTTGGCCTGGAATCAGACCTCTCATGGCTGATACATGGTACGCACTGGATACCACTTGCAATGGAGCCATGGAGGCACCAGTTTGGTGCATCAGCAGGACAAATTGCTATTCCTGGTGTATCGGCTACTAATCCAGTTTGAAGTTGCTTTGGCGAATGAAGATACCTAGTAAAGTAAAACTATTCATTTGGTGCTCATTGCATGGAATAGTTCCCCTGAAGTGTATCTTAGCTAACAGCATATGGGTGAGACATCCACGTTGAGTTTTACCTGTCTAGGCTCAGCTGGCCTCGTCCAGACTTGCACTTCATTTAGCACCTGGGGCTTAGCAGCTTTAGCGGCATTAGCAATAATCATTAAGATGGAGATCTTACATTGGAACGGGGATGGGATTGTTTCATTATGGGTCCTACATCTTATTAACCACCAAAGATACCAACATGTCACTGAAATTGTTTCTTTGAGTCCAAGCCCATCGAACCCTCTGAGAGTATTTTCTTGCGTAGCAAATGTTCTAGTACAGCTGTGATCCCGCTCTATCTTCATTGAGTGCATCCATTATTATATCCAAAATTCCCAAGGACTCCCTGAACAGCCGTAGGGCATTGAAATAGCAGATGCCACTGCATCCTTCCACGTATATTCTAGAGCGCGAGCGACTAGTGCAGTGCTCCGTGACTACCAGGGCGTCGCATCGGTAGCGATGGCAGAAGCGCTAGCGATGAAGGACGGCTTGGCCCTAGCCTCTAGACTCGAATGCAACTCAATCAAGGCCGAGTCTGATTCAATGGAAATCACCGATGCGTTCTTAGGTCTTTCATAATGCATTGTATCTTACCACGTTATCCTAGATAGTGAAAATTCTAGATAGTGGAAATAACCATCACAATGCATTGTTTCTTAAAGGTTGTATTTATATTTATTGATTTTGGTACATGCATGCATATTATTGGGCTAGCAATGCATTTTGCCTATGATATTGTGCAAAAGTTGTATCTTAGCTAAGCTACAACAACAATCTCTTTCTTTGTCTACTATATACTAAAAGCACAATACAGGTGTCTGAAATAAAGACACGAGGTTAATCCACATCATCCTAATTATTTTAACTGTTAGATCTATAATTTACGGCTAGAATTTAGCGAGAGATAACGTAACTTAACTTATTGTAAAGTTTGTGCCTGACATAAACCGTGCACGCAAACAATACTTTGGGTTTTGCCAGCGTTTGTGCTAAAAAAAATCAACATGTTCCGTTCAAAATAGAAAGGAATAATATCTCTGCGAAGGAATAACGAGCCGGGTCAAAGGAAATATCTTTTAGGCTTTGTTTGGTACCAGAGTATTTGTGGGGATTAGTGGGGATAATCCCTACCAAACCCCAAATCCCCGCTTACTTTTAAAAATGTGTTTGGTACTAGAGTATTGAGCGAGTTTAATCCCCGCTTATCCCTACTTTTTCCCAAACTAGCAAGGTGGCCCTCGCAAATGCGAGGGAAGCCTTGTCTACAGAGGGTGATAGGTTGGTTGGTGATTTCATCCATGTCAAGAGATCGCCAAACCTCATTTTATTGCTTGCATGTAAATCAGGTGCCGGATGTCTTTACACTCTGGTTTGTATATTGGATGTTGTAGCAAGACTTTATGTGTATATTTGCAAGAATATCAACTCCTGGAATTAGATCATATAATGTTCTCCAAGCAAAAAAAAAAGTTCCATATACCTAGCACACTTATTTTCCACAAAATATCCTGAACAGTATTATGCCTAACTGGCCCTTGTCCATCTCCACTTCTTACTTTCCCTCTGTATTGGTGCCCCCGTTCAGTGTAGTACCGCACAGAGGAATTCAGGTTTTGGTCTTGTGCCATGCGATGGAGTCCTCTTACCAAGTTTGGACAAAATCCAGTTTGCAATATTATTTGAGTTTCCAGAGGATCGAATAATGATATCCCAAATAAGAACCTCATCACACTATCTGATAAATGACTTGACCCCTAGCTATTAGAGTCATTTTTTCTTAATATATTGCTCGGAAGCCAACGATCCTTTTAAATTTCAATGCTTTGCCCATTCCCAGCTCTCCATTGTTGTTGGTAATTATATCCGCGCAGGCACGAACACAAATATTTCCAAACGTTCACCTCAAACCCAAGTAGCGAATCTGTCCGGGCGCTAGGATATTTAGTTGAATCTTGTAAGTGGCCAGGAATTTATTATGTTTCTCCTACGCAAGTGTACACGTTTGACATGGCCAAATAAGAAGGATCCCAAGATTGATGCATGGATAATTGTATTTGTTTGACATTTTTGGTATATTTTCTTTTTGTCCATAACCTTCAACACAAATTTATATAGTCAAGAATTTAAAGATTAGGATACATTAAGGTGGTTTAGCATGCAAACCTAGATCAGATTATTAATCTAAACAGAGTAGATAATTATATAAAAAATAAGTCAATAACAAATTTTCACATGTAGCGCTTCCATAATAAGACGTCCAAGCTTGGGAGGAACCGTTTAGTAGCACGTGTATTTTTTAAAAGGATATTAAGACATGTTATATTTATGAACGAAGGCAATAATAAATAATAACAATATGATCAACATTTTTTTTACGCATAGAAAAAAGATCGGGATAGTTGATTTTATAATGTGAAAAATTGTATGATTTTGTTCTTGGTCTTGGACTTTGTAATATGCAAAAGCTAGAGAAGATCAGAATCAGAATCAATTTGATTAGCCCGTTGATTTGTTTCATCTTTGCCGGTTGCCGTTTTTCCTTTTCTGAATTGCCCCATTCTACTCGCATGTTGTAGAATGTTTTTTATTCTCGTACAGGCAGCTTCGGTTGGGCATATAGAAAGTCTCAGTTGGGACGATTTTCGTATCTTCAGTTTTCACGTCTCACCATGATCCAGTAAAAAAACTTATTTGACAACTACCATGATCCATGCATTGGCTGTTTTTAGCGAACATAGGTACATGTTTTTTTTAAACAAACACATGTACGTGTTGATGCTGATCGCTTACGTGGTACTCCTTGAAAACACTTTATCTTTTTTTTCCGAACCATGTAAACACTTTATCCTCTTATAACATTAAACGTGTCAAGCTGGTACGTAACAAATAATCTTTTGTTAAATCCTAGCCATAAATTTTAGATCTAACTATCAAAATAATTCTAATGATGTGGATCAACATGGTGCCCCCATTTTAAAACCCCGTATTGTGCTTTTAGTATATAGTAGATAGTAGATTTTAGTGTATTTTTCTCAATCTTTAATACTCTACCCTTACCTAGTGGATTGTGGGTGGGGTTTGTGGGGATTGGGTGAAGGTAAAGATTTCACCCAATACTCTAGGGGATTATCCTCATTAATCCTGACAAAAACTCTGGTACCAAACAAGGCCTTAGGGGGCGTGGGTGTGTAAAATAATTTTTTTGACAAGAATTGCTAAGATAGGAAAAAAACAGAATTAAAGACACGTTTAGATGTAGCGATCCATGGCAGAGTCCATGTCTAGCACGCCTTGAAAAAACATCACATGCGATAGCGTCTTATTTGATTTGGACCATCCGCTCAATCTCAATTATTTAGACTAACTTTTCAAGATCTAGGGAAATCAGGCGCACTATCATTTTGTATTAGGACATAACCACGGTGTAAATACATGCATGCTAGGATATAGACTGCCATGTAACGTACATGAATAAGTGTAAAAATAATTCAAATAAATTTCTAATTGAAGTTAAAATTTTAAAAGTAGATTTCACAATACATGAAGCTTTTCATTCAAGTGTGCACGTTTATAGATAATTTTCTTTTTGAAAGATGATATTACTGATATAAGCTTTTTCACTCCAAATTTCAATGTTGATCAACTTGCTGTCTTGCATGGATTAGAAGGCTACTCTCCATTGTACGAGGTGTCTTCCCTTGGCAATATAATTTTCTATATAAAAATAAATAAATTCTCATTAGTTGCTATGGATGATAATAAGACAAATCAACTGTAGAACTTAGATTATGGTTTTCTCTAGATGACGTGTAGGACTACAAGACATGTCCTCTATCATTGTACATGCCGTAATAGATAGGTCCTCCTAATTATGTATCACATATATCAATTCATAATGAAAGAGAAAAAGATTTATCCGCTGAAATTCTTAAAGAAGCATAATATTGGAGCACTAATCATGTGGACCCTGTCTATTTATTAGTATACCACACTGGTAAATCTTTATAACTAGATTAGGCCCAACAGGTAATACATAATATTCTGAGATACACTATTTCTCTTAATTAATTTCAATTTTTCTGAAAAGGTGAATTTGATGATTGTTTTCAAAAATTGAGTTGAGATCCATAACATATTAGCACATTGTCAAATAAAAGAGATATGTTGATCAGTGAAGGAAGGAGGAGAACCGGTTGTAGATAACTAAACTATGTGCATGCACAGGAAAAGAACAATGATATAGTTATATAAATAATTAAGATCAATGAAAACATGTTTGTTCATAGAAGACGTACCCTATAAGTCAAGCCGTCTGGTCAATATGATGAGAATCTTAGATTTGTTTTATATATTACACCCACTATGAAACGGACACTAACATCTTAAATTAGGATGTGGTATGGATAAAAAACTAGGACTAAATCCGGAGACATGCATGATAGACTATAAACTTTGGTGTACACATACGTAAAGGAGTATATGAAAATACTCAAATACAACAAAATTCCTAACTAGAGTGCAAATGTAAAAAAGAAATACATAAGTTTTCAACAAATAGTTAACTATTCCATTCAAGTATGCATGTGTACAGATAATAAAACTTTAAAACGTCGCACCGATGTAAGAAAAAAAAACTGTAACCTGTTAGCAAAATTGTTGTCAAATGACCGAGATATTTCCAAGGTGAAAAAAGGAGGAGTCTCTGTGGCAGATAATTATGCACATCAGAGAATAATCATAATAATATTACAAATCAATATCACAAAAATGTGATTATTGATAGAAAATTTCACCTATAAGTTAGAACGTTTGATCAAAAAGATTATAATCTTAGAATTCATTATATAGAATACACCTAAATTGAAACAAAAATCTACTTCCCATCTAAGGTGGCTCACTACATAACATATATAAATATAATGGGATAGCTAGCTTTTTCTAACTTCAACTTTACGTCGAAACAGAGTATGACATACAAACAATGTGATCATTAGTGTGATAATTTTAAATAACTAACTATGTATATATATAATTTTATACATGTTAAAGATGATTAAAAAAATTACATTCATATAATTATAAATTATTAAAGAGGACAAAATCAAGTATAAAATAATCACGAGTAAAGATGATGCCCTCGCATTTGAAATGCGAGGGCCACCTTGCTAGTTAACTATAATGTCACATAAGCAATTTGCCTAAAACTTGCATTGGAGAAGGCCTTAGGAACTGAAGCCTGGTGGGGTCCCGAAGCAACTATTTATGCAGATTGCATTGATCTGGCCGTGAACATTGGGGTTGTCCAATTTACTCGTATTTTGAGAGAAGCAAATAAGGCTGCCGATGAACTTGCCATGAAATGTTTTATTGATAAATTTAATTGTATTGAGGACGATGAGCCCCCTAGCTTTACTTTAAGCAAATTTATAGACGATGTAACATTTGTGATCAATTAATAAAGTTCGCAGCGGACGGATTCTGACTGCTTCATCACTCAAAAAAAAATAGACAACGCTAAAAGACATATATGCGATACAGAGCAAAATGCGCGCGCCTATTCATTTAGTACCGAACGTACCAATTTCTATTCCCAAACAGATCGTCCTTGAGATCTTGCTTGTCCCATTTGGTCTTTTTTTCTTCTTGTTCTTCCTCCTCATCGACGTGTCTATGGTAGTGAGGGACGGAGCTCCAGGGGCTGTCGTCCAAGACGCTGCAGAACCGGCTCCGAAGGAACGTGGTGGCCTCGTGCGCTGCCGCCTGCCTCGCCTCCCTGGCCGATGTCCGGCGCTGCCTGAAACTCCAGTTGTGGTATTTGCGCTCTGCTGCTGTCTTAGGTATGGAGATCCGCACGGTCACGCGTGAGCCGCCTGATTTCTTGTCCTTGTGGGTTGTGTAGGAGGGTTGAGCCGTTGCCCCCAGGCCCCAGGCAGTTGGCCACGTCATGCAGCTGCAGCTCCTCCCACGACACCGCCTCCCACGGCGGCGGCCACATAGCCCTCATGTGCGGGAAGCGCTGCGCCGTCACGCACTCCCAGGTCCCATACGATGGTTCCGATGGCTGGTATGCACGGAGACAGTCGTGGCGCACGTCGTAGGATTGCAGCTGCCGGAAAAGCGGCCGGCGGCCGTAGGCGGTTAGGGACGACGACATGTTCTTCTCGTCGTCGATGAAGCAAATCTGGTTCTCTCTGATCTTGCCGCCGCCTGAGGACGATGCGTCGACGGCGAAAGCGTCACAGCAGGCCTCGCCGAGGAAGACTGCGTGCCCGCCAAAGTCTTTGACCTGCTCCAGCCACTTTGTTTTCTCGCCCAGCGCGAACACCCCGACATTGCAGGTGAAGTGTGCGCAGCCGGGCACGCGGTTCCTCCCGAACCGGAAGGCCCTACCGACCATGTGCAGCCTTCCATGGAGGACGACCAGGTACAGCTTGGCGTTGCCCAAATAGTAGCGCCGCCGCCGCCGCCGCCCTACATAGTTAGGATGCGGTGGCCTACACGGCATATCAGATTGGAGGTCGCCATCTTGGAAGACATGGACGCGGGCGTTTGCGTCGAGCGCATAGAGTTTCTCCTCGAAGCACGATGTCGTGGATCTCGAACGCCCTGCTTACGGTCCGCCAAGAGCCCCGTTGCCCTACGCGGCAGACGATGATCTTGCGTAGTATCTTTCCAAAACCGTCGTGATCGTCATTGCGAAGGATGGCGGCAACCGTGCAGCTCTTGGAGTCCGGGGCCGACGAAAGGACGAACTTAACCATGGGCTTTTTCTTCCGGCGCGGCAGCTCGATCCGCTCCATGGTAAAAGCGTTCAGTAGGAAGGGGCGGCCTGTGGGCGGCACGAGGGCGAGCCAGTCGCCGAAAGAGCCGCGGCAGACGGCGGCGGCGGCATCCTCGGGGAGCGGGACGCGATGGACGGAGGCGTCGTGCAGACTGACGCAGTGCGCGCGGGCGACGAGCCATGGCATGGGAAGACGCGGATGAGCGAGCTCGGCGGCGCGCCATGCCTGGCACAAGCCGCGGAAGCGGACGCGGTCGCCCAGGGCTGGAGGGAGTCGGTCGAGGATGACGCTAAGCAGGTCGTGCGGTAGCTCGGACCATGAAGGGCGGTGGTGCCTCGCTCGTTTCTTCGCCGGTGGCATGATAAAGATCGCCGTTACGCGAGGCTCGCGATTGAATGATTGATAGAGTTCTTGTTGTAAAGCAACCCAGCAGCTCAACTCCTTGAAACAAATAGGATTGCCCGTAGTGGATTAGATTTGTTTGGTTAGAGACTTCGGAGTCCGCGCGCTGATGGAGAGCCAGTCGTGATACGCAAGAACTGAATTTTTTACGAAACAGACCACCTGCGCCAGTGTATTGGCAAAAAGGACCACATCTAAAAAGATTGCCAAAAAAGACCCGTTCTGAGTGGCGGCACCCCTGGCCAGGCGACACGTGGCACGTGCCGCCTGGGCCAAAGCCGGCAGGGGGGTGCCGCCACCTGCGTCGCCGGCATGTGGCTGGTGCGCGCTGCCGTCCGCCTGAGTGGGCCCTGCCGCCTCACTCATTGCCGGCAAGCTGCTGAGGTGGCCCCTGCCGCCGATGGTGGTGCCGGCACCCTGGCAAAGGACGGCGCTGATTACGAGGTCTGCAAAGGACGGCGCTGATTACGAGGTCTGCAAAAGGAAGCAACGAATTTTCAATGTTCCCGCCTGTGAAGCTTTTTGCATGTGATATGCAATCTGTGGTGTTTTTACCTGTGTATTTGATGCTTTGAAACACTGTTTCGTATAGTAAATAGACTCCAATTATCACGAGACAGGATGCGACGTCAGCTGATGAGCTCTCCTTTTAAAGGGTAGCACCCTCACACATGCAGCACGCCTGCTCCTTCACTTATTCACTCAGCTGCTCTCTCCTCTGTAATAAGCTGAGCTTCTCTCCATCTCCTGCTATCTCTCGTAGTCCATCACCTGCTCTCTCTCCTCTCTAATGAGCTGAGCATCTCCATCTCGTGCTATCTCCTCTGTAATGAGCTGTGTTTTGTTCAAGATTAGCATAAGTAGGTGGTATTAATGTGGCCAAATTGGATATTAAAGGAAGATCCACACATGAAGAAGTAGAGGAGCTTCTCGTATGAAGGTAACATCTTCAAATGATTACTTATATTATTGCATGGTAGTTAAAGATTAAGTCATGTAACATATTATTAGCATGGAGAGTGATAATGATGATATTATAGTTGCATGATTTCGAACTTGGTAATGAAGCATCAATTATTTTTGCATTCATTCTAACGAAACCAATGATTTTATGTGGTAGGTGGATTATAGCATGAATACGATGTCGCTGGTAATACTTGGAAATTGTGTGCCGCAGAATTTGAAGTGTACCAATAAGTAATGGTAAAAACCTCATGTCATATATTTTTTCAGTCTTGTAGTATAAGTATGATTTGTTAATAATTCGGTTGCATATATATTTCAGGTGAAATTTTCTACGAACGTTAGTTAAATATTGGTTATTGGAAATATTTGGTGGCATAAATAGTTGCGGACCGCGTTCTTGAAGTTGAGGTATAAAATTTATCTCTTAAGAAATATTAAGTATTTATTTTGTTGTAGTGTATGTCATGTACTTACATTGGTAGAACAATAAAGTGAAGTAAGATAATTCCATTAGTGATTGCATGCATGAAAGAATAATTAATTCTATGAATAATATTCGATCGCATACTTTATGTAGTAAAAAGTGTTAAATATTTAAATTTGTACATAAATATAACATGTAGCTTCCGTGTTACTAATATCCATTATAAATTTTTGGGGTAGGTACGATGGAAAATTTATTAGTGTTTTATGGTGATGTGGTACGCGACGGAATTTCTGGGCTAGATGTGTCTCAGTGCGAGTCTATAAATGTTGTAGTGAGAGACATGGAGAACCTAGATTTTGCGGAAGTGAGGAAATGCATCCGGGTGCAGTTTGGTCCTGAGATGCGGGGGAAGAAGATGACCGTTGAGGCCGTCATATGTGTGGGAGGGGATGATGGGACAGCTCCCCGTTGGGGTCTGCGGGAGGTGAAAGGAAATAACTCATGGAGGACATACATGAGGTTTGCAACCACGCCTGGCGCCGCTATGTTTCAAAGGCCGATGGTGTATGTGCAGTTTGTCTCTCCAAATGATGAGCCTGGATGCAGTAGTGGCGCTCCAGATGCGCAGCTAGCCATCACCGGCGGCCCCAGCAGCGGCCGATCGGAGCCGATAGAACTTGAGATTGTGCCCGACCCAGGCTATTGGTCTGCGGTCGTTGACATAAGTGAACGTATGGAGGGATTACCGGAGGCCCTAGATGATGACGATGATGATCATTCTTCTGGGTCGTCATCGTCAGAGGAGGAAGGTGTTGGTCCATCTCAGAGGGCGGTTGCGGGACCGATGCCCGAAGACTTCTTGCAGACTATGTCCATCCGCAACGAATATCACTCTGTTGCGGGCCTCGGTGAGGCTAGTCTGGAGGTTGGGCAAAGCTTTCCAGACAAGGACTCTGCTGACCAGGCAATAAAAAGATATGCATTGTCCATATCTCGGCAGCACAGAGTTAAACAGTCTGATAAGACTGAGCTGAAAGTCGTCTGCCTTTTCTTGGCCGAGGGTTGCCAGGGTAGAGTGATCGCTCGTCAGAGGCATGGTGTATGTCAGCCATGGGTGATCAGAAAAATTATACCCCATAGCTGCGAGCAGGTTGGAGCTCTTGCAGATCATTGCAATGTGACCACGAAGTACGTGTCACATATAATGTCAGCGGCAGTGGAAGAAGATATTAATATGGGTATTAAGAAGCTGCAAAAAGCTGCAGAAGACCAAATTGGCTACAACGTCAGCTACGGCAAGGCTCGGCGTGCCAAGGAGGATATTTTTGAGAGGTTGTATGGCACATATGAGGATGCCTATAACTACACCCCTAGATTGCTTAATCAGATATGTGTAACTAACAAGGGGACTTAAGTGTTCTTGAAATATCGGCCGCACCCTCGGGAGGAGAATAAAAGAATCCTTGACCGTGTGTTCTGGGCATTCCCCCAGACTATACAGGCATTCCATCATTGTCGCCCGGTGTTATCAGTTGATGGTACATTTCTGACTGGAAAGTACAAGGGTACACTTATGGTGGCAATTGCAGCAGACGCAAATAACCAGCTTCTTCCTATTGCATATAGTTTGGTGGAGGGTGAGAACAAGGACAGCTGGTTGTGGTTTCTAAGCTGTTTGAAGAATGGAGTCGTGAAGCAGCGTCCCAATGTATGCATCATCTCTGATCGCAACGCTGGTCTGCTAAACGCGCTGAACACAATCAAGCAGGTTACGGACCCTGAATGGGGGTGGCCTGATTTGGAGACACGGTGGTGCATGCGGCACCTAGCAGCAAATTTTTACACAAAGTTCAAGAACAAGGATTGGTTCAAGCTTTTCAAGAGGATGTGCATGCAGAACACCGAGTCGAAGATGAATGCAATTTGGACTGGAATCAATGGAGAAATCGAGCGTGCTGCCTTGTCATCTCGAGAAGGCCGGAGGGGTCGAACACCACCTGTCGGTATGAACAAGCCATGGTGTGAAAAAATGCAGAGGTATCTGGATGAGAAAGCAGAAAAATCCAGGAGTCATGGCTGTAGTCTGGTCGACGCCCTTAGGAATAAATGGTTGATCAATGTTCGAGCGAAGTATGTTCACGGCCACCACAGGGGAGCACGAAAGCATGCTGTTACTCTTGGCCCCAACACATGTGAGTGCACCTGCAGCAAGCCCAAGCTGCTAGGCTATCCATGTAGTCATGTCCTCAGGGCGGCTGCCGAACAAAAGATCAGCGTGGAGTATTACATATCTCCTTATTTCAGCACGTTCAGTCTTCTTAACACCTGGAATGGTGAATTCTGGGCCTGGGGCATAGATGAACACTACAGGGATGTGTGCAAGCGCAGTAATATCATATATGTTCCAAATCCGGCGATGCTTAGAACCGATAAGGGACGCCGACCATCTCGACGGCATAGGAACGACATGGACCATAGCCAATCTGGAGAACCACGTCGATGTCGCATTTGTAGGTGCGCTGGACACCCACGCAGGGAATGCCCCTACCGCAGCTAGTCATTTCGAATGTTGTATTTTGCTAGCTTCGATGTAATGTAATAAATTCTCATTATGTATCCTGAACTTATTATGTAATGAATTTAGTTTGTAATGAATTATGTACTTCTGTTATGTAATGAGTTTAATTTGTAATTTGTAATTTGTAATTCTCATTATAATAAGGCCTGCCATTTATTTGCTTGCAACACAAATACAACATAAACTACAAGTAAGATACACATGTCACGAGGCTTCAAATTAAGATACATTACAATGTTTCACTAATCGAATCAACGCTTGCCCGATGATGATGCTGCGTTAGATTTAGCCTTCGATGATGCAGCACTCTTACCCTTAGATTTCACAGGCGCAGGCATGAAGTCATCGTCATTATACTCATCATATGCTGCCTCTGCTAGAGCATCACCATATGTATTCAGGCGGTATAACCCACCCCGCACTGGACTAAATATCTTATTCAGCCAGGCAAAGTGCTTGATTCTTGTATTGACAAACTCTGCGTCATCAGGATAGTGCTGCATATGACAAATAGAAAACCAGATAATGTCAGTAGTACTACAAATAAATCTTAAGGAATATAAAGTGCGCAAAATTATAAATATTACCTGCATGTGCAATGCGTATGTTTTTGGCAGCATCGTGATTTCAGTTGAATCAGTATTGATCCAACGTTGAAAACCAAGACCAGCCTCAATATTTTTGAGCTCAACCACTCTATTCCACCTTGCTTGTTGCCTTAATAGTTCTTGGCGTACCTCTTCTATGCTCCTCTGTGGGAGCTGCATCCTCGATAACCATATACCTATCTTAGCTACGTGGCTATCTTCAATGATTACCTCCTGGAAAGACATACCTCTAATCTCACAAAATGTTCCGGTACGACACAGGATACAATGGGTCATCTCTGGGTGGAAATCACGGTTAGCGGGATCAAAGAAAGGAAGAACATCCGACATGGTTGGAGGTTGTACTGATGCAACAAACCCATGGGTGAGAGGAATGAATGACGAATACCTTGCTTATATAGCCTGTGATTAGTGTCGTCGCTGGTCTAGTTACTGCTACGACACAGTGAACGGTGGTCTTTTTCTGTATCAAACAGTATTCTAAACAGGTTTAGGAATCTGTCCGTGGGAATCAGTGTTGGGCGGGAGATGGAATTCGCGGGTAAGCGAAAATATTAACCAAAGTAAACATCGTCGGTGGTCTATTTTCTGTATCAAACAGTATATCAAAGCTGTCTATCTATCATTGCATGCAACGAATCGAATCAGCCTCCGCATGCAACAAATCGAATCGAATCGTCTCGGAGTCAGCGCCAAAGCAGTGTTGCTGGTCGGGTGGCAGGCGGGTGGCAGGGTGCCGGCAAAGGGAGTGGCGGCAGGGGCCACCTCAGCAGCTTGCTGGCAATGAGTGAGGCGGCAGGGCCCACTCAGGCGGACGGCAGCGCGCACCAGCCACATGCCGGCGACGCAGGTGGCGGCACCCCCCTGCCGGCTTTGGCCCAGGCGGCACGTGCCACGTGTCGCCTGGCCAGGGGTGCCGCCACTCAGAACGGGTCTTTTTTGGCAATCTTTTTCAGATGTGGTCCTTTTTGCCAATACACTGGCGCAGGTGGTCTGTTTCGTCAAAAATTCCGCAAGAACTCACCGTAATTTGGTTGAACCTGAACTCAAACTCAAGCTCTCATCGTGTTTTTTCATGGCAACTTTTTCCTTTTTATATTTATACTAGAAGACTAGCAAAAGTGTCCGTGCGTAGCAACGGATCTAAAATAAATCAAATATCACATGTTTAAATTATAATCTAATTTTGGTTATATCATTATTTGTTTTACTGTATTTATGTTGATTGTTTGCCCAAATTTTAATTCGCTTACATGTTCATCTATGCAACAGTCCTCACAAAGTAATAAGAAATAACTTCCCAATTAATTTCTATGTTTTTTGTAAACATCATAGCAAAAAGTACGAAATCATCGTCATGTGAAAGATTCACTTGTTAAATTACATTGAAATACACTAAAAAAATAGATTGCTAAAGAATAGAATTACTTGAAAAATCTCGGATCAACCTCAACAAACAAAAGTACACAAAGGAGATCAACATTGCATAATAAATACCCTGTTTGTTCTATAAAACATGTCGCTAATATAGATGATTTTAGTGTTTAGATATATCCATATTAATGACATGTTTTATGGAACAGGGGAATACATGTTTTAGCCTGTCTACATTGCACAAAGGAAAATTCCTCCAAATGAAGTTATAAATTCTTCTATTTTTTAAAAAACTCTTTAAATTTAAGCAAATTATGTGAATACCGGAAAATTTTGCTCGGTAAACTTGATTTGGGTGAGATATATATCAAATATCTTGGCAGAGAAAAAAACCCTTTATTTAATTTCCTCTTTCTTACTTTCCTCTTCTTTCTACCATCCCGTTCAAACAGATGGGCACGGTCGCCGTGAATCTGTAAAGCTCTCGTAAATTCCCAGTTTCCCAACCGTATGCTGCTAGTTCTTCTCCAAAGATTCCATTCTCCTTTTCCTGAGACCAGTCGAATCAATGCC
The DNA here is from genome assembly GCA_007115705.1 of Dactylis glomerata. Classification (NCBI taxonomy): domain Eukaryota; kingdom Viridiplantae; phylum Streptophyta; class Magnoliopsida; order Poales; family Poaceae; genus Dactylis; species Dactylis glomerata. The sequence continues at coordinate 14,574,288 of QXEO01000247.1, forward strand.
ATGTATTAGATGGGGGATTCACCAAGGAACGTTGAGCTGGATCTAGGATGGAGTGTACAGGAGCCGTCCCCCATACCTTGAGTTGCGATGGGACGACTCCTCTTCACGGCGCCACACACTGGATCGAAATCACTCCCCGCTGCCCACGTCCTCAAACAATCCTGCACCAAGAAGAACGGAAATAGAAGATCAACGCCAAGAAAGATACCCTCCTACACGGCGGACCAATCCTCCCGAGTCGCCCCGTTTGGGCGACACCGGAGGCCCCAAATCAACCCTAGCCGCCACATCCTTCGGCCATCTCCTCGGCTGCTATCGCCGCCGGCGGTGGCGGCGCTCGTCTCACCAAACGGCAGAGGGCAAAGGAGGCATGCAGCGGCGGCGAGGTGAAGTGGCAATCTCGTGGCGGCGGGCGCGTGCGGTAGGCGGCATCTAGAGGAATGGGGCGGCGCTGAGGCGCGGATCCAAGGATTTCCTCAGTGGCGCGGACGCGTAGCTGCCATGGCGAACGGCGGCTGCAGCGGGCCTTCTTGGATCAGCTGGATCTGCGGCTGCGGCGGCGGCTGCATTCTTGATCCTTGTGGGTTATTTTGGCGACTTGCAGGATCATCTTCTCCTCTACTTCCGACTGGTGGCGTGGGGGCTGCTGGCTTGGATCGAATAATGGCGGCCGTCCTAGGATTTCTCTCACACCAAGACGAAGATCTTTCTGATGCATGTCTTCATTGATATGGTTGCAGTGGCGTGTTCCGGAAGGCTTCGTCGGTGAACTCTGTTAGGAAATTCATGCCTAGAGATCGCTGGATCGGGTGGGATTCGGTTGTGTGCACCCACGTTTTTTCTCTGGCCATTTGGTTTTAGAGGGAGCGCATCGAAACTTTGTTGGCTGTTAATATCATGGGCATGTTCTTGTTCCATGGTGCTGGCGAAGAAAAATGTCATGGGAACCGAGATCTGAGGACTAGCAAAAGGTGGTTCGAGTGTGGGTGGTGATGAGGAATTGGCTTGGCAATCCGTGACTTGGTGCAGCGGTATGCAAGTGGGAGCGACTAGGCAGGAGTCCTGCATTGCAGGGTAAAAATATAAGATCTGGCATTAATTGGTTGTGTCTGACAATGGACTTACTGAAGGCATTGTTTTGTGAGCGGGGTGATGTCTACACACGCTTCTGTTCTTGTAGACAGTGTTGGGCCTCCAAGTGCAGAGGTTTGTAGAACAGCAGCAAGTTTCCCTTAAGTGGATCACCCAAGGTTTATCAAACTCAGGGAGGAAGAGGTCAAAGCTATCCCTCTCAAACAACCCTGCAATTACGATACAGAAAGTCTCTTGTGTCCCCAACACACCCAATACACTTGTCACATGTATAGGTGCACTAGTTCGGCGAAGAGATAGTGAAATACAAGTAGTAGTGATGATTATAAGTAGTAAATGCAATCTGGAATAAAAATGGCAGCAAGCAAACAAGTAACAAAATAGCAAGTAAACGGTGTGCAAAGCTTGAAAACAAGGCCTAGGGATCATACTTTCACTAGTGGACACACTCCCAATAAATATAACATAATTGAACCAATAGATAACTTCTCTTCACTATGGTACTCTGAATTACTCTCCTATTGAATAACAGTAATCATTGCGTAGGGCTACGAAGCACTCCTCAAAGTTCATCAAGTACTTGACAAACACCACTCATAGAGATATCCAAATCAAATCACAACTCAAGATAGATATTATTGCAACTTAGACCAAGTACTAACACAGTGCACACATTGTCAACATTACACCATGAAAGGAGGAATAGATCACTTTAATACTATCATAGTGATAATTAGATTCATAATCCATAAAAGATCACAATCGTAGCCTAGACCAAGTACCACCATGATGCACGCACTGTCACCGTTACACCATGGCAGGAGGAATAGATTACTTTAATAACACACTAGAGTACACATAATGAAGAAGAGTAGCATCTACTTATTCAACATGATACAAAGCTCACGATCACATAAAGATCACATCATGGGAGAGAGAGGTGAACCACATAGCTACCGGTAGAGCCCTTAGCCCCGGGGATGAACTACTCCCTCCTCATCATAGGAGACAGCAAGGTTGATGGAGATGGCGGTGAGGTCGATGGAGACGGCGGAGACGGCGATGGAGACCGATGGAGATGGCTCCGGGGGCACTTCCATGTCCCGGCAGGATGCCGGAATAGAGACTTCTGTCCCCCGAAATTCGTCGACGACGGCGGCGGAGCTACGAAACTGTTCTGGAAATTTCGCCGACCCTTGTAGGGTTTTCCGTCCCGAGGCTTTATATAGGCGAAGGGGCGTCGTCAGGAGTGGCCCCAGGCCTCCTCACACCTAGGCGGCGCGGCCAGGGCCTGGGCTGCGCCAGCCTAGTGTGAGGCTGGCCTGTGGCCCCTCTCCTTCGCCTCTTCGCATCTGTGGAAGCTTCCGGGCAAAATAAGACTTCAGGAACTTGTTTCGTCCAATTCCGAGAATATTTCCTGTGTAGCTTTTCTGAAACACAAAAACAGCAGAAAACAGGGAACTGGCACTGTGGCGACTTGTCAATAGGTTAGTTCCGGAAATCGCATAAAAACGCCACGAAGTGTAACGAAACACAAGACAAATGGTGTAAAAACAAGCATGGAGCAACAAAAATTATAGATATGTTTGAGACGTATCAGCATCCCCAAGCTTAACTCCTGCTCGTCCTCGAGTAGGTAAGTGATAACAAAGAATAATTTTTGAGGTGACATGCACCTACACAATCTTGATCATATATGTAAGCATTTGTGAGCTGGGATCATAAGAACTTAAAACATGGGCATGAAAGATATAATCTTGACAATAAGAAACTTAGCAACCATGTTATAACATGAAAAAGAACACAAACAAAAGATCATGAAAATGAAACAATGAAAGTCAAACATGTATTCAAATCATAAGGAAAAACATACAAATGGTTTTCAGCTTGTCCTTCATGGAGAGCAAAACATAAATGCATAGGACACCTTCAAGTTTAAGAGGGCGACTAGATACAAATAATTTGAGAACAAGTGAAACCAATAATATGAATCAATCAATGAAAACTTTGGGACAATGCACATTATACTCAGAATGACAACTATGCTCTCCTAATGGTGCATAAAGATAGAAGGTGGTGACTCAACATAAAAGTAAAAGAAACGCCCTTCGCAGAGGGAAGCAGTGATTAAACATGTACTAGAGCTTTTCATTTGTAAAACAGAGAGATAAAAATTGGTTTTGAGAGGTGGTTGTCTTTGTCAACGACTAGTAATGGGGTTCTTACTATCTTCCATACAAAAATGAAGCAAGTTTTTGAGAGAGAGATTGACACTTTTGTGCTCTTTTATAAAGCTTGGCGCTCCTCCCCACCTTTTTCCTTTCTCAAACCATGGCTAACCGATTCCATCGGGTGCCCACCAACATTCACATTCCATGGAGGAGTGCCTTTTTTTCTTTTCTTTTTTTCTTTTTTTTTCTTTTTGGAATAAGCAATATGGAAGATAGCAAATCCGACCACTACGTCCCCATGAGCTAAAAACAGTGGCACAAAACGAGAAGTGTTTTGAAGGTTTTTGAAAGGTAGCACATGAAAATTTACTTGGAATGGCTTGCAAATACCATGCATAGGAATTTATAGTGGACACAATGGCAAACTTGGTTTTTAGGAGTTGGATGCACGAGTAGAGCTCATACTCAGTACAAAGTGAGGGCTAGCAAAACACTGGGAGCGACCAACTAAGAGAGCAATAACGGCCATAATCATGCAAAGCGACAAAGCAATATTAAAAGAAGCATAAGATGGCATCAAAAGTCAAAAACTAAATGATCATAGAGGCTATTGGCAACTTTGTAAGAGTCTAACATGTGTGAGCATGTGCGAAGTCAACCCAAATAAAGCATCAAGGAGAAAACCAAAATAATGCTTCCAAATAATTAAAACAACGCATGATTTTTTCAAAGGCTCATTAAGCAATCTCAGTTATTTGAGACAAGTCATGCTACAGCAAAACCACTAAGCATACCATCAAAAATACATCAAGCATGACATGAAAAATCCTAAGCCGCAGTCTACACAAGCTCCTTCTTGTACCACTATTTTGCATAAAGCTTTTTCTCTTTTCCAATACCATTTGAAATTTTTAAAGACACCTCTTTTGATGAAAACCAATAAAGATCAGAGGCAAAAATACACCTTGATGAAAAGATATGACAAGGTCTAAACGCAAATCAAGGCGAAAACGAAAACTAAAAGCAGTAGCGGAAAAAGAAGAACACCCGGTGAAATGAATAGAGTGAAAAACGGAGTGTTCTTTGCAAATGAAAACGGGTACATCTCCTCCAACGGAAATTCGTTGGGGGTCCAACCATTTATTGCAGCAAACAAAACTAAACTAACTAAGAAAACTAAAACAACTGACGCTCCAAGAAAAACACATAATGCATGAAGCAATAAAAATATAGTGTTTTGAAAGGTGACCTGATTTTTGCCGATGAAGAAGGGGTGCCTCGGGGGCATCCTCAAGCTTTGACGCTTGTACTTCTTGGATATTTCTTGGGGTGATGCATGGGCATCCCCAAGCTTGAGATTTTGTCCATTATTCAACTCATCTCATCATTCTCCAATCCCTACACTTGAAAACTTCCTTCATACAAAACTAAACACGAATCTATTAGCAACATTAGTGTAAGCATAACATAGAATCAACCCTTTTTGCTTTAGGTTTCAACCTAAAACCACCACATATTAAGCATATACTACTGTAGCAACTTCCCCAAAAGTTCCATGATCAAAAGAACTCAAAAAGAAAGCGATAAAGCGGCAAACACAAATATTGGCAGAAATCTGTCAAAAGAGAACAGCTGACAAAGGTCGAATTTTTAAGGTGTTTTCTGTTGCTCAAATAAAAAAGTGTTCAACTAATCAAAGTTTGTATATAACCTGGGGCATATGCACAAGAAATCGCAGGTCCAAAAGATATACAGAGAATTTATACGAATTTTTACGGTGCAGCACTGAAAACAGTTTCAGGACAGCAACATCCCCAAATCTTTACCTCACTCGAATTAGAGGCTTCTCTTGGCACAACAATAAAATAAAAAGGATAAGGAGCGGTCATTACAGTAGTAATGACTTCCAAGACTCAAATAAAAGAAAAAGTACTGGAAATAAAACATTGGGTTATCTCCCAAGAGTGCTTTTCTTTAACGCCTTTGAGCTAGGCGCAGTAATTTGCAAAGATGGTCATGTGGACGCCATATAAGAGCTTGAGGCAAAGGCGCCATATAGGAACTTAAAGCAATAGAGAGCATCAAAAAGCAGATGTGAAAGACATGTATATCTGAACCACTTCCTATGCATAGGAATCTTGTAAGAAAATAAATCAACGAGGCACATAGTAGCAAGCATGGATAGATAAAACAAGTGCCACTTCAAGATTTGCAACATAAAGAGGGAAAACTCAATATTGTTGAGATCCATCAAACCATGTTTCCCTCTCTCATAATAACTTTCAGTAGCATCATGAATAGAACTAACAATATAACTATCACATAAAGCATCTCTATCATGAGCCACATGCATAAAAGAATTAATACTCACCACAGGAACAATAGTAGTAGGAGCAGATTCAACAGAATAATTATTCTCATCACCATAATCATCATAAATAGGAGGCATAATGTAATCATAACTAATTTTATCCTCAAAAGTAGGTGAACAGAAAATATTATACTCATCATCATAACCATCATATACTAGAGGTTTAGTATCATCACAAGCTAAAGAACAGCTATTTAGCAAACCATATTCTTCAAACATATCATCATAAGAAGGAACATCACATATGGGAGATAAAATATTATCAGAACAAACTTTCTCCACTAAAGCTGGGGGACTAAAAATATCATACTTAACAAAACCAGCTTCCCCAAGCTTAGACTTTTCTATAGCATTAGCATTAACGGTATTCAAAGCATTCGTACTAATAACATTGCTATGCGAAATAAGCTCCAAAGGTTTTCCAATTTTCTCTTCAAATCTAAAATCAGGAAAAAGACTAAAGAACTCTTTATTTTCCATTAAGCCTAACTAGTGAAAATAAAAACAAGAAACAAAAAAGATGTAATTGCAGAATCTAAAGGAAATAACTCTGAGCACTCACACAGAAGGATGCGAGTACCTTTTACCTTACCTCCCCGGCAACGGTGCCAGAAAAGAGCTTGATGTCTACACATGCTTCTGTTCTCGTGGACAGTGTTGGGCCTCCAAGTGCAGAGGTTTGTAGAACAGTAGCAAGTTTCCCTTAAGTGGATCACCCAAGGTTTATTGAACTCAGGGAGGAAGAGGTCAAAGCTATCCCTCTCAAACAACCCTGCAATTACGATACAGAAAGTCTCTTGTGTCCCCAACACACCCAATACACTTGTCACATGTATAGGTGCACTAGTTCGGCGAAGAGATAGTGAAATACAAGTAGTAGTGATGATTATAAGTAGTAAATGCAATCTGGAATAAAAATGGCAGCAAGCAAACAAGTAACAAAATAGCAAGTAAACGGTGTGCAAAGCTTGGAAACAAGGCCTAGGGATCATACTTTTACTAGTGGACACACTCCCAACAAATATAACATAATTGAACCAATAGATAACTTCTCTTCACTATGGTACTCTGAATTACTCTCCTATTGAATAACACTAATCATTGCGTAGGGCTACGAAGCACTCCTCAAAGTTCATCAAGTACTTGACAAACACCACTCATAGAGATATCCAAATCAAATCACAACTCAAGATAGATATTATTGCAACTTAGACCAAGTACTAACACGGTGCACACACTGTCAACATTACACCATGAAAGGAGGAATAGATCACTTTAATACTATCATAGTGATAATTATTCTCATAATCCATAAAAGATCACAATCGTAGCCTAGACCAAGTACCACCATGATGCACGCACTGTCATCGTTACACCATGGCAGGAGGAATAGATTACTTTAATAACACACTAGAGTACACATAATGAAGAAGAGTAGCATCTACTTATTCAAAATGATACAAAGCTCATGATCACATAAAGATCACATCATGGGAGAGAGAGGTGAACCACATAGCTACCGGTAGAGCCCTCAGCCCCGGGGATGAACTACTCCCTCCTCATCATAGGAGACAACAAGGTTGATGGAGATGGCGGTGAGGTCGATGGAGACGGCAGAGACGGCGATGGAGACCGATGGAGATGGCTCTGGGAGCACTTCCCCGTCCCGGCAGGGTGCCGGAACAGAGACTTCTGTCCCCCAAAATTCGTCGACGGCGGCGGCGGAGCTACGGAACTGTTCTGGAAATTTCGCCGACCCTTTTAGGGTTTTCCGTCCTGAGGCCTTATATAGGCGAAGGGGCGTCATCAGGAGTGGCCCCAGGCCTCCTCACACCTAGGCGGCGCGGCCAGGGCCTGGGCCGCGCCGGCCTAGTGTGAGGCTGGCCTGTGGCCCCTCTCCTTCGCCTCTTCGGATCTCTGGAAGCTTCCGGGCAAAATAAGACTTCAGGAACTTGTTTCGTCCAATTCCGAGAATATTTCCTGTGTAGCTTTTCTGAAACACAAAAACAGCAGAAAACAGGGAACTGGCACTGTGGCGACTTGTCAATAGGTTAGTTCCGGAAATCGCATAAAAACGCCACGAAGTGTAACGAAACACAAGGCAAATGGTGTAAAAACAAGCATGGAGCAACAAAAATTATAGATACATTTGAGACGTATCACGGGGACTTTCTCCACGGTGAAAATTCTATGATATATGATCGGGCGACGACAGTGCTTGTGCACTGTTTCCTTTTTGGAGGCATTTCTTTTAGAGAAGCTGAACTTCTTGTGTTGTCTTGGTGGTGGTTGTACTGCTGCTACAAGGAATAGATCACTGTAGCGGGACTTTTTTTTATAATTTTTCTTGTGTTTTATGGTTGTGTGCATCTGTAATGCCATTAGAGCATTGCATTGTTGCAGAGACTAGGTGTAATTGGTATCTTCGCGATATTAATATATACTCTATCAAAAAAAAGACACCCTCCCTCCTGGTGGCTTCATGGGCGAGCATGGCACGTGCGGTGGGCCTGGGTAGTGGGCCGCTCCGTCGGCCAGCAGGGCTCTGTACATCTCAGGTGGCAAGGATGACCGCGACGCATGGGCACTATGGGCGTGACACCGCCTCGAGCTCAGCCGTGCCCCGAAACCTGGGCCTGGCGGCACACTTGCGTGGGAGGTGGTCGGTGAGGCGCAACGTGGGGTGGCTGAGATCATTTAATATGAACGGAGGGAGTATGTATGTTCCACTGGCTATTCATTCAGATAATTTCTTTTCTTCACAAATTCACAGTTAATATAATGATTATTCTTTGTGTTTTTCTAAGATCATTTTGTCCTTTTTATTTTTTAATTTTGATTTTATGGGTCCCCAATTTTTCTTATTACTCTTTTCTTGCTCTTATTTTTCATAGTTTTCGGAAAAACCTGGATGGTGTTACTTCAAGGGCCCATCAAACTAACTTGTGAGAACCAAAATAAATTACTAAAACATATTTCAGTTTTGTAAGAAAATAATTTTGAGTACCACATGCTTTGCATGGCTATCCTGCATGCGGCCAGCCGCACGTGAACTCCCGAGCAATGATCTCCGACAAGCTAGCGGATAAAAAATCACTTTGGATGCTTGCTCAGTTACGAGATCTTTATCTTCTTCTCCGACTTTGTCTATCCACATGGTTGCCACCTCCGACACAGCCTGCGGCGGCATCACCTACTCTGGCTTGGTTAGGTCTTCATGTACATACCTCGCTTCTAGCAGCCAGCCCTCTCTTTTTTCTCTCATTCCGGGTGGTCGATGCATGTACATATGAGCCGGATCACACTGTATTGAGGAACAATGAGACGTACATGACGCTAAGCTGCCATGGTGGAAAAAAAAACCTAGTTAGTTGCACAAGAAGAAACGCACTAGCAAAGCTAAGCTAAGCTACAAAGTTGTAAACACCCAATAATCCAATATAGCTAGCTAGATTCAAAATTAATGGAGAGCACCAAGTGGAGAGGGTACATCGGTAGCTCGATGGATCCCGCCATAGCAGCAATATTCAAACCAAGCTAGTAGCTAGCGGGGGTTTTTTATGTAAAACGAAGTGCACAAGTGATGAAGTGAACAAAATCTTCACGTACCAAATTCTTGAGATTTAAAATGTGAGTCTGATTCAATGAAACCAACATGACAATTAGTCTTATTCTATCAGGTGCCTCTAGTGCTAATCAATTTCCCTAGCCTCACTAGTGGAAAAACGGGCTTCCATTCGGAGCATTTGTCTCGGACCAAATTCGATCCGCGGCTAAAGGGTTCATCAGTCCCGGTTCATTTGAAAATGTGGGCCAGGGGGCATTAGTCCCGGTTCAAAAGGGACCTTCAGTCCCGGTTTCATCTAACAGCCGGGACTAATGCCCCATGGCCCTTTAGTCCCGGCTCGTAGTACCAACCGGGACTAAAGGTAACCTTTAGTCCCGGTTGGTGCCACGAGCCGGGACCAATCACCCGTTCAAAAGAACCGCCACTTCGCGCCAGTTATCGATCGACGACGCTTCGATACCGATCGACATTACGACGCTGATCGGGAACCGGCGCCGGCGGCCTTGGAACTCGCCTGCATTCACACGCCGGCGTGCCCTCTCATCTTCTCCCGCTTTCACTATATAAATCACTCACATTTGATCATCTTCTTCCCCAAAACATCTAGCCCTCTCTTCTTCCCCAAAACCACTCCCACACATCACCATACCGCCGGCGCCCGCGAGCTCTCCCTCGGCGACAATGGAGGAGCAACATTGGCCCCGGTCTCGGATCTACTACGTGGTCATCGAAGAGATGAACTTCACCATCACGGAGACCCTCCGTGCTTCGAGGGTGGAGAAGTGGATCTGCGCCGTCAAGCGTCGGTTCCTCGACGACGCACCGGTCAAGTGCGTGGGCTTGGACTGTGAGTTCACCACTCACGCGCACCCTCAATGTGCCGCCGTCCTTCAACTCTCGGTGGAGTCCGAGATATTGGTCTTTCAAATTTGCAAGGCCAATGCCGTGCCGCAACTACTCAAGGACTTCTTGAAGGACACCACCATCAAGTTTTGTGGCGCGGCTATCAACAACGATCTACGCATGCTATGGCCATACGGAATTGTTATTCTGTCCGCGTATGATCTTCAACAAGTTGTCCCAAACCCCACTAGCAAGCCAACGCCGAGTCTCTATGATTTGGCCAATGCTATTATTGGGACACATCTTGAGAAGAAGAAGAGGGACAACAAGAAGAAGAAGGACAAGAAGAAGAAGGAGAAGAAGTTAAAGAAGAAGGGAGAAGAAGAAGAAGAAGAAGAAGAAAAAAAGATGATGAAGAAGATGATCTAATTTTTGGTTGGGAAAAAGTTCCATTGAGCATGAACCAACTAAAATATGCCGCTTTAGACGCTCGCCTAGGCTTTGAGATAGCTAGGAGATTCTGGAAGCTAAAGGGCTACAATAGCAATGTTGATCGTCTTAACCTTAATAATTAGGTGGATGATTATATGTATGAAAAAATGTTGGATGAGCAATTGGAAAATGTACAATTCATTTGAGCCATATTGGATGACTATGTTTGAAAAAATGTACTCCCTTTGTTTCGGTTAACAAAGTCTATTAATTTTCGAATTTGTGATTTTTCAAGTATTTTGGCTTTTTTGAATATTTTAATCATCTAAAAATTAATAATTAAATTATATATAAAGAATATTTGAAATTCATTGGTGCTTATTATTCGTAATCATTGTTTCTTATTTTGTGAATTTATTTGGAATTTAAAAAAGTAATATTATATATTACCAAATTGTATAGGTTAATAGAATTGGTAGCATACTTCTATCAACAAGTCGCGAGCGCAGTCTTGGAAGCTAGTAGGGAAGGAATGGAGAAGTTAAGTGTGCTAAGGGTGGAGCAGTGTGAGGATGGGTGACCGACCGGGAAGTGAGACAAGTACTTGTAATTGATTTGAGATATAGAGTGAGAGCTATAAGTATCTAATTAGATATGAGATATGAGAATAGAGAAGATTAGATAATAGAGAAATAAAGAAATAAAAATAATACAGAAATTCCGAAACAGAAAATACAATTTTATTCCGAATGGACCTTTAGTCCCGGTCCCTGTTACGAACCGGGACCAAAGGTCCTCCAGCCGCTGCACATGCCCCGGGCCACGTGGAGGACCATTGGTCCCGGCTCGTAAGCAACCGGGACTAAAGGCTGGAGCCTTTAGTCCCGCATGGTTAGTCCCGATTGCGGAAACCGGGATTAATGGGCTTTACAAACCGGGATTGAAGGCTTTTTTCCACCAGTGCCTCCACTGAATGATGGCTATTAGTTCTCAAGAAAATTAATCGCTAGTTATTATGCTTGTAGAACGACAAGATTAAACATGCATGTTAGGCATCATAAGCCCAAAGATATGTGGCGTGTCATACGGGCTGCCACAAAATAGGTGTCGGAGCCTTCAGGAATGGCGATGCCGGGGATCGTCTTGATGAGCTGTGCGGCAATGCGGGTGGCATCACCCACCTAGCACCGGGCAACACCACTCCATCCTTCCTGTCAGTAGCATGTTGGCCAAAGCTTGACGCCTCGCACTGCCGCTCGAACCTCCACCCGTGCGCACCCAATGGCGTCCCCATCCGCGCAAAAGGAGCCCACTGGGGTCTGCCCAGTCCACCCGCTCATGTTTGGTAGCGGGGCGTGGCCGCCACCGCCAGCACCGGTGGCGACAAGCGCCAGTGGAGGAAGGACCTGGGGAATATGCTTCTAGGGTTTGGGGGCCTCTGGAAACGCACACGTGTGCGGTCTGAGAGACGGTTAAAATGGTCAGCATGCCCATACTACTGCCTCATACCACAAACATCGTCTGGTCGACCAAGCTACAGAGAAGAACATGGCAAAAACAATAGAGAAAGGTTACAGTAGTGAGAGCGAGAGATGCTGATGAGCATTGAAGCAAAGAAATACAGAGCAAGATGTTGACACTATAGAGAGCCAATCTGCTGTAATCGATGTATACTCAGGCATTATAAGAGTCGTTATTTTATGTTTCATCTTGTCGCGGCGCTTTATTGAAGTCGTTATTTCTGTAAAAAAAAATATAGGGAATACAATTTAATATCAGGAAGGCATTGTAGTTATTTCATGAAAGAAAATAGTTAGTACTTATCATTTCGTGTGCCATGCTGAGGAACAAAGAGTACATGCCGACGACCTGCCATGGTGTAAAAAACGCTAGCAAGTTGCACAAAAAAACACTAGCAATTGAAAGCTAGAATCTAGCTCAAGTCACACACGCGGGATGCTTAATTGCCAGTGAAAAGCTAGACAAAGTACTTAAACCCGCTATTGATGGAGAGCACCTAGTGGAGCATCGTACATCCGTACATGCATGCATGGTCACCCTAGCTAGCATGTTTTTTTAAGGTGAAATGAAGTGCACAAGTGTAATAAAAAAATCATTAACTACCAGTTTCTTGAGCTTTAAAATGTGATTCTGATTTAAAGAAACTAAGGTGAAGATTAATGTAATTCCATTGTGCCCCTTGTGCTAATCAATCTCCTTAGCCTCTGCACGTGATGCATATTGGTCTCCTTAGTAGCAGCTCCGAGAGGGGCCGGTGTCCGAGACCACCGGCACAGAGTGATGTACACGAGGGCGACCTGAAAAGCACACGCAAGCAGATCAGGTTACTGCTGCAGGTGTCTGCTTATGCAGTCCTAAACTAGGTAGCGAAGCAGCTGACCCTCAATGGCAGCGATTGTATGGGAAATGCGCCCCCTTTCTGAAGTCTGAACCTAAAATCGAGCAAATAATGGCGTGATGGAGATAGCACGTACCAGCTCCTTGGCGACGCCATGGGGAGGTGAGCTCGTCGGCGTCAGTTGAAGGCTTTCGAGCTTGCCTCACGGTCGTGAGCCGTTGCAACTTCCAACAGCTAGCTCAACTCCTCGAGTTTATTTAGATGGAATGAAACAATAATCGACTCTGTTTCGGTATACTCCAAGTTTGCCTCGATCTCATATGATACGTCCGGCTCCGACCCGAACTGAGGAAACCAGCTAGCTGGACATAAGTATCTAGCCCGATACAGCGCTTTGTGTTGTACCACCACAAGGAAAACGAAAAGGAAGTGGACAAACCAGGATCTCTCGCAAATATCATGGCAGATCATTGCGCTACTAGCAGCTGGTCGGAGCTTCCCTGGGATCTCCTCGACCGCATCCTGGAACACCTTGAGCTCCCCGAATCCCTCGCAGTTGCATCCGTCTGCGCACCATGGCGCTCTGCCGCGGCGGCTTCAGGCGTCCCTCGTTCCGGCACGCCGTGGCTCGTGTCCCAGTCCCGTTATCCGATTCTTCTTCCTCACCAGAAAACGGAGAGCGACGAACCCATCGGCAGCGAGTTCCGCAACCTCCTCCTCGGTACCAGCAAGACGTACACGGTGAGTCTGCCCCATGGCCGGCGTCACCTCGCTTGGTGTGGAGCCTCCCACGGCTGGCTCGTCGCCTCGGACGAGCTCTCCAATCTTGTGCTCTACAACCCCTTCACGTTCGCCACCATCCCTCTCCCGCCCATCACCGACCTCGGAGTCACGGCGGTCTACCAAGACGACGGAACCATTCTCGGCTACCATCACACAAAGTCTCACGACCACCTCTCTCGCCCTCCTCATAAACTTGGCTGCCAGTTCTACGTGAAGGTGGCCTTGTCGTGCGATCCATCTCGCGCCGGCGGTGACTGCATTGCCATGGCCATCTACCGTAGTAATCAGGTTTCCTTTGCGAGAACCGGCGAGAGCAGCTGGCGACTTGCTACCACCACTCCCTGCCAGACGGACAAGGATTCGTACGCTGATTGTGTCCACCACAGTGGCAAGTTCTACGCGGTGACGAGGGGTGGAGCGGTCCACACTTGGGACCTTGATGAAGGGACAACGCAGGAACCAAAGGAACACGTCATCATCCCCGTGGACGGGATGTACAACAAAGTCCTTACCAGGTTCCTCGTTGTTAGAACTCAGAGGATTGAGAGTGAAAACTTCTGTTTATTGCTTGTGGGCAAAGCCCTATTTATACAAGGATTTTGGGGTGCCTCCGAAGAGGTGCCTGTTACAAGAGACATGACTGTTTACAAGAGATGCAACTGCTGAGGGAGAGAGAGAAGAGGTGTCTATACACAAGAGACATGTCTGTACAGAAAGGGTGCTTTGGGCATACTAGTAACCGCCTAGAGCGGTTGTAATTTATTCCTAACACTCCCCCTTGCACAAAGATTCTTTTTGTATGTCTTGTATTCCTTGTATAATCTTGAATGTAATGACCTTGATCACAAGCGATAAATTTTCTTGAATAAACTCCCCCAAAAACCCTGTGGGAAAAATATGAGGAGACTAGAATTTGATATGTTGTCAAAAACTCCTTTAAAACCCAGTGGGAAAAGTAAGGAGAAAATAGTACAACATATAATGATTATTGTCTCTTTGATAACTTATATGGGAAAACCTTGGAAGGATAAAATTCATTGGTAAGTTTAGAGAACAATTAATATGTCTTGTATACATCCGTTAAAAACCCCGGTGGGGAAAATATGAGGTATGACATATATTCTTGTGTTGATATTACCTCATTAAAAACCTCGATGAGAACCATGAGAGTAAACTCATAAAGGAAAAAGAGTGTAATATAATGTTTGAATGGGTTATGGTTCAGAGGGATACTCCCCCTGATCCTTTCAAATCTCGAAGTCGTCTCATACCAATTCCATGAACATACTTTTCAAATGTTGAAGTTGGTAGTGACTTCGTGAATAGATCAGCAAGATTATCACATGATTTGACTTGCAAAATGTTTATATCTCCACTTTTCTGTAATTCATGGGGATAAAACAATTTGGGTGCAATATGTTTAGTGATATTGCTCTTTATGTAACCCGTTTGCATTTGAGCAACACAAGCAGCATTATCTTCATAAATAATGGTCGGAGATTCGATAGAACCTTTTCCACATGATTGTTGTATGTGGTTTATCATTCTGCGAAGCCATACACATTCACGTGATGCCTCATATAATGCAATTATTTCAGAATGATTGGTGGATGTAGCCACTAAGGTTTGCTTAGAAGACTTCCATGAGATGGCTGTCCCACCATGTAGGAACACAAAACCGGTTTGCGATCTGGCATTATGGGGGTCTGATAAGTAGCCAGCATCGGTATACCCAATCATATCAATGTCCAGATTTCTTTGAAATTGAAAGAATAGGCCAAGATCCTTTGTGCCTTGGAGATATCGAAAGATATTCTTAGCTCCCGTCCAATGTCGTTTAGTAGGAGCTGCGCTATGTCTAGCTAGTAAATTTACTGCAAATGCAATATCAGGCCTGGTGCAATTTGCAAGATACATAAGCGCTCCAATAGCACTGAGATATGGAACTTCGGATCCCAGTATCTCTTCTCCATTATCCCTTGGTCTGAATTGATCTTTCTCTACGTCTAGAGATCGAACAACCATGGGAGTTTTGGATGGATAGGATTTGTCCATATTGAATTTCTCCAATATTTTCTGGATATAGGCGGTTTGATGAACCAAAATACCCGAGGGAAGGTGCTCAAGTTGTAATCCTAAGCAAAATTTGGTTTTACCCAAATCCTTCATCTCAAATTCCGTCTTTAGGTGATTGCGTGCTTCATCAATATCTTGTGTGTTGCCAATGATATTAAGGTCATCAACATACACTGAAATAATGCAAAATCCTGTTTCAGACCTTTTGATGAAGACACATGGACAATCATCATTGTTGGAGTATCCCTTTTTCAATAGGAACTCACTAAGTCGGTTGTACCACATGCGTCCCGACTGTTTTAAGCCATATAAAGACTTATTTAGTTTTACACAATATACGTTGCGTTTTGCATTTGGATTCGGAATTGGGATTCCATCAGGAACCTTCATATAGATGTCCGAATCAAGTGATCTGTAAAGGTAAGCGGTCACTACGTCCATCAACTGCATAGATAGACGATTTTGTACTGCCATAGATATGAGGTATCGGAATGTAATACCACTCATTACCGGAGAATAAGTTTCATTGAAATCAATGCCTGGTCTCTGCGTGAAACCTTGGGCTACAAGCCTTGCTTTATATCTCACCACCTCATTGTTTTCGTTTCGCTTACGAACGAAAACCCATTTAAATCCCACAGGGAAAACTTTGGGAGGTGTAGGTATTGCTTCAGTGAATACCTTTCGTTTATTGAGCGAGGCTAATTCTACTTGGATTGCATCCTTCCATTTAGGCCAGTCGGAGCGTTTCTCACACTCTGCCATGGTCTTTGGATCATGATCATTTAGAAGGTTGTTTGCAATTGTAGTAGAGAAATTTATGTCGACAATTGTAGACTTATGGTTGTAAGATTCTCCAGAGTCTATATAGTTTGTGGAAATTTCATTTACCCTTGTTGACTCGTCGTGATTTCCCAATACGGTTGAGTCTAGGTTTTCCGATGTCCCAGTCATTGAGTGCACAACTGAGCTGGGTTGTGGAGGTTGTCCTTCCACTGGATTATCAACGCTAGGTTGATTTACATTTACTTCTTCAGAGGGTTTCTTCCTCTGTTTCCTTTGTTGCTTGCGAGGAGCTGAATCCTGTTTTACATTTACTTGTTCAGAGGGTTTCTTTCCCTGTTTCCTTTGTTGCTTGCGAGGAGCTGAATCCTGTTTTATGGCCGTACTTCTCCCCCTCTTATTTTGAATAGGGGGTTGAGTGGTTTTTGTTGGTACCTCCACTCTTTCAGGCGCATTTATTGCAGGATTGTAGGATTTAGTGACACCTTTATAGTCAGTAAATGAATCTGGCAGATTATTTGCTATATGTTGCAAATTAATTATCTTCCGAACTTGAAGTTCAGTTTCTTGAGTACGTGGGTCAGAGGAGGAAATGCCTTGGGCATTCCAATCGATTTCCGGGCATTCTTTTTGGTACTTGATATCTCCCCCTAATGCCGGGAAATGGTCCTCATTAAAGATGCAATCAGCGTGACGGGCTGTGAATAGATCCCCTGTAAGGGGTTCAAGGTACTTGATTATTGACGGTGATTTGTACCCCACATAGATCCCCAGTTTCCTGTGTGGGCCCATGGATGTACGCTGCGGTGGTGAGATTGGCACATATGTGGCGCATCCAAATTTACGCAGATGAGAAATATTAGGTAGATTTCCACGTACTAATTGTAGAGGGGAAGTGCTGTGATATCCAGTTGGTCGCAATTGAATTAAGTCAGCAGCATGTAAAACTGCATGACCCCAACATGAAGTTGGTAAGTTGCAATTCATTAGCAAATGTCGTGCTATGAGCTTAATTCTCTTTATTAGAGATTCGGCCAAACCATTTTGAGTGTGGACATATGGGACCGAGTGCTGAACTTCAATTCCTAGTGCCATGCAATAATCATTGAAAGCTCGTGAAGAAAATTCAGCAGCATTGTCCATTCGAATTGATTTGATTCGATTCTCGGGATAATGAGCTTGTAATTTAATAACTTGTCTCATTATTTTGGCAAATGCATGGTTTCGTGTGGATAATAGACACACATGGGACCATCGTATAGATGCGTCTATGAGAACCATGAAATACCTAAAAGGTCCAGACAATGGTTGGATAGGACCACAAATATCACCTTGAATTCGTTCAAGGAATTGGAGTGGTTCCGCTTGGATTTTAAGACGAGAAGGTCTTAAAATGAGTTTCCCAGTAGCACATGCAGTGCACATGAAATCTGAAGATTGTGGGAATTTAGCTTCATTTAAGTCATGACCATTGGAATTGCAGATAATTTTTCTCATCATCCCGATACCAGGATGACCTAGGCGATCATGCCAAGTTTGAAATGCATTGACATTTTGAAAAAATTACCTTGTACGCAACATGTGCTATGGGTTTTATGTATGTGTAGTACAATCCTGATGATAAAGAAGGAATTTTCTCAAATATTTGTTTGCCATATCCGTTATCTTTGGTAAAGAGGAGATATTCCTCTTTGTTGTCCTCATGGGTTTCAATATGAAATCCATTTTTACGGATATCTCTGTAACCAATGAGGGTACGAGTTGAATCGGGATACAATAGAGCATCCTCAATTATAATTTGCGTACCCATAGGGAGGGTAAATATGGCACGTCATGTGCCAACAATTACCGCATCGCGTCCAACGATTGTTAAAATATTTCCATTTAACTTTTTGAGAGTTTGAAAATACTTTATTTCCCTAAGTATAGAGTTTGTGGTACCACTGTCCACAAGGCATATTTCCTCCTCCATTTGGATTGACTCCCGTAGAAATCTATATATTAAAATGTAGAATTTTCAGTGATGAAAATACTTCTATTGAATATATAGAATACATACAACTTTCTTAATATCAAAGTGCTGATACAATACATATTGTGCTTTACAATATAGGGTGATGACACCAACAACACTAATAATATGTTTGATACAATACATATTATTATTATTTTATTATAACAATCTGATGGATGTAAATAAATATATTATCTAAAGGAGTTGATTGACTAGTCAAAGTCCCCGAACACGTCGTTTGAGGCGTATTCTATCATCATGTTCTCCTTGTCCATGGAGTCCTGTGGTAGATGGAATTCTTTGGTGTTGCTTGGTGTTCCTTGAACATCTTGCGAACATCCCGCTTCCATGTTATTATCAGGTTGAAGATTGAAGTGAGCTTCATATCTTGCTCCTTGGGCATGTCCGTTACGTCCCATGGATTGCAGGTAGAGGTTTACCAGATGTCTTGGGGTGCGGCATTTCTTGGTGACATGCTTGTAGCATCCACATTTCTGGCAACGAATTGTCTTATCGAACTTGTTCTTTGTTTTGCCCTTCCCCTTATCTGAATTGTGTGGCTTGTTCTTCTTGTTGCGGTTGCGATTGAATTTACCCTTGAAGTTCTTGGTTTGGCCTTTAAATGAGCCATTGAACTTATTGTTTTTCTGAAAATTTGCATGTACTTCGGGGAGAGGGGCAGCCCCAACCGGGCGTTGATGACTATTCTTTAAAAGAAGTTCATCATGTTTCTCAGCCTGGAGGAGTACATGTATAAGTTCAGAATAAACTTGGTAATTCCTAGCACGATATTGTTGTTGTAGGATCCTGTCAGCAGGGAGCATAGTTGATAGAGTCTTTTCTATCTTCTCCAGTTCTGAAGGTTCCTTCTCGCAAAACCGCAATTTAGAACAAATCTTATGGACTTCATGGTTATAAGCTCCAACGGATTTGAAATCCTGGAGTCTTAAATGGGTCCATTCATGACTAGCTTCAGGCAGTATGACGGCCTTTTGCTGTTCATATCTTGTTTTAAGTGATTGCCACATATTGCTTGGAGATTCCTCCATCAAATATTCAGATTTCAAATCTGGGTGAATATGTTGCCTTATAAGGGCTAAGGCAGTATATTTTTGTTGCTCAGTTACTTGTGCATCTCCCTCCTGAGGAAGATTCTCAGGTGGTATGAGTGCACCTGCAATGCCACGGGATGAAAGACTAATCTTAACATCCATTGCCCATGTAGGATAGTTATGTCCGTCGAGCGCAAGCTCTTCAAAATCTTTAGCGGCCATGTTGTCCTACATGAATGAGAACCAGAGATTTGATTAATTTACATGTATGTAAATTAAAGTCATCTTGGTTGTGTTGTAATAAAATTTGCAAAATCTTGTAAACTCAAGTGAACACTTGGGTTTTAGTGTAGGCCTCAAATCATCTATCATAACACATTGTAGATAATCACCACATTTATGGAGTACATCTCTCAGCACCAAGAAGCATAGTCTGACCCAAGTCAGTAGATGCTTTTTTTTTCTTAGTACCTTATGTTATGATTTGATTTAAATATATGGGAGAGCACATTGAAGGTATCAATTCAGTTCGAATTAAGTCAATTTTGTGCTTTTAAGGCATTTTAGACTTAATTGATGGTAAATTGATATTTAATTTTGCATATCAATTCTTGCTCGTATTGAACCAAAATAGCTCAATTAAGATGAATCAATTTATTTGCAAGAAATTAAAATCTCAATTGCAAATAATGAACGTAATCTATTTCAACATGTGCACACATGGAAATATATTACATCACATATATTTTCAGGAATACTTAGTACTCTAACTGAAATAAATTACAGAAACTAATAAGCTGTAATTTACAGAATCTAAAACAGAGTTAAAACTACTGCTAGATCACTGGTAAGCTAAAACTGAAATACGTAATGTAATCTAGTTAGCCAGTGCACATGGACGGAGAGTTAGGCAGTAAGCGGTCCAACAGGCTTCTAGGCCATACGAGAGGATAAGGGAGGAGTGGACAACATATATTTCATTGCGTCAGTTCCTTATCCCCAAATCAACTCCCCCGTATCGACCATGCCAGAGCACCCGATTCCACGAAACACAGCCCAAGCGCCTCTGCGAGCTGCATCGGCTGCCTTCACCTGCGGACGGAGATGTTTCCGTCGCGGATGAACTCGCCGGAGGAGTCACCACGGGGGCGGGCGCCGGGCGCAACGCCGTCCGCGCGGTCGTTCGGGAGCTCGAGCGCGGCCGGGCTCCATGTCCCCGAGCGACGTGCCGCCGTCTGCGAGCCCCAGCGCGGCCGGGCTCCAACTGCCGGCGCGACGTTCGCTGCCGCTCGACGGCGGGATGCGAAGCGGCAGCCCGAGGGCGACGAGGTCGGCGACGAGAGCCACGGGGCGTGAGGGAGTCGGCGACCGCGGACTTGTATTGAAGAAGGCTAAGATGTTGCTTACCTTCTTAGTCGAGGCCTTCGATTCTATAATGTTCTTACCGATTAGCAATAGGGTGTATGCCTTGTTCTTCCAAGGATGGAGGCAGACGCCCGTGCGCTTCCTCTTTTGTTCTTTGATCTCGTTGTTCTCGAAATCGCTCAGATTGTCGAGCGTGCTGATAACGTGTTAGAACTCAGAGGATTGAGAGTGAAAACTTCTGTTTATTGCTTGTGGGCAAAGCCCTATTTATACAAGGATTTTGGGGTGCCTCCGAAGAGGTGCCTGTTACAAGAGACATGACTGTTTACAAGAGATGCAACTGCTGAGGGAGAGAGAGAAGAGGTGTCTATACACAAGAGACATGTCTGTACAGAAAGGGTGCTTTGGGCATACTAGTAACCGCCTAGAGCGGTTGTAATTTATTCCTAACACTCGTGTCTACTCCCTGGGGTGGTCTCCTGCAGATACGAGTACTAGGGCACACTCGTGGGAGGACCAAGATTGAGGTGCTTGAAATCAATGTCGAGAAGCACATGCTTGTCCAATTGAGTCCTGCCACGGCCTTCCAGGAGCACGTGGTGTTTGTTGGGTTGAATGAATCCGCTTGTTTGGATGCAAGTGAGTTTCCAGAGCTAAGACCCAATTGTGTGTATTTTACAAGATCACAAGAAGACAATTTTGGTCTCGGGGATGGAAGTGTTGTTTACGACTTGAAGAGCCAAACGTTCAAGGATATTTTCACAAGACCTAAACGTTCGGATCTTTTTCCACAGAAAGTCTGGTTCATTTCGAATGTCTGAAAGGCAAGAGATCTCATCAAATTCTGGTTGTTGTACTAAATTTGTTTTGTTATATTTGCTCAGCTTATATTAAATATTTGTCTTAGGAAACTTATAGTATTGTTCATTGTAGTACTCAGTCCAATCTATTTTGTGGCGATGTGCCGTTGTTGCTTTCCTGCTCCCTACATTTACTTGTCCATCATTCCCTGATAGGTACACAGAAATATATTTTTATAAAGAGTAGTTCACTAGTATTAAGTATAACCAAACTCTTCAAACTGCAATGTCAAGAGCTAGTCTAGATATATTCATATATAACCACATTACTGAAAATAAAGAAGGAAAAAGGAAAGAGAAACATACATCATCCACTACCATTTGGGATGATGCATGCTGGAGTTCGTTGTTGTTTTTAAGTCTGAGAGAGAGCGGACCCTAAAACACAGTTTACGGGCCTATTTCAAGGGCTTTGGTAGATGCTCGTAACAAAAAAAAATCATAAAGTAGAAAACGGTGTCTAGGTTGCTGTTAGAGTGAGCATAATATGAACTGTTTGGCTAATATTACTACAGCTGGGCCAATCAGAACGCTGAAATCCTGGTAACTTTTACACAGAAAATATTTTTGTTGGGCACCCAATTATACATAAGTTTCTTCTGAGATCAAGGACTAGTTGTTTGAATACAATAGCTCATTTTTGTTGAAGTATTCTTTTTGAAAGCCACAAAAAAAATTGTAACCTGTACTGCATTTGTGGAATACCTGCCGTAGTGTGCTTCTTCAGTGCTCCCTGTAGTCTAAAATTAGTGATCTCCACGGAATATCTGTCACCAACAAAAAGATCTATAACACCTAAATGATGACCTCTCTGTCTAGACCTTCCGCCAAAAAAAAATAACTCTATAGATCTAAATTCCGTTGATCTATGTGTTACTCTACAGTTGATACAGCAAATAAATGAATTAATGAAGCAGTACAACTTGTGTTACTACATGGCAATCCAATAATCCGCAAATGTGATAATACAATGAATGGTCAAAGAAAGACCTAAATATAAATCACACAATCATTTCCAGTTCCCTCGCGTAGCCAATGGTCTGGTTGATGACTGACACCGAGGGTATCTCCTTGCAGGGTTGGGACTCCTTCGCCTTCTGGAACATGACCAAGCCGTTCTTAACATCCCACTCAGGATGCTCCTGTTGAAAATGTGATGCTTAGAACATCACATACCTCACATCGAGACACAAAAAGGGCTAGGAAAATGGATTTACCTCTGTGATGTACTGTTGCAGTTCTTTGTCAGAGCTGAACATGAACATTTGTTTAGCATCGCTTATTGACAAGCAGTCGTATCCCTTCTCGCTGCATCCAGCTATTTCATCTCTGCGCGCGCAAAAAAATCACAGTGAGGAACCGAATAAAGAGTATAAGCCATCTGTTTCATCCGTAAATCGACAGATCAAACAAGGAGTGGTAGCAACAGAAACCCACTAACCTAACAGTTTTGGCAAGAAGGTCCATGAAGTATACGTATGTTTCATGCGGCACAGCTTGTCGAGCACTCAACACACGGTTGTAGGCGCCCTCCATAAAGGACTGCTCAAGCTCAACCCCGTGCTTGATGCAAATATTCTCCAGCGCTTTCGCGGGCAGAAGCTCTAGCTCAGTGTGGAACTCCGCGATTCTATTCTGGACCAATAGCCTCAGAAGATTAAGCCCCAAAACTGGGTACTCCTCCGGTGATGGAGGAATTATGCCGCTGAAAGCATCAGCATGATTTAGTATGACATAGCATGGTATGTATATGCCAAACAATAAATCCAGTATGTTCCGAGATATTAAGATATAGTATGTCAACATGTCTACATTTTATAACTAGTTATGAATGTTCTGGGAACTCATAAAGCAAACACCAAACGGAAATAAATGTGAAAGTAACACCCTAAGATGGTAAAAGCAAAGTCTTGCAAGGTACCAGTAGGCTAGGAACCTGAGAGTTCAATTCTAATCCAATCTGCATGTGCATGTCTACATTTTACAACTAGTTATGAACGTTCTGGGAACTCATAAAGCAAAACACCAAACAGAAATAAATGTGAAAGTAACTCCCTAAGATGGCAAAAACAAAGTCCAGTAAGCCAGGAACCTGAGAGTTCAATTCTAATCCAATCTGCATCTGCAACTTAACCGTGACTGACATAAATATATATTTCCAACTCATCCCCTGTTCCATATTCGACTGCCCAACTGAACCTAGCAAACTTAGCACATATAACTCAAGAAAGACTAACCCCCACATAAAGTATTTGGGTTTAACTCGTTTAGCAACTTGCACCCAAACAAAACCAGCAATACTTCTTTGGTTTAACCTTACCAAATGATAACACTATGGAAGACAGAAAAAGAACTGCAAAGTGGTAAGAAAGAAACTAACCATGTGTCCATGTAATAAGGCTTGAGCTGGCAGAAGTCCCTTTCAAATGCATCTTGGTCTTCCATTTTCACACTCAAAACAACTGCATGCTCATAGATTTCCCCTGAAAGTTTTTGGTTAATTTAGTAGTTGCTCTGTTAAGGATAATTGGAAGAACAGAGTATCTCTAAATAGCTGGATCATGACAAATAAAGACACATATTATTCTCAGAAAACAGGACATGTTACATCAATCAACATGACCCGTTCATGCATGGACATAATCAGCAATCACTTTCGTGAATCATATACTTCCTCCGTTCTTAGGTTTTTGCAAAAATGCATGTATTTAGATGCGTTTTAGTGCGTAGGTGCCCTCATTTCGGTCCGTACCTAGTCCACATTGTAAAGCACCTTATAATAGTAAACGGAGGGAGTAACATAATACTATCTGAATGGCCAAATCTTATCACGAAATAAAAACATCCAAAGCAGCATTCGCAGGGTCATGTGGAAAAAGAGTAATATAAACTGAGACTTCACAAGTTCACATTATCACAACTCACAAGAATCACTAGTGTCAGTCCTAGCCTCCTAAGATGTAATCATATTCAAACCATCTATAATCCATATGGCACAGACCTTTCAATTTGAACTCCTAAAGTTAAACTGCCTAACCAAAACAAATCAGGCCCAGTATTAGGTCTGCAAAGATCGCCCACTAGACCCTCAAGGTAGCCCCATGAAGCTACTAAACACATCAGCTTTTACAGAACAACACACGAGAATGGCAATTTAACTGAACCTGGTCAAGTAGATTTTCAGAAGGAGTCAGCAATAATCATACGTGACCACAATCTCAGACAGCATTACAGTAACCAGACAACCACAGCATATCGCAACAAGGAATACCAACAGGACACAAAGTATACAGAAAGCATCATCGCAACTTCAACACCTGATAAAGTGCACATAATTTACCCAAAGCAAAGATATCTTACTCGCAAGTTTGAGCTCCTCCACGGCATTCGGCGTCTGCTGAAACGATGGAGGAAGGCTGGGAAACTTGGTGAGGAGGACCTGCGAAAAAGAGGAATCTTGACATGTCAACTCACAAAAAATCAAGATTGCTCCAGGGAAATCACGGACGCAAATTCAATCAAAAGACAGAACCTGAAAAAATTCGAAATTTGAAAACCCCCGACGGGTAGGCGAAGAAGGGAAGGGCGCACCTTGAGCTCCGAGAGGAGATTGGAGCAGACGTCGAGATCGCTGCGGACGTAGGCCGCCTTGAAGCGAGCGAAGAGCTGGGTCACCTCCACCAGCTTTGGATCCATCGGCTGGCGGCGCTGGAGCTTCACTCTCTACCGGGGATTCGATTCAACGGAGCCGACGACTTGTATTGGATCCTCTGGGGCGGGAGAGAGCGAGGTAGAAGGGGATTTTGTTGGGAATTAGGGTCGAGTTCAGTTCGTCCGCTGCGTGGGAACTTTCTTTTGCGAGGGTGCGGCCGTGCGGGGAACTCTTCTTCTCCAAGAAGAGGGCGTATACTCCTTCCTCTAGACCACTCGGTCTCCTCCAGCACGCCCTGATCTCCGGTCTCCACTCTCCACTCACAAATCAAAACACACCTCGACAGGAGATAGGAATTTTAAGAAATGAAAACATATGAATCTGCCCTGTAGCCATGACATAAATTCGAATTCCAACCTGAAAAAAAAATGGTGTTCTTAAGGATAATGGGTCAAATTCATAGTTAAGATTGATTTCTACTATTTTTTCGTTTGTTGATCAGTGAGATATGGTAGACCCATGGTGTGGTATTTTTAAACAAATCTAGCCCTTTCGCAAAATTAATGCCTCATCTAACCCCTCAGTAAAACTGTTCGAAATCTGACCTCTAGTTCAACATCAATTAATATGGAGCCGAAGTAGTTCAGGTCGGCCTCAAATATCTCCGACGCAGAAGCAGGGTTGGCATCTTAGGAATTTTGCCAAAAGGTGGTCGGCGTCATGCTCCTTGGTGTCGAGCTAGTCGACCATTTTTTTGGTCAAATTTTGTGGAACTGAGTCAAATTTACTTGGCGCCGACCTAAATGGTTTCGACTCCATTCTCATTGGCGCCGAACTGAGTGGTCAGATCTTGAAATAGTTTTGTCAAGAGATTTACATGAGGGATTAGTTTAAACAAAAGGCCAGATTTGCCAAAAAAAATACCACTATGTGTACATGTAGTTAATATCAGCATTATGCACTACTTTTGTTGTCTCTATTTCAGACTGGGGTACCTACATGTGGGAGCACCGGATTTTGATTGTTTGCAATGGGTTGCTCTAGGTATACTGATTTTGTTGTGTCACCTATTATCCACCTCGGGTTGTTTTATGGTTAGATGGGCTGTGCATTTTTTGGAGTATATTGTTTAATTCTAATTAAAGAGATTTTTTAGGATTTAAAAAAAGCTTGTTCAAGAGTTCAGGATAAAAAGTGGACTTTCTTTTCGTAAAAATGAAACTCCCTCTAATTTGAAAAGAGCGTCGATATATAAAATTTATACTAAATCATTGATATTATTTTTAGATAAGAGGAAGTATATATGCTCCATTGCCCAACGATACAATTTACAGATAGATATAAGCAAAACATCTTTGTCGAAGAAAAACTGAGACGAGAAAGACGACAAGTGCACCTGAGAATTCGTAGACGGCGGACTGCTTGCTGACACTGACACGCGGGCCCACCTCTTCGTCGAGCACGCAACGCGACTCCTTGCCTCGTTATCTCAGCGAGCACCCACGCGTCGCTCCCACGCTCGCAGCCTCTTCTCTCTCCTCCCCAATGGCCACCGTCCCCGCCGCTCTCCCTCTCCGGGCCACAGCCTGCGCGGGCCCCGCGCCGTTCCGGCTGTCCTCCGGCGCCGGGGCGCGGTTCCCGGGCCGCCCGGAGCAGCGCAGACTGGTTGCGGGAGGCTGCCGCCCTCGGGAATCGGCAGGGTTCCGGGTGGAGGCTCTCTTCGGCGGCGGAGGAGGCGGGCCGAAGGAGCCCATGGCGCCTCCGTACAATGTCCTCATCACTGGCTCCACCAAAGGTGATGTCTTTGTTTTTTTCTTCGCTCCATCTTCGTGTTGCCTGATGCTTGGTTTACACTGAATAATTGGATTGTAGTGATCTGAACGTTGTGTAGCATGGCAATTAGCAGGACAACTGTTAAGTGGAAGGTGCCGATTCGTCAATTACTAGCACATGTGACTTATTTAATCTGACTGAGAATGACTTCGGGCATAATGAATGGATGCTATCTTACTCTTTTTAACTGAATCAATAGAGGTTGATCTTGAAACTGTGCAGGACTGATTTGATATTCTATTGTGATCAGAAACACTTTGATAAAACAATAATAGAGGCATATATCACCTGTGGAATTGGCTTCAGTTAACATTTGTTCTTACCCTGTAACCTCTGTACGTTCTTGGACAGGTATAGGATATGCACTGGCAAAGAAATTTCTGAAGGCTGGTGATAATGTTGTAATCTGCTCAAGATCAGGTTAGTGAGAACTGGTTTTAATTGTTACTATAAGTGTTTTCATAACAAAACTAATAACTAGAGAATAAAATGCATGGCAAATTGATCTTGAGCACCTTAGATCACTGAGCTGTCAAAAAGGGTTTTCATTTTTTCTTATATAAAATACAAACAATTAAATGTTTCAATGTTCTTGAGACAGTTTTAGAATGAGATGGAAAACATGCAGGTTACAATTGATACTAGTTTAGTCTTCCCTTGACATGCAGTCTATCCTCTACAGCTGAAAGGGTAGAATCTGCAGCCGCTGACTTGAAAAAGGAATTTGGAGAGCAGCATGTGTGGGTACCTACTTCTGAGCTACTTGGTTCTTATATCGTCATTGAAGTTTTATTCATAAAATCATGTCTGTTACTTCAAAATATTGCTACAGCGCAACACATTTAGTTTCATAGTCTCAGTTGTCGCCCTTTGTATCATCACAGGGAACTGTCTGTGATGTTAGAGAAGGAAAGGATGTAAAGGAACTTGTGGAATTTGCACGTGACAAGCTGGGTTATATCGATATTTGGGTAAGTAGCGACCCCTCCCTCACCAAATGTTTACACATGGACTTTTATTCCGCTTCGTAATTTTTTGCGGTACAACTATGTCAACGGCTATCTGAAAACTGCAAAAAAAACTACCTGAAATGACACTGATGCTCACTGCATAATCCATATTTGATAGTTTGGTATGCAATTGTGTATGTAATACCACTGTCCAATCTGCATTGGTTTGCCTGAAGTTTTATATATCTGCTTTACGTAAATGTTTAAACTTAATGCATTTAATTGAAAGGTTCTGTTATGTCATAAAAGAACTGGCATTTCTTATGAGTTACTTCCTTTGGTGCAGATTAACAATGCCGGATCAAATGCATATAGTTTCAAACCGTTGGTGGAAACCTCTGATGAGGCTCTCATGTAATTCTTAGTCTCTATACTGGCAAGGCTTGGACAAGAACGCCTTTATTCAGTTGTACTTTCAAGTGCCAATGATTATCGACTTTTTTGTTTGATTTTATAGCGAGGTGATCACCACTAATACTCTTGGATTGATGCTATGTTGTCGTGAGGTATTAATTTCCAAATCCATATTAGCTTTTTGTCGTATATTATGATAACTGTAAAGAATCATTTCGCCAACATTCATCGTCTTGCCATCTTACTCATAGGCAATAAATATGATGTGGAGCCAACCTCGAGGTGGTCACATATTTAACATTGATGGTGCTGGCTCTGATGGAAGGCCAACCCCAAGGTAGCATATCTGTTTGTTCTGCTGTATGGTAGTTGTGGATGCTTGTTCTTTTAATGCTGATAAGAGTATCTCCTTTCGTCCCTCTCACATGAGCGTGTGTTGTACTTGACTTACTGAATTTGCACAGCCGTATGACAAAACATAATACTAAAGAGACAAACTCTATCATCTTTTGATGAATCGTTAGTCTTGAAATCTAGGTAATAAAGAATTTATGATTGATAATCACCAGGTTTGCTGCTTATGGTGCAACAAAGAGAAGTGTGGTGCACCTTACGAAGTCTCTGCAGGTAAACATAATATCTGTGGTGATTCAATCTGAAATAATTAGCTTCTCTTCAAACATTTGCAGTTAAGCATTCAGAAATGATGAACTGTTTTCTGCAATGTAACTTCATGCAATTGCTGATTGCCTTAGAGGTACAATCGTTCAACGGTACGCTGTGGTAACTACTTTTTATCAAAATCAAAGACATAGGAAATGCCCAAATAATTACCCATCAGTTGTTACAGCAAACTACTTTCTGGGACAATGCGAAGCTGTAATCATCCATAGAAATAGGAGATGCTGTCCACTTGAACTTGAGGTTTTGACCCTTTTTTAAGGTAAAGGTTTTGATCCTTAAGGTTTTCTTCTAGAATAACATCATGTAAGTCTTTAAAGGCATGAATTTTATGAAGAACTCATATTACCTTTACATTTATTGCCCTTCCTTTTGCATTTTTTGTCCAAGGTAGTGTTAGTGTCAACTTAGCCTTATCAGAAATCATGTCGAGAAATAACATGATTCTAATTGCAGGCTGAGTTGCAGATGAATGAAGTGAATAATGTCGTGGTGCACAATTTATCGGTACATAGCTCCACTCTTTATTTCAGTATCTTTTATAATCTAAACTCCCTAAT
Source organism: Dactylis glomerata (assembly GCA_007115705.1). Lineage (NCBI taxonomy): Eukaryota > Viridiplantae > Streptophyta > Magnoliopsida > Poales > Poaceae > Dactylis > Dactylis glomerata. The sequence continues at coordinate 14,604,147 of QXEO01000247.1, forward strand.
TATCATCTTCCATAAAGATTATTAAACATAGGTGTGATTTATCTAGTTTGTGTAAGGTTGTGAGGATTGGGCCATGGAATATGTGCATAAGTAAATTGCTTTTTGGCTCTGAGATGTTAAGAACTCTTAAAGGAGAATTATTCACTATTACTAAATACTTAACCTGTTTTTGCAGCCTGGCATGGTCACTACTGAGCTTCTTATGTCTGGTGCTACCACAAAGCAAGTAAGAGATAAATATTCTCTCATTCTTTTTTACCATTATTGAATCAGATAATTCATGGTTACTAAATATTGTGAACTTTACTGATGGCAGGCAAAGTTTTTCATCAATATATTGGCTGAACCTCCTGAAGTGGTGAGAGCTCCGCCATTGTTCCTTTTTATTCAGAACATTCCTGAAAATTGTAATATGTCAGTTGTCAAAGGGCCAAGTTAACCTTATATATTACTTGCATTAACGAAGTTCAAAATTTGTAATGTGTAGTCGGTTCGATCATGCATACCTTTACATTGTCGACTTTTTCATATGATCTTTGCAAGGCAAACATGCTTTATTCATCTGTTAGGTTCAGTGAGAATACACATTGACAGTTAACAAATGTGTTGATCTAAAAAAAGCTGATATAATGACATAATATAAATTGAGAAAATTGTCTTTCATAGTCATTTACTCCATGACAGCCATGGTTTCTTTGTACACCGAAGGAGATCTATGTTCATTTTGAGATTATTATATACTACTGATTACCTTTAATGTTATCTATGTACACTTTCGGTTCAGATTTTGCTTGATAACATGGATAAAACAATAATCATTTTGATTCGCTGTTATATGATAGGTTGCAGATTACCTTGTTCCAAACATCAGAGCAATCCCCACCAACCAATCCATGAAGCCGACTTACATTCGCTTTCTTACAGGCTTGAGAGCCTACTCAAGAATATTTTCAGTAAGAACTCCCTGAAACCTGGGGACTGTCTTCTATTATTCTTTGACATTCCCAACTAATGTCAATTTGCTGTAATAATCATTCACCCTGATTACATTTGCAGAGACTTGCCTTTGGTGCTCGTAGGAACAAGTATGTCGCCGAGGATTAGTTAGCTACTGCCATCTTCCAACCCAGAAGAAATTAGGAATATTCTTGTTATCATTTTTTTAGAAGTCCATTCTTTTCCTGTAAAATTAGGATGTATCATCGATGGCATCTCTAAAACACAGCGATGTACTCCTCTTATATACAGACGTGTACTTTGATTATCTCATCAATATAGTTGTTTTCGACTGAATCACTTTGAGATCATGTGGTTTATTTGTTCCCTTATTATCTAGAATACAAGTGTGACAAAACTTGCATTTCCATGAGCCCATGATGCATCTATGCACCTACACATTAAGGCTGAACCCAATTTTTCTTTGTTACTTCCCAGAACTTCTGGAGTCTTGCCTACCTTTCCTGTTGGGGCATGTTTTCCCTGCATTGTAAAATTTTAAGCATCTATGATAGATAGATTTATTGATGTTTGTACAATATAATTTATCTTCATTGAAAGGCATGCGGATAGCATTGCAATGATAGGACATTCTCATGCACTCTTGCTTCTAGGTGTTGGTAGCATTGCCAGCATAGGACTTTGATCACACCTCACACATCCAGTTTGTCTGATAAGTTGAGCTCAACACTTCATTATTGCACCTAAATTGTCATCGCAGTTCTTAGCTTCTTATCTGTCCCATTTATGACCCCTTTTTGTAAATGTGATGTGCACCATTCATGGATTTGGTGGAGTCTGCATGTGCTATGGAAACAGCACCTCGTGAGTCATGACAATATCAATGATAAATCTAGGTAATCACTCTTCTTGCTTCCTTATCATTTTCGGAAATTCTTACTTTTCTGCCAACCTTCCTGCCTATGCAAACCATTTGTGATGAATTATGTTAATTTGGTAGAATGTAGGATTGTAGGTACACAAAACTAGTACAGTATCTCTAGTCTTTTACAAGAACTGTATAAAAGGGTGGCTGGCTTGATAGAAAAGGATACCATCACTCACTCTTCTTGCTAAAAGATAGGACATACGCTCTCAGTTTGTTTTGCTTCCGCGCATACACTGGTACCAGCATTTTTAACGAGTTTAAGTTTCTCTTATGCTGTTTTTGTGCATTCTTTTTCTAGTATAGGATGCTAGAGAATTGATGTGCTGCTTGATCTCCTATTTGTATTTGGAAAAAAATTGGTATCTGTATGCGCATATGCCCACTTTAACTAAATTTTATGGGATTATGTCTCTTTTAGTTACATAAGCTGATGTATCATCCTTTTTCAGCAGTCTGCAACGCCTTCGTTCTTAAAAGAAGTGAGTTGCACAAAACAACTGTTTGACTTCCTTGATCTTTACTGACACGTGGTGAGCTTGATTTGCAGAATGATGTCCAAAAACAAGGCAACACAAAACAGTGATGTTCCTTACATATCGAGCATACTGGCTTGTCGCATTCTCAGTGCAATGCAGCCGAAAAGGAGTTTACTCCGCTGGACTGATGATCTCCATAAGATCTTCGTGGAAGCTGTAGCGCATCAAGGAGGTCCCTATGGTTTGGTTCCTTGAACTTTGAGCCTACAATGTCAAACCACTCACTGTTTGTTCTGTTGGTCTGAAATTTCTTGATAAAACTGATGCTGTGTTATTCAACTCTTTAGAGGCAAAGCCAACTGCGGTGAAGAAGACAATGGAAGCTATGGGAGTCACAGGCCTCACAATCTGGAACATAAAAAGCCACCTCCAAGTAATACGGCCCTGCCCTTTTGGAGCTTTTCACCAGATACTCTGAGCGTTCCTGTTCTGCAGTGCAGGATTTGAATACACTTCGCTTATTCTTGTGTGCCAGAGATACAGGGAGAAGTGTGCTTTCGGAGGTCAACCTCCTCAGGATGTTCTAGGTGCTGCATCACCAATCATGGCAGGACATGATCTGTATGATTCCTTGATGCAATCAGATTGTTGGATCTGCATTCTTTCCTGTTGTGTTCTTTCTTAGAACACTGACTGATTGATTGTGGTGCTGGTGCACAAGTTCTGAAACATGTTCTGATGTGCAGGACATCTCCGAGTGAGATGATGATGGACAACGGCCCAGCTATGCGTATGACTGAAATGGAGGTATGAATGATTTCTTCAACTGAAATATGGAAATTACTCGTCATTTGTTTGTAATCGAAGCTGTGTTCCTTGTGATTTAGATGGTGGACTATTTGCTTATGGATGACACGGAGGTACATCTTTCTTCGCATACCTCCAAAATGCACTTGATCTATGTGAAGGTGTGATGACAACTGACTATCTATGCTGCCTCTTGCAGATGGCGGAGAACCTTTTTTCTGCAGACGAGGTGCAGGTACATTTAAATCATGTTTACCATCTCGACTGGTCATTGTTACCCTCACATAAACAAATCTTTAGATGCTGACACACGATAACACTTGCTACTGTTATGTAAAAAAAATGATGCAGATGATGGAGAATGAATTGATGAATGAAATCCAAGCGCCACCAGGTTCTCGAAAAGAAGTCCAGGCACCACCAGGTTCTCGAAAAGAAGTCCAGGCACCACCATTTTCTTTCTAAGGTGCATGAACAGGCACATATTCGTAATAAATTTGGCAACAAGAAAAATGGCAGCAATTCTATTGTGTTGCTGATATTCTCTATTGGGTCTGCAGCCGATCAAGCACGACTCTTGCTCAGTACAATTTCATGGGAGTGCCAAGTAATGAGAGGAGCATTTGTCCAGTTATCCTTCCTTACAGAAATAAGTTCAGGCCTTCGTTTCTTCAAAGTTTAAATAGGCTCAGGCCTTAGTTTCCTCAAAGCTTCGAAGTAGTAGGGCAAATTGTTTTGTGTTGCCAAAGAGAGGAAAGTCCTTAACTGAAGATAGTTCACTTGCCAACAGTTTCATCATTGACTTGGTTGGGGTGCGCCGGGCCAGGGCAGTAATGCAACGCCCAGGCGACACGTGAGGGCCCCAGTGGCAAGCCACTATGGTGGACCCTCCCCCAGAAAAAATAAATTTAATATCGTTGTGGGCACATGGCCCACATATCAGATATTAAACTGATAAGAACAGATACTACACTTGATCTTAGCCAAAAGGCCGAGAAAGGTATGAGTTGCAAGCCAGGCACCCCCCTCCATCTTATAGCACGGCCGCGCTGGGTTTCCTGCTTCGCTCCGCGAGGTGGGACTAAACAAACGAGCCAGCTGCTCCTCTCCTCGTGGCGCAGGACAGAGTTTCGGGGACGCGGTCGAGGTAACTGGGCTTTTGGTTTCAGCAGGGCCCATGAGCTGCGAACACTGCGTGATGACGGGCCCCCATGTTCTTCTAGTCCATGATTCCCCAAGTGCGATTGTATGGAGTATGTAACACTGGGAAATATACAAGGTTCCAGTTTGTTCGTATGTGTATCGAAAGAATATCAAGACAAAACAGTCAACCTATCCATGCAAAATTAAGATTGGATTTGTAAGCAAAGAAACCATGCACAATTGACCACTAATCCATGTAAGTACTCATAATTAATCAAGAAAAAGGCCAAAGTATGCGTAGGAACAGAAGCACTTACACGAGTTGAGGGCACACACCATTTTATGTAATGAAGGAACAAGGTCGACCGTGCTAAAAAAAGGTGTTAATACATGTTTTAGCTCATATGTAATTATTATTGTTTGGAACCTGAAGGAAATAAAGTACATTTGCGCCAGGTAAGATTAGTTGGCGTCCTTGTTTGGAACAAGCGGTAAGTCCAGGAAATGATCCACAAACTCGTGCGTTTTTTAGTAGGAAGGTTGCATTTACTGCCCAGCTAGCTAGTACGCTTTGCCTGGTAAGCTTCCATATAGTATGTGCCTATAAAAGAACCGCAAACTCCGCACTTGCTCAACTATCACTTACATTACCAACTCGTAACTGTAATTTCTCCCGATAGATGGCAAATGCTCGACGCTCAATTCTTGTGTGTAAGATAGAACGACATAGGTATGTGAGGCATCGGGAGTTCTTAACATGCTGTGATAAAAGATGCTGCTCCTGCATAGATTATTCAGTGAAGGCGGAGGCAGACCAATTGTCAAGTTGAAGCATGCGAAGTGTATTCTGCACTGGACTGGAGCACTTCATGTGCAAAAGAACCAGCGGGATGAACTCACCGATTGTACAAGTTAGAAAGGGCACACACTATTTAGGGTGTGATTGGTTGCTCGCACCAATTTTTTGGCCCCCGAGGGGAGGCGCTGGGGGGCTAGGATAGCATCGAGCGGGCCAAAAACAGCTTGGCCGTTTTGTTTGGTTGCCCACAAGGGATTTCGCTGTCTCTGCGTGCCAATTTTGGCTCATTTATTTGGATGCCTCAAACTGATTTTGTAGCCCATCAGATGCAATGTCAAGCTGTTTGGTTAACCATCTTAGTGTTCTAACAGTTACCCATTTTAAACTTTGGTGAGGTTACCATAACATGCGATCATACACCGCCTACTTGAAAAATAAGAGCCTCGCGATCACCACCAGCAATACAACGATGATAAAATCTCTAAAACTGTGTTCGCCATGGTGAGGCATTGCTTCAACAGCCATTGATTGGAGAGACATGGCTTGAGTAGGCATACCTTGAACAGGCAGGGCTTGAAGGGTCATTCCTTGAGCAGGGAGTGCTTGAACAGTCATACCTTGATGCGCAATTTGAGGCTGCTCGGAACACTCCCAACCTGCACGTCCACAACCTTCTCGGCCAGGGGAGGCTGCGAATCAGCGACAAACGAAGGGATATGGGACTCCTCAAAGGGCACTAGAGCCTGGCTAAGGAAGTCATGGCACAACGAGTCCTACATTGCCGCACAATGTACAAGGTAGTGTAATGATAGTACGCATACGAAGAAGCAGATCATGACTACAAGCCTACATGAACAAATACTAGGCATACAAAGAACAAGAAGCTTACACATTCCAAGATCTTTGCTACACATACGAATAGTCACAGATCAACGAATCTAAGCTTACAAATGCCAAGATCTTTGCTACACATGCTAATAGTCAAAGATCAACGAATCTAAGCTTACCCATGTCAAGATCTTTGCTACAAGCCGACATTAGGGACAGATCTAAGCAAAATAAGTCACAGATCTAACCCTAAGAACATGAATGTGCTTGAGATGTCATGGTGTTGGTACTTACAGTCATGGCTGGAGGTGGACGGAGGTAAATCCTTGTCGAAGAAGTGGTCGGAGTAGCCCAACCGTTGTTGCCGCCGTCGCCATCGCCGCCAACATAGCCTACTTACCTTCCTTGTGCGCGGGAGAAGAGAGCTCAAAGAGGGGAAATGGCATTTTTGAACTCGGTGGTGAGAGGAGGGGGTAGAAATAGAGGGGTCGGTCTCGACGGGAGGTGACGAAATCCTCACGCCCCCTTTTTTGCTTGCACATGGGAGCTCACGTCAACCTTATCCTTTGAGTACCAACAAATTTGGCAAATACATTACCAACCTTATCCTTGCAAAGTGAATATACATCCTCAGTTATGATAGGTTTGGATGAGTTACCACTAGTGCATGAAGAAGATAGGTGACCCTTCTCATGGCATATGTAGCAAATTCTTTTCTTTACCTTCTTCTCACTTGATTTCTCCATAAGGGGAGCATTAGCTTGATTTTTCTTGGGAAGTGACCTTTCTTCAACTCGAGGTTGAGCATGGCCTTGAACTTGAGCCGCTTCCCTTGTTGCTTCTCACTAAGAGGCTTCTTCTTTAAAGGACAAGATCTAACATGGTGCCCTTCAATTTCGCACTTGAAGCAAACAACCTTGGCCAAATTCTTGACTTGTTCTTGGCCTTTCTTCTTCTTCTTGAATATTTTGGACCTCTTCTTGTTATTAGAGATAAATCCAAGTCCACTCTTGTTATTGGGGGATTTTTGCACACTCAAGATCTTGTTGAATGTGGACTTCCCTTCATGACGATTTTCCAAGTCTTTCTTCAATGAATTAACTTGGGCCTTGAGCTCTTTGATTTCCACTACATGGTTAGTGACAACACAAGTATTAGAGGAAGTAGGCGCTTCATTGTTAGAGCAACAAGGCAAGGAAAGTAATTCATCACAAGATGTAGCAATATTATGAGTGGATTAATTACTAGGACTAGCACATGGCAATATGGCATTTTGAGAATTGGTCCAAATGTCCACATGAGGCTCACAAGATGTTACCTTTGTAGATATAGCCTCATGAGCTAACTTTAGGCGAGCATGGGACACTAGAAGATCCTTGATACGTCTCAAACGTATCTATAATTTTTGATGCTCCATGCTTATTTATACACCATTTGCTTTGTGTTTTGTTACACTTCGTGGCATTTTTATGCATTTTCTGGAACTAACCTACTAACGAGACACCACAGTGCCAGTTCCCTATTTTCTACAGTTTTTGTGTTTCAGAAAAGCTACACAGGAAATATTCTCGGAATTGGACGAAACAAAAGCCGAACCTACTATTTTTACCGAAGCTTCGCGAAGACCGAAGATGAGACGGAGGGGGCCAAAGGCCGGCCACAGGCCGGCCACACCCTAGGGTGGCGTGGCCCAGGCCCTGGCCGCGCCACCAGGGGGTGAGACCGCCTGGTCCACCTCCTGACGCCGCCCTTCCGCCTATATATTTCCCTCGATGGGAAAAACCTAAAGACCTGATCAATTTTCCTTGAAACATACTGCAAGCCGCCGCCGTCATCGACGCGAGATCGGGAGGATCTAGGAGCTCTTCCCGGCACCCTGTCGGAGAGGGGAATCCCTACCGGAGGCCTTCTCCACCACCATGGTCGCCTTCGGAGTGATGTGTGAGTAGTCTACCTTGGACTACGGGTCCATAGCAGTAGCTAGATGGTCGTCTTCTCCACCATGTGCTTCATGTTTAGATCTTGTGAGCTGCCCTACATGATCAAGATCATCTTTATGTAATTCCACATGTTGTGTTTGTTGGGATCCGATGAGTATTGGTAATATGTGATGCAGGCAGATAACCACCCAGTTGGGAACCCCAAGAGGAAGGTATGATGATCACAGTAGCAAGTCTTCCCTGAGTAAGAAACCGAGGTTTATCGAACCAGTAGGAAAAAGCCAAACTTTAGAAGGTGATGCCTGCTAGCTTCGCGATAGCTCTGGACAATTTATAAGGCGCCTCGTCCAGGGCTTTGCTTTGCACCAGCAACAATGTGGAACCTGCACACAACACAACCAAGAACTTTGCTCCCAACTTACGATGAGGTTGTCAATCTCACCGGTTTGCTGTAAACAAAAGATTGAGCGTATCGAGTGGAAAGCAATATTAATATGCGAGAAAGTAAACAGTGCGAGTAAAAGTAAACAGTAATAGCAATATAAAGGAAATTGGACCAGGGTCCATAGTTCACTAGTGGTGTCTCTCCATAAGATAAATAATGATATGCTGGGTAAACAAATTACAGTTGGGCAATTGATAGAATAAAGATAACGTGCATATGTCATGAGGATCACTATAAGATTTACTCTGGGCATTACAACAAAATACATAGACCGCCATCCAGCTACATCTATGACTAATAATCCACTCACGGGAAATCATCCGAGGACCCCTTGAGTATTAAGTTGCAAACAACAGATAACTGCATTAAGCAAAGTGTGTAATGTAAACAAAGCAAATGTCCTTGAACACAAGATTGTTGTTTTCTCCCTAGTGGCAATAGCACATCTACAACCTTAGAGGTTTCTGTCACTCCCCCAGATTAAGTAGAGGCATGAACCCAACTATCGAGCATAAATACCCCCTCTTGGAGTCACAAGTATCTACTTGGCCAAGATAGCTACTAACAACGGAGAGCATGCAAGATCATAAACAACATAGAGATAACAAAAGATAAAATTCAGAACATCAACTTAACATAACACCAATATTTATCGGATCCCAACAAACACAACATGTAGAATTACATAAAGATGATCTCGATCATGTAGGGCAGCTCATGATATCTAAACATGAAGCACATGGTGGAGAAGACAACCATCTAGCTACTGCTATGGACCCATAGTCGAAGGTAGACTACTCACTCATCGCGCCGGAGAAAAGCATGGCGATGAAGAAGACCTCCGGTGGCGATTCACCTCTCCGGCAGGGTGCCGGGAAGAGCTTCTGGACCCTCCTGATCTCGGGTCGACGACGGCGGTGGATCGCGGTGTGTTTTTGGAAAATTGATCGGGGCTTAGGGTTTTCCTGTCGAGGGGACTTTATAGGCGAAGGGGTGGCGTCAGGAGGTGGGCCAGGTGGCCTCACCACCAGGGGGCGCGGGTCAGGGGCTGGCCGCGCCGCCCTATGGTGTGGCTGGCCCGTGGCCCCCCTCCGTCTCCTCTTCGGTCTTCTGGAAGCATCGGTAAATATTAGGAGGTTCGGCTTTTATTTCGTCCAATTCTGAGAATATTTCCTGTGTAACTTTTCTGAAACACAAAAACAGCAAAAAACAGGGAACTGGCACTGTGGCATCTTATTAATAGGTTAGTTCCGAAAAATGCATAAAAATGCCACGAAGTGTAACTAAACACTAAGCAAATGGTGTAAGAACAAGCATGGAGCATCAAAAATTATAGATACGTTTGAGACGTATCAAGCATCCCCAATCTTAACTCTTGCTCGTCCTCGAGTAGGTGAGTGATAACAAAAGAATAATTTTTGAGGTGACATGCACCATCACAATCTTGATCATCTAAGTAAGCATTGAGTGCTGGGATCAAAAGAACTTAAAACATGGGCATGAAAGACATAATCTTGATAGAAGAAACTTAGCAACCATGTTATAACATAAAAGAGAACACAAACAAAAGATCATGAAAATGAAACAATAAAAGTCAAACGTGTGTTCAAATCATATGGAAAAACATAACAAATGGTTTTCAGCTTATCCTTCATGGAATAGCAAAACATAAGTGCATAGGACACCTTCAAGTTTAAGAGGGCGACTAGATACAAATAATTTAAGAACAAGTGAAACCAAAATCATGAATCAATCAATGATAAACTTTGGGACTATGCGCATTAAACTCAGAATGAAAACTATGCTCTCTTAGAAGGTGCATAAAGGTAGAAGGTGGTGACTCAACATAAAAGTAAAAGAAAGGCCCTTCGCAGAGGGAAGCAGTGATTGCAAGTTTTATAAACCTTCAAAAATTATGGTACTTACTAGCTTTGAGCTCTCATTGCCCCCATCATAGGCATCTTGAATGGTAAAAGTTAATGCGAGTACAATTATGAAGCATATGCTTGACAAATCATAAGTTAAAAACCTCGTGTCCCGTAAAGTACGAATACCCAAACCTCATGCTACTCGACTTAGGGTCCCAAGCAAGCTCTTGTCATTGTAAGTATATGTGTATCATCGAGAACCGCCAACGGGGTACCTCTTGCCCGATGACATGGAACAAGCCCACATCAAAATGACAAGACAAACAGACAATGAACACCTCGGCATCTCTTTTGTTTACCATTGGTATAGTTTTTTATTTTGAGATGTGTCGTTGAATGTCCACTATGGGCATGCTGTAAATTTCCACCATGAATTATGCATGGCTTAGATTAGCGGCCCAGGCGTTTCTCTAACACATATAAAAACTCCATGATCCCGCAAGATTCCCAACTTGTTTCACATTGCGAGTATCCATAAACAAAAGATCACGATATCAACTCAAATAAGAAGTGCAATGTTGAAAGCTTACCCCATGACGGCATGGTTTGGCTAGTTTCCAACTTACAACTTGCAAGCATAACAACTCAACATAAGAGTGCCACAATGTCAAATTTTTAAAAGCGAGAAGAGTAAAGTGTGCCATCAGGTTCGTGAGAGCTTTACTGACTAATTTTCACATAACACCAAAAAGAGTTTAATTTGAAGGATAGATAAAAGCAAGTCAAATGTACTTGGAATAGCAAATTGCTAATAGGTATGTATGGTGGACACATTGGAATAACTTGGTTTTTGAGAGTTGGATGCACGAGTAGAGCTCATACTCGGTACAAAATGAGGGCTAGCAAAAGACTAGGAGCGACCAACTAAGAGAGCAATAACGGCCATAATCATGCATAGCGACAAAACATCACTAAAAGAAGCATAAAATGGCATCACAAGTCAAAAACCAAATGATCATAGAGGCTTATGGCGACTTTGTAAGAGTCAAACATGTTGTAAGCATGCGCCAAGTCAACCCAAATAAAGCATCAAGGAGAAGACCAAATAAATGCTTCCATATAATAAAAACAACGCATGATTTTTACAAAGGCTCATTAAGCAATCTCAGTCATTTGAGACAAGTCATGCTACAACAAATACTACAAAGCATACTATGAAAATGACATCAAGCATGGCGTGCAAAAGTCTAAGCCGCAGTCTAAACAAGCTCCTTTTTGTACCATTTTTTTTGCATGAAACTTTTTCTCTTTTCCAACACCATTCAAACCTTTTTGAAACAACTCTTTTGATGAATACCAACATGGACCAGAGGTCAAAATACACCTTGATGCAAAGATAAAACAAGATCTAAATAAAAATCAAGGCGAAAAACGAAAGCTAAACATAGTAGTAGAAAAAAAGAACACTCATTGAACGATAAGAGTGAAAAACGGAGTGTTCTTGGCAATGAAAAACAAAGTAAATCTCCTCCAAAAGAAATTTGTTGGGTTCCAACCATTTATTTCAGAAAACAAAACAAAAGAAAACTGAAAACTAAAGCAAAAACGCTCAAAGAAAAACGCATAGTGCATGAAGCAATAAAAATATAGTGTTGAAAGGTGACCTGATTTTTGCCAATGAAGAAGGGGTGCCTCGGGGGCATCCCCAAGCTTTGACGCTTGTACCTCTTGGATATTTCTTGGGGTGCGTGGGCGAGCTTGAGCTTTTGTCCATTCTTCACCTCATCTCATCATTCTCCAATCCCTACACTTGAAAACTTCCTTCATACAAAACTCAACACAATTCTATTAGCAACATTAGTGTAAGCATAATAATGAATCAACCCTTTTTTGGCTCATATTTCAACTCAAAAACACCACATATAAAGCATATACTACTGTAGCAACTTCCCCAAAAGTTCCGTGATTAAAAAAACTCAAAAAGAAAGCGATCGAGAGGCAAACACAAATAGTGGCAGAAATCTGTCAAAATAGAACAACTGACAAAGGTCGATTTTTTCGAGGACCTTTTGTTGCTCAAATCAAAAAGTGTAAAACTAATGAAATTTTTGATATAAACTGGGGCATATGCACAAGAAATCACAGGTAAAACAGATATTCTGAGAATTTTCACGAATTTTTACGGTGCAGCACCGAAATCTGTTTCGGGACAGCAACTTCCCCAAATATTACCTCACTCAAATTAGAGGTTTCTCTTGGCACAACAACGAAATAAAAATGATAAGGAGAGGTTATTACAGTAGTAATAACTTCCAAGACTCAAATAAAATAAAATAAACTGAAAGTAAAACAATGGGTTATCTCCCAAGAGTGCTTTTCTTTAACGCCTTTGAGCTAGGCGCATGATACGTCTCCAACGTATCTATAATTTTTGGTGCTCCATGCTTGTTTTTACACCATTTGCCTATTGTTTCGTTACATTTCGTGGCACTTTTATGCATTTTCCGGAACTAACCTACTAACGAGTTGCCACAGTGCCAGTTCCCTGTTTTCTGCTGTTTTTGTGTTTCAGAAGTGATACACAGGAAATATTCTCGGAATTGGACGAAACAAGTTCCTGAAGTCTTATTTTACCCGGAAGCTTCCAGAGATCCAAAGGAGAGAAGGAGAGGGGCCACCAGGGGCCCACACACCAGGGTGGCGGGGCTAGCCCCTGGCCCGCGCCACCATGGTGTGAGGCCACCTGGCCCCTCCTCTGACATCGCCCCTTCGCCTATAAAGACCCCCCGACGGAAAAAACCTAAGTACCCGATCAATTTTTCAGAACACATCGCGATCTGCCGCCGCCGTCGACCTGAAGATCGGGAGGGTCCAGAAGCTCTTCCCGGCACCCTACCGGAGAGGGGAATCGCCACCGGAGGTCTTCTTCATCGTCATGCTTGCCTCCGGAGCGATGAGTGAGTAGTCTACCTTGGACTATGGGTCCATAGCAGTAGCTAGATGGTTGTCTCCTCCACCATGTGCTTCATGTTTAGATCTCATGAGCTGCCCTACATGATTGAGATCACCGTTATATAATTCTACATGTTTGGTTTGTTGGGATCCGATGAATATTGGTGTTTATGATTAAGTTGCTGTACTGAATATTATCTTTTGTTATCTCTATGTTGTTTATGATCTTGCATGCTCTCCGTTGTTAGTAGCTATCTTGGCCGAGTAGTTGCTAGTGACTCCAAGAGGGGGTATTTAGGCTTGATAGTGGGTTCATGCCTCTATTTAACCTGGGGGAGTGACAGAAACCTCTAAGGTTGTAGATGTGTTGTTGCTACTAGGGAGAAAACAACATTCATATGCTCAAGGGCATATGCTTTGTTTACATTACACACTTGGCTTAATGCAATTATCTGTTGTTCGCAACTTAATACTTGTGGAGTTCTCGGATTGATTCACCACAAGTGGATTATTAGTCGTAGATGCAGTTGGATGGCGGTCTATGTATTTTGTTGTAATGCCCAAAGTAAATCTCATAGTGATCTTCTTGACATATCACGTTTATCTCTATTCTATCAATTGCCCAACTGTAATTTGTTTACCCAGCATGTGTTATTTATCTTATGGAGAGACACCACTAGTGAACTGTGGACCCCGGTCCTATTTCCATCATATTGCTATTACCTGTTTACTTTACTCGCACTGTTTACTTTATTCGCATACTCTACTATTTTCCACTCGATACGCTCATAACCTTTGTTTCAAGCAAACCGGTGAGATTGACAACCTCATCGCAAGTTGGGAACAAAGTACTTGGTTGTTTGTGTGCAGGTTCCGCGTTGCAGCTAGCAAGCAAAGCTTGGACGAGGCGCCATATATAAATTGTTCGAAGCTGTCGCAAACTAGCAAGCATCACCTTTAGTCGTCATTGTCTGCTTTTCTCCTGAACGATAAACCTTGGTTTCTTAACTGAGGGAAAACAAGTTGCTATACTCATCATACCTTCCTCTTGGGGTTCCCAACGGGCTGGTCATTCACCACGCACAAGGACCTCTGATCTTCCACATCAACTTGGAGTATCAGCCTCTTTTCTGGCGCCGTTGCCGGGGAAGAGTGGAAGACTTCTGCGAGGGGAGTTTTCGCACACACATCCTTTACTTTGTTTTATTGTTTTGCTTTACTTTATTTATTTTACCTGCATCGTTTTATATCAAAAACCCAAAAAAAATTAGAATCCTTGGTAGTTGTTTTTACTTGTTTACTTTCATTTTGCTAAAATGGCCAATCCTGAAAACACCAAGTTGTGTGACTTTACTAGCACAAACAATAGTGATTTTATCTGCACTCCTATTGCACCACCTGCTCCTGCTGCAAACTTTCATGAGATTAAGCCTGCTTTGTTGAACCTTGTTATGAAAGAGCAATTTTCTGGTGCTAGTACTGAAGATGCTGCAGCTCATCTCAACAATTTTGTTGAGATATGTGAGATGCAGAAATATAAGGATGTTGATAGTGATATTATTAAGCTCAAGTTGTTTCCTTTTTCTTTGAGAGGAAAAGCTAAAGATTGGTTGCTGTCTTTGACTAAGAATAGTATTGATTCATGGGCTAAGTGTAAGGATGCTTTTATTGGTAGATACTATCCTCCTGCTAAGATTATATCTCTGCGTAGCAATATTATGAAGTTTACTCAGTTTGATAATGAACATGTTGCTCAAGCTTGGGAAAGAATGGAATCTATGATAAAGAATTGTCCCACTCATGGACTGACTACTTGGATGATTATCCAAACTTTTTATGCAGGACTGAATTTTTCTTCAAGGAACCTACTTGATTCAGCTGCTGGAGGCACTTTTATGTCCCTTACCTTGGGAGCCGCAACAAAGCTACTCGATAACATGATGGTAAATTATTCTGAATGGCACACCGAGAGAGCTCCACAAGGTAAGAAGGTAAATTCTGTTGAGGAAACCTCTTCCTTGAATGATAAGATTGATACCATTATGGCTATGCTTGCTAATGATAGGACTCATGTTGATCCTAATAATGTTCCTTTAGCCTCTCGGGTTGCTCAAGAAGAGCATGTTGATGTGAATTTCATTAGAAACAATAATTTTAACAACAATGCTTATAGGAACAATTTTGCTAGTAACAATTATAGGCCGTATCCTTCTACCAATGGTAATGGTTATGGTAACTCTTATGGTAATTCCTACAACAACACTAGGGTCGCGCCCTCCGAGCTTGAGGTAATGCTCAAGGACTTCATCGGTAAGCAAACTGCTTTTAACAAGTCTGTTGAGGAAAACTTAGGCAAAATTGATATTCTTTCTTCTAAAGTTGATAGCCTTGCTCATGATGTTGAACTTCTGAAATTAAAAGTGTTACCTAATGATGTGAAAGAGAACAATGTTTTTGCTACCGCTAATGTTATTCAAGTTGGAATTGATGAAAATATTAGACTGTTAGCGGAATTGCATGCCAGGTGGGAAAGAGAAGATGAGATGGCTAGAGAGATGAAGGTATGTACCATTACTACCTCTAATGATGTTGCTCCTAATGCTAGCAATCCTCTTACTTTGATTGGTGTAGAGAAAACTCCCACTCCTTGTGTTAAAAAGCCTAAAACTGCCAAAACTTTTTTTCAAAAGAGTGCTGAAATTTTTCGGAGTGTGGGAGATGATAGCTCTATTTCTTTTAATGATTTTGATGTTGATGGCTGCAATATATCTTAAGTAATTTTGTTCTTGCAAAATCTTTCTTTGACTCCCAATGCTAGTTCTCTAAATATTGCTTTTACTAAGCATATTACCAATGCTCTCATAAAAATTAGGGATGAAAAGTTGAAGCAAAAAGCTTCTGTTCCCAAGAAGTTAGAAGATGGTTGGGAACCCATCATTGATATGCATGTTAATGGTTATGATTGCCATGCTTTATGTGATCTAGGTGCTAGTATTTCTATCATGCCTAGAAAAATTTATGACATGCTTGATTTACCACCGCTTGAAAAGTGTTATTTTGATGTTCCTATTGCTAATGTTGCTAAGAAGAAACCTTTGGGAAGGATTAATAATGTTCTTATTGTGGTTAACAATAACCTTGTTCCCGTTGATTTTCTTGTTATGGACGTTGAATGCCATGCTTCATGTCCTATTATTTTTGGAAGACCCTTTCTTCGAACTGTAGGTGCTATCATTGATATGAGGGAAGGCACTATCAAATATCAATTCCCACTAAAGAAAGGTATGGAACACTTCCCTAGGAAAAGGAAGAAATTACTTTTTGACTCTATTCTTAGAGCAAATTATGAGCTTGATGCTTCATCACTTGATATTACTTGATTCGCAATTTTCTGCGCCTAGCTCAAAGGCGTTAAAGAAAAGCACTCTTGGGAGATAACCCAATGTTTTACTTTCAGTACTTTTTCTTTTATTTAAGTCTTGGAAGTCATTACTACTGTAATGACTGCTCATTATCTTGTTTATTTCGTTTTTGTGCCAAGAGAAGCCTCTAATTTGAGTGAGGTAAAGATTTGGGGATGTTGCTGTCCTGAAACTGTTTTCGGTGCTGCACCGTAAAAATTCGTATAAATTCTCTGTATATCTTTTGGACCTGCGAGTTTTTGTGCATATGCCCCAGGTTATATCCAAACTTTTGTTAGCTTAACACTTTTTGATTTGAGCAACAGAAAACCCCTCAAAAATTCGACCTTTGTCAGCTGTTCAGTTTTGACAGATTTCTGCCAATATTTGTGTTTGCCACTTTATCGCTTTCTTTTGAGTTCTTTTGATCATGGAACTTTTGGGGAGGTTGCTACAGTAGTATTTACTATATATGTGGTGGTTTTTAGTTGAAACCTGAAGCAAATAGAGGATTGATTATATGGTATGCTTGCACTAATGTTGCTAATAGAATTGTGTTTAGTTTTGTATGAAGGAAGTTTTCAAGTGTAGGGATTGGAGAATGATGAGATGAGTTGAAGAATGGACAAAAGCTCAAGCTTGGGGATGCACATGCATCACCCCAAGAAATATCCAAGAAGTACAAGCGTCAAAGCTTGGGGATGCCCCCGAGGCACCCCTTCTTCATCGGCAAAAATCAGGTCACCTTTCAAAACACTATATTTTTATTGCTTCATGCACTATGTGTTTTTTTGGAGCGTCAGTTGTTTTAGTTTTCTTAGTTAGTTTAGTTTTTTTGTTTGCTGCAATAAATGGTTGGACCCCAACAAATTTCTTTTGGAGATGTTGCCTTGCTTTTCATTTGCCAAGAACACTCTAGTTTTCACTCTTATTAAAAATCGGGTGTTCTTCTTTTTCTGCTACTGCTTTTGATTTTCGTTTTCGCCTTGATTTGCGTTCAGACCTTGCCATATCTTTTCATCAAGGTGTATTTTTGCCTCTGACCTTTATTGGTTTTCATCAAAAGAGGTGTCTTTAAAAATTTCAAATGGTGTTGGAAAAGAGAAAAAGCTTTGTGCAAAATAGTGGTACAAGAAGGAGCTTGTGTAGACTGCGGCTTAGGCTTTTTCATGTCATGCTTGATGTCTTTTTGATAGTATGATTAGTGTTTTTTCTGTAGCATGACTTGTCTCAAATAACTGAGATTGCTTAATGAGCCTTTGAAAAAATCATGCGTTGTTTTTATTGTATGGAAGCATTATTTTGGTTTTCTCCTTGATGCTTTATTTGGGTTGACTTGGCGCATGCTCACACATGTTAGACTCTTACAAAGTCACCAATAGCCTCTATGATCATTTAGTTTTTGACTTTTGATGCCATCTTATGCTTCTTTTAATGTCGCTTTGTCGTTTTGCATGATTATGGCCATTATTGCTCTCTTAGTTGGTCGCTCCCAGTCTTTTGCTAGCCCTCGCCTTGTACTGAGTATGAGCTCTACTCGTGCATCCAACTCCTAAAAGCCAAAGTTTTCCAAAGTGTCCACCATACATACATACTAGCAATTTGCTATTCCAAGTAAATTTGACTTGCTTTTATTTTCTCTTCAAATTAAACTCTTACCAGTGTTATGCGAAATTCGGTCAGTAAAGCTCTCACGAACCGGAAGGCACACTTTACTTTTTCCTGTTCTTAAAAATTTGACATTGTGGTCTCTTATGTTGAGTTGTTATGCTTGCAAGTTGTAAGTTGGATTCTAGCCCAGCCATGCTGTCATGGGCAAGCTTTCAACATTGCACTTCTTATTTGAGTTGATATCGTGATCTTTTGTTTATGGATACCCGCGGTGTGAAATGAATTGGGAATCTTGTGGGGATCATGGAGTTTGTATATGTGTTAGGGAAACACCGGGCCACCAATCTAAGCCATGCATAATCCATGGTGGAAATTTGTTGCATACCCATGGTGAACATTCGACGACGCATCTCACAATAAAAAGCTAAACAAAAGGCAAATAAAAGAGATGTCGAGGTGTTCATTGTCTGCTTATCCTGTCATTTTGGTGTGGGCTTGTTCCATGTCATCGGGCATGGAGGTACCTCATTGGCGGTTCTCAATGATATGCATATACTTACAATGACAAGAGCCTTGCTTGGGACTCTAAGTAAAGTAGCATGAGGTTTGGGTACTCGTATTCACGGGGCACGAGGTTTTCAACTTATGATTTGTCAAGCATATGCTTCATAATTGTTCTCGCATTAACTTTAACCATTCAAGATGCTTATGATGGGGGCAATGAGAGCTCAAAGCCGGTAAGTACCATAATTTTTGAAGGTTATAAAACTTGCAATCACTGCTTCCCTCTGCGAAGGGCCTTTCTTCTACTTTTATGTTGAGTCACCACCTTCTTTCTTTATGCACCATTAAGAGAGCATAGTTGTCATTCTTAGTGTGATATGCATTGTCCCAAAGTTCATTGATTGATTCATATTGTTGGTTGCACTTGTTCTCAAATTATTTGTATCTAGTCGCCCTTTTAAACTTGAAGGTGTCCTATGCATTTATGTTTTGCTCTCTTTGAAGGACAAGCTGAAAACCATTTGTATGTTTTTCCTTATGATTTGAACACACGTTTGACTTTCATTGTTTCATTTTCATGATCTTTTGTTTGTGTTCATTTGCATGTTTACAACATGGTTGCTAAGTTCTTATTGTCAAGATTATATCTTCATGCCCATGTTTTAAGTTCTTATGATCCCAGCTCACAAATGCTTACATATATGATCAATATTGTGTAGGTGCATGTCACCTCAAAAATTATTCTTTTGTTATCACTTACCTACTCGAGGACGAGCATGAGTTAAGCTTGGGGATGCTTGATACGTCTCCAACGTATCTATAATTTTTGATGCTCCATGCTTGTTTTTACACCATTTGCCTATTGTTTCGTTACACTTCGTGGCACTTTTATGCATTTTCCGGAACTAACCTACTAACGAGTTGCCATAGTGCCAGTTCCCTGTTTTCTGCTGTTTTTGTGTTTCAGAAGTGATACACAGGAAATATTCTCGGAATTGGACGAAACAAGTTCCTGAAGTCTTATTTTACCCGGAAGCTTCCAGAGATCCGAAGGAGAGAAGGAGAGGGGCCACCAGGGGCCCACACGCCAGGGTGGCGTGGCCAGCCCCTGGCCCGCGCCACCATGGTGTGAGGCCACCTGGCCCCTCCTCTGACATCGCCCCTTCGCCTATAAAGACCCCCCGACGGAAAAAACCTAAGTACCCGATCAATTTTCCAGAACACATCGCGATCCGCCGCCGCCGTCGACCCGAAGATCGGGAGGGTCCAGAAGCTCTTCCCGGCACCCTGCCGGAGAGGGGAATCGCCACCGGAGGTCTTCTTCATCGCCATGCTTGCCTCCGGAGCGATAAGTGAGTAGTTTACCTTGGACTATGGGTCCATAGCAGTAGCTAGATGGTTGTCTCCTCCACCATGTGCTTCATGTTTAGATCTCATGAGCTGCCCTACATGATTGAGATCACCGTTATGTAATTCTACATGTTTGGTTTGCTGGGATCCGATGAATATTGGTGTTTATGATTAAGTTGCTGTACTGAATATTATCTTTTGTTATCTCTATGTTGTTTATGATCTTGCATGCTCTCCGTTGTTAGTAGCTATCTTGGCTGAGTAGTTGCTAGTGACTCCAAGAGGGGGTACTTATGCTCGATAGTGGGTTCATGCCTCTATTTAACCTGGGGGAGTGACAGAAACCTCTAAGGTTGTAGATGTGCTGTTGCTACTAGGGAGAAAACAACATTCATATGCTCAAGGGCATATGCTTTGTTTACATTACACACTTTGCTTAATGCAATTATCTGTTGTTCGCAACTTAATACTTGTGGAGTTCTCGGATTGATTCACCATAAGTGGATTATTAGTCATAGATGCAGTTGGATGGCGGTCTATGTATTTTGTTGTAATGCCCAGAGTAAATCTCATAGTGATCTTTTTGACATATCACGTTTATCTCTATTCTATCAATTGCCCAACTGTAATTTGTTTACCCAGCATGTGTTATTTATCTTATGGAGAGACACCACTAGTGAACTGTGGACCCTGGTCCTATTTCCATCATATTGCTATTACCTATTTACTTTACTCGCACTGTTTACTTTATTCGCATACTCTACTGTTTTCCACTCGATATGCTCATAACCTTTGTTTCAAGCAAACCGGTGAGATTGACAACCTCATCGCAAGTTGGGAACAAAGTACTTGGTTGTTTGTGTGCAGGTTCCGCGTTGCAGCTAGCAAGCAAAGCTTGGACGAGGCGCCATATATAAATTGTCTGAAGCTATCGCAAACTAGCAAGCATCACCTTCAGTCGTCATTGTCTGCTTTTCTCCTGAACGATAAACCTTGGTTTCTTAACTAAGGGAAAACAAGCTGCTATACTCATCATACCTTCCTCTTAGGGTTCCCAACGGGCTGGTCATTCACCACGCACAAGGACCTCTGATCTTCCACATCAACTTGGAGTATCAGCGCAGAAAGGTGGAAATCAAGTATTATCAAATGAAGCATTAAGATCAACTGTTTCCTCAAGAGCATCACTTACCACACTAGGCACTTTAGAAGTTCCCGATGATGATTCAACCTGCAAGTCACTCTTAGTTGAACTAAAAGTCTTACCAATCTTAAAAACATGTTGAGGTTTAGGCACAGACACCTTAGGAACATACATAAATTTTGGCTCTTTCCCAACAAAAGCTTTCTCCTTCTTAAACTTAAGAGAAGAGAAAATTGAACTTAAAGTTTCCATGGATTCCTCTAGTTTCCCAATCCTAAGGTTTTGACTATCAAGAGTAGTGCTAGCCTCTAAAACGGTGATTCTCTTACCGATACTTTCTATCAATTCATTAACCTGGCGAGCGTTATCAAGGATGTTTGGCAAACTTTTTTCTAAAGAGCTTAGTTTTTCTATAACTTCCTCCAAAGTGATCTCAGTTTTAACAACATGAATAGGTGGTACTCCCACTAAACTTTCAATTAAAGTGCATGCTTCAAGAGCAGGAGTACCCAGAAAATTCCCTCCTGCAAGAGTATCAAGAACGTACCTATTCCAACAAGATATACCAACATAAAAATTTCTAAGGAGTATCATGGTAGAATGCTTCTTTGTACACCTATGATGAGCATTGCTAATACGGTACCAAGCATCTTTCAAACTCTCTCCCCCTTGTTGCTTAAAAGTATGAACTTCAACTTCAGGATTACTCATTCTAACAAGACTAAAAGCAAGTAAATAAAAGCGACTATAAAGGAAACTAATTTTTTGTGTTTTTTGATAAAAAGATGCAAGCAAAAATAAAGTAAAGCAAAACAAATAACAAAGTAAAGGATGTGCGTGCGAGACTCCCCTTGCAAAAATCTTCTTTTTCCCCGGCAACGGCGCCAGAAAAAATGCTTGATGCGGGCAGATAACCACCCAGTTGGGAACCCCAAGAGGAAGGTATGATGATCACAGTAGCAGATCCTCCCTCAGTAAGAAACCGAGGTTTATCGAACCAGTAGGAAAAAGCCAAACTTCAGAAGGTGATGCCTGCTAGCTTCGCGACAGCTCCGGACAATTTATAAGGCGCCTCGTCCAGGGCTTTGCTTTGCACCAGCAGCAACATGGAACCTGCACACAACACAACCAAGAACTTTGCTCCCAACTTATGATGAGGTTGTCAATCTCACCGGTTTGCTATAAACAAAGGATTGAGTGTATCGAGTGGAAAGTACTAGTAATATGCGAGAAAGTAAACAGTACGAGTAAAAGTAAACAGTAATAGCAATATAAAGGAAATTGGACTGGGGTCCACAGTTCACTAGTGGTGTCTCTCCATAAGATAAATAATGACATGCTGGGTAAACAAATTACAGTTGGGCAATTGATAGAATAAAGATATTGTGCATATGTCACGAGGATCACTATGAGATTTACTCTGAGCATTACAACAAAATACATAGACCGCCATCCAACTGCATCTATGACTAATAACCCAATCACGGGGAATCATCCGAGGACCCCTTGAGTATTAAGTTGCGAACAACAGATAACTCCATTAAGCAAAGTGTGTAATGTAAACAAAGCAAATGTCCTTGGACACAAGATTGTTGTTTTCTCCCTAGTGGCAACAGCACATCTACAACCTTAGAGGTTTCTGTCACTCCCCCAGATTAAATAGAGGCATGAACCCAACTATCGAGCATAAATACCCCCTCTTGGAGTTACTAGTATCTACTTGGCCAAGATAGCTACTAACAACGGAGAGCCTGCAAGATCATAAACAACATAGAGATAACATAAGATAAAATTCAGAACATCAACTTAACATAACACCAATATTCATCGGATCCCAACAAACACAACATGTAGAATTACATAAAGATGATCTCGACCATGTAGGGCAGCTCATGAGATCTAAACATGAAGCACATGGTGGAGAAGACAACCATCTAGCTACTGCTATGGACCCATAGTCCAAGGTAGACTACTCACTCATCGCGCCGGAGGCAAGCATGGCGATGAAGAACACCTCCGGTGGTGATTCCCCTCTCCAGCAGGGTGCCGGGAAGAGCTTCTGGAGCCTCCTAATCTCGGGTCGATGACGGCGGTGGATCGCGATGTGTTTCTGAAAATTGATCGGGGCTTAGGTTTTTCCCGTCGAGGGGACTTTATAGGCGAAGGGGCGGCGTCAGGAGGTAGGCCAGGCGGCCTCACCACCAGGGGCGTGCGGGCCAGGGGCTGGCCGCGCTGCCCTATGGTGTGGCTGGCCCGTGCCCCCACCCCCTCCGTCTCCTCTTTGGTCTTCTAGAAGCTTCGGTAAATATTAGGAGGTTCGGCTTTTGTTTCGTCTAATTCCGAGAATATTTCCTATGTAACTTTTCTAAAACACAAAAACAGCAGAAAACAGGGAACTAGCACTGTGGAATCTTGTTAATAGGTTAGTTCCGGAAAATGCATAAAAATGCCACGAAGTGTAACAAAACACTATGCAAATGGTGTAAGAACAAGCATGGAGCATCAAAAATTATAGATATGTTTGAGACATATCACTATGTCAAGTTGATGTGCTGAATTATTATCTTTATGTTATCTCTATGTTGTTTATGATCTTGCATGCTCTCCGTTGCTACTAGATATCTTGGCCGAGTAGAGGCTAGTGACTCCAAGAGGGAGTATTTATGCTCGATAGTTGGGTTCATGCCTCTAGTAATCTGGGGGAGTGACAGAAACCTCTAAAGTTGTAGATGTGTTGTTGCCACTAGGGAGAAAACAACATTCTTGTGTTCAAGGATATTTGCATTGTTTACATTATGCACTTTGCTTAAGGCGATAATCTGTTGTTCGCAACTTAATACCTGATGGTTGCTCGAACGACATCCGAAGGGTGGATTATTTGTCATAGATGCAGTTGGATTATGGTCTATGTATTTTATCGTAATGCCCAGAGTGAATCTCATAGTGATCCTCATGACATATGTATGCTATCTTTATTCTATCAATTGCCCAACTGTAATTTGTTTACCCAGCATGTTGTTATTTATCTTATGGAGAGACACCACTAGTGAACTGTGAACCTCGGTCCAATTTCCTTTACATTGCTATACCATTTACTTTTACTCGCACTGTTTACTTTCTTGCATACTATTACCTTTTACCACTCAATACGCTCAATCCTTTGTTTACAGCAAACCGGTGAGATTGACAACCTCATCGTAAGTTGGGGCAAACTTCTTGGTTGTGTTGTGTGTAGGTACCACGTTGCTGCTAGTGAAAAGCCACGCACCAGCATTTATCTGGCGCCATTGCTGGAGTGTCGCAAAGCTAGTGTGCATCAACCTTTGGAAGTGTGGTTCTTTCTCCTACTGGTTCGATAACCTTGGTTTCACAACTGAGGGAAAACTTGCTGCTGTGCTCATCATACCTTCCTCTTGGGGTTCCCAACGGGGTGTAATCTACATGCCATCAAGCATTTTTTTCTAGCGCCATTGCCGGGGAGAAAGAAGATTTCTGCAAGGGGAGTCTCTCACGCTCAATCTTTTACTTTGTTATTGTTTTGCTTTATTTTATTTTTGCTTGCATCTTTTTATCAAAAATACAAAAAAAATTAGTTCCTTTGATAGCTTGCATTGCATTACTTTTACTCTTAGTTCAGTATGTTGTTCCCTAAGTACGCTTTGGAGGACCTTACAATAGGTAGTGGTTCTATAATTGGGAAAGGCAACATCGAGGAGTTCTTTAATCATGTTAGTATGCATAAAGATGTTGAGGATAGATCTTAGGCTGAGCTTGCTCCTAGTTATGAAGTTGATGCTGCTTATTTAGTTCACATGTTGGAGGCTAGGTTTGTTAACCTTAATCCTTTTTATGAAACAAATGTTTCTTAAGCTTCATGATATCGAAGACTCCGAAAAGAAAGACTTTATTTTGGAGACTTTGCGTAGAGAATTTAGAGATATTGTTATTGAAGCTAGGAAAGTTTTTGAGCGTTTTAATATGCTTGGCTCACGTGTTAATGTTGTTGGTACAACCAAAGAAGATATCAAAGTACCAATACCTTGCAAACTTGTAGGATTGCATGAAGCTTTGGAAAAGAATTTTGATTGGATTTGTCCTGAAAACCCTTTTGATGAAAGTAGTGAACCAAAGAGTGTTCACAAGGGATCTTCAAAAACTCATTTGGATACAATACAATTTATTGTTGAGAAGACTTCTGCAATTGATCTTAATGCTTCATTTGAAAATACTTGATTTAAACTTTCTGCGCCTAGCTCAAAGGCGTTAAAGAAAAGCACTCTTGGGAGATAACCCAATGTTTTCTTTTCAGTACTTTTTCTTTTATTCGAGTCTTGGAAGTTATTACTACTGTAATGACCGCTCCTTATCATTTTTATTTCGTTGTTGTGCCAAGAAGAACCTCTAATTTGAGGGAGGTAAGATTTGGGGAAGTTGTTGTCCTGAAACAGATTTCTATGCTTTACTATACAAATTTGTGAAAATTCTCAGAATATCTTTTTGATCTGAAATTTCTTGTGCATATGCCCCAGGTTATATCCAAAATTTCATTAGTCTTGCACTTTTCGATTGGAGCAACAAAGGGCCCTCAAAAAAATCGACCTTTGTCAGCTGTTCTGTTTTGACAGATTTCTGCCACTAATTGTGTTTGCCTCTCGATCACTTTCTTTTTGAGTTCTTTTGATCACGAAACTTTTGAGGAAGTTGATACAGTAGTATATGCTTTATATGTGGTATATTTGAGTTTGAAACTGAACCAAAAGGGTTGATTTACTATCATGTTTATGCTAACGTTGCTAATAGAATTGTGTGAAGTTTTGTATGAAGGAAGTTTTCAAGTGTAGGGAATGGAGAGTGATGAGATGAGATGAAGTATGGACAAAAGCTCAAGCTTGGGATGCCCATGTCACCCCAATAAATATCCAAGAGGTACTAGCGTCAAAGCTTATCCCTTCTTCATCGGCAAAAATCAGGTCACCTTTCAACACACTATATTTTTATTGCTTTATATTCTATGCGTTTTTCTTGGAGCATCTTTACTTTTGCTTTCAGTTTTCTTTTGTTTTGTTTGCTGCAATAAATGATTGGACCCCAACAAATTTCTTTTGGAGGAGACGCACTCCGTTTTTCATTGCCAAGAACACTCTATTTTTCACTCTTATCGTTCAACGAGTGTTCTCTTTTTCTAAAACTGCGTTTAGCTTTCGTTTTTTGCCTTGATTTTTGTTCATATCTTGTTATATCTTTGCATCAAGGTGGATTTATACCTCTGGTCTATGTTGATGACGAGGGTTAACTCGACAAATGTCCTAGATGAAGGACTTAGGATCGGGGGAATAGGGCGTCGGATGAACTCGAAGGTAAAGGTTAGTCAAAATAAGTGTATATCGAAAGTAAACTTGGGTGTTCAACCTGGCTTGCTTTCAATCTGCCCTACACCGTCCCCTCCTGGCCCCTATATATAGGTGGCCAGGTCTCGAGGATCGGGTAGGGTCCGATACAGATTACAATATCGACATACGGTAAGAACTCGTATTCGACTATCATTACAATTGGGCCTTAGCTTAACGGGCCTCAGGGGTACTCAACTAACGGGATCTATTAACTATACCCTTATCAGTAGCCCCTGAGATTCTACCAGAATTGCAGATTCGGGTTGAATCTCTAATCTTCAAATCTTCGACTTGATCAATTCTTCGATATCTTCAAATCTTTGACTTGGTCTTTTGACTTACTTTCATGATAATTTTTTGCAAGGGGTTTTGATGAACAAACCTGACAACTCTGATGGATCAAGAGGTCACTTAACTGCCAGAACAGATACTTGTCACCTACTTCAAATTCAATCCTCTTGGACTTGAATTCGGGATACCGGTCAAATCTATTCTTTTGCCGCATTTAGGACTTACAAAGAATGAATCCCAGAGATTCTCAGGGTACCCAGTGCGTCCACCAGGATTTTCTTCGCGTTGTAGACACGAATATATACCAGCAGAGCGCATCCATGTGCGTATACCAGGCCACACAGGACGGATCCCGGGGTCTTACCTTCGTGACAAGTCACGGCATTCGAGTTGCGTTGCGATAACGTAACTCGAGAATCTCATGTCGCAGTCAAATTTTGACTGAAAATATTCGGGTTTTAACAACCATAAACCTCGCTCCCGATGGGAGTAACACTCCTGCATTTCTCAAACTCTAATGCTTTACCAAGAAACATCGTCGAGTGCGCGCTCAGTGCTCCCGATGGGAGTAGCCCCCGAGGCTATAGTCAAAAAAGACTTTTTCAAGTATAGGCTCAAAATATAGTGTAGTCCATCATACTTCAACTCGAGATACTTTGATGATATCCTGTCGTCGAATACGCGTCCATCACTCCAGTTAGAAGTTGCATTCAATATTCTTGAAAGTAGTAGCCCCCAAGGCTATAATCGAAAATCCTTCACATATAATCTTATCTATAAATTTTGCACTTGTCGGCGCCATCCTTCTTCTTTCTTATATCATCTTCTTTATGACGTCAATGAGTACGTCACTCTGTATGAGTGTGAACCGTTTTATGGGCAGCACTGTAATTTTCGCAATTTTTGACCGTTAGTGGGCTGCCGTTTCCGCTCCGTGCGCCACGTCTCAGCCCACGATCCTTCTCCCAGAAGGTATATAAGGGGCATAGTGGGGGATTTTACTGTTTACCAGCTCTTTCCCTCCGCCGCCTCCATTGCTGATCTCTTCTTCCTCCTCCTCCTCTCGTGCATAGCCCCCAAGCGCACCGCATTTAGATGCGCGTGAAACACCTAGCCACCAAGAACACCATGGCCAAGACCTCTTCTGCCACCAGCTGGGTGCGCTCCGCCATCACGAAGAAGGAGGTGGAGAAAGCCAGGGCGGACGGCCTCATCTCCGCCCAGGATTCCATCAAGTTTCCAAGCACTGAGCGGATCCCGGAGCCCCCGAGCGGTTATCGGGTTATGTTCCTTGCCTTCCTCCTCCGTGGCCTTTCTCTTCCTGCCCACGAGTTTCTCCGTGGGCTTCTCTTTATCTACGATGTGCAGCTCCACCAGCTCACACCGAACTCCCTTCTGCACATTGCTTGTTTCGTGACTCTCTGCGAGTCATTCTTGGGCATTGAGACCCACTTTCTTCTCTGGAGGTCAATCTTTCGGCTTCGCCCCAATGTAGCTCTGGCTAGAAAGCCTGAATTGGGTGGAGCCGTTGTCTCTGTGCGCCCTGAGGCGCAGTACCTCGAATTTTCCTTTGTCGCATCTGTCTAGGGGTGGAGAACCAAATGGTTCTATATCCAAGATCGCAAAGCCTCTCCTGAAGACCAATATGGTTTAGCCCCTTTCGTAGCCTCCAAGGAAGTGAAGAAATTGGCGTCGTGGGATGCGCTTCCCTCGGATGCGGAAATAGCACAAGTTCTTCCTCTTCTGTCTCGCATTCAAGCTTTGAAAGGAGGCCAAGGAGGAGCTTTGTCGGGTATCCAACTCATGGCGTTCTTTGTGCAATGTCGAGTTCAACCCCTGCAGCACTGCCTCACCAAGCTTTGGAGTTACTCTGGCTTGGAAGATCCTACTCGCGTCTCTGAAGATTTAATAGAGAAAAAAGATGTCGACAAACGAGTCAGGAGCCTCACCAAGCTCACCAAGGATCATGCGGTTGCTGATTTGACCGCTGACTACTTTGACTCCATGCACCCTCTACCCGAGGTATGTATCTTTGTGTTCACTTGTTATCGAATTTTGTTTGCTTCGACTTGTATTGTTCTTTGCCTTTGAACTCTGCTGACTTATTTATATGCAGGGTCACCAATTCCTTGTTTCGCGCCCTCCTCTTCCAGAGGTAGGGCCCCTTCCGGCTGATCTGGCCTCGTCTGTATCTAAAGCCCCCGAGGCTGACGAGAATCAGGACGGAGATGATGCCGAAGAATCAGAAGAGGAAACTAGCTCGTCGACATCGCCTCCTCCCGTGCTTGCTGAAGATGCTGGTATCGACAAGAAGAGGAAGCGCGTCGACGAATTCGCTTCTTCGAGTTTCGCAGCGGCTGATAAAGCCCCTGTTCTTACAGGAGATATGGAATTCTTCGACCTCCTGGCATTGTAAGTGCTTTATTTGAGTTCTTCAATTGCACCGTTATTACCTTGTTTCTGTCGTGTTATACATAATTTAATTTATTTTCGTAGAGATGACGAGGAGCCTCCAAAAGATGCTACAGCTGCTCCTTCGACTTCACCTGTGACTGCGGATGAGCCTGTCGAGCAAGAGGTTGCACCGAGGGTTATCAGGGCTTCTGTCAAGAAGATTCCTGTAACTCGAAACCTCAAACGCTCGAAGGAGGCAAAAGAAACCGATGTTGTTCTTGAGGCCCATGCATCAACGCTTTCTCCTAGTGATGTAAGTAACTTCTGTTGACTTGCTCTCTTTGTATTTTTTTTATGTTCTTACACGCCCCTTTTTCCCAGGCATTGTTGCAAAGATTCGTCGCCTTGGGCACTGAATGTGCTGAGTACTTAAAGGTTGCAAAGGCTTCCGAAGGTACACTTTTGACATCCAGGCATTACTTTTCTTCTGTGCTTATCCTTTATTGTTAATCTGACTCCTTTTCATCTTCTTCTGTAGCTGCTCTAGCAACAGCCAATGCTCGAATTGCGTCGCTGGAGGCGGAGCTTAGTGCTTCGCAGAAAGCTTATGATGTTGCAGCCACTGCTAAAGCAAACGCTGAGAAGTCGCAGAAATCTGCGCTTGGTAAGGCGAAGAAAGCTGAAAAAGCTTTAGCTGATGTCAACAAGGAGCATGCTCAGCGAGAGCAAGCCGTGGCAGAGCGTCTTCGCACAATGTCTACTGCTGCTGAAGGTAAGTACTTCGCCTTGTCTTCTATTTCGACTTCTGTTTGCACTGTTGTTCTTATTGACACTTTTCTTTCCTTTTCTCTTCTATCTTATTTTATTGTGCAGGATTTACCAGGGTATCTTCGTCGTCCCTGCAACCGGACGATGATCCTCTGATGACTGCGGTTAACCTACTCGAGGCAAACTGGATATCTATCCAGGAGACTTTTGAGTTAGTTAGCCGCGTTCTATCACGGCTGTTCATTGGGTTGTGGCCGAAGAAGAAGGTAGAAGTTCCGAAGGACAACTTGGGCAAGCTTGCCAAGGCTTTTGATACAACTGAAGACCCCACCCTCCAGCTTAAGGGGCTCTCTCTGAAGCGTGGTGCTGAGGGTGCTATTGCACTTTCTTTTGCCCATGGTGCGGACTTCGACTGGGAGAAGGTGAACTCTTCCCATGGCCGCACCCGCGATGAGATGAAGACTTTCTTCGAGAAGGCGAAGAAGTTGGCGCCTGCGCTGGTGGCGATTATTTCTCCTTCAGCAGCCTCCGCGACATCTGCTGCGCCACCTCTAGCGGCGGAAAACCCTGCGCCTCCGTCGACTGTTGGCGAGGAATTTATCATGCCTTCTTCTGCCACGGAGCAAAATGCTGAGGTGGCGCAGACTCGGCCTTCTTGTAGTTTTCCATTTATCCTTTTGAATGTAAAAACTTGTAGTCGCGTGCAACCCGAGAATCTTAGTCAAAGGGTTTTGCACTTATGTAAATACATTTCCTTCTTATGAAGTCTTGTGCTTGTCTCTCTGATACGTCCAAAACGTATCTACTTTCCCGAACACTTTTGCTATTGTTTCTCCTCTTATTTGTGTGTTTTGAATACAACTAACACGGACTGACGCTGTTTTCAGCAGAATTGCTCTGGTGTCTCATTTTTGTGCAGAAATTCAACTTCCAGTAAAAATTCGGGAAAAATCATGAAAAATCCTATTTCACCAGAAGACCCACGGAGCCAGAAGACGAGACGGAGAGGGGGCTTGAGGGGATGTCACACATAGGTGGCGCGGCCCAGCCCTGGCCGCGCCACCCCTGCGTGAGGGGGCCCCAGGTCTCCTCTCGACCTCCCCTCTCGCGTACATATACCCCCTGACGACATAATATCAGGGAGACAGCGTTTTTCCCAGATAGACTTCCGCTGCGCCGCCGCCATCAGAAACCGCGATTCGGAACCAGAAACTCCGTTCTGGCACCCTGCCGGGACGGGGATTCGGAGGAGATCTTCATCACCATCACTACCGACACTCCTCCATCGACCATCCATGACTCCCCCATCCATGTGTGAGTAATTCCCCCGCTGTAGGTGAGGGGATGGTAGGGATTGGATGAGATTGTTCATGTAATTTGATATGAGATTGATAGGGCATAGTGCCTAGTATCTTTATTTAGTGCCTATGACATTGTTGCAACTTGTTGTGCTTAATGCTTGTCACTTTGGGCCCGAGTGCCATGATTTCAGATCTGAACATGTTATTATTTCTATGATGATACTTGTTGTTTATGGTCTTACCTACAAGTTGTGTACACATATTGTTGTCCGGAACCCGAGGCCCCAAAGTGACAGAAATTGGGATAACCGGAGGGGATGGCTATGATGTGAGGATCACATGTGTTCACCGAGTGCTAATGCTTTGCTCTGGTACTCTATTAAAAGGAGTACCTTAATTACCAGTAGTTTCCCTTGAGGCCCTGCTGCAACAGGCTGGTAGGACAAAAGATGTCGTGCAAGTTTCTCCTTGTGAGCACGTACGACTATATACGGAACACATGCCTATGATTGTTTGTATTAGGATGCTTTATCATTATTTATCTGCAATGCCCGTATCTCATTGATTTCATGAATTATCTTATCCATGCAATGCCCGTTATCCATCCCTATGCCTACAGTATTTGGTCCTACTGTTTACAACCGTTACTATTACTGCTGCTATTTTACTACTATTGTTACTGTTTCACTACTGTCACCACTATAAAACTGTTGCTACTGATAAACCACTACGAGCAAGACTGTTTCCAGGTGCAGCTGAATTGACAACTCATCTGTTAAGGCTTACATATATTCTTTGGCTCCCCTTGTGTCGAATCAATAAATTTGGGTAATACTTCCCTCGAAGACTGTTGCGATCCCCTATACTTGTGGGTCATCAAGACTATTTTCTGGCGCCGTTGCCGGGGACCATAGCTTTATCTGTAAGTTCACTTGGTATTCATATTGTTCGCTGCAATCCTTTCATCATGGGTAAACCTCGTGATGGAAAAGTTCCTATATTGCCATCCACTACAAGAAGAGGTACGACTCTCAACACCTCTGTTGCTCTTGATTCACCTTCTGTTATGAGTAAGTTGCTTACACCACCACACCCACACGCTACTGCTACTACTTCTGCTGAGATTGAAAATGCCACTGATAATTTAGATGATGCTTCTACTGTGCTTGATGAGAGTGGTTCACTAGGTTCCTTTTTAGATGCTACTATTGCTAGAGCTAAGTTGGGAAACACCACTGTTACACCTGTTAGTTCACCTGAGTCTAGGGAGTGTCCTAGTGATGATTATGATGATGATGCTTATATTGAGCTTAATGATGAGTTTATTGCAGAAGCACGTGCTGCTCATAATGCAGGTAATGTTAAAGAACTTCTTGCAAGACGCTCTGTTAGATATAATTTGTCTCCTGATCCTAAGTTTGCTGCTTCCCCTATAAATATTAGAGACAAGGGTTATGATTTCTCTTTGGATTTATCTTACATATCTATTGTTGAGAAAACTCCTTTTTGTGGTACTAAAGATGAGAGTGCTATGGAGCACATGAATGAGCTTTCTACTTTGAGTAATTTGTTTTCTGATGATATTAAGCTCCGCACTTATTTTGTTGCTAAGATTTTTCCTTTTTCATTGAAAGATGCTGCTAAAATTTGGTTTAATAGCTTGTCTCCTGGATCTCTTACTAGTCCTATTGCTTTGGTTAATGCTTTCTTTCAGAAATATTTTCCCGCTAGTGCTCAACATGCTGCTGTGCAGAAAATCTTTGATTTTGAACAGGGAAAAGGAGAGATATTGCCTGAATCTTGGACAAGGTTTTGTTCTTTAATTAGAGCTTTGCCGAAAGAACCATTGCCTAAAAATGAACTCCTTGATATATTTTATAACGGACTAACGGATGAGTCTAAGTCATATTTGGATAGATGTGCTGGTTGTGTTTTCAGGGAAAGAACTCCGGCTGAAGCTGAAGAATTAATGGCTAAAATAAGCCGAAATCATGATGATTGGACCTTAGTTGAGCCAACACCAGCACCAACCCCTGCGCCATCTATAGAGCCTACGCCGAAGAAGAGAGGGATGATTGAATTAAATGATGAAGTTATGAAGGAGGCTAAGAAATCTCTTAAGGAGAAAGGTATTAAGGCCGAAGATGTGAAGAATTTACCTCCTATTGAAGAATTATGTAAGACAATCCCTCACTCATCTACTATTGAGGTACACTCTCTCCAAAGCTTTGATGAAAGAGATATTCCTTATACTAAACCTCCTGATCAATGCTTAGATGAATTTGATAATTTTATTGTTAAGCAAGAAAATTTTAATAGAATGGTGCATAATCATTTGTTGGAGAATTCTAGAGCTATTAACAAGTTGCAGGATATTGTGGAGAGAACCGCCAATGATGTGAAGATACTTGCTAAACATTTTCAAATGGTTCAAACACAAATTGATCAGCTTACCAAGGTGCAAAAAGATTTGCTAGTTAATGCTGCAAGAGAGAAGCAAGCATGTGAAATACGCACAAGAAGTGGTGCTGTTACTCAAGACCCATTATATCCTGAAGGACATCCTAAGAGGGTTGAGCAAGATTCTCAACGCACCTCGAATGATGATATCCCTTCTAAGAAGAAGAAGAAGAAGCATAAAACAACCGCAGAATCCTCTGATGCAGGTAAAGATCCTAACAGTGTTTCTATTTCTGATGCTGAAACTGAACCAGGAGATGCTTCCGATAAAGAAGAAGTTGAAGAAGAACCAGAAAAGATTGATAAGAATGCAAAGTACACCAAAGAAGATTTCATTGCCAACAAGCATGGTAAAGAGAGAGAACCTTGGGTACAGAAACCAATGCCTTTTCCTAGTAAGAAACACAAGTCCAAGGAAGAAGAACATTACAACAGGTTTTGTGAATGGATGAGACCTTTATTTTTGCAAATTCCTTTGACTGATGCTATTAGAATGCCTCCTTATGCAAAGTATATGAAAGATATTGTCACTAACAAAAGGAAAATTCCTTGTGAGGAAATTTCCACTTTACTTGCTAATTATTCTTTTGATGGTAAAGTTCCAGAGAAGCTTGGAGATCCAGGTATACCAACTATTCCTTGCTCCATTAAAAATAACTATGTTAGAACTGCGTTATGTGATTTGGGAGCTGGAGTTAGTGTCATGCCTTTTTCCCTTTATAAGAGACTTGATTTAGAAAAATTGGTATCAACTGATATATCTTTGCAGATGGCTGATAAGTCTACTACTATTCCTATTGGTATATGTGAGAATGCTCCTGTTCAAGTTGCTAACAGTTGTCTAATATTAACTGATTTTGTTGTGTTGGAAATGCCTGAAGGTGATAATATGTCTATTATTCTTGGGAGACCTTTTCTAAACACTGCAGGGGCTGTTATCAATTGCAATCAAGGAAAAGTCACTTTTAATGTTAATGATAAAGAATATACGGTATATTTTCCCAAGAATATTGATAGGAAGAATGCTCTAAATACAATCAAGCATGTTGAGACCATCAAAGTTGGTCAAATTATTTGTTCAGAGCGAAAGCCCAAGGAAGAATGTCAAATTGTTATGGTTGGGACTATACCTATCAAAGTTGAGGTAACATAAGCATTAAGTGATATGCAAAGTTTCTCCTCATAAAAAGTTAGTTTGGTAACAAGACTTGATCAACCTTGTTAACAAAGTGATTTTATATGAAAGAAACTTCGTTTTCACCGCATCCATTCCACCTCACTTGTATTTACTTTCATCAAATTTTATTCCTTCAGTTAAGCTGCTTGATTAAGAGTATCTCAAAGCTGCTGCATGCTTAGTTTTGATTTACTTGAAATCTTTTCATCCTCGTTTTTCTGAGTTTCATCAATATGCCAATTTCTGAAAAATCCTCGAAAATAAAGTTCCTCGAAAAATTCCATAAAATTCTTTATAAATTTTTATGTCAAAATGGGGCAGAGAGACACCTGGGAGGCACCAGGTGGGGCAGCCACGCCACCTCACACACTGGTGGCGCGGCCCAGCCCTGGCCGCGCCACCCAGGTGTGAGGGGGCCCCACCAGGCCACTCACTCATCTCTTCTTCCCCAGCTCTTTCTCTCTCCCGAAAACAACGACACATTCAGCTGAAACCCGAGTTCTTGTTGTTCTTCACCTCGATTTTTCGATCTACTTGCTCAGCCCAACATTTCTGCTGAAATTTGGATCATTTGCTCTCCGGTATGTGACTCCTCCACTTGCCCAAATAGATTTTCTTTTGGTGAAGTATATCTTGAGTATTTTAGCATTGTAGGTGACAGTATAAATGAGTATGCATGCTTGTTCTCTTGTTTAGAATTGATATTTTGATGCATGATAGCTCTCTAGTAACTCACCATAGTAGTTTCCTACACTTGCTTGTCTTAAAATCACTTTTTATAAGATTTGTCAAAATTTCAGAAATGGAGGGGAATGCATATCAACTCCCTCAACATGAACTAGAAGTGCAAGATGTTATGAAAGTTCATCGTGAAGAGAAGGTCTTCCCCTCACATTATCCATGTTCAGCATTCTTGAGTGCTGCTGGGATCTTGCAGGATTTTCAAACCTTACTCTCTAATGCAGGTTTAGAATACTTTGTTGAGGGTGAACCTCCCCAATATGTTAAACTAACAATGTCTGTGGTGCAGGATTTCAGATTTAGTTGGTCCACTTCTAACCCCATGGTTCATTATAAAATTTATAACAGACTTGTGGATTTGCCTCTTGATGTTTTCTGTACAGCTATTAGAGTACCACAGTGGGGATCACTTGAGAAGATAAAGGGACAACCAAGGCAATTGTTAGAAGTATACGAGGAGATTTGTCAAGGAAGAAGTTTCAAAGGAGAGGGTGGTAAAATTCGAAACATTAATTTTCCATCCATTCGATATTTTGCCCTCTTCATTACCAAATGTGTTCTTGCTAGGAAATCTGCAAGTAAATTGTCTCTCCATGATCTAGCTTTCATTGCTGCTGCTTTAAGGCGCGATAGAACTTACAATTTGGGTGCCTTAATAGCTTTCCGTCTTGATATTAATCGTGAGAAAGGGGGAATCTGTGGGGGGCTTATAGCTTCACGCCTGTTAGCTTTGCATGGTGTTTTGCCTCATTTTCGAGACCTGCAGTTCCCCGAGGAGAAACTTGGCCTTGACGCTATGGTTCAACATAAGTTTATTTCTCCTCCTGCCAGTTTGATTAATTTAACATTTGAGCTAACCCTTTTCAAGAAGACTACCTGGAGGGTAGTAAAGACTGAACGATCAATCCGTTTGCCTGCACCTCTTTTGTTTAACCTTGATCGCAGGAATGGATGGTCGCTTACAGAAGATGAGCTTGATGCGTATGTGGAGGAGCACCCGCCGCCTGTGCACGATGAGGAAGGCGCCGAGGAGTCGGGACAGCCCTCCAACACCACGAATTTCCCATATGAGCAGCCTTATTATGATTATGCGTCATCAGCTTCATCTTCACGGGCACCGGGGTACGATTACACCTACGATGACCCACCAGCCTGGGGCAACTACCAGAGCCGGAATTGATCTCCACTTAGGCCAAAAGCCTAAGCTTGGGGGGAGGTACGCCGACGATTCACTCATCTACATATCATATTTTGTCGGACCTTTGTATATCCATGTTTTACTTTCTTTATTGTTCTAAGTTCTTACTTCTGCTTTCCAAAACACAAAAAGACCAAAAATATTTCAGTTTTTTTTCTCTATTTGGTTCTTTGGTTTGCTACCTTTGGTTTGTTTTATTTGCTATTTTCGGTTTGTTACTTGAAAAACCCAAAAATATTTTGCTTTGTCTGCTATTTCCTTCTGCTTTTGTTTTAAAAATCGAAAACCCCAAAAATATTTGTTGTTCTTCTTCGGTTTTGTAAAGTTTGTTGCAGAGTTCAGTCTCCCGTTACTCCATTGGAGCTTGGTATTCACTTTATATTATTCAAGCCACACAAGTAAAGATCAATAATGACGACATATGACAATCCGAGTTGTGGTAAGAGGCTGGTATGAACTCTGTTTGTTTTCATTTTTGTACATATACTCATCTATGTGGACATGCTTAGTTGGTTCATGTAAGGTATATGTTATCTAATGGATGCTTTGTAGTTCTTGCTTTCATATGATTAGTTTCAATTTACTATTAGCCTGTAGCATGTCATGTAGACGCTTGCATGCATTGTTTTATTCATAGTATGGTATGTTATTGTGGTATCCACCTCTGAAAGCTTCATTTGAATCGACTTGGCACATGCTCAAGCATGCACATGACTAAATAAAAAGTCAATTAAACCTCGATGATTTACTTTGCCTCAGAGTTCTTGTATCATTTTTATGCCTATATTAATTTTGTTTTGTCGCAAGCATGATTATGACAGTTATTGCTCTCTCGATTGTCGCTTCCCAGTCTTTTGCTAACCTTCGCTTGTACTGAGTATGAGCTCTACTCGTGCATCCAATTACCAAAAACCAAGTCTTCCAAAGAGTCCACTATAAATTCCTATGCGTGGTATTTGTAAGCCATTCCAAGTAAATTTTCATGTGCTACCTTTCAAAACTTTCAACTACTTCTCATTTTGTGCCACTGTTTTTAGCTCATGGGGACGTAGTGGTCGGAATTGCTATCTTCCATATTAAATTGAGTACCCCTCGACTAGGCAGCTTCATCTGCTCGTCATTAATTTTGCAAGGGAGCTGGTCAGACCATTATAATCTTAAATCTAAAAGAAAGAAAAAAAGGCACTCCTCCAAAGGAATGTGAAAGTTGGTGGGCACCCGATGGAATCGGTTAGCCATGGTTTGAGAAAGGAAAAAAGGTGGGGAGGAGTGCCAAAGCTTTATAAAAGAGCACCAATGTGCCAAATTTCAAAGAACTCGGAACCGCTCTCACTTGTTTATTATGGAAGATAGTAGGTCCCCATTGCTAGTCGTTGACATAGAACAACCACCTCTCAAAAGAAACTTTTATATCTGTTTTACAAATGAAAAGCTCTAGCACATGTTAAATCCCTGCTTCCCTCTGTGAAGGGCCATTCGTTTACTTTTATGTTGAGTCGTCATCTTCTAACTTTAAGCACTTCTTGAGAGCATAGCTGTTATTCTTAGTGTAATGTGCTTGTCCCAGAACACGGTTAATTGTGGTATAACTTTGATGCTTGTATCTTTGATATTTTTAACTTCTAGTCTTCCCTTGGACTTCAGAGGTGCCTCAGCATTTATGTTTTTCTCTACAAATAAAGGCAAGCGGGATACCACTCTTTCATATCATTTATGCATATTACAATCTTGTAGCTTCTCATGCACATGTTACTTGTTATTAGTGCATTGGCACTATTTCATAGCTTGCTTGACTATGAGGTGACATTAGTTGCATATTTTTTATTATGAATTGCCTGAGTACTTGATCACATAGTTAGTATATATACATCATATGAGCAAATGTGTTCGTGAAAGTTTCTTTTATCGCTCTTAGTTGTTAACTGAATTGCTTGAGGACAAGCAAATAGCTAAGCTTGGGGGGAGTTGATACGTCCAAAACGTATCTACTTTCCCGAACACTTTTGCTATTGTTTCTCCTCTAATTTGTGTGTTTTGAATACAACTGATGCGTGGTGAATGACCAGCCCGTTGGGAACCCCAAGAGGAAGGTGTGATGAGTATAGTAGCTCGTTTTCCCTCAGTTAGAAACCAAGGTTTATCGTTCAGGAGAAAAGCAGACAAATGACAGCTGAAGGTGATGCTTGCTAGTTTGCGACAGCAGCGGACAATTTATATATGGCGCCTCGTCCAAGCTTTGCTTGCTAGCTGCAACGTGGAACCTGCACACACACAAACAAATACTTTGCTCCCAACTTACGATGAGGTTGTCAATCTCACCGGTTTGCTTGAAACAAAGGTTATGAGTGTATCGAGTGGAAAACAGTAATAGTATGCGAGTAAAGTAAACAGTACGGGAAAAGTAAACAGGTGATTGCAATATGATTAAAATAGGACCGGGGTCCTCAGTTCACTAGTGGTGTCTCTCCATAGATAAAATAACATGCTGGGTAAACAAATTACAGTTGGGCAATTGATAGAATAAAGATAACGTGATATGTCAAGAAGATCACTATGAGATTTACTCTGGGCATTACAACAAAATACATAGACCGCCATCCAACTGCATCTATGACTAATAATCCACCCTCGGGGATATCAATCCGAACACCCCAAAAGTATTAAGTTGCGAACAACAGATAATTGCATTAAGCAAAGTGTGTAATGTAAACAAAGCATATGCCCTTGAGCATATGAATGTTGTTTTCTCCCTAGTAGCAATAGCACATCTACCACCTTAGAGGTTTCTGTCACTCCCCCAGGTGAAATAGAGACATGAACCCACTATCGAGCATAAATACCCCCTCTTGGAGTCACTAGCAACTACTCGGCCAAGATAGCTACTAACAACGGAGAGCATGCAAGATCATAAACAACATAGAGATAACAAAAGATATAATTCAGTACAGCAACTTAATCATAAACACCAATATTCATCGGATCCCAACAAACCAACATCATAGAATTACATAACGGTGATCTCAATCATGTAGGGCAGCTCATGAGATCTAAACATGAAGCACATGGTGGAGAAGACAACCATCTAGCTACTGCTATGGACCCATAGTCCAAGGTAGACTACTCACTCATCGCTCCGGAGGCAAGCATGGCGATGAAGAAGACCTCCGGTGGCGATTCCCCTCTCCGGCAGGGTGCCGGGAAGAGCTTATGGACCCTCCCGATCTTCGGGTCGACGGCGGCGGCGGATCGCGATGTGTTCTGGAAAACTGATCGGGTACTTAGGTTTTTTCTGTCGGGGGGTACTTATAGGCGAAGGGGCGTCGTCAGAGGTGGAGCCAGGCTCCCTCACACAGGGGTGGCGCGGCCAGGGGCCTGGCCGCGCCGGCCCTGTGTGTGGGGCCCTGGTGGCCCCTCTCCGTCTCTCCTTTGGATGTCTGGAAGCTTCCGGGAAAAATAAGACTTCAGGAACTTGTTTCGTCCAATTCTGAGAATATTTCCTGTGTATCACTTCTGAAACACAAAAACAGCAGAAAACAGGAAACTGGCACTGTGGCACTTGTTAATAGGTTAGTTCCGGAAAATGCATAAAAATGCCACTAAGTGTAACGAAACAATAGGCAAATGGTGTAAAAACAAGCATGGAGCATCAAAAATTATAGATACGTTTGAGACGTATCAAGCATCCCCAAGCTTAACTCCTGCTCGTCCTCGAGTAGGTAAGTGATAACAAAAGAATAATTTTTGAGGTGACATGCACCTACACAATCTTGATCATATATGTAAGCATTGGTGAGCTGGGATCATAAAAACTTAAAACATGGGCATGAAAGATATAATCATGACAATAAGAACTTAGCAACCATGTTGTAAACATGCAAATGAACACAAACAAAAGATCATGATAATGAAACAATGAAAGTCAAACGTGTGTTCAAATCATAAGGAAAAACATACAAATGGTTTTCAGCTTGTCTTCAAAGAGAGCAAAACATAAATGCATAGGACACCTCAAAGTTTAAGAGGGCGACTAGATACAAATAATTTAAGAACAAGTGAAACCAATCATCATGAATCAATAAATGAACTTTGGGACAATGCATATCACACTAAGAATGACAACTATGCTCTCTTAATGGTGCATAAAGAAAGAAGGTGGTGACTCAACATAAAAGTAGAAGAAAGGCCCTTCGCAGAGGGAAGCAGTGATTGAGCATGTGCTAGAGCTTTTCATTTGTAAAACAGAGATAAAACTTGGGTTTTGAGAGGTGGTTGCTTTTGTCAACGACTAGCAATGGGGTTCTTACTATCTTCCATACAAAAATGAAGCAAGTTTTTGAGAGAGAGATTGGCACTTTTGTGCTCTTTTTATAAAACTTGGCACTCCTCCCCACCTTTTTCCTTTCACATACCATGGCTAACCGATTCCATCGGGTGCCCACCAACATTCACATTCTTTGGAGGAGTGCCTTTTTTTCTTTTTTTTCTTTTTGGAATAAGCAATATGGAAGATATAAAATCCGACCACTACGTCCCCATGAGCTGAAAACAGTGTCACAAAACGAGAAGTGTTTTGAAGGTTTTTTGAAAGGTAGCACATGAAAATTTACTTTGGAATGGCTTATAAATACCATGCATAGGAATTTACAGTGGACACAATGGCAAACTTTGGCTTTTAGGAGTTGGATGCACGAGTAGAGCTCATACTCAGTACAAGGTGAGGGCTAGCAAAAGACTGGGAGCGACCAACTAAGAGAGCAATAATGGCCATAATCATGCAAAGCGACAAAGCGACATTAAAAGAATCATAAGATGGCATCAAAAGTCAAAAACTAAATGATCATGAAGGCTAATGGCGACTTTGTAAGAGTATAACATGTGTGAGCATGCGCCAAGTCAACCCAAATAAAGCATCAAGGAGAAAACCAAAATAATGCTTCCATACAATAAAAACAACGCATGATTTTTTCAAAGGCTCATTAAGCAATCTCAGTTATTTGAGACAAGTCATGCTACAGCAAAACCACTAAGCATACTATCAAAAAGACATCAAGCATGACATGAAAAATCCTAAGCCGCAGTCTACACAAGCTCCTTCTTGTACCACTATTTTGCACAAAGCTTTTTCTCTTTTCCAACACCATTTGAAATTTTTATAAACACCTCTTTTGATGAAAACCAATAAAGTTCAGAGGCAAAAATACACCTTGATGAAAAGATATGACAAGATCTGAACGCAAATCAAGGCGAAAACGAAAACCAAAAGCAGTAGCAGAAAAAGTAGAATGCTCGTTTTTTAATAAGAGTGAAAACTAGAGCATTCTTTGCAAATGAAAACGAGTACATCTCCTCCAAAAGAAAATTTGTTGGGGTCCAACCATTTATTGCAGCAAACAAACAAACTAAACAAACTAATAAAACTAAAACAACTGACGCTCCAAGAAAAACACATAGTGCATGAAGCAATAAAAATATAGTGTCTTGAAAGGTGACCTGATTTTTGCCGATGAAGAAGGGGTGCCTCGGGGGCATCCCCAAGCTTTGACGCTTGTACTTCTTGGATATATCTTGGGGTGATGCATGGGCATCCCCAATCTTGAGCTTTTATCCATTCTTCAACTCATCTCATCATTCTCCAATCCCTACACTTGAAAACTTCCTTCATACAAAACTAAACACAATTCTATTAGCAACATTAGTGTAAGCATAAAATATATTCAACCTCTTTTAGCTTCAGGTTTCAACCCAAAACCACCACATATAAAGTATATACTACTGTAGCAACTTCCACAAGAGTTCCATGATCAAAAAGAACTCAAAAGAAAGTGATAAAGTGGCAAAAACAAATATTGGCAGAAATCTGTCAAAACTGAACAGCTGACAAAGGACGAATTTTTGAAAGGTTTTCTGTTGCTCAAATCAAAAAGTGTTAAACTAACAAAAGTTTGGATATAACCTGGGGCATATGCACAAGAAATCGCAGGTCCAAAAGATAAACAGAGAATTTTCACGAATGTTTACGGTGCAGCACTGAAAACAGTTTTAGGACAGCAATAACCCAAAATCTTTACCTCGCTCAAATTAGAGGCTTCTCTTGGCACAAAAACGAAATAAACAAGATAAGGAGCGGTCATTACAGTAGTAATGACTTCCAAGACTCAAATAGAAGAAAAAGTACTGAAAAGAAAACATTGGGTTATCTCCCAAGAGTGCTTTTCTTTAATGCCTTTGAGCTAGGCGCAGAAAATTGCGAATCAAGTAATATCAAGTGATGAAGCATCAAGCTCATAATTTGCTCTAAGAATAGAGTCAAAAAGTAATTTCTTTCTTTTCCTAGGGAAGTGTTCCATACCTTTCTTTAGTGGGAATTGATATTTGATGGTGCATTCCCTCATATCAATGATGGCACCTACAGTTCGAAGAAAAGGTCTTCCCAAAATAATAGGACATGAAGCATGGCATTCAACGTCCATAACAAGAAAATCAACAGGAACAAGGTTATTGTTAACCACAATAAGAACATCATTAATCCTTCCCAAAGGTTTCTTCTTAGCAACATCAGCAATAGGAACATCAAAATAACATTTTTCAAGCGGTGGTAAATCAAGCATGTCATAAATCTTCCTAGGCATGATAGAAATACTAGCACCTAGATCACATAAAGCATGGCAATCATAACCATTAACATGCATATCAATGATGGGTTCCCAACCATCTTCTAACTTCTTGGGAACAGAGGCTTTCTGCTTCAACTTTTCATCCCTAATCTTTATGAGAGCATTGGTAATATGCTTAGTAAAAGCAATATTTAAAGAACTAGCATTGGGAGTCAAAGCAAGCTTTTGCAAGAACAAAATAACTTCAGATATATTGCAGCCATCAACATCAAAATCATTAAAACAAGTAGAGCTATCATCTCCCACACTCCGAAAAATTTCAGCACTCTTTTGAGAAAAAGTTTTGGCAGTTTTAGGCTTTTTAACACAAGGAGTGGGAGTTTTCTCTACACCAATCAAAGTGAGAGGATTGTTATCAGTAGGAGCAACATCATTAGAGGTAGTAATGGTACATACCTTCACCTCTCTAGCCATCTCATCTTCTCTTTCCCACCTGGCATGCAATTCCGCTAACAGTCTAATATTTTCATCAATTCCAACTTGGATAGCATTAGCGGTAGCAACAACATTGCTCACTTTCACATCATTAGGAAACACTTTTAATTTCAGAAGTTCAACATCATGAGCAAGGCTATCAACCTTGGAAGCAAGAATATCAATTTTGCCTAACTTTTCCTCAACAGACTTATTAAAAGCAGTTTGCTTACCGATGAAGTCCTTGAGCATTACCTCAAGCTCGGAGGGCGCGGCCCTAGTGTTGTTGTAGGAGTTACCATAAGAATTTCCATAACCATTACCATTGGTAGAAGGATACGGCCTATAATTGTTACTAGCAAAATTGTTCCTATAAGCATTGTTGTTAAAATTATTGTTTCTAATGAAATTCACATCAACTTGCTCTTCTTGAGCAACCAAAGAGGCCAAAGGAACATTACTAGGATCAACATGAGTCCTATCATTAGCAAGCATAGCCATAATGGTATCAATCTTATCATTCAAGGAAGAGGTTTCCTCAACAGAATTTACCTTCTTACCTTGTGGAGCTCTCTCGGTGTGCCATTCGGAATAATTTACCATCATGTTGTCGAGTAGCTTTGATGCGGCGCCCAAGGTAAGGGACATAAAAGTGCCTCCAGCAGCTGAATCGAGTAGGTTCCTTGAAGAAAAATTCAGTCCTGCAT
Organism: Dactylis glomerata; assembly: GCA_007115705.1. Lineage (NCBI taxonomy): Eukaryota > Viridiplantae > Streptophyta > Magnoliopsida > Poales > Poaceae > Dactylis > Dactylis glomerata. The sequence continues at coordinate 14,648,815 of QXEO01000247.1, forward strand.
AAAAAGTTTGGATAATCATCCAAGTAGTCAGTCCATGAGTGGGGCAATTCTTTACCATAGATTTCATTCTTTCCCAAGCTTGAGCAACATGTTCATTATCAAACTGAGTAAACTTCATAATATTGCTGCGCAAAGCTATAATCTTAGCAGGAGGATAGTATCTACTAATAAAAGCATCCTTACACTTAGCCCATGAATCAATACTATTCTTAGTCAAAGACAGCAACCAATCTTTAGCTTTTCCTCTCAAAGAAAAAGGAAACAACTTGAGCTTAATAATATCACTATCAACATCCTTATATTTCTGCATCTCACATAGCTCAACAAAATTGTTGAGATGAGCTGCAGCATCTTCAGTACTAGTACCAGAAAATTGCTCTTTCATAACAAGGTTCAACAAAGCAGGCTTAATCTCATAAAAGGTGGTAGCAGGAACAGGTGGTGCAATAGGAGTGCAGATAAAATCACCATTGTTTGTGCAAGTAAAGTCACACAACTTGGTGTTTTCAAGATTGGCCATTTCAGCAAAACAAAAGTAAACAAGTAAAAACAACTACCAAGGATTCTAATTTTTTTGGGTTTTTGATATAAAGCAATGCAGGTAAAATAAATAAAGTAAAGCAAAACAATAACAAAGTAAAGAATGTGTGTGCGAAAAACTCCCCTCGCAGAAGTCTTCCACTTTTCCCCAGCAACGGCGCCAGAAAAAGAGCTTGATGCGTGGTGAATGACCAGCCCGTTGGGAACCCCAAGAGGAAGGTGTGATGAGTATAGTAGCTCGTTTTCCCTCAGTTAGAAACCAAGGTTTATCGTTCAGGAGAAAAGCAGACAAATGACAGCTGAAGGTGATGCTTGCTAGTTTGCGACAGCAGCGGACAATTTATATATGGCGCCTCGTCCAAGCTTTGCTTGCTAGCTGCAACGTGGAACCTGCACACACACAAACAAATACTTTGCTCCCAACTTACGATGAGGTTGTCAATCTCACCGGTTTGCTTGAAACAAAGGTTATGAGTGTATCGAGTGGAAAACAGTAATAGCGAGTAAAGTAAACAGTACGGGAAAAGTAAACAGGTGATTGCAATATGATTAAAATAGGACCGGGGTCCACAGTTCACTAGTGGTGTCTCTCCATAGATAAAATAACATGCTGGGTAAACAAATTACAGTTGGGCAATTGATAGAATAAAGATAACGTGATATGTCAAGAAGATCACTATGAGATTTACTCTGGGCATTACAAAAAAATACATAGACCGCCATCCAACTGCATCTATGACTAATAATCCACCCTCGGGGATATCAATCCGAACACCCCAAAAGTATTAAGTTGCGAACAACAGATAATTGCATTAAGCAAAGTGTGTAATGTAAACAAAGCATATGCCCTTGAGCATATGAATGTTGTTTTCTCCCTAGTAGCAACAGCACATCTACCACCTTAGAGGTTTCTGTCACTCCCCCAGGTGAAATAGAGACATGAACCCACTATCGAGCATAAATACCCCCTCTTGGAGTCACTAGCAACTACTCGGCCAAGATAGCTACTAACAACGGAGAGCATGCAAGATCATAAACAACATAGAGATAACAAAAGATATAATTCAGTACAGCAACTTAATCATAAACACCAATATTCATCGGATCCCAACAAACCAACATCATAGAATTACATAACGGTGATCTCAATCATGTAGGGCAGCTCATGAGATCTAAACATGAAGCACATGGTGGAGAAGACAACCATCTAGCTACTGCTATGGACCCATAGTCCAAGGTAGACTACTCACTCATCGCTCCGGAGGCAAGCATGGCGATGAAGAAGACCTCCGGTGGCGATTCCCCTCTCCGGCAGGGTGCCGGGAAGAGCTTCTGGACCCTCCCGATCTTCGGGTCGACGGCGGCGGCGGATCGCGATGTGTTCTGGAAAACTGATCGGGTACTTAGGTTTTTTCCGTCGGGGGGTACTTATAGGCGAAGGGGCGTCATCAGAGGTGGAGCCAGGCTCCCTCACACAGGGGTGGCGCGGCCAGGGGCCTGGCCGCGCCGGCCCTGTGTGTGGGGCCCTGGTGGCCCCTCTCCGTCTCTCCTTCGGATGTCTGGAAGCTTCCGGGAAAAATAAGACTTCAGGAACTTGTTTCGTCCAATTTCGAGAATATTTCCTGTGTATCACTTCTGAAACACAAAAACAGCAGAAAACAGGAAACTGGCACTGTGGCACTTGTTAATAGGTTAGTTCCAGAAAATGCATAAAAGTGCCACTAAGTGTAACGAAACAATAGGCAAATGGTGTAAAAACAAGCATGGAGCATCAAAAATTATAGATACGTTTGAGACGTATCAAGCATCCCCAAGCTTAACTCCTGCTCGTCCTCGAGTAGCTAAGTGATAACAAAAGAATAATTTTTGAGGTGACATACACCTACACAATCTTGATCATATATGTAAGTATTGGTGAGCTGGGATCATAAAAACTTAAAACATGGGCATGAAAGATATAATCATGACAATAAGAACTTAGCAACCATGTTGTAAACATGCAAATGAACACAAACAAAAGATCATGATAATGAAACAATGAAAGTCAAACGCGTGTTCAAATCATAAGGAAAAACATACAAATGGTTTTCAGCTTGTCCTTCAAAGAGAGCAAAACAATGAGAGGGGGCCCCAGGTCTCCTCTCGACCTCCCCTCTCGCGTACATATACCCCCTGACGACATAATATCAGGGAGACAGCGTTTTTCCCAGATAGACTTCCGCTGCGCCGCCGCCATCAGAAACCGCGATTCGGAACCAGAAACTCCGTTTTGGCACCCTGCCGGGACGGGGATTCGGAGGAGATCTTCATCACCATCACCACCGACACTCCTCCATCGACCATCCATGACTCCCCCATCCATGTGTGAGTAATTCCCCCGCTGTAGGTGAGGGGATGGTAGGGATTGGATGAGATTGTTCATGTAATTTGATATGAGATTGATAGGGCATAGTGCCTAGTATCTTTATTTAGTGCCTATGACATTGTTGCAACTTGTTGTGCTTAATGCTTGTCACTTTGGGCCCGAGTGCCATGATTTCAGATTTGAACATGTTATTATTTCTATGATGATACTTGTTGTTTATGGTCTTACCTACAAGTTGTGTACACATATTGTTGTCCGGAACCCGAGGCCCCAAAGTGACAGAAATTGGGATAACCGGAGGGGATGGCTATGATGTGAGGATCACATGTGTTCACCGAGTGCTAATGCTTTGCTCTGGTATTCTATTAAAAGGAGTACCTTAATTACCAGTAGTTTCCCTTGAGGCCCTGCTGCAACAGGCTGGTAGGACAAAAGATGTCGTGCAAGTTTCTCCTTGTGAGCACGTACGACTATATACGGAACACATGCCTATGATTGTTTGTATTAGGATGCTTTATCATTATTTATCTGCAATGCCTGTATCTCATTGATTTCATGAATTATCTTATCCATGCAACGCCCGTTATCCATCCCTATGCCTACAGTATTTGTTCCTACTGTTTACAACCGTTACTATTACTGCTGCTATTTTACTACTGCTGTTACTGTTTCACTACTGTCACCACTATAAAACTGTTGCTACTGATAAACCACTGCGAGCAAGACTGTTTCCAGGTGCAGCTGAATTGACAACTCATCTGTTAAGGCTTACATATATTCTTTGGCTCCCCTTGTGTCTGATACGTCTCAAACGTATCTATAATTTTTGATGCTCCATGCTTGTTTTTACACCATTTGCCTATTGTTTCGTTACACTTAGTGGCACTTTTATGCATTTTCCGGAACTAACCTATTAACAAGTGCCACAGTGCCAGTTTCCAGTTTTCTGCTGTTTTTGTGTTTCAGAAGTGATACACAGGAAATATTCTCGGAATTGGACGAAACAAAAGCCAGAAGTCTTATTTTTCCCGGGAGCATCCAGACATCCGAAGAGGCGAAGGAGAGGGGCCACCAGGCCTCCTCACACATGGCTCGCGCGGGCAAGGGTCTGGCCGCGCGGGGCCCGTGTGTGGGAGCCTGGCTCCACCCCTGACGACGCCCCTTCGCCTATATAAAGCCTCGGGACAGAAAACCCTAGGGGCCCGATCAATTTTCCAGAAAGAGTTCCGCAGTTCCGCCGCCGTCGCCGACGAATTTCGGGGGACAGAAGTCTCTGTTCCGGCACCCTGCCGGGACGGGGAAGTGCCCCCGGAGCCATCTCCATCGATCTCCATCGCCGTCTTCACCGTCTCCATCGACCTCACCGCCATCTCCATCAACCTTGCTGTCTCCTATGATGAGGAGGGAGTAGTTCATCCCCGGGGCTGAGGGCTCTACCGGTAGCTATGTGGTTCACCTCTCTCTCCCATGATGTGATCTTTATGTGATCGTGAGCTTTGTATCATGTTGAACAAGTACATGTTATTATTCAGATATTTTGTGTACTCTAGTGATATTATTAAAGTAATCTATTCCTCCTGTTATGGTGTAACGGTGATAGTGCGTGCATCATGGTGGTACTTGGTTTAGGCTATGATTGTGATCCCTTGTGGATTATGAGAATAATTATTGCTATGATAGTTTGAGTGATTTATTCCTCCTTTCATGGTGTAAAGGTGAGAGTGTGTGCACCGTGTTAGTACTTGGTTTAAGTTGCAATGATTTCTATCTTGAGTTGTGATCTGATTTGGGTATTGCTATGAGTGGTGTTTGTCAAGTACTTGATGAACTTTAAGGGGTGCTTCTGTAGCCACTACACAATGATTAGTGTTATTCAATAGGAGAGTAATTCAGAGTACCTTAGCAAGAGAAGTTACTTGTTCAGTCATGTTATATTGTTGGGAGTGTGTCCACTAGTGAAAGTATGATCCCTAGGCCTTGTTTCCAAGCATTGCATACCGTTTACTCGCTATTTTGTTACTTGTTTGCTCGCAGCGATATTTATTTTACATCACGTTTGCTACTTATAATCATCACTACCGCTTGTATTTCACTATCTCTTCGCCGAACTAGTGCACCTATACATCTGACAAGTGTATTGGGTGTGTTGGGGACACAAGAGACTTTCTGTATCGTAATTGCAGGGTTGCTTGAGAGGGATAGCTTTGACCTCTAACCTCCCTGAGTTCGATAAACCTTGGGTGATCCACTTAAGGGAAACTTGCTGCTGTTCTACAAACCTCTGCACTTGGAGGCCCAACAAGTGTCTACAAGAATAGAAGTGCGTAGACATCAAGCTCTTTTCTGGCGCCGTTGCCGGGGAGGTAAGGTAAAAGGTACTCGCATCCTCCTGTGTGAGTGCTCGGAGTTATTTCCTTTAGATTCTGCAATTACATCTTTTTGTTTCTTGTTTTTATTTTCACTAGTTAGGCTTAATGGAAAACAAAGAGTTCTTTAGTCTTTTTCCTGATTTTAGATTTGAAGAGAAAATTGAAAATCCTTTGGAGCTTATTTCGCATAGCAATGTTATTAGTACGAATGCTTTGAATACTGTTAATGCTAATGCTATAGAAAAGTCTAAGCTTGGGGAAGCTGGTTTTGTTGAGTATGATATCTTTAGTCCCCTAGCTTTAGTGCAGAAAGGTTGCTCTGATAATATTTTATCTCCCATATGTGATGTTTCTAGTGATGCTTGTGCTCCCCATCCTTTTAAAATACCTACGAAGATTGTTGAACGTGTTAGGGATAACTGCTATTTAGGAGATGGAACTGTCCATCCTGGTGATCATTTGCTCTTTATACATGAATTATGCGAGTTGTTCCAGTGTGCAGGTATTTCAATGAATGAAGTTAAGAAGAAGCTATTCTCTTTTTCATTGAAAGGCAGAGCTGAGGAGTGGTATCGCCTGCTTGAAGATGGTCCATCTATTGACTGGGAGGAAATTGTGCATCTCTTTTATTCTAAATTCTATCCTTCTAGTCAGGTTTATAAAGATAGAAATTACATTTATAATTTTCATCCGCATGAGGGAGAAAGCATTGCCCAAGCTTGGGGAAGATTGAAGTTACTAATGCATAAATGTCCTATTCATGATCTTCCCCGTAATATTGTTATTGATAATTTTTATGCACGGCTTACTCTTCCTGATAAGGATTATTTGGATGCTTCTTGCTTTGGATCATTCACTCATATGAAGGAAGATGCTAAGTGGAAACTTCTTGACCGTATACAAGAGAATGTTGAAGGATGGGAAAACGACAAAGGTAAAGGATCAGGTATGAATTACGAGTTTGATTGCATTAAGTCTTTTGCTGAAACTGCTAATTTTCAAGAGCTTAGTGCTAAATATGGTCTTGATCCTCAAATTATGGTTGATTGCTTTAAAGCCTTTGCTTCCCATATGAATGTTCCTAAAGGAAATGGGGACGTGTATCATGAACCTTTTAAGGACACTTGCATAGAAAGTGATATTGTTATTGATGATTGTAATAAACATGCTCAAACTTCTAAAAGTACTATTTCTTATAAGCATGTTAATTTTTGCGGAATACATAGACCTTGTGAACAGAGTTACAATAAGGAAGATTATTGCATCACCCACGCAAATGAAGAAACCAGCATGTGGCTCAAGGATCTAGATGTGCTTGGTGATTGGGTTTGTGAGCTTTATCCTTTTCTTTGTGAATTTTGCGGTGAAAAAGGTCACTTTAATTTTCAATGCCCAATTAATCGAACAAGTACCGCAAATTTGTATTGTGATGATAAGATTACTCTCAATCAGCATGATGAGCTTACTTTGTTTTTGAATTGTGAAGAGATATCTAGAAAGCTTGCTTTGATAGACATGAATGATGTTGATATTAATAGCACCCTTCTTGGTTGTCATCTCTATTGTGCTAAAGATTGCCTCGCAAATACTTACTTACAAGATCTTATTAAACATGATGTTTTGCCAAGCTATGACAGGACTAATAGATGTTTTGATATTATTAATAGAGAGGAGGAATCCTCCAAAGTTTCTTCTGTTGTTTCTGTCAGCAAACCAGATTATGTGGAGAAGATGCCTTTCCCTCCTAAAAAATATGTGGAGAAGATGCCCTTTAAGTCTCTTCCTCCTAAAGGAGAGAGTAAGAAGAGTAAGAAGAAGAAGAAAAAGAAGAAGAAGAAGAGGAGTAAAAGGCGAGAGGACACGGTATCTTCCCTTAAGCTTTATGATCCTGCTATAGATTATGATAATTCTGATTGGGATGATGTTCCTATGCCTATTACCTATGTTAGTGATCATGATTGGGAAAATCACTCTACTTTTGATATTGAAAATCTTTTTGGTACCAATTCTAAGGTTAATAATTGTTGTACCATTAGTGCTATCCATGTTCCTTCTTATGATGATATGTTTGATGAGTATGCTTTGCGACATAGTAGTTCTCTAGCTTGTGATGATGGGTATAATATTTTCAGTTCACCTACTTTTGAGGAGAAGAATAGTTATGATTACAATATGCCTCCTGTCTTTGATGATTATGGTGATGAGAATAATTATTCTGTTGAATCTGCTCCTACTACTATTGTTCATGTGGGGAGTATTAATCCTTTTATGCATGTGGCTCATGATAGGGATGCTTTAAATGATAGTTATATTGTTAGTTCTATTCATGATGCTACTGAAAGTTATTATGAGAGAGGGAAACATGGTTTGATGGATCTCAACAATATTGAGTTTCCCCTCTTTATATTGCAATTCTTGAAGTTATACTTGTTTTGCCTTCCTATGCTTTTTGCTTTGCGCTTTCATGATTTGTCTCTTTACAAGACTATTTTTCATAGGAAGTGGTTTAGATTTAAATGTGTTCCATACTTGCTTTTTTGATGCTCTCTGTTGCTTTAAATTCCTATATGGCGCCTTTGCCTCAAGCTCTTATATGGCGCCCATATGAGCATCTTTGCAAATTACTGCGCCTAGCTCAAAGGCGTTAAAGAAAAGCACTCTTGGGAGATAACCCATTGTTTTATTTTCAGTACTTTTTCTTTTATTTGAGTCTTGGAAGTTATTACTACTGTAATAACCGCGCCTTATCCTTTTTATTTCGTTGTTGTGCCAAGAGAAGCCTCTAATTTGAGTGAGGTAAAGATTTGGGGTTATTGCTGTCCTGAAACTGTTTTCGGTGCTGCACCGTAAAAATTCGTGAAAATTCTCTGTTTATCTTTTGGACCTGCGATTTCTTGTGCATATGCCCCAGGTTATATCCAAACTTTTCTTAGTTGAACACTTTTTGATTTGAGCAACGGAAAATCCCTCAAAAATTCGACCTTTGTCAGCTGTTCAGTTTTGACAGATTTCTGCCAATATTTGTTTTTGCCACTTTATCGCTTTCTTTTGAGTTCTTTTTGATCATAGAACTCTTGTGGAAGTTGCTAAAGTAGTATATACTTTATATGTGGTGGTTTTGGGTTGAAACCTGAAGCTAAAAGAGGTTGAATATATTTTATGCTTACACTAATGTTGCTAATAGAATTGTGTTTAGTTTTGTATGAAGGAAGTTTTCAAGTGTAGGGATTGGAGAATGATGAGATGAGATGAAGAATGGACAAAAGCTCAAGCTTGGGGATGCCCATGCATCACCCCAAGAAATATCCAAGAAGTACAAGCGTCAAAGCTTGGGGATGCCCCCGAGGCACCCCTTCTTCATCGGCAAAAATCAGGTCACCTTTCAAGACACTATATTTTTATTGCTTCATGCACTATGTGTTTTTCTTGGAGCGTCAGTTGTTTTAGTTTTCTTAGTTAGTTTAGTTTTGTTTGCTGAAATAAATGGTTAGATCACATCATGTTTCTTTTGGAGGAGATGAACTCGTTTTCATTTGCTAAGAACACTCAGTTTTTCACTCTTATCGTTCACCGAGTGTTCTTCTTTTTCTGCTACTGCTTTTGGTTTTCGTTTTTGCCTTGATTTGCGTTCAGATCTTGCCATATCTTTTCATCAAGGTGTATTTTTGCCTCTGGTCTTCATTGGTTTTCATCAAAAGAGGTGTTTATAAAAAGTTCAAATGGTGTTGGAAAAGAGAAAAAGCTTTGTGCAAAATAGTGGTACAAGAAGGAGCTTGTGTAGACTGCGGCTTAGGCTTTTTCATGTCATGCTTGATGTCTTTTTGATAGTATGCTTAGTAGTTTTGCTGTAGCATGACTTGTCTCAAATAACTGAGATTGCTTAATGAGCCTTTGAAAAAATCATGCGTTGTTTTTATTGTATGGAAGCATTATTTTGGTTTTCTCCTTGATGCTTTATTTGGGTTGACTTGGCGCATGCTCACACATGTTAGACTCTTTCAAAGTCGCCATTAGCCTTCATGATCATTTAGTTTTTGACTTTTGATGCCATCGTATGCTTCTTTTAATGTCGCTTTGTCGCTTTGCATGATTATGGCCATTATTGCTCTCTTAGTTGGTCGCTCCCAGTCTTTTGCTAGCCCTCACCTTGTACTGAGTATGAGCTCTACTCGTGCATCCAACTCCTAAAAGCCAAAGTTTTCCAAAGTGTCCACCATACATACCTACTAGCAATTTGCTATTCCAAGTAAATTTGACTTGCTTTTATATTCTCTTCAAATTAAACTCTTACCAGTGTTATGCGAAATTCGGTCAGTAAAGCTCTCACGAACCGGAAGGCACACTTTACTTTTTCCTGTTCTTAAAATTTTGACATTGTGGTCTTTTATGTTGAGTTGTTATGCTTGCAAGTTGTAAGTTGGATTCTAGCCCAGCCATGCCGTCATGGGGCAAGCTTTCAACATTGCACTTCTTTTTGAGTTGATATCGTGATCTTTTGTTTATGGATGCCCGCTGTGTGAAATGAATTGGGAATCTTGTAGGGATCATGGAGTTTGTATATGTGTTAGGGAAACGCCGGGCCGCCAATCTAAGCCATGCATAATTCATGGTGGAAATTTGCAGCATACCCATGGTGAACATTCGACGACGCATCTCATAATAAAAAGCTAAACAATATAGCAAATAAAAGAGATGTCGAGGTGTTCATTGTCTGCTTGTCCTGTCATTTTGGTGTGGGCTTGTTCCATGTCATCGGGCACGGAGGTACCCCATTGGCGGTTCTCAATGATATACATATATTTACAATGACAAGAGCCTTGCTTGGGACTCTAAGTAAATTAGCATGGTTTGGGTACTCGTATTCATGGGACACGAGGTTTTCAACTTATGATTTGTCAAGCATATGCATCATAATTGTTCTCGCATTAACTTTAACCATTCAAGATGCTTATGATGGGGGCAATGAGAGCTCAAAGCCGGTAAGTACCATAATTTTTGAAGGTTATAAAACTTGCAATCACTGCTTCCCTCTGCGAAGGGCCTTTCTTTTACTTTTATGTTGAGTCACCACCTTCTTTCTTTATGCACCATTAAGAGAGCATAGTTGTCATTCTTAGTGTGATATGCATTGTCCCAAAGTTCATTGATTGATTCATATTGTTGGTTTCACTTGTTCTTAAATTATTTGTATCTAGTCGCCCTCTTAAACTTTGAGGTGTCCTATGCATTTATGTTTTGCTCTCTTTGAAGGACAAGCTGAAAACCTTTTGTATGTTTTTCCTTATGATTTGAACACACGTTTGACTTTCATTGTTTCATTATCATGATCTTTTGTTTGTGTTCATTTGCATGTTTACAACATGGTTGCTAAGTTTCTTATTGTCAAGACTATATCTTTCATGCCCATGTTTTAAGTTCTTATGATCCCAGCTCACAAATGCTTACATATATGATCAAGATTGTGTAGGTGCATGTCACCTCAAAAATTATTCTTTTGTTATCACTTACCTACTCGAGGACGAGCAGGAGTTAAGCTTGGGGATGCTTGATACGTCTCAAACGTATCTATAATTTTTGATGCTCCATGCTTGTTTTTACACCATTTGCCTATTGTTTCGTTACACTTAGTGGCACTTTTATGCATTTTCCGGAACTAACCTATTAACAAGTGCCACAGTGCCAGTTTCCTGTTTTCTGCTGTTTTTGTGTTTCAGAAGTGATACACAGGAAATATTCTCGGAATTGGACGAAACAAAAGCCAGAAGTCTTATTTTTCCCGGGAGCATCCAGACATCCGAAGAGGCGAAGGAGAGGGGCCACCAGGCCTCCTCACACATGGCTCGCGCGGGCAAGGGTCTGGCCGCGCGGGGCCCATGTGTGGGAGCCTGGCTCCACCCCTGACGACGCCCCTTCGCCTATATAAAGCCTCGGGACAGAAAACCCTAGGGGCCCGATCAATTTTCCAGAAAGAGTTCCGCAGTTCCGCCGCCGTCGCCGACGAATTTCGGGGGACAGAAGTCTCTGTTCCGGCACCCTGCCGGGACGGGGAAGTGCCCCCGGAGCCATCTCCATCGATCTCCATCGCCGTCTTCACCGTCTCCATCGACCTCACCGCCATCTCCATCAACCTTGCTGTCTCCTATGATGAGGAGGGAGTAGTTCATCCCCGGGGCCGAGGGCTCTACCGGTAGCTATGTGGTTCACCTCTCTCTCCCATGATGTGATCTTTATGTGATCGTGAGCTTTGTATCATGTTGAACAAGTACATGTTATTATTCAGATATTTTGTGTACTCTAGTGATATTATTAAAGTAATCTATTCCTCCTGTTATGGTGTAACGGTGACAGTGCGTGCATCATGGTGGTACTTGGTTTAGGCTATGATTGTGATCCCTTGTGGATTATGAGAATAATTATTGCTATGATAGTTTGAGTGATTTATTCCTCCTTTCATGGTGTAAAGGTGAGAGTGTGTGCACCGTGTTAGTACTTGGTTTAAGTTGCAATGATTTCTATCTTGAGTTGTGATCTGATTTGGGTATTGCTATGAGTGGTGTTTGTCAAGTACTTGATGAACTTTAAGGGGTGCTTCTGTAGCCACTACACAATGATTAGTGTTATTCAATAGGAGAGTAATTCAGAGTACCTTAGCAAGAGAAGTTACTTGTTCAGTCATGTTATATTGTTGGGAGTGTGTCCACTAGTGAAAGTATGATCCCTAGGCCTTGTTTCCAAGCATTGCATACCGTTTACTCGCTATTTTGTTACTTGTTTGCTCGCAGCGATATTTATTTTACATCACGTTTGCTACTTATAATCATCACTACCGCTTGTATTTCACTATCTCTTCGCCGAACTAGTGCACCTATACATCTGACAAGTGTATTGGGTGTGTTGGGGACACAAGAGACTTTCTGTATCGTAATTGCAGGGTTGCTTGAGAGGGATAGCTTTGACCTCTAACCTCCCTGAGTTCGATAAACCTTGGGTGATCCACTTAAGGGAAACTTGCTGCTGTTCTACAAACCTCTGCACTTGGAGGCCCAACAAGTGTCTACAAGAATAGAAGTGCGTAGACATCAGTGTCAAATCAATAAATTTGGGTAATACTTCCCTCGAAGACTGTTGCGATCCCCTATACTTGTGGGTCATCACTCTCTGAAATGTTTCTTCTTTCTTTTCTTTTGACTTCCAGTCGATGCATATCAATGATCCTTTGACTGGCGGACCTGCTCCTTCTGCTGCCCGCACGTTCGGTTCGACGATTTCGTCGCCTCCTAGCCGATGTAATCAGTGCGCAGAGTACTCTTCAAGGATTTCTGATCTTGAGTCTCGCCTGACTTTGGCTAAACGTCAAGCACATATGGTTGTGAGCAAAGCTAGTAAAGCTTGTGGTTATCTGAAGCAGATATTTTCTCTTGATGTAAAGGTTTCCAGTTTGACGGCGAAGATTGTCCATAATGAAGAATGCGAGTCTTTTATTCTTGGCATTGTCGAGTCTGCCTGCGAGATGTTGCGATGTAAGTTTTCTTTCGACTTCTCCTTTCCCTGTTTCTTCACTGCTCTTTTTGTGACATCCCTTGTCGTCATAGGCACTTGTCTGGATTTCGCTGCCGAAGATCGTCGGGTTACCGAGTGAAATGCGGCTTTGGAGAGAATGTCGGCAGGCTTTGAGACTTTGTGGTCTGATTCTCGGCGTCAGAGTGCCATTGTACTGCTTCAGGACCGTGCCCAACATATTGGCGAGTCAGTTGATGGTTGCCGACGAGCTCTCACAACTATGCACTCTATTATGCTTCCTCGCAATCCTCTGCCTGCAACTTTCCCGCTTCTTCTTGATACTTTCTGATCCAGCCACCGTATTCATAGATTGATAGAGCTGAATTTAGTGGCAGGTGCCAATTTTGCTCTCGGGTGGATACGCAAGTGGCACCCGAAGCTTAATTATAGCTCTATGTCCCTGAGTTTGGCTCCAGGTGGAGCTAGCCTTCGAGTACATATGGAGAGCACGCTGCAACCTGCTCGAAGGCTCGTAGCTAGGCTGCTGGAAGCGGATGCTGTATTTTTTCGCGAGTACCACTATTTAGACCCCTTAGGCGTAGATGATTCTGATAACCCATTATTGTAATATTTTTGTATATGTGGAACGCGAGAGTATCTTATTTCGTGACTTTATGTCGAAAATTTGTTCTCAAAGCGTTATTGTATGATTCGTGCGTTTGCCGCATTTTCTCTTTGAAAGACTTGTAAACTCGAACATGAGGAACATTTTGTCTTTATTATGCTTGCAATGTAAGATACATGGGGTGACCCAAGAGATCCGGCCTGTGACCTGTGTTCTGGATCTAGAGGGCATTGCCCCTGGTATAACTCGTGGCTTTGACAACCTTTCTCTTCTACCCTACTTTTTTGTTGTTCTTTGATGCTTATGCCGTCATGGCTTTCTCCTCTTCTCCTGTGTCTTTATCTTCTCCTGATGCTTCTACTCGTGATTTCTTTGTCTCGGGCTCCGCAGCGCATCCTTCGAGTAGCTTGACGCCTTCTGTAGTCGTACTTTTTGCCTTCTCTGCATAGTTGGCTGTCATGCCAAAGTTTTGCGCCATCTTGTGGAACTCCCTGTCGCAGAGATCTGAAACTTCAAAACTTCCTTTTACTGTAATTATTCCTCTTGGTCCTGGCATTTTAAGTACCAAATATGTATAGTGAGGCACTGCCATGAATCGCAAAAATGCGGGTCGTCCGAGGATCGCGTGATATTGAGATGGCCAGTCCATGACTTCGAAGTCCAGCTTTTCTCTCCTATAGTTTTGTCGGTTGCCGAAGCAAACATTGAGTGCTATTCGACCCAGTGGGTAATTGGCACTTCCTGGCACGATTCCGTGGAAGGAACAATCTGTTGGTTTCAGGAACTCTAGTGATATATGCATTGCTCTGAGTGTTTTTGCGTATATCAGGTTAATTCCACTTCCTGCGTCCATGAATATTCTGTCGACATCATACGCGCCGATTTGAGCTTTAAGTACCAAAGGCGCGTTTCCTGGCCGAGGTACTGTTATAGGGTGGTCTTCTCTGTTGAACTCGATTGGTTGTTCTGACCAATGCAGATACTCCGTTGTGGCTGGAGGTGAGATGACTGCTAGGTTGACTTGTCGAGTGATACTCTTTTCTTCTTTGTTCGACTTGGGCACAGGTTGTATCATTGCTGTGATGTGTCCTTTTGATGGAATGTACCCTTCGTCGTCGTCGTGTCCCTGGTTTTGCTGGTCTTGTCCTTGAGGAGCTCCGTTGTTTCCTTGCTGTTTTGTCGGAGGATTGTTGCTTCCTTCAAATCCTTGTCGCCTTGCTTCGATTTGCTTGTTTAGTGCTGCCTCTTGTAGTTTTAAGAATGTTGTGCAATCTTTCATTGCGTGCCTTGATACTCGCTTCCCATCGATGAACGCTGAGTGTATATGACAAGGTCCGTTGAGCATATCTTCTGGCGATGGGTTGTACTCTCTGGGTTCTCTCGTGGGAAACTTTTTGTAGTCCTCTTTTCCGTAGCTTCGATATCCCGAGCTTCTGCGATCACTTCCTTGATAGCTGTTGTCTTTGTATCCTGTGGCGACTTGGCTATGGGAGCCGTAGTTGTCGTAATTTCGGGACCGTCTCCTTTGACTTCCATATCTATTTCTTCTATCGTCCTCTGGGGATCGCGTCCGCTTGTTGTTGCATGCGTCTTCTCCATCTGCAAATCTGTTTGCTACGTCCATGAGGTCTGACACTATTTTTGGCTTGATTCTGCCCATCTCTTTGACTAGGTCTCTTCGCCTTAATCCAATGATGAACGCATCTATTGCTCTTTCGTCTGAAACTTCGACTGCTGAATTTTTGATAAGACTCCATCTTTGGATGTAAGCCCGCAGTGTTTCGTCGCGTTGTTGCACACACGCTTTGACTTCTTCTATTGATGCTGGCCGCTTGTATGTCGACCTGAAGTTGCTTGTAAATTGCTTTGTAAGGTCTTCCCAGCTTCCAATAGTTTCTTTCTCTAGTTTGCTCAACCATGACCTTGCTGCGCCGGTGAGGTGTAGTTACAAACTTTGCATTGCTGTTTCTTTGGTTCCTCCTAATATTTGTACTGCTTGTATATAGTCTAAGAACCATGATTCTGGTTCCTGTGATCCGTCGTACTTTTGCTGATCTTGAGGTAACTTGAATCCCTTGGGAACTGGAGTGGTGCGAACCCTGCGGGTAAAGCACGATGCCCCCATCTCTTTTTCTTCGTCTTCATAGTCGCGTTTTTCATTTGGGGATCGCGATCTTCGGGTTCCTCCGTGTTGTTTTGGTGATGGCGATCGAGATCGTTGATTGCTGCTTCTGCGCCGAGGACTGTTGTGACAGCGAAGCGATCTTGGCTTATACGTTTCCTTATGGTGGTGTGCTTCCTCTCCTTTTGCTGATAGCTTGTGGCCCACCATGCTTAGTCCGTTCAATGCTGCTCTGTGCATATGTTCTCTAGGATCCCCCGGGCTTGGTCGAGTTGTGAGCAGATAAGCTTGAGCTGCCACTAATACCGCTTCAGGAGTTTTTGGTACGATGTTTCCTTGTTCGTCGACCAATAAAAAGGACGAGTCGAGGTTTTTCGAAATGCTTTGCCTGTCGGAGTACTCGAGGTTATCGTACTTTGAACCATGTCGACGATTTTTCCTTGCGTTACTATATAATGCGTCGCTTCGCGCTTTACGAGCGGCGTTGCTAGCTGCAATGGCTGAGTCTTTTCTTCTCTGTATCTCTATTTTCTCCTGTGCTAATTGCTTTGCCTGCTGCCTTAGGGCATAATGATACCCCAAAAGCATGTCTTTGCTGGAATTTGATGGTATTGGCGTGCCGTGTTCTACGGCTTCTCTTATTATCCTCCATTCGTCGACTGATAGTCGAATTTTTTCCCTGGTTGTGAGGGATTCTGCTGTTTGCCCTTCTGCTAGGTGATTTGCTCCTCTATCGATATTTGCTGGGTTTAGCACTGGATTGTTATTTTCGTCGAATTCTTCTAAGTTGTCTCCCACAATGGCGAGCACCTGGCATTGTTTGCCGATGATACTATTGAAGCTTGAGAAGATCGAGTCACCATCTTCAGAAAGCTCTAGCCCTGTCTTCCATGTGTCTGTTGATTTGTCTGAGATATCGTCGAGGCAGATCATGAGATCGTCGAGTTGGACCCCTGCGTCGAAATTTTCCCTTGCTTCGTTGTCTTATGTGATCCTTCCTTTTTACACTTCTTCTAAGCTGACCGGCGAGTTTACCTCGCTGGAAGAGCCGTCAGAGTATTCCATCATTGCTACTGTTTCGGGCTCACTTGCCAACGGATCTTGTTTCGTCGGATCTGAAAGGCGAGATAAACCCGATGGCCCGATGAGGATGCTCAAACTTCTAATTGTTAACTCCATCTCTTGACTTTCGTCGAGTTCTGAACTGATGTTGGCTAAAAGCGAAAAAGCCGTCGAATTCATGATTCTAACGTCCAGAATCCCCACGGTCGGTGCCAATTGACGAGGGTTAACTCGACAAATGTCCTAGATGAAGGACTTAGGATCAGGGGAATAGGGCGCCGGATGAACTCGAAGGTAAAGGTTAGTCGAAATAAGTGTATATCGAAAGTAAACTTGGGTGTTCAACCTGGCTTGCTTTCAATCTGCCCTACACCGTCCCCTCCTGGCCCCTATATATAGGTGGCCAGGTCTCGAGGATCGGGTAGGGTCCGATACAGATTACAATATCGACATACGGTAAGAACTCGTATTCAACTATCATTACAATTGGGCCTTAGCTTAACGGGCCTCAGAGGTACTCAACTAACGGGATCTATTAACTATACCCTTGTCAGTTGGTTTTCATCAAAAAAGTTGTCTCAAAAAGGTTTGAATGGTGTTGGAAAAGAGAAAATGTTTTCATGCAAATAGTGGTACAAAAAGGAGCTTGTTTAGAATGCGGCTTAGACTTTTGCATGCCATGCTTGCTGTCGTTTTGATAGTATGCTTAGTAGTTTTTGCTGTAGCATGACTTGTCTCAAATGACTGAGATTGCTTAATGAGCCTTTGAAGAAAAAAAATCATGTGTTGTTTTTACTATATGGAAGCATTTTATTGTGGTTTTCTCATTGATACTTTATTTGGGTTGACTTGGTGCATGCTTACAACATGCTTGACTCTAACAAGTCATCATAAGCCTCTATGATCATTTGGTTTTTGACTTGTGATACCACTTTATGCTTCAGTTTACGATATTTTGTCGCTATGCATGATTATGGCCGTTATTGCTATCTTAGTTGGTCGCTCCCAGTCTTTTGCTAGCCTTCATTTTGTACTGAGTATGAGCTCTACTCGTGCATCCAACTCCCAAAAACCAAGTTATTCCAATGTGTCCACCATACATACCTATTAGCAATTTGCTATTCCAAGTATATTCGACTTGTTTTTATCTATCCTTCAAATTAAACTCTTTTTGGTGTTATGTGAAAATTAGTCAGTAAAGCTCTCACGAACCTGACGACACACTTTACTTTTCTCGTTTTTAATAATTTTGACATTGTGGCTCTCTTATGTTAATGTTATGCTTGCAAGTTGTAAGTTGGAAATTAGCTCAGCCATGCCGTCATGGGGCAAGCTTTCAACATTGCACTTTCTCTCATTTGAGTTGATATCGTGATTTTTTGTTTATGGATACTCGCGATGTGAAATAAGTTGGGATCTTGTGAGGTCATGGAGTTTGTATATATGTTAGAGAAATGCCTGGGCCGCTAATCTAAGCCATGCATCATTCATGATGGAAATTTACAACATGCCCATAGTGGACATCTGACGACACATCTCACAATAAAAAGCTATACCAATGGTAAATAAAAGATATGCCGAGGTGTTCATTGTCTGTTTGTCTTGTCATTTTGATGTGGGATTGTTCCATGTCATCGGGCAAGAGGTACCCTGTTGGCGGTTCTCGATGATACGTGTATGCTTATAATGACAAGAGCTTGCTTGGGACCTAAGTCGAGTAGCATGAGGTTTGGGTATTCGTACTTCACTGGACACGAGGTTCTCAACTTATGATTTGTTAAGCATATGCTTCATAATTGTACTCGCATTTACCTTAACCATTCAAGATGCCTATGATGGGGCAATGAGAGCTTAAAGCTAGTAAGTATCATAATTTTTGGAGGTTTATAAAACTTGCAATCACTGCTTCTCTCTGCGAAGGGCCTTTCTTTTACTTTTATGTTGAGTCTCCACCTTCTACCTTTATGCACCATCTAGCAGAGCATAGTTGCCATTCTGAATTTAATGTGCATAGTCCCAAAGTTTATCATTGATTGATTCATGATTATGGTTTTGCTTGTTCTTAAATTATGTGTATCTAGTCGCCCTCTTAAACTTGAAGGTGTCCTATGCATTTATGTTTTGCTATTCCATGAGGGACACGCTAAAAACCACTTTGCTATGTTTTTCCATATGATTTGAACACACACTTGACTTTCAATGTTTTATTATTCATGATCTTTCGTTTGTGTTACTTTTCATGTTATAACATGGTTGCTAAGTTTTTATTGTCAAGATTATGTCTCTTATGCCCATGTGTTTAAGTTCTTTGATCCTAGCACTCAATGCTTTATATCGTTGATCAAGATTGTGATGGTGCATGTCACCTCAAAAATTATTCATTTGTTATCACTTAACTACTCGAGGACGAGCAGGAGTTAAGCTTGGGGATGCTTGATACGTCTCAAACGCAATGTTTAAAAAATCGGCCGATTAGACGATTAATCGTCTGTTTAATCCCTACTCGTAGTGTAACCGTGTCGATTAGGTCGAATCGCTCTAGTTAATCGCTCGAGCCATTTAATGGGTCTCAATTTTGACCGTGTCCAACCCAAACATCAAATAATTCGCCCATCTGCTTGACCCACCGCCTCCCCTGCACACTTCCCTGGCCCTCGATTAATGCTGCCCGCTGCCTAGGATTCAATCTGCATCGCGACTGTTGCGAAATAATCTGCACCGCCCCACTGCTAGCCTCCGACGGACGCACCTAGCACAACTAGTCGCCATCCCAGGGCAGGAGTACCAATGACCTGATGCTCTGCTAGTTGTCCTCGTGTCATCGAGGAGCGTAAGGCCCGATGCACCCATCTGTTTGATGTCGTTCTATGATTATTTATTTGTTACGTACTTGTGTGGCTATACCCAAGTTCAGTCATTTGCATGTGTGGCTGGCAAGGTCCGGTCACTTATAGGCTTATAAGTCTTAGAAGAAATACTGATTGGGTTCCACTTTATAGCTTTGTCACGTTCAGTTAAAGCACTAAATGTAATAGTACTTCCGTCAAATATGGATTTTGCGCTCTTTTGCAAGTTTTGCTTGTTTAATATAGAATTTTTTTAGATTTTTAGAGCTCGAAACCTGCAATTTTGAAAATACCTCACCGATTAATAGTCGACCGATTAAATCAGTTAATAGGCCGATTTCCGATTAATCCTTAAACTCAAGCTGACCGAGCAGTTAACGATTGCCGATTTCCTGAACATTGCTCAAGCGTATCTATAATTTTTGATGCTCCATGCTTGTTTAGACACCATTTGCTTTGTGTTTTGTTCATGGCGTTTTTATGCATTTTCCGGAACTAACCTACTAACGAGACGCCACAGTGCCAGTTCCCTGTTTTCTACTATTTTTGTGTTTCAGAAAAGCTACATAGGAAATATTCTCGGAATTGGACGAAACAAAAGCCGAACCTCCTATTTTTACCGAAGCTTCGCGAAGACCGAAGATGAGACGGAGGGGGGCCACAGTCCGGCCACACCCTAGGGTGGCGCGGCCCAGGCCCTGCCTGCACCACAAGGGGGTGAGACCGCCTGGTCCACCTCCTGACGCCGCCCTTCCGCCTATATATTTCCCTCGATGGGAAAACTTAAAGACCCGATCAATTTTCCTCGAAACATACTGCAAGCCGCTGCCGTCGTCGACGCGAGATCGGGAGGATACAGGAGCTCTTCCCGGCATCCTGCCGGAGAGGGGAATCCCTGCCGGAGGCGTTCTCCACCACCATGGTTGCCTCCAGAGTGATGTGTGAGTAGTCTACCTTGAACTACGGGTCCATAGCAGTAGCTAGATGGTCGTCTTCTCCACCATGTGCTTCATGTTTAGATCTTGTGAGCTGCCCTACATGATCAAGATTATCTTTGTGTAATTCTACATGTTGTGTTTGTTGGGATCCGATGAGTATTGGTACTATGTCAAGTTAATGTGCTGAATTATTATCTTTATGTTATCTCTATGGTGTTTATGATCTTGCATGCTCTCCGTTGCTAGTAGATATCTTGGCCGAGTAGATGCTAGTGACTCAAAGAGGGAGTATTTATGCTCGATAGTTGGGTTTATGCCTCTAGTAATCTGGGGGAGTGATAGAAACCTCTAAGGTTATAGATGTGTTGTTGCCACTAGGGAGAAAACAATATTCTTGTGTTCAAGGACATTTGCATTGTTTACATTATGCACTTTGCTTAAAGCGATAATCTGTTGTTCGGAACTTAATACCCGATGGTTGCTCGGACGACATCTGGAGGGTGGATTATTAGTCATAGATGCAGTTGGATTACGGTCTATGTATTTTGTCGTAATGCCCATAGTGAATCTCATAGTGATCCTTATGACATATGTACGTTATCTTTATTCTATCAATTGCCCAACTATAATTTGTTTACCCAACATGTTGTTATTTATCTTATGGAGAGACACCACTAGTGAACTGTGGACCCCAGTCCAATTTCCTTTACATTGCTATACCGTTTACTTTTACTCGCATTGTTTACTTTCTTGCATACTATTATCTTTTAACACTCGATACGCTCAATCCTTTGTTTACAGCAAACCGGTGAGATTGACAACCTCATCGTAAGTTGGGGCAAAGTTCTTGGTTGTGTTCTGTCCAGGTTCCACGTTGCTGCTAGTGAAAAGCCACGCACCAGCATTTATCTGGCGCCATTGCTGGAGTGTCGCAAAGCTAGTGTGCATCAACCTTCGGAAGTGTGGTTCTTTCTCCTACTGGTTTGATAACCTTGGTTTCACAACTGAGGGAAAACTTGCTACTGTGCTCATCATACCTTCCTTTTGGGGTTCCTAACGGGGTGTAATCTACACGCCATCAATCCTCATTAGAGTTAGATAGCTTTTCATGACTTCTGTTCCATTTTTCCATACTTGCTAGTTAGCAACTCAAGTTGAGCCCTTAGCTCAACATTCTCCTTCAAAATAGATGACAAGAAATAGAGTTAGTAGCACATGCATCATTGTCATGAGCAATAGGAGAAGACAACTTGGCAAGAGCAAGGTGAAAGGGCATTTCCCTAATAAATGTATTTTGGTGTTTGTTAACAACATTTGGTGAATTAACCATTCTATTTAAGTTCTGCAGATTTTCTAGGTTAATTCAGAATCTCGCGGAGGTTCACCCAAAAAGGGAAGAAAAGATCGAAGCCCGTAGTCCAGTAGTGGAGTTAGGGCTTAGTGGTCTTATAGGGTGCTTCGCGAAGGTGGAATTGGTGGAGAGGGGTTCCTCGAAGTACTGCTATTGCTACTTCTAGGGCAGAGACTCCGGCCCTGGTGGCCGGAGACTCCGGCCTAGGAGTATCGCCCTAGCAATCCTCCCAGTTGGTCTAAGCAGAGACCTGCCCGGAGTTGGGCCGGAGACTTTTGTCTCTGGCCGGAGACTCCGGGTGGGGCGGAGACTCCGGTCCCAGTGGCCGGAGACTCCGGTCTCTCTGGCTGGGTTAGGGTTTGCTAAGGAGTTGGTCTATGCAGTGACCAGGCCGGAGTTGGGCCGGAGACTTCTATCTCTGGCCGGAGACTCCGGCCCTGGAGTCACTTAGGGCGGAGACTCTGGCCCTCCTGGCCGGAGACTCCGGCCCTAGTCGACCAGCAACGGCTACATTTCGAGGAGGAGTATATAAAGCCTTCTTCTTCCTCAAGAGAAGGCTGCGGCTTCCACTCTCTCTCCACCATTGTTCCAAAGCTTCAAAGCTCAAGATCTCTCTCCCTAGCCAATAGAACTCAAAGCCCTTTTGGGATTTGAGGGAGAAGACCTAGATCTACACTTCCACCAAGGCGATTTGATTTCCCCCCCTCTCTTTGTTGAGGGGCTTGTTACTTGTGTGATTCATCGGATTTATAGCCGGAAGAAGCCGTCCCCCAAGCTTGACTTTGTGTGTAAGAGCTTGGTGGGCCTATTGGGAGCCTCCAATTGAGTTGTGGAGCTTGCCCCAATACTTTGTGTAAAGGTGTCGTGCCGCCTTCAAGGGCATCGCTTAGTGGAGCGTGAACTCGCCTTTGTGGCTTGTTCACCGGAGAATAGGGTGAGCCTTTGTGGCGTTGGTGGCCTTTGTGGCACCACACCTCTCCAACGTAGACGTACTTCCCGTAACAAGGAAGGAACTACGGGAATACATCCTCGTGTCTTCGTGTCTCCATTGCGGTGACCTCTATCCTTTACTTGTGCCTTTACTTATATTGTTATTGCTAGCTTGCTTGTCACTCTAGGTAAATTCACTTAGTATCACATCTAGAGAATTTACCTTCTTGTCTAGCCCTAACTTGAAAAGAATTAAAATTATTGGGTAGCTCCTATTCACCCCCCCTCTAGTCGCTCATACGATCCTTTCAATTGGTATCAGAGCGTGGTCTCTTATTCGGGCTTAACCGCCTAAGAGTTTGAGCAACTATGGAAGGGGATAAGGGTAATGAAACTCCTCCCGAAAGTACTCCTCCATCTATCTCTTCCTCTTCAATCTCACGTGAAGAGCATTTGGCGTCCTTGGACACAATGCAAACCACTATGAGATTGGAGATGAAGGCTATGTTTGAGGAATACTTTGGAAGAAAACCTTCCGGGCCCACCGACCCAAACACCACTCCTAGTGTGGAACTCTCCTTGGCTAAGGTGAAGCCACCTAACAATGGCTCCACCTCCGCCGAGAATAAAGGTGACTCTCCTAAGGAAAATGATGGTCCGGCAAAGGGTGCTAACATTCCACCCCCTAACACTTACTCTCCTCCGCCGGTCCATTATCCTATGCCACACATTAACAACATGGGATCTCCTCCTAAGCTTGATTCTCGCAATTTTATTAAATGGCAAGGACTAATGAAATCTCATATTTCTAGCTCTTCTACTCATTTGTGGAGGGTCATACAAAATGGCTTTGCACCTCATGATCCTCTCAATTTGACCGGAAGGGAAGAAGTTGATGAGCAACTCAATGCCACCGCCAAGCATCTCCTTCAACAGGCCGTACCGGATACTCATGCGGTACACATCAACAACTTGAACACCGCCAAGGAAGTATGGGACTATCTCACTATGCTCTTCATTGGGAATGAAAGTATTCGGTCCTCCAAGTTTGATGAGCTCAAAAGTGAAGAAAGGGATTTCATTATGCGTGATAATGAGACTCCCGATGAGATGTACCAAAGGATCTTGGCTCTTGCAACGGCCTTGACCGGGTTTGGGTGCAAAGACAATGGTGATGACTATATCAAGCGTATGTTCATCACCTCCATCAACCCAAGAGAACCAATGCGATCCGAGATAATCCGTTCAAGACCGGATTTTGGGAGTATGACCTCAAATGAAGTTCTTTGTGAGTTCACCGCCTTGTCTATATTGAAGAAGAACGCGGAAGAAACTAGAGCCCGTGTTCTTGCCGGACAAGGAGTTCACAATCTTGCTCTCAAGGCCAAGGTGGTGTCCAAGCAAGGAGAAGGAGTAGAAGAAATATATGAAGAAGAGTGTTGGTCTCCAGAAGATCTCAAGTTTGCACTTCATGAACACTTGGCTCTCAATGCAAATGCCTTTTGGGATGCCAACAAGCACAAGACAAAGGGATCCAAGTTCAAATCCTTTCCAAGAAAAGGTGGTGACTCTAAAGTGAGGCATTGCTACAATTGTGGAGGAATCAAGCACTTCATCGCCGAATGTCCTTATGAGAACAAGGAGGACAATGAGGGCCGGCTCATCCCCAAGCGCCGGTCATCAAAGTTCTACCCATCCAAGAAACATGGGAACAAGGACAACAAGAAGAAAGGAGAAAGGGTATTGGTGGTTCATGAGGAGTATGACTCCGAGTCCGATGATGATGACTCCGTTGATGAAGAGAATGGAGAAGTGGCCGCCATTGCTATTGTCTCCACACCACCTACATCCCTCTTCAACTCACTAAATGAGAACGCCATCATCACCACTCACAAGTGTCTTATGGCTAAGGCCTCGGAGGTAACCTCATCACCTACTCCTTCATCATCTCATTCCAATACTACCTCTTTGGATGATGTGAGTAGTCTTAAGATTAAGAAAGAACTAGTTTCTTGTGATGATTTTCTTGCTAACATGAAGGGGCCAACCAAGATATATGTTGAGACACTAATGTGTGAACTTGGTGATGCCCATGACACCATCAAGGAGAAGGAAGAGTTGGAAAGATTAGCCGCCGATGATATTGGCTCTCTATCAATTGAGCTCGAAGAAGAGCAAAACTTGAGAGTCTCTTTAGAGGAGAAATTGTTGGGACTAGAAGAGTCTCATAATCTAATCTTGTCAAAACTCACTAAAGAACGTGACCATGCTCTCGCCATGGTCAAGTTGCTTAAAAAGGAGAAAGTTGAATTTGACGTTGGTCATAATGATCTTCGTGAGAAGTTTGAGAAGCTTGAAGAAGCTCACAAGGCTTTGGAGGGCAAATTCTCTCATCTCACCAAGATTCGTGAACAACTTCAAATTCAACTAACTATTGAACAATCTAAAGTCCCCCCAATGCAAGTTATTGAAGTTCCTTGTTCTTCTAACTCTATTTGTGATCATAGTGATATCATTGAGGAGAACAATAGGTTGAAGGCCGATCTTGCTAAGGGCCTTGCCACTTGCATTCAAGGAGAGAAGAATCTAAATGATCTCCTGAACAATCAAAGATTGTACAAGGGAAAGGAGGGCCTCGGTTTTGTTGCCAAGTCCTCAAAGAAAGGGGATCTTTGTTTGGTGGCCGAGTCCTCAAAGAAGAAGAAGAACAAGAAGAACAAGAAGAAGACAAAGCCTGCTGCTGCTCCTACTCCTCATGTCCCCTTTGATATTTGTTACACCGAGGAGGAGTGGGAGGAGCTGAATGGAAAGAAGAAAATCGAGGAGACCGGAGTCTCCGGGTCAAAGGCTCCGGAGTCTCCGGTTAGTTCATCTACCCCGGAGTCTCCGCCCCCAAAGACCGGAGTCTCCGGCCCTTCTCATAATAATTTTGCAGGAAAATATAATCCTCATTATGTTCTTCTTAGGGACTATTATGGTGATGTCTATGCTAAATATGTTGGTCCCTATAATGGTTTCATTGAATATGCTATTTGGGTACCTAAGATTCTTGTGACTAACAAAAGAGGACCCATTCAAAGATGGGGACCTAAAACCAAGAATTAATCTCTTGTAGGACATTGCTTCCGGAGGAGTAAAATGGATTATTGATAGTGGTGCCACAAGCCACATGACCGGAAGCAAAAATATTGTGGAAGATCTAAAGCCCAATACTTCAAATGTCACGGTCTCATATGGTGATAATTCATCCTCTAAGGTACTTGGTTTCGGTAAGGTGGTGATCACTCCGGACGTGTCCCTAGTGAATGTCATGCTTGTCGAAACCATTGGTTATAATCTACTTTCCGTTCATCAACTTGCTACTATGGGCTATGCCACATATTTTGATGTTGATATTGTGGTCGTCATGTGGAGTAAGTCTCTCAAGGTTGCCTTTGTTGGGTATGTCGAAAACGGCTTGTATGTGGTGGACTTTTCGGAGAAACCCACTACGGCCGCGATATGCCTAATTGCTAAGGCCGACGTGGGATGGCTTTGGCATCGCCGGTTAGCCCACGTCAATATGAGAGCTTTGCAAAATCTCTACACCGAAGGCCACATACTCGGACTAAAAGATGTTTCTTTTGCCAAAGATCGTGTTTGTAGGGCATGTATTGAAGGAAAGATGCATGAAACAAGTCATCCAAGCAAGACCATTATCTCTTCCAAGAGGTGCTTGGAGCTCCTTCACATGGATCTCTTTGGACCTCCCACTTATGCAAGTCTTGGTGGCAAGAAATATTGCTTGGTGATTGTTGATGACTACTCAAGATACACTTGGGTTTATTTCTTTGAGTTCAAAAGTGAGACCCAACAAACCGTCAAAGACTTTGCCACCGAAGTTGAGCGTCAATTCAATACCACCATATTGACTATAAGAAGTGACAATGGCACCGAGTTCAAGAACTACTCCTTAAATGAGTTTCTTAGTGATGCGGGTATCAAACATCAATATTCCGCTGCATATACCCCGCAACAAAATGGAGTTGCCGAGAGGAAAAACCGGACTCTTATGGATGCGGCAAGAACTATGTTGGCGGAGTTCAAGTCTCCATACAACTTTTGGGCCGAAGCTATCAATACCGCATGCCATGCCACCAACCGGCTCTATCTCCGCAAGAACTTGAACAAGACTCCATATGAAATTCTTACCGGGCAAAAGCCCAACATCAAGTACTTCCGGGTATTTGGTTGTAAGTGTTTCTATCTCAAGAAAGGTGTTCGTTTGTCAAAATTTGATTCTAAAGCATTAGAGGGTATCTTTGTTGGTTACTCCACGGACTCACATTCCTATAGGATCTATAGCAAGTCCACCGGGCATGTTATAGAGACTTGTAATGTGAGGTTCGATGAGGATAATGGTTCCTTTGTAGGACAAAGTTGTGTTCGTGATGTAGGTGACGAAATTCCTCCCCAAGCCATAAGAAGAATGGGTGTCGGATTCTTCCGGCCCATTGAGGGACACCTTTTGGCCGAAGGAGAAGGACAATGCTCTACACATGTGGAGCCTTCACCTGCTGAACACACACAGGACATTGACCAAAGACAAGCTGCACACCCTCAGCCTCAAGATCATCCCACCGAGCAATCTTGCCCGGAGTCTCCGGCCCCTGTGGTCCGGACTCTCCGGCCTATACCGGAGTCTCCGGGTATGGATACCGGAGTCTCCGGGGGTGATCAAGCCTTTGATGAAGATCCTTCGGAATTCCGTGGCTATGGTCCACTTGATGATCAAGGCAATCCACTTAATGGTCAAGGCGAGGACCAGAACAGTGATCATGAAGATGATCAAGTAGTCTCTCAAGAATCTCCTCTTGAGGCTCGCACTCGCCGTGAGAAGAAGCTTGAGTCCATTCTACGACGAAGAAGCATATCCTTGGAAAATGTGGTTGGGAGTGTTCGTAAAGGTGTCTCCACTAGGAGGCAACTTTCTAACTTTTGCTCTCATCATGCTTTTGTCTCTTGTGTAGAACCCAAGAAAGTTTATGAGGCGCTTGAGGATCCGGATTGGCTTGATGCCATGCATGATGAACTCAACAACTTCGAGCGCAACAATGTGTGGACTCTAGTAGAAAGGCCTAAAGATTGCCGTAATGTCATTGGGACCAAGTGGATCTTCAAGAACAAGCAAGATGCAAATGGCATAGTCATTCGTAATAAGGCAAGATTGGTGGCTCAAGGTTTCTCCCAAGTTGAGGGTATTGACTTTGGTGAAACTTTCGCTCCCGTTGCCCGTCTTGAATCCATTCGCATCTTACTTGCATATGCATCACATCATAACTTTAAACTTCAACAAATGGATGTTAAAAGTGCATTTCTCAACGGTCCCTTAAATGAATTGGTTTTTGTGAAGCAACCCCCGGGCTTCGAAAACCCTAAGTTTCCTAACCACGTTTACAAACTTGATAAGGCACTCTATGGCCTCAAACAAGCCCCACGTGCGTGGTATGAGCACCTTAAAGAGTTGTTGGTTGATCGTGGTTTTGAAATTGGGGTGATCGATCCCACTCTTTTTACTAAGAAGGTCAATGGGGAGCTTTTCATTTGCCAAATATATGTTGATGATATTATATTTGGTTCTACTAACAAAGCTTTCAATAATGAGTTTGCCAAGCTCATGACCGACAAGTTTGAGATGTCTATGATGGGGGAGTTGGAGTTCTTCCTTGGATTTGAAGTTAAACAATTGAAGGGAGGGATTTTTGTGAACCAAGCCAAATATACCCAAGACATGCTCAAGAGGTTCGAGATGATAGGAGTCAAAGGTGCAAAGACTCCAATGCCAACAAAGGTTAATCTTGATCTCGATCCTAATGGTAAAGAAGTGGATCAAAAACTCTATAGATCTATGATTGGTTCCTTGCTTTACCTTTGTGCATCTAGACCGGACATTATGTTAAGTGTGGGAGTTTGTGCACGTTTTCAAGCCGCACCAAAGGAAAGCCACTTAGTGGCGGTCAAGAGAATCTTTCGATATTTGGTGAATACCCCTAACTTTGGTCTTTGGTATCCAAAAGGAGCAAGTTTTGATCTTATAGGTTACTCGGATTCGGATTGGGCGGGAGACAAAGTGGAACGGAAATCAACCTCCGGGGCTTGCCAATTTCTTGGTAGGTCTTTGGTGTGTTGGTCATCTAAGAAACAAAATTGTGTGTCTCTCTCTACCACCGAAGCCGAATATGTAGCCGCGGCTAGTTGTTGTGCACAACTCTTATGGATGAGGCAAACTTTGAAGGATTACGGTGTCATTTTTGACAAAGTGCCTCTTTTGTGTGATAATGAAAGTGCAATCAAGATCGCTCACAACCCGGTGCAACACAATAAGACGAAGCATATTGAGATTCGTCATCATTTCATTCGGGATCATGTCAACCGAGGAGAAATTGATCTATCTTATGTTGGCACTCATGAGCAACTTGCCGATATATTCACAAAGCCTCTTGATGAAGCAAGATTCCGGGAATTGAGGCATGAACTAAATATCATTGATTCATGCAATGTGGCTTGAGCTAGGTGCATTTACTCCCATACTCTAACGTGTGTGTTGTTCTAGATGTGGGCATGGAGATAGGGGGAGTGCGGTCCTAATTGATTGGGCTATCCCTCCCCCCATAATGCCGATAGTAAGCGTATTGTTCTATCTTGTCAGTGGTGACACTTTTGAGCTTAATCGATGAGTCTAGGTTTTGGGCCCAAGATATATCTTCGCGGTGCCATACCTTTGTACTCATACATGGTGGCCCTTTGGTCACCAACCTCCCTAGTGGAGGAGTTTCCCATTTGATTTTATTGCCTTATTTTTATGGGAAGATGCTCATGTTTGGTCTTATTTGATTTTGTTTGCATGTTTGCAAGCATGAGCATGTTGTACCACACAGTGACAATGTGTCCATCCCAAGCCCATCTCATCCTAAAACAAACCTAATCTCTAAATGACATGTCCTTCACACCATAAATATTGATCTGGTCGAGGGGGGCCGGAGACTCCGGGGCTTACAGCCCGGAGACTCCGGTGGGCCGGAGACTCCGGGGTAAGTACCGGAGACTCCGGCCCGGGCAGTTTCAAAAATCACTTAGGGCACGGGGTGGGGAAGAACGGTTCATTCTTCCCCACTCGCCCCCGTGCCCTACACTCGCCCCCTGCCGCCCCCTCTTCGAAGATCGCTGCCCGGAGCTCTCCCAAGCCCCGGGATCCGCCGTGCCACCGGCCAATCTTTCCCTTGAGGGTGTGGGAACCTCCCCACCGACCGATTTGCGCCAATGGACTCCGGTAAATGTGCTCTTCATCTTCTCCATCTAGTTCCATCTAGATCTATGAGATGTGCATGTTTCCCATAGTTTGAATTGGTGTACTACATTCTAGTGGCTATCAATCATCTTCTTAGCAACTTTATTGTGGTTATTGCACTCGATTTGGTCTAAGTGGTCTCCTAGGCTCGGGCTCCTGCATCCGGCCGGAGACTCCGGCCCCTGTGGCCGGAGACTCCGGCCTGGACGCAAAGTCTCCGGTTTTGGCCGGAGACTCCGGCCCGAGTCCCCGGAGACTCCGGCTAGATCAGACCAATGTGCACTCTTTCACAGCATAGTTGCTTATATTTGGATTCTAGGACATGTCACCTCAACCTTGCTATCTTCCTCACTCTTTCACAGGTGCAGGTGGTTCTCGGAAGCCGGCATCCCATAGCAAGGACAAGTTGGTTGTGAATCCCGCCACATGGGAGCTTTCTCAAAGATCGGTCATTGCTCAGCAAGCTAGAGATGCTAAGAGGCTCAAGACAAGGATGGCCGAAGAGGAACGAGCTGAGGCAGCTAAGAAGGTCAAGTTTGATAGTCTTGTGACTCTGGAAGGGCTATCAGCATCTGAGTTTGTTGAAATGAGGAAGAGGGATATGTACACTCTCGCGCGGAACTCCCGTGACCGTTGCTTTTTCCGCAAAGAGCAAGAGCTGATCATGAAGGAATTTTATGCTTCCCTCAAGAAGTATCCGGTTTGCCCTCAGAGGGTGATGGATTTCTCTCACTTTGCCAAGTACAGTGCATACTTCGGAGAGGCTGTGTGGATCACTCGCAAGCTTGGGCTCCATCCACTCATGAAGATACAAGAGTCCTACAACATCACATTGGTCCAACAGTTCTTTGCTACCTTGGTGTTTGGAGAGGGTGAGGAGATCCCCATGACTTGGATGACCGGAGAAGAGGTTTGTCATTCCAACTTCATGGACTTTGCTGCTCTCCTTGGGTATGAGTTCCGTGGTGCTACTACTCCTAGTGGCATGAGGATGCATGTTGATGGGGAGTACTATGAGAAGAAGAAGCTTGCTCCTCTCTACACCGGGGATGACAAGAAGATTGTCATTGGGGGCACTCTTGGGCTGTCCAAACGGTCCAACATCTTGCTCCGCATATTCCGGGCCTCCATTTCCCCTCAAGCCGGCAACTTTGATGCTATTCGCAAGGCCTTGGTGAATCTCTTGGCCTACTCTCATGAAGTCTACTGCCAAGGAGAGACCGCACATATTGAGCCGCTTGATGTGATGGATTTCATTCACAAGGAAATCAACGATTGCATTCTCAGCAAGAAGACTCCTCTCTATGCCCCATTTATCATGAGGCTCATTCGTGCTCAAGGACTCAACCTTCCTCTTCTCGATGCAAACCTTGTGGATCACAAGGTTGTGAAGCTTCAACGCAAAGAACCCACCGGTCACTCCAAGGAACCTTTTGCTCCAATGAGAGGTGAAGATGATGATGCCTTTGCCGAGGGTGTGTCCACTAGAAGGGGCCCAAGGATGAAGCATGCTAGCAATGCCGGCTCTAGCTCCACCAATGAGTTTTCTCAAGAGTACAAGAAGCTCAATTGGTTTCAAAGAAATGTGCTTTGCATGAATGTGGACATCCGTCACAAGCAATATGAGAGCTACATCTCTCAGAAGCACATCAATGACAATCAAGCTGTTCTTCACAAGGCCTTTCGGAAATCTCAACCGGGCTATGTGGAATCACCTCCTTCTTCTTCTTCATCCGGTACTCACAGCTATGGCAAGTGGAGCAAGGGTCTGACTGACTGGCAGGCATTTGAGGAGGTCACCTCTGGCACCTCCAATGTGCGTCATGGCAAGAAGCCCATGGCTTCTGATGATATTGAAGAAGGAGATGAGGACTTCAATGCCGGTTCCGAGGACGAGCCCGAGGATGAAGACGACGAGTGATCTCATGGGCGTGTAGCATCGCTCTTTTCCCTTTTTGGTGTCTCGATGCCAAAGGGGGAGAAGTAGCTCTACTAGGATGTCTTCGTTGGGATTTGCATGGGGTGGTTATTTGGATTTGCACTTCGTTTGCTTTGCTTTGGTCGAGACACAACTTCATGGACTTTCATGTTGTGTCTCATCTATCTTAGTGTTGAACCGTTTAAATGTGTGTGGTATGTTATGTGTGTGAGACTTAAGTTCTTATGTTGCTTAGTAAGACTATTAAAATGTGTGCTATATTGTTAGTCTTACTTATATGCTTATTGGTTAGTCTCATATATTATTTCTTGCAATTGGTATAATTGTGAAATATATAGGGGGAGTGATGATTCTTACTTGTGTGGCTCATGTTCAAATGCAAATGGTGTTGTGCACACAAGTAGGGGGAGCTTTTGCTATATATTTCATTTTATTGTGTTTATATCTTGCAAATCCTTATGTTGTCATCAAACACCAAAAAGGGGGAGATTGAAAGGGCATTTCCCTAATAAATGTATTTTGGTGTTTGTTAACAACATTTGGTGAATTAACCATTCTATTTAAGTTCTGCAGATTTTCTAGGTTAATTCAGAATCTCGCGGAGGTTCACCCAAAAAGGGAAGAAAAGATCGAAGCCCGTAGTCCAGTAGTGGAGTTAGGGCTTAGTGGTCTTATAGGGTGCTTCGCGAAGGTGGAATTGGTGGAGAGGGGTTCCTCGAAGTACCGCTATTGCTACTTCTAGGGCGGAGACTCCGGCCCTGGTGGCCGGAGACTCCGGCCTAGGAGTATCGCCCTAGCAATCCTCCCAGTTGGTCTAAGCAGAGACCTGCCCGGAGTTGGGCCGGAGACTTTTGTCTCTGGCCGGAGACTCCGGGTGGGGCGGAGACTCCGGTCCCAGTGGCCGGAGACTCCGGTCTCTCTGGCTGGGTTAGGGTTTGCTAAGGAGTTGGTCTATGCAGTGACCAGGCTGGAGTTGGGCCGGAGACTTCTGTCTCTGGCCGGAGACTCCGGCCCTGGAGTCACTTAGGGCGGAGACTCCGGCCCTCTTGGCCGGAGACTCCGGCCCTAGTCGACCAGCAACGGCTACATTTCGAGGAGGAGTATATAAAGCCTTCTTCTTCCTCAAGAGAAGGCTGCGGCTTCCACTCTCTCTCCACCATTGTTCCAAAGCTTCAAAGCTCAAGATCTCTCTCCCTTGCCAATAGAACTCAAAGCCCTTTTGGGATTTGAGGGAGAAGACCTAGATCTACACTTCCACCAAGGCGATTTGATTTCCCCCCTCTCTTTGTTGAGGGGCTTGTTACTTGTGTGATTCATCGGATTTATAGCCGGAAGAAGCCGTCCCCCAAGCTTGACTTTGTGTGTAAGAGCTTGGTGGGCCTATTGGGAGCCTCCAATTGAGTTGTGGAGCTTGCCCCAATACTTTGTGTAAAGGTGTCGTGCCGCCTTCAAGGGCATCGCTTAGTGGAGCGTGAACTCGCCTTTGTGGCTTGTTCACCGGAGAATAGGGTGAGCCTTTGTGGCGTTGGTGGCCTTTGTGGCACCACACCTCTCCAACGTAGACGTACTTCCCGTAACAAGGAAGGAACTACGGGAATACATCCTCGTGTCTTCGTGTCTCCATTGCGGTGACCTCTATCCTTTACTTGTGCCTTTACTTATATTGTTATTGCTAGCTTGCTTGTCACTCTAGGTAAATTCACTTAGTATCACATCTAGAGAATTTACCTTCTTGTCTAGCCCTAACTTGAAAAGAATTAAAATTATTGGGTAGCTCCTATCACCCCCCCCCCTCTAGTCGCTCATACGATCCTTTCACAAGGTCACATTCTTTAGTGAGTTTAGATATTATTTCATTATGTGACTCTTCAATGGATTCCAGTTTCTCATCAAGAGAAACCCGAAGCTCTTGATCTTCCTCTAGAGCATATTTTAAATCATGGATATCATTGGCATACTCACACTCAAGAGCAATTTTTTTATCAATTTTGTCCTCCTTCATCTCAATGAGTTTTGTGCTCTCAATAGCACAACTCATGATTTCAAAGAAGTTGGGCAAAACATTTTTATTATTATGCAAAGCATCAAATACCACCTTACCCTTCTTGTTTAAATAATCAATATAGTATTATTTATTATCCTCATCCTCACCATTGTCCTCAACATCATTATGATTTGAAGACCTAGCCATAAGGCATATGTGGGAACCGTGAGAAGAAGAAGATGAAGAAATACTTGAAGCTCCATTCAAGACATTGTATTGGCCCAAAGAATCTTTGATTTCCTCTATATGGTTAGCATCACAAAGACTAGAGAAAATAGAAGCATTTGAGTCATGGAAACAAGACGCAATAAGCATATTAGGTTTAGTCAAGCAATTTATACATGATGTACAAGGACTATCAACACAAGCATGTAAAGTAATTTTGGTGCTCGAAGTGTTTAAGTCCAAAGATGAAGCATTGCAATGAGATATAGATGAATGACTATCAAAAGTAAGCTCACTATCAACATTACAATTTTCATCACCACTTACCATATCATTACCTTGCGTCTTGCTACAAGTTGGTGAAGTGGATGAAAGTTCATCACGGCCGGAAGTGGAAGGAATACAATCATCCTCAATAATCTTGGACACATCATATTTTTCTTCAAACTTTGTCCATATCTCATGAGTGCTCCGAAAAGTCATGATAGAGAAGATAACTACATTATTCAAAGCATTAACAATCATATGAGTAGCTTGAGCATTGAGATACAAGTTTTTCTCATCCTCTAAAGATAGATTTTGAGTATCCTTGGAGGAGAAAAACCTGCACCTACAATTTGCTCCATAGATGGGTACATGACCCAAAATAATTAAGCATGTGAATTTTTCATGTATCATAATTTGTGCCATCAAATATAGAAGTGTTATTGTGCACTAATCCCCTAGCTGACATCTTTGCTCTCAAGGCAGTGAAGGCTAAAATGAGAGACCGGGCTCTGATACCAATTGAAATGACACAGATGTCGCCTAGAGGGGGGTGAATAGGCGATATCAAATTTTACGAATGGCTTGAACAAAAGCAGAATTAAACTAGCGTTTATTTTGTCAAGCTCACAAAACCTAAATAAACTAGGCTCACCTATGTGCACCAACAACTTATTCTAAGCAATACAAGTAACAAGGTGATAGCAAGATATATGACTTCAAGCATGAAGGCTATCACAATGTAAAGTGCATAAGTAAAGAGCTCGAGTATAGAAATAACCAAGGCACACGGAGACGATGATGTATTCCGAGTTCCTCCCTTTAAAGGGAGTACGTCTCGTTGGAGGGGTGTGGTATCGCCACAAAGGCCTAACCAACGCCACAAAGGCCTCACCCTATTCTCCGGTGTGAGCTTGTGCCACAAAGGCCTAGCTCACTCTTCCACTAAGGGGCTCCTCAAGGCAGAACCGGGCCTTTACACAAAGCTTGGGGCACGCATCCACAACTTAATTGGAGGCTCCCAAGAATAAACACCAAGGCACCACAAAGCCACTAAGCCGTCTAGGGTTCCAAGAACCCAAGAGTAATAAGCTCACAAACTTTCACTTCCACGAATCTCTAAGGAGAACTCAAACCAATGCAACCGATGCAATGGCAAGAGCACACAAAGTGCTTAAATCCTTATCACTCAAATCCTACCAAAGCAACTAATGCTATGGAGAGATATGAGAGGAAGAACAAAGGAAATCCACAAAGAACTCCAAGATCTAGATTCACTATGTTCCCCTCACTTAGAGGAGAGATGGATTGGTGGAAATATAGATCTAGATCTCCTCTCTCTTTTCCCTCGAAAATATGCAAAAATCATGGAAGGAATGGAGGAGGAAGGGCAAGCTATTCAAAGTCAACAATGGAGGAGAGAGAAGCCCAATTCGTGGCTGGCTCAAGGAGGAAGAAGGGGCATTTATACCCCCTTCCAAAAATATTACCGTTGTAGTCCCAGGGCAGATTATCCGGTCAAGTAGGGGCAGAATATCCGCCCCCCCCGGATTATCCGAGCAAAAATCCGCCCAAAAATCCACCTCCATTACTGGGAGCGAACCACCAGAATCATCAACACGAAAACAGTGATAACTTTTGCATCCGGACTCCGTTTTCGATGATCTTGGGCTTGTTGGAATCACCACAACGAGCTCTACAACTTAATCCATAGAAACATCATAGTCCAACAAAGGAGGATAAAACCAAATAATGAAAGGTTTGATCTATCTTAAAAGATGAACCGGTAAAACCTCCAATCATCAAAAACGCAATAAGAGTTTCATACAAAATCCCTTTTTTGATGAGCTAGAGCTTGTAATCGAAATAACCACAAGCTCTAGAACCTCACATGGATAAAATCCAAATAAAAACCAAGAAATATGATGCCAAGTATGCAAAGGTTTGAGCTCTCTCCGAACGATACGAATAAGTTACTCACTCGAGAGCCCCTCTTGACAGTACGGCTACCGATCCTATAACTCGGTCTCACAACAAACACCATAAGACCGGTAAGAAAGAAACTCTATCAAGAATATACCTTTGCCTTGTGCATTCCACTTGAGCTAGATGATAACGGTCTTGTCTCCTTCAAGTTGGAACACCTTTCTTGATCGTGCTTGATTGGTGAAGTCTTGTGAATTGCTCCCCATACTCCACAATGGGAGAGACTCTCTTTAAGTATGTCTTCACATATCTATGATCACAATATAGATGGCAAGCTTCAAGCATATGATATCTTCTAGATGCCTATCTTGAACTTGCGCTTTGACTTGATCAATTCTTGAATCAACTATTCTTTCTCTATAATGATGATGTCTTGAAGATACACATAAGAGCTCACACAATCTTATTCTTCAAGACACACTCGATATAGGCTCAACCCCCTTATGACCAATGTTCAGATCACTCCTTGAATAACACCTTGGTCATCTCACATAATCTTCTTCATTATCTTCTTCTTACAACCTTGAATCCAATATATGGTTCAAGCATTGTCTATGGACAAGTTCTACACATATAACTCAATGCAACCGTTAGTCCATAGGGATTGTCATTAATTACCAAAACCATATATGAGGCTCCATATGTTCTTTTAGAGTCCCCGCGGCAATGATGACGGGCATGCGATGGCTCTGGAGGACTCGGTCGGTACAAGCCCTGCATATTTATCTAGCGGAGCTTTCTCTCATTGGCGTGTGTAGTCGATTGTTGGCATGTGGCCAGGTCGGCCGGTGGTGGTGCCCAATATGGTCGTGCTCCATGATGATATTGATGCATTCGTATCGGTTTTCAGCCGGTTTTCCGCTTATGAACCGGTCAAATTCTCTTCTTCTTAATCAATAAAAATGGCAAGTCTTTTGCCTTGTTTCAAAAATAAATAAATATATTTGGGTCATTATTTATGGCTTATCCATACGAGTCATTGTGGTTAAATTTTCTGTCATATCCAAAAAATGGGCCTGTGACCACTTTTGAGTAATGCTGGAGCTAGTTTTTCTTCTTCCAGGTACTCCCTGATTGGAAAACAGTGTTGAATAATTTATACTTCCCCCGATCGGAAATAAGTATCGGAGATTTAGTACAAACTTTGTATTAAGTTAGTACAAAATCTCCGACAGTTATTTCTGATCAGAGAGAGTATAATTTACTATTCTCCGTTTTAGTGCTAAACTAGCACAATATCCGTGCGTTGCAACGGGTCGACAAAAGATAAATAGTTTCATCAAAAATATATCTAATACTACTTTAAATTTATATTTAGATTTTTAAATTTGTCCGTGAACCAGTCAGGATTTTCTAATTACCGCAAGCACCTCTGGAATTTTTTTTCAAACCGGTAACCACAACCTTGAAGCTATCCCATCTATATAGACCTATTTCTTACTCTCTATATACAAATGCATCCATGAAAAATATGCACATCCTCATCCACCAACCAAATTAGATACGTTTATCAACAAAGCTGTGTACTCTTATTATCTACTACCTTTAGACCTAGCAAATTAAATAAGCCTCATAGCAAGAGAAATTCATCAACAAGGGGAGGCCTGAGGTACGATTTTATTCCTTAGCGGTTGCTGGACCAGCGATAGTTGTCAGGGACCACGTTTTCTGCGAGATAGCTGTGGAACGCCGCCGTCGTTTCACCCGCACACCTTGGTAGAAGTTACATGGAGCGGGACCTGGTTGCCCTCCACTGGCTCACTCGGTGGCGTCGTCGCCGTTGTGTCTAGCGAATCCTTTCTGAGTTGCCTCTTTGGTTGGCCATAAAAACCAGTGAATCTCCATAGGATTCCACCTAGCTCATCACTACTCACCCAGGTGTCAATGTGCGATTTATTCATGGATTTTACGTGAATAATGACACCCTTCCTCCACATAAGGACTAGCCCTCCGCTCAGTCCCTCACAATTCACCCCCTTAGCATTTTCAAAACCAAGGCAAAATTTCAAGTTTTGTGCTTTTTCTGCCAACATCTTTGTCTCCGAAAGGAAGACAATCTCCGGGCGATATTGCTCCACCAGCAGGCGGAGTTCTTGAACTGCCTCGGGCTGCCCGCAGCCCCGGCAGTTCAGACATAGTATTTTCATTGTGCCCGGCGGGGCTGCTCCATTCCAGCAGCCTCCGCCGATAATGCATTGAACGTAAAGTTTTCCAACCTTTGCTTCTTGCTGCCCTCTGTTGCACTACTTTCTGGCTCTGGTTCCGTCAGGGCACACAGACCAGGAACATCCCTTGCAGTTGGTTCATGGTTTGGGAGAGCCAACTGCACGCTATTTCCATTTTCCAGCATTTGAATCTTGGCTGCCACACTGCCTCCAGTCCTTTGTTTACATGATCCTGACCTTATGGTCTTCCTTTTCCTCCCTCCTGCAT
Source organism: Dactylis glomerata (assembly GCA_007115705.1). Lineage (NCBI taxonomy): Eukaryota > Viridiplantae > Streptophyta > Magnoliopsida > Poales > Poaceae > Dactylis > Dactylis glomerata. Next base: position 14,687,621 of record QXEO01000247.1, read on the forward strand.
TGCTCTCCGAGGCTTCGGTGAACAGAACTTTGCTCACGCTGCTAAAGGGGTTCACCAATTGTTTCCCCGGATCTACGGCCTTGAGAGGACTTATAGCTTCGTCCTCCTCACTCTTTCTCCTCGACTCCTGGCATTGTCTATTACCATCTTCCGAGGATTTCTCTCTCGACGTCGTGTTCGATTCACTTCTTATAGAGGAACCACTCCAATCTGATGCGGCTGCAGCCTGTGAGAAAGATTGGATTCTTTTCTTTCTTTCCTCTGGTGCTCTGATACTATTATTATACTTCCTATTGCCATTTGCATCTCTGTCTTGGGGATTAGGACATTCTAATTCAGAGTGACCTAAAATACCACATGAATGACAGAAAAAAGGGAGTTTTTCATATTGGAGGGCATAGTACTCATCCACTCCCTCATTCTCCAACGTGATATATCTCTTCAAGGGTTTTTCCAGCGGGATTTCCACTCTAGCCCGAAAAAATGTCCCAGCTGCTTCATCGTACTCGTCAACATCCACCTTATCAACTTTACCAATCAATCTTGCTGCCTTTGTCCCTTTCCGTTTGTTCATCCACTTGAAAGGAAAATCAAGGATTCTGACCCAGATTAGCATGCTATCAAAGCGAACAGTGGAGGGCCTCATATCCTTCTTTAAGTCCTGCAAAAGAACGGCATGTCGCCCCACCAGCCATGGAGTCCCATCCATCGCTCGCTCTTTATCCGCCAATGTCAGAAAATCAGCTATGAACATGTTATCCCCCACAGATCTAGCACGAAGACCCCTCGGGTTGCCCCACGCGGGTTTCATTGCCCCCATAATGGTTTGTAAATGCAAAACTGAAGGGGATAATACCTTTCCAATCAGAGAGAATTTCTTTGGTTCTTCATCCCCATCCTCATCATCAGACATCACCACCTTCTCATCCTCTCCTGCCGCCAGGTTGAGGCGCCCCAGCATAGCTGTAACACCATCATCTTCTCTAGTGCTGGAAGAACCTTGAGCTCTTGCATCTTGTTCTGCACTCCAGCACAGCTTCGCCCTTCCTGCCATTCTCCCTAGAGCCTAGGAAAAAAAACCAAGAACTTCCTTAGCTGCCAGTCGTCAATGAGAAATTTCGATCAAGGGCGGGCAGATCCACAAAGGGTTCCCCGTATTCGCCCCGAATCGGAACTTTCCCACTTTCAATTGGACAGCTAATCGGAGAAAAAAGCTCGTCTGCACTGCTGTGGAGACAAGCAGCACCAGTGCGACACGGGAGGCCGCGCGCAAGGGGAATCCCAACCCTTGGAAGCAGCGGGTTCAATGCAGTCCTAGGGGGGAACGAGGTGGACGCCGGCGGAGAAAAGCCACACTTTTAGATATGAGGATATGTGGAGAAGAGACCCCACTTACGAGAACCTAATAAAGGATAATTGGAAAGGCAATGCTAGAGGGCTTGATGGAGCAATGGAATCCCTCCGTGCAATGCAGGGATCTCTTCAAAAATGGAGTTTTGAAGTGTTTGGTTCTGTTAGAGGCCAACTCAAACAGTTGCGATCACAACTGGAGGATGTCAGAAATAGTAACTGGCAAGAGGGCATAACCAGAGAAGAAAAAGACCTCTTGAAACGCATCTCTGAGTTGTTGGCCCGAGAAGAGGTGATGATGAGACAAAGGTCAAGAATTCAGTGGCTTAAGGAGGGTGATAGGAATACAGCATACTTCCACGCACGGTGTAAAGAGAGGGCACGCCAAAATAGAATCTCGATAATTAAAACAGAGGATGGTAAAGTGTGCAACACCCAGAAGGAAATTGAGGATGTAGCAGTAAAATTTTATATCAAGTTGTTCTCAACTCAAGGCAACCTCAATCCAGAAGAAGTGGTCCGATTTGTGCCATCAAAGGTCACAAATGAGATGAACCAGCTTCTGTGCAAACCTTTTTGCCCAGAGGAAGTGGAGAAGGCATTATTTATGATGAAGCCGAACAAAGCCCCAGGGCCAGATGGTTTCACTACTGGATTCTTTCAGAGACACTGGAATCTCATGAAAAATGACATCTGCTCAGCCGTTCTTGACTTCTTAGGTGGAGGAGATCTACCACGAGATATCAATAAAACAATTCTGGTCCTCATCCCAAAAGTTAAAAATGCCCAGGAGATGTCTCTTTTTAGGCCAATAGCCTTATGTAATGTGCTTTACAAACTATGCTCAAAGGTGTTGGCTAACAGGCTTAGATTGGTGTTGGATGACATCATATCAGAGGAGCAAAGTGCTTTTGTCCCAGGCCGGCTCATAACCGATAATATTTTGACGACATATGAGTGCATTCACTGTTTGAAAAGAAAGAAAGGAAAAATAGCTGATTGCGCAATCAAATTAGACATGGCTAAAGCATATGACTGTGTTGAGTGGTCATATTTGAGGTGTATCATGAGGAAATTGGGTTTTGCTGAATACTGGATCTCCTTGGTGATGAAATGTGTGGAATCGGTAAGCTTCTCAGTCAGGGTCAATGGAAACCTATTTGAATTCTTTTGTCCCTCGAGAGGCATTAGACAAGGAGATCCAATATCTCCATATCTTTTCCTTATTTGTTCTGAGGGTTTTTCTAGCCTTTTAAAATTTTACGGCCCTCAGTACCTTGCTAAGGGGGTTCGAGTGGGAATCCATGCCCCCTGGATCTCCCATCTTTTATTTGCTGATGACTGCATAATCTTTACACGGGCTTCGGGGAGAGGAGCAATGAGATTAAATGAGGTCCTAGAAGCCTATAACAGGGGCTCTGGCCAATTGGTGAATCGAACTAAGTCAGCAATCTTTTTCAGTACAAACTGTCAAGATGAAACAAGAAGAGAAGTAACTCAAGTGCTGAACATTGAGAGGGAGGCCTTGGAGGAGAAATATTTAGGACTGCCTACAGCTCTTGGGCGGTCGACAACAGAGGCCTTTGAGAAACTAAGTACAAGTGTTCACAACTTGGTTGGAGGCTGGTGCGAGAAGAATCTTGGATCGGCAGGGAGAGAAATTCTTATCAAAGCCGTCGCACAGTCGGTCCCAACATATCCTATGAGCTGCTTCAAGTTGTCAAAAACTACTTGTAAAAAGATGACTTCGGCCATCTCTCGATATTGGTGGGGAGGTGATGAAGAGAAGAGGAAAATACACTGGAGAAAATGGTCAGAAATTGCTCATACAAAGCAAGGAGGTGGTATGGGATTCAGAGATCTCCACCTCTTCAACCTTGCCATGCTGGGGAAGCAAGGGTGGAGGCTGATTACCAGACCAGACTCTCTGTGTGCAAGAATGCTTAAAGGGAAATATTTCCATGATGGTAACTTCTTGACAGCCCGGAAAAAAAGAGGAAGCTCACACATTTGGCAAGCTATCCTCAAGGGAAGAGAAGTTTTACAGGCTGGGCTAATTAAAAGAATTGGCAATGGCATGTCAACCAACATATGGAGTGACAAATGGATCCCGAATACCCCGGGTCTTAGGCCGATCTGTAGGAAACCAGAAGCAAGGGCAGAAAAGGTATGTGAACTAATCTCCTCAGATGGTCTATCCTGGAATTCTCATGCTCTACGAGAGAATCTGTTACCTGTAGATGAAAATGCAGTGCTGAAAATCCCTCTTGGAAAACTACAAGAAGACATATGGGCCTGGAATGCAGAAAAGCACGGTATGTACACAGTCAAGTCGGCTTATAACTTATTAGCATCTCAGGCCAGGATGGATGATATGGTTAGAAATAATTATGCAAATTCTTCCTTCTGTGATAGTAACCCAATATGGCGTAAACTATGGAAAATGAAAATACCCCCCAAAATTAGAGCTTTCTGGTGGAGAGTTATAAATAATTACATGCCAGTTCGAGCTAACCTGGCAAAACGCCATCTTGCTGATCAGTATGTTTGTTCAGATTGTGGAGCGGAGGAGGAGACAGTCCATCATGTGCTGATCAAATGCAACTTCGCTCAAATATTTTGGCAATCTTTTAAAGAGCTATATGGTTACAAATTACCACATCTACACCCTCTGACTTGGTCTCAAGACCTGCTTGATGGTAATCTTTGTTCACAGGAACAATGCGCTGCTATATTATGTGGAATGTGGGCAATTTGGACGGCAAGAAACAAGAGAAGCCATGGCGAAGCCTCGATGAATATAACTCAGGCGTGCAGATGGGCTAGAGATATGGCTACAGATTTGGTCCAAACGTCCTGCAACTTGGCTGGGAAGGCTGATTCTCATACAGGTGTCAAGTGGTGCCCTCCCCCGGCTGGTGTTGTGAAGGTAAATGTTGATGCCTCTTTCAACCCGGATACACTACAAGGTGCGACTGGAGTTGTTGCCCGGAACGATCAAGGCCAAGTTATCTCAGTAAGTAGCAGGTGGTATGAAAATATTCCAAACGTCATCACTGCTGAAGCATTTGCTTGTCGAGATGGAGCAGACATGGTGGGCAAACTGAACCTGACCAATGTGATTTTGGAAACAGACAACATGGAAGTGGCGGCCTTATGGAAGAGTAGAGCTGAAAATAGATCACGTATTCTTCCTTTACTGTATCAAATTGAGGAGTTAAGTAGGCCTTGTATTTCTTTTGAGATTAACCATGTAAGAAGGGAGGCCAATATGGCTGCGCACTATACAGCCAAAAATGCTTCTCCGTCAAATGATGTTAGTACCTGGATGCATCAGGTACCTGAATTTCTGTACACCTGTATTCAGCATGATATCTCGTGCTGATTTCGAGTAATATATGAGGGTGTTAATTCTCAAAAAAAAAAAAAAAAAAAAAAAACAGACCGAGACGAACCTGCTCATTTCCTCATGCATGGCCTTCATGATGAGTCTAATTATCACCCGTTTCTTTATGCTGCCCTTCAAGACGCTCTTGCCTGCCCTGTGGGTGTTCCGAAAAGACCAGCATGATGGACCGGCGCCTGTGATTCCCAATAATAATCCTGCACTATGGACACAGTCGTCGACTGCCCCAAGATGATACGGATGTTCACACAGGTCCCCAACTTCCAACCGTAAGGTCGCTGCCAGCCATCGGATCGGGCTCGGCCATGAGGAAGACCATTGAAAATTATGTCAATCGACATGATCTACACTTGTGTCGACTACCGAGTCCCAATGCTAGAGTGCCCTTGCGCCACCGCCAAGCTCCGCCCCGCCAACCAGCCCCTACAAATCGACATTGCCGTATGATTCCTGCCTTCCAAGATCAATCCCGGCACCTATGTCATGCACCCGAACCCAATGAGCAAGTTTGACGGGGCGCCCGCAGTTTAGCCGGCGTTGTGTACTTATACAGGATATTTCTGTATAGGGGGCATTCATCTAAAATTGGTTTTGATCTTTTCTTTTCACATGCCATCATTTCAATTGTTGTTCATTGTTTTGAATTTATATATCAGGGAAACTAAATGAGAAGAGATCAAAAGCTAGAAAAAAATGTAAGAAAACTAAGACATCTGCTCTCATATAGTATGAATGAACAGCACCAATAAAGTTCAGTTCTTGTAGTCAAATCAGCAAACACATAGCGTGCATTAATTATAACCAGAAAACTTCAGTACTTGTAAAATTGTCATGTGTTTCTCTGCACTGAATTAGAACAAAGGGGAAATTCAGAAGAAAATCATTCACCATTGAAGTGGTCCGCTATCCCGGCAGCAGTTCGATACCCACACGGAGATCAACGGAATGCTTTTGAATCATCTCAAACGCACATGCCTCAGCGCCGCCGTGGCCATTTAAGACCGCAAAGAAGTGTGATGGCAGGCGGACCGCGTCAGCGTCGATCCCTAGCCAGTGGAGGTCACGGCGCCTCGTGATGAGGCCACCCCCAACGCTCCCTCTTACATTCCGTGTTGTCCTGGCCTCGTCCAGCCTCAGCGAGATTCAGGGGATTGGAGGGCGGACTAAGGAGCCAAAGTGGGTGGGGCAGGAGCATCAAACGGGAAGGAAGCCTTCGGCTGCTCGGGAGGTGGATGGAGAGGCCGACGACGGCCGCACACAAGGAATAAATCAGGAGGCCTGGGGCCTAGAATGGGGGCTCGAAGAAACTACCGGTTTCAAATGGAGGACGGAAACGGACGAAAGCGTAAAATAAAACCGACCAAAACGTATTTACCATCACCTCAATCTGTATTATTAATTTAGACTAGTTGAATGCCCATGCGTTGCTACGGTTTTGTTTTTTACCAATAAATTATTGTGTGCTACTCATGTCTATAAAAACATAGCATGCATGCTATTTGTATAACATTAGGTTCCACCTTATTTAAACTGTATTTCATAGAAGGTATCATTTTACATCATAAATAAAATATGGACCCAACTAATTATTTTTCATTAACTAATATCCTTGATATGCGTATGATATTCTCATATCTTTACTATTGGTTTTGAGTTGGTGAAGCCACTTTTTAGCTACATCATTTGAATTCCCGATTTACCCCTAACAAGAAAATCTGGAAAGCTCGAATCAAATCGTGCGCCAATTATGGAAATTTATAACAGAATTCAATAACGAGATCGCTGCAATCAGGGGAATCGTTATAATTAGAAAACTGGAAACTTAATCACGAAATTTTAAAAAACTGGAAAGCACCAAACACCAACCGGACCTGGTAAGTACATGGAAATCTACATGACCTACCAGGATTTACTAGCGCACGGATTTGCTGCTATTTAAAAAATGGAAAAGCACGCTAATTACGGCAAGCAATGACTCAGCCATGTGCACCGCTGACCCTCCTACTACAGGAGTATCACGCCGACCTCTCCCCGGCATCCCATCTGCCTCGACCTCCCTGGCAGCTTTGGCTCCTCGTAGCAGGGCGCCGCCGATTGCGCGTCCCTCGGCCTCCCATCAGCCTGGCGGCGGCCACATAGCAGCAGCCCGACGGTGACGGTGCAGCAGCATACCAGTCCACGAGAGGGGGCACAACAACATTGGTGAAGAATGGCTGGACGCAGCAGCACAAGGTCGCCCGTTCACTCCCTCCCCCCTTCGGATCCTCACGTGGTGCAATCTGGTTGTGGCGGCGAAAGTGCAGAAAGGTGCTTTTGTTGTTGTTGTCCTATCCTGCAGGTTTGTGTTGCCGGATGGATGATTTTCGCGTTTGTTTGTGTGCAGATTGACAACAAGGTGCAGAGGGAGATCATCAATCACAGGCTGTTGTGATTACTGAATCCTTTTTTTGGGTAATTACCGAATCCTGACTTGTTGATATTTGGTGAGTTCGCTTATCATGGATGAAATTGTATTGGTGATGTTGGATGATTCTGAACTCTGAACTAATCCGTGTGTCCAAAGTCCAGACACAGAAATGCTAATTTTGTTATGGAAATATAAGTGGTGATGTACCGGTATTAGTACTACGAAAAAATATGGTTGATGTACTGGTATTTATTTTGATTTGTAGATGTATACTTTTTTTTTTTGGTCACTGTGAACTGCTGAAAAAATCATTGTGGTTTCAGAAGCATAGAAGTTTATCCTAAACCATGGTTCTAGCTAAAAAAATTACCTTACAGCTTATCATATGTAGATGAAACTCCACTGAATACATGGTCTTATTTCCAGAATCAGTCGACAACAGGCTTGTTTAACCCCGACACACCTTGCGATTGTCATGGAATATGCTGCTGGTGGAGAAATCTCTGAAAGAATTTGAACCGAAGGGTGATTCAGTGAATATGGTTGCTCTTTACCCTACTTACTCGCCTTATTATGTTGTCCAGCTATCTTCCTTAGTTGTAAACCACGGCAAGGTACTTTTGCAGCATATCTTTTGGGGCTCAGCTACTACCATTCCATGGTATGCTTTGCTTTTGAAAATCATCAATGTACACGCAGAGATAAAGTGCCCATAAACTGACTCTACAAATGCACAAAATTTACCGCTGTGATCTTAAACTGAAAAACACTCTCCTGGATGGGAGTCCAGCACCTTGAGTAAAAATTTGCAACTTTGGTTACTCATAGGTGTTAATAGTTACTGGTATGTTTTTCAGTCTTTTTAGAATTGGCATTGCTCTTTCCTTAGTGACGAGTTGGCTATTGTGGTTTTCAGTCTACTTTGCTCATTCCAACCCAAAATTAGTAGTTGGTACTCTGGCACACATAGCACCGGAAGTTCTTTCAAGAAAAGAATATGACGGCGTGGTCAGTTCAAACTTTAGTAATCTTTAATAAAAGGCTACCATTCCAGCCTTTGTTTAGCCTTCTGCTGTCTTTAGTCCTCTTGAATAATAACTCATATGCATTCTGTTGTTTTTATATAGACTAAATGTTCGTTTAGACACCATGCTACGAGTCCAAGGAGGCGCGGGCGTGCGAGCCCAAAGGTGACTACGAGAATACATTTAAGTTCATGCTCTAACCAGAAGCAAGGGAGATTGTACGCTGTCACAAGCTAAATATTAGTCAACAAGAGATAATTCTTGGGTTGTGCATATGATATCAAATTATAGCCTTTTATCAGTAACATTTGAATAAAAGTGAAATATGATTGTTTTTGGATTATTACATAGCTATCACATTATGTACACGGTGATTTGGTAAATATATGGTGTTTACATCTGAGGCAAGAAAAAACTAACATCTATAGTAAGAAAAAAATATTAAGAACCGTGGCAACGCACGGGCATTAAACTAGTATAATGTAATGTATGTGTTTTTGGATTCATTTGCTCGGAACTTGAGCAAGTGTATTTATTTTTTACTCGGAACCATCCTACATGAGAATTAATTATTATTCTTATCATGAATATTTCAAATGGGAATGAAAAAAATGTGCAATATAGAATACTCATCGTGCAAACTAAATGAACAAATATGGTAATGTAGAAAGAACGATTATCTGCGTCTTGTTCTGTAAAACTGGCCCGGCTGAGTACGTCTCGATTTCCTTCCAGCATAATCGAGGCAGGTGGCGCTAGGTGTACTAAAAAGTACCATATCTAATTTCAAATACATCGACTAATCTACGAACAGTTACATATCTAACTTTAAATCATATGGGTTGTATCTCAATCAGTACATGATCAAAGACAATATGTGAAAAATGTTTCAACCAATACTTGATCAAATCAACTCAAAAAATACATAAGCGAGAACATAGTTATTCCTTACCTAGGTCGCCGACACTTACATTCTAGTGACCATCTTCCTGACCATGTCCTTCTTATTTCTCTCCTGTACCACCATCAGTGTTGGACATCTCTTCATCAGTAGGCGGGATTATCATTATTCTCTCGTCCTCCACATTTTTGGTGTCACCTAATCCTTTTCTATGTCCTTTGCATGCAAGAAATACGACATGTCCTTAGGAACCCGACAGTGACCAGCGAGGCCTAAATGGACATAGGCTCTAGTAGACGTGTTGCACCTGCCACAGACGTCAAAGTAACCTCGAGCGTCCTACAAGACTCAACCGCGAATGGGTCACCGCGCCACTGCCCATGCTGCAACTGTTGCCACCAGCTTGTCATCGAATGCAATAGTCCATAGGCCTCCATTGGCGCCATGATGCAAAGCAGAGGTGCCACAGCCGTGGTCGCGTTTTGCAAGGCCGAGATGGGGTTGTTGGCCTCCTGCTCCTCCATGGTCTACTCCATGCGTGATGCTCCTCCTCTGTTGTCTCCCTTGCCTTACGTGCCCAGTTCTAACGTGCAATGCCCACGCCATGGAAACCCTAGCTGGGGATCGACGACGCCTCACGCACGGCCAGCTAGGACCATGGCCGTGTTTTAGCACTTGTGAGTGGCGACGATGAAGGGAGTATTAAGTGCAACCGGTAGACTTTAATTCGTGCATGGAGTTTAGAGCTGCCATAATGCGACACTAAACATCGTCGTTGGGATTAGTCTTATTGTATTGTGGGTCATTGCTTTTCATCTCAAATGCCCGACGTAAATGGTGACCAAGGGTAAGATTGGATTAAGGAGTGTAGTTGGCATCCCATAAGAGGTCGAGCATTTTGAGACGAGCGCTTCCCTTCTTATATTATTTTACTGATTTTCTTTTTCAAAAAATAATTGATTTTTTTTGCGAATCAGGAACTTCATTGCTTAATCACAGAGGTTACAATCGTTGAGTAAGAATTGATTTTTTTCTTAAGCGTTTGTACGCGATTTGCACCGTGGCTGCTAAATCGACCTGGTAGTTTGTTTTCGTGCACAATCAACTATTAATTTAATAGTTTTCGCAAATATGCTGATTTATAAGGAGAGCGATTGGGATAATTAAATTTGGGGCGGGATTATAGGGTTCCACGCCGGGCAACTGCTCTTAATCAATTGCTATGTTATGGGAACGTAATCACGGATTGGAATTCTGGATGGAGCAACAATTTCGGTACCAAATCCTTTGATTGGTGTTTGACAGAAGAGAGGGGAATTAAATTTCCTATACTTTCCTCGTTTTGCATTCCAAGATTGGTGCATCCCGTGATTGGTGTGATTATTGTGTGCAATGACGGCGTGGTGTCATTAAGTACTTTACTTGATTTTTTGTTTGAACGGTTTGGATTGCATTTTTGTTGGTGATTGTGTGGTCTAGATTGTTCTAATGTTTGATGTCAAAGACTTTTGAGACGAACGTACCATCACAGACTCCAATTTAATAGTAAAGATTAGATATAGATATATCTGTATTTACAAAAAATATTATGGGTTAGAGGGAGTACAAAGTTATTTTAATCAAAGGGAGTAGCAGTTTTTGGATATAATCCACGCTGTACACTGTGCAACTGAGCTGAACGAAATTTAGCGCCCCCCGCGCCTCTCCGTATTCAAAGAAAAGAAAACCCACTGCACTCCCCGCTGAAAATTTTGATGACGAAAAAAAAGGTTCCCGTTTCTCTGTCCCCTCCGACGACGGCGGCACAAATCCTAGGGTTTGCCGCTCCCGCGGCGATGCCCGACGCCGATGGGCTGGAGGGCGCCCGGCGCCTGGCGCTGCTCTTCTTCGCGAAGCTCTTTCACTACGGGCGCAGCCCGTCTTCACCGACCTCCGCTCCTACCGCTGATCTCCCGCTACTCCTCAGGTGCTGCTTCGAGCTGCTGCGTTGGCTGGACCACGCCGACCCCGGCCTAGCCACCAGATGCGCGAGCCGTCTCCGCGCCTTCATCCACGGCGTCCTCTCCCGCGACCCCGACCCCTCCTTCGTCCCCGCCATCGAGGTACCCTGCCCTATGCCGCACGCATCCTTAGTTCCTTCATAGACGCCGTCAGACTGTAATGTACAGGGACGAGTCGCAGAAAATTTTGAATGTAGGGCGAATAAGTTGTTGCTTGTGGTTATTTTTCCATGAAGAAGGGATAAATTCGTTTCAGAAATTTGATTTGGCATTCGGTTACTGCAGGTGTTATTTGAGAATCTTGTGGTTGGCAACGGACTGAGGAGTTACACCATGCTCGATGATGATGCCAAACAGAAAGGATCTGGGGCCGCTACAATGGCCAACTCATGGCAGGGTGAGCTCCGTGTCGTTCTGGAGCTAGTCTCCCACCATTTCATCTCATCGGTGCAAGATGAGGAGCAGTTTTTGGGTGCACTTGATTGGTCAGAGAAGGCGACGCAGCGCATCCCAGAACTTGGCTTGGCTGCAGCAATTTCCCTTGTCCGAAAGAGCTATTTGTTCTCTATGCCTGTCATCGCACAAGCTCATTTTGTGTTGCTTGCATCCAGATGTGTTGCCAATGGGGATCTGGACCTGCATTTGCAAGTGTTTCAGCATACCATGAGTGCTTATTTGCTAAACTTGCCAGCATTTCAAACTAATGCCGTGAAAACCCCCTTCAGTTGGCACGTCACGAGACGTTCTAACTCTTGTATCCCAGACGTGACTAATCAAAAACTAAACTGGCAGATCAGTAGGCTGCTCTCGTGCTGCAAGGCGCACTCTGATGATGGCCTGCACCTCAAAGAGATGGATTCATTTGATATTTATGCGAGCTTCATTGAAGAGAACCAGCATATGTTTCCTGAACAACTGAGGCATGAGGCTGTTATTGTTGTGAAGAGAATTGTGTCAAATTGCCTTCGTTGTGCTAAGCAGAAGGAGACGCATGGATTGGATGCTAAAGTTTCAGAGGAAGTGATCTACCTTGCTGCTGTACTTAGGCTAATGGGTTCCTCTTTTCTAGAGATTCTTAACTGTCTCAGGAAAATGAGCATTGAAGATGACATGCGACATGGTAATTCTGTTGTACGTTGCATATCTGAAACTATCCGCTTGCTTGGGCCATGTAAAGCCAAGGGACTTGATAGACATGGCTTGTTTGGCATGTCTGAGAATGCCGTGGACTCTGAAAGGCCATCAATGCTGATGTTTTTTCATTTTGCTAGCCTATTAGTCTTCTGTTTGAGGATGAGGTTTGGTGTGCTGTGGAAAGGTTGCATTATCATGATAATTATGGCCATGAATCTTGTGATTGATGAAGAGAGAACTCTGAGTGCATTTCAGTTTCCTATTGCTTCAGAAGATTCTGCAACTTGTTCTATTCAGCAAGAGGACACTTTGAAGGGTTCTGTCTGGAGAAAGTCGTCTACGTCAATAGCTTCAGAGTTTAGTAACTTACGCAAACTTCGTGTTCGCAGTGACAGCAGTTTGGGCATCCCTCAGAAGTGTAAATCTGAAGACGGAAGAGTCTTTTTCGAGTCCATTCCAGGATATAAGGAGAACTCTTCAGAGTGGGCTGATCTTGTAGATTTCGTTGACGCCGAAGAAGGTATGGATTATGCAAGGTGGTGGACACGGCACGGGAAATTCAAGGAGTATATGGACGCCAAATGGAAGAGAAGCAAGCAACCCAGTGAGTACGTCTCCAAGATAAGGGGGTGCAGTGAGAATAAAACTAAAAGACGGAAGACCTCACAGTGATTCATCTGGCTGGATTACATGGATTGTTCCAAAGAACAGATTATGCACTAGTCGCGCCTTGTTGTTTGAAATGAAACTGTTCTGTGATGTGACAGAAGTGAACTAATGTCCATTTACAGAAGTGTGTATATGCCAGTTCACTGCCGACCAAGGAATCTTTTAGCCGTTAATTATCTGTGTTGTACTTTCCTGAAAAATGGAAGATAATTAAGCAAAATTGTATCTGCATTTTCATGATGTTAGCTGAGTTCAAAGTGTTTATTTTCTTTAAACGGTTTTGCTACATCTTAGTCGACCTAGTAATAACTATTTCTAAGTCGCCGAACCATCTGATCGAAACATTGAGATCCTAAACATTGGGATTCTAAAGATTCATGTAGATATAAGAACGTCATCTAACAACTACGAATGTCGACTGAGAAATTGTCACTTTCTTTGTGAAACTTGTGTGATCGAGTGGTGTTTGAGCTGTTTGTATCTTTGGAACATATGCAGGCTTTAATTTCAACAGTCATACTAGTTATCTATCTATTTGCAACTGTTAAACTGCAATGGATCTTTGATGTAGTCAGTCCGTTTGATCTGCATGCTTCATGGCTGGGCTTGGCTGTTGTGTATTTTTTTTTTTATAATTGACTGATTATTGTTGTGCTTGTGCATTAGTTCTGAAACATGCTAGGATGTGCAGGACATCTGAGACAGATGGTGATGGACAATTATACGTCTACGAATAGGGCCGACATGGAGGTAGAATTCAGATTTTTGGTCAACTGGAAAATTAGGAACTATTCATCACTTGTTCCTAAATGAAGCTATATTGCTTGTGATTTGGATGGTGATGTATTTGCTTATGGATGACAGGAGGTACAATTTTCTTCACATACCTGCAAATGGCTTAATCTATGTGAAGGTGTGAACTTACTATCTATGTGCCTCTAGCCAGATGGCAAATAACTTTTTTTCTGCAGACGAGGCGCAGGTCCGCAGGTACATTCACCTCTCTCTTTCCCTCGCCGATGTTTGTCACATCAAGCAGATGAGATGACTAGAAGATTGGTCCGCCCCTGCCATCCATCTGCCATAATTTGTCAAGAATTCAAGGCATATGTTTTAATGTCTTCCAATCCATAGCAAGCATGCTCTCTCCGTGTTGTTTTCCATATAAATTTCATAACAATTTGTAGCATCAACATTTGCTTAAACGACCATACTCGGCCTGAGTAAATATTTGTGTGTGTCTTTTTTTTGTTGATGGATTATACAGTCAATTGGAGCTTGAAGCACTGAGCAGAGCTAGTTGACGGAGTTGCTTGACTTTGGAAGGAGAGAAAGGGCACCTTCCACCCATCACATGGCAACACTGCCTGGCCCTTTGACTCAATGGCCACGGCAATGGAGGGTCAGCTTCAAGGTATGATATTTTTGTTTGCTCTAAATGTGCTTACTGTTATTTACTTCCTGCTGTTTGCTTCGGGTTCAGAAATGAAGGATGGCATGATTTTTTTATCTTAAGCTAATGAACATGATCAAGAAGGCATGCAATTCATTTGTTTGAGTAGTAAGAGAATGGATCACAACATAAATATTGCTTTTTCACCTCCTACGCAGTTGCCCCTGCGACGACGCCGCGGGAGACGATCACGAAGGATTCAGGTGAGAAGATGAATCGTGGAGAGTTATGCCTTCCGGCCAGATCAGGGTGTCGAGACCGGCAACCTTGCCTTCTCCACACCGTCCCCATGTATACTGGTTCCTTACTGTCGTGGTATTTTCATGACAGTAGCCATACAGGGTGGCTGATCGAGGGGGATCGCTGGAGTTCAGCGACGGGTCCGTCTCGAGATGGGTACAGACGACACGAGCACATACCCAGGTTCAGGGCCCTCCTCGCGGAGGTAAAACCCCTACGTCCTGCAAGCTTGTATTATCGAGACAAGGTAGCTACAATGGTGCTCCTTGAGCTGTGTTCTTCTACGGAGAAGATGGGAGCGAATCTACTCTACGCTAAGGGTCCAGGCCCCCTTATATAGGCAGGGGCCTGGTTACATATTTCGGTCCGGCGTCCGGCTGCCGGCTTCGTGACGATGACGTGGCTCTGGGGCCCGCTGGCCCTGCTCCTCCTGCGCGGTGCAGGCTACTTTATAAAGTAGACCTATCCCCCCAGCCGTCGTAAGTGGGGAGAAGTTGTCGAGGCATCTTCCTCGTATGCCTCGCATCTCCTCGGATCCTCCCATTGGAGGCAGCTTTATGGGGGCGGTTGGTGGCGGCAGCGCCGTGGCTGGCGTCACCCCTGGTCTCCAGCCTCTGGCGCCTCGTCTGGTACCTGCAGACCTTTATAAAGTAGGTAGCTAGAGATCGCTTTATTGCTGCCGGCTCGCGCCAACAGCGCGGAGAGCCCGTGCGGGCTGCTCGTGTAGCCGGCCGTCAACGCCAAGCCGGCCTCGTTGGCCAGCTCTCATACGGCCCGCTGGGACGCCAGCCGGCAGGTTTCCCTGCCGTATGCCTACCCGGGGGGTCATCCCCACGACACTTACCCACAAACTTTTGCTCTCCTATTGTGGTGTATGATAAATCAATATTGTGTCTTAGGATGCACACTGATATATGTTGTGATCTCTACTTTTACAAATTTTGCTTTACTGGTTGTTTTCATGGTTTAGGATGACACCCACAGCTCACCTTGGATTAAGGTCTGTTGCCTCTCCAATGCAATCCTCTTTATGCTTTATGTGATTCGTAATGAACTTTTGGTTCCTGTTTATGCTATACTAATGACACGTCATTTATCATACTAATGAGCAGGTTTTATTATCCTGTAGTATTACTTCCCCGTGGTGATTAATTACAAAAACAACGATAAATATGATTATGTGATTGATAATGAAATTTTGGTTCCTGTTTATGTTATACTAACGACACATCATTTATCATACTAATGAACAGGTTATATTATCCTGTAGTATTACTTCCCCGTGATGATTAATTACAAAAACAACGATAAATATGAGGCACCTGTTTTTGTTAATAATAATGATTGTAGATGCCACCCTTTTCTTGCTATCAGCAATTTATAGTTGCATATTTTTTGTTGCTATGGTAAATTCTGGGCTGTGGTTTCTTTGTTGCACAAAGATATTAGAAAATTCTGAAGCGCCTTTCTCTTTTGTCTTTGCAGTAGTACGTTGGAGGCTCATGAGCGACGATTCTGGCGAGGCTGTCCAAGGAACATATTTGCTCGCTACGATTCATGAATTTTGATGGGTATATTAGGTTGTGCTTAGATCTGGATGTACTAATTTAGCTCATCATGTATACTGGCTTCATACTGCTGTATGGATGAGACTTTTCTCTTGTGTTGTCTGATATGAAAATCTTCCATTCATATGCAGGTTTACTACTATACTACATTTTTGGGCTCATTCTGACCCAATGTGGATTCGAGGTTCTCATTCGTGTCAGGTTAGTATGTCTGTATGTGTCTTTATTTGTGGCAAATCACAAACAGCCGAATTGTATAAATATAGTCCTATCTAATAACCTTATTCTTCATGTCACTCAAGGCCACTGTTATTTTATTTTGGCTGCAATAAGGTGTTATATAATTTCCCCACTGTTATTTATTCACATTGTCTAATCTTTCTCTAAAAGAAATTTATTGTTTGATACCAAAGTTGATTTGAATACGGTATATTGGTTTCTGTCGGATGTATTCAGCATACTTAAAGAATTTGTTTGAGTTTGGGTTGTTGACATTCTCTCGCTTATTGCTTTTTGATTGTAAGTGCCATACGCTCCACCGTTGTAGTTTACATCGTGGGAGTGAAATATATAGCTTAAGCCTTAAAATAGTTTGCATTTTCCCTCAGATTTTCTTATAATATTGACCTTTCCTACATTGCTCTTAAACATTATTTTCTTACTATATCATGGCTACTCTAACTCTCTAATTGTAAGAGATGCATCTTTACTGAATTTATGTACAGTAGCTTCTTATGCATGGGAAAAATAGTGAATCCATTTCTTTGAATATGAGGATTTTGTCTGGGCTTCTTAGATTACAAAAATGAATATACTCATTTCAGCTATTACCAAGTTACAGGTGCATGCTTTGTTATAAAATTAGAAGTGCATGCCTTTTGTCGCTAACTGAATCCTATTTGTGTTGTGATTTTCTTATTCTGTACATTGGAAATAAAGCAATGGTGTATGTTTTGAGATGCCAATTCTTTGTTCATTCTAAGGTGGCACTGGTCAACATTCGTAGTAATAATTCAGTAACGGGAAAAAAATGGCAGCAAATACCAATTGTGTCGCTGTTTCTTTTATCCCTGTGTATGTGCAGATGAGCACATGCATCTGAAATGGACAAGAATGGAGATAATGGTATTCGTAGGACTGCTTCCATGATTAGAGCACTATTTTAGGAAGATATGGAGGTGGTTTTATCTAGTTATTATCCTTACACATGACTTTTACCAGTTCATTTCGACTGAAAAATTTCTTTGCAGTACGATTGGCAAGCAATTTAATTGATGACTATTTTTTGAGGGAATTTAAATTTATAAATTGAATTGGTTGGGGTGCGCCAGGCCAGGGCAGTAGTGCAACGCCCAGGCGACACCTGAGGGCCCCAGTGGCAAGCCACTGTGGTGGACCCTTCCCACAAAAAATAAATTTAATATCATTGTGGACACATGGCCCACATATCAGATATTAAACTGATAAGAACAGATACTACACTTGATCTTAGCCAAAAGGCCGAGAAAGGTATGAGTTGGAACGTTGGCCACCCCGTGCTCTTATAGCCTTGCCCTGCTCTGTCTTTTCGCTCGCTAGGCGATGTGGGACTAAACAACCAGGCGCTCTTGTGTGTTTTGATACTGGTCATCATCGATTGGAGCTAACTGGGCTTCGGTTTCCGCAGGCCCCATGGGCTACGAAGTTCAGAATACACGACTACGCCAGACTGAGAGGGAAGAAAGAACTTTGTCTGGCACAGTCCCCTCTATACTCTGCCTAAGCTTGAGGCTGCGTACATTTTGTTTTTACTTCACTCAGGCTGTCGCCAAGTACCTCGTGACACCCCTGCAAAAAAAAAGTACCTCGTGACACTCGATGCATTGGTTTCACAAATTTCCTCTAGCCTATGATTATATGTAGTATGTAAATTGTAATGTTGGAAAGATACAAGTTACTATCTGTTCGATTCCTTGTACGATAGTATCAAAGGAATTTTATGAAAATGGTTCCTATCACAATTGCACCAGCCAAATTTAATTCAACATTGCATATATATCTTCGCAAAAGAAGATTCTCCTCTCATGGATATTTATAATATCATCTCCCTCTCTTTCTTCCACTTCAACTACACAACTAGCTAGCTTTGAAGAATGTGCTGTATTTTCCTCCATCATCTTCCCACCTAATGTCTAGTGCATTGCACTATCTAGAAATGTGAGGCCTCAGGAAATAACCCTTCATTTATGTGTCAAGCAACATAAGTGATAACTTTGACATATGTTGAGTTAGATGAGAGCGATGTGCAACGAAGTATAGTGCACCAAGTTACATAACATGAATATTTAGGCTCTTTAGGATTTACAAAGCAGTTAAGCGATGTGGACGGGCCCTTGGCCTGGTGGTGAGAGCGCAGTGGCGTTTCTGAGCTGACCCGAGTTTGATTCCTCGTCGACACGAATTTATTTCGTGGGTGAAATATGTGGTCTCACATCTTCTCTCTTAATACAAAGTCGCGGGGCTTCTCTCCCATCGGTCTCATTTTTTAGCAACTAGTCCCTCATGCATTGTCAAGAGGAAGTTGAGTAGCTTTATGATGTCACCTGTAATTTGCCGATAGATACATGGGAGCCTATTGTAAATGTGATGGGTTGTGTGATATGCTGATAGATTTCATGAGCAGTTTTTGGAGATGTGGAAGTTTGAATTTCAACGGTCAAACAATAATTCTTTTTTAGTTATCTGGCTGCTCAAGTGTCTGTCTAATAAATTCAGCAGAGAAGAACCAATGTCTCTCTTCAGACCTGAGTACACACGCTTTCCCCGACAAGCCAAGCGGGTTTCCTTAACTCGAAGGGAAGAGCTGCACGCAGCCCGCATCCAAAGCGCCGCCGCGGGAGATGGCCCCCGCCGCCGTGGCTGCCCTGCCGGCGGCGGCCACCACCACCTGGTCCACGTCGGCGAACGCCGCGCGCCCCGCCTCCTCCCAATCGCCGTCCCGGCGCTCGGTCCCGGGGCTCCTCGTCTTCTTCTCCCTCGCCGCCCTCCTCATCCTCTCCTCCGGCGACGACGCTGCCGCCTACGAGGCCGCCACATCCGAGCGCCCCCTCAAAGGTACGCGTGCCCCGACCGAAACTCGTTCCGCGACTGCTCTCTGCGCTCGGATTTAGAGCTCGTGCTTGCGTCTGCGCGCGAGGATTGCAGATTATCTCTAGGGTTTAGGGTTTTGGCGCGGTCCTGCCTTTGGAACGCACCCTGTAGGCCGTAGCTGCTTGGAACTTTAGTTTTTGGTTGGGGCTTAGTTTCCAAAAAATAGGGCCTTCTGCAGAGGAGAAGCTGCGCCGCCCTCTTTTTGGGCGAACATATTCAGTAATATGCCCTTCAGAACTCCTGCTCCGGGGAAAATTGTGGGGTGATTGGGTGTTGATTTTGTTCTTCCTGCAATATCGCAAATGCCGCTGTAGTTTACAGTGTTAGTGCTGTCCTTGGGTTGGCTAGTTTCTCAAGTATGGATGATTCAACGCTGGATACTAATTTCGTGCTCTATTGGCTGTGATATGTATGTGTGGTAAGGTCTGTAGTCCTTACTTCTGTTTAACCCCACTCTAGCTGAGCACCTGAAGGATGGTTTCTAAATATTCCTGTTATTCTTTTATCTGTATGTGCGCTGATATTGACCTAGTTAGTTATCGCTGCAGATGTTAGTTTGGAAAACCCAGCGGTGACATTTGCTCCCTCATCCGTGGGTGGAAAATTTTGTGAGCGAGTCCGCGTATCTGGAATACCAAGGTGGCAGCTTCAGAGCTATGCAAACCAAATACATGTTGGACTGAATGTTTCTCATTCAATGCCAGAAAAGTTCCACTGGAAAGTTGGGATTTGCTTTCATGTGTAAGTCTTGTATTGTCTAAAATCATGAATATAGGCATCTTTGCTGTACGGAAAACTGAAGCAACTTTCGTTTGCAGGAATGTTTCTATGGGTTTGTGTGAATGTGAGACGGGTGAATGGCAAGTTCTGCAAGATGGCATGTGGAATGCTGTCAAGTCTCCATATGGTAGCAAGTACGTTGATGTGAAACTGGCTGATAAGAAATCAACTGCCTTCAGCCTTTCCATTCAGGAAGGTAAGGATATTTTTCCTGAACTGATTCCTTTTTAATTCAATAGGGCTCCCCCGAGAGGAAGCCCCGGCCTATTATTTATTAAATGAAACCAGGGAGTAGCCACATAAGTCTTTTCACAAAACGATAACTCTAGAAAGAGTACTTCAACAAAAAAGAGAGCTAGAGGAACCTAGCAAAAACAGGTTTTGTAAAAGCTCCAGCGAGCTACACACCACACTCTTTTATTACAAGTTCAGCAAGAACAGCGGGGACACCAAGCCTAGCAGCGAAACAGACTATGGAGAGCGAAACAATCTGATCAGGTGTGAACTTTTTCAGCGCTTGAGTGTATACTCCTCACAGACTTGTAGCAGCTTGGCCCTTGTGATGTCAGTCAGTAGAAGCAGCTGCTTTTGATGTGGAAGCTGTGCCCATTTGTCTTGCCAGGCAGGCGACGTCGACAGCGCCAGTGATGGTGGAGTGTAGACGCCCGGAGTTTGGGTGCCAACCCGAGGCAGAGCCAGCCCTTCAGCGTGGAGAGCTGGAGTGACAGGAGCCAGGCTCACCTCCATGGTAGAGCATCCGGAGTGCGCAGAAGAGTTGAGACATGCTGAGAAAAGAGATCCACTTTTGCCAGCATATCCTCTCTGAAAATCAATCTCCATTTCTTGATTGCCTTCAGGATCAGCCACCAAACCTGCTTAGTACATAACCAAGTTTGGCCGTCAAAAATCATAGCATTTCTACTTGTCCAGATGCTCCAAAGAACTGTGGCACAAATGGTTTTCATAGCAGCATGCTTTTTGTTGGAAAGCCAAAACCTAGCTATGGACTCATAGTCGGAGCCAATCTGAATATAAAAAAATAAAGATACAGACTTCCAGACTTCTTTGGCTACCACACATTCAAAAAATAAATGTGATAGTTTCAAGTTCACTACAGAATTCACAGGTGGTAGGTTTGCCCAGATTCCTTTTTTCAAGATTATCTCTCGTCATTAGCTTATTATTGGACAGCAACCAAAGGAAAAAAAATGAATTTTGGGTGGAACTATTAGTGACCAGAGGGCAGGCATAAAAATGGGGGTTACACCTCTGAAAGTAATACTAATACTGTAAAAAGAGCTGGAGGTATAAGTCCCATTGGCTGTGTAAGTCCAAATGAGGGAGTCACAATCTGAAGATAAAGAAATCTCAGTGCAAATCTGTTTTAGTTCATACCACTGTTCCATCAGTCTAGCACTGAAATTCCTTCTAAAAGTGAGTTTGATGTTTTGCCCATCCCACACTTGAGACATCACAGCAAGTTGCTCATTACAAATACAGTACAATTCCCAGAATTGCACTGCAAGGGGAGGTACCAAACCAGGTATCCTCCCAAAACTTTGCTTGTTGACCATCCCCAATTTACCATCTATAACCAAACTTAGAGGCATTTACTGCCCACATAAAGCCCTTCCAAAAAACAGAAGAGCCCAATGTGGAACAGGAAAAGATGTTGGGGCTAGCAGTGTTATATTTTTTATCTATCAGAGTTTTCCAAAGTTTGCCCTCCCCATTAATATATCTTTTCAACCAGGAGGCTAGAAGGCACATATTGACATCCCTCAGATTAGGAATGCCCAGTCCACCTTGGCTTTTTGGCATGCAGACAAGGTCCCAGTTAGCTAAATGCAATTTTCTTTTATCTTTTGTGTCATTCTACAAACAGTTTGCCATCTGAGTGTTAATTAGTTGCAAAAGGCCCATTTTGGGAATTTAAAGAAAGATAAAAGATAAATTGGGATACTAGCTAAGCAGGCCCTAATCAAGGTGACTCTAGCAGCATAGGAGAGAAGTTTTCCCCTCCAGCCAGCTATCCTTTTCAGAATTTTGTCTATTATTTTGTCTATCATCTAGAAATGATTCCTTTTTCTGCTAGCCACATATATTATCTAAGAGCATCTGTATCTGCCTTTTTCTCTCTAATAATTTATTCTCATTCCGTGCAATCTAATTTTGCAGAGCTTCAGAAATGGCGTTTAGCTTGCCTTGGCATTGGATTTGTTCTGCTATTTCTGTCACCCATAGTTAGTAAATGGGCACCTTTTTACTATAGCAGCTCTATGGCTCTTGGAATCCTACTTGTGGTGCTGATTGTCCTTTTCCAGGTATTATTTTAGTCAATACTTGAATATGTTTATCTTCATAAAGATTCATTATTGAAAAGTGAAATGAAATTAATGCATTCTGTCAAGACAACCTATTTTGTAAGGCTTTCTCACAAGTGTTTACCAATTGTTGATGTTCAAAAATTTGGAGTACAAGTATCTCTGGATGCAGTTTAAGCTGACTTTGCTGTTTATGCTAGTTTGATGTAGAATACACCATGAATCAACTCTAAAGTTATCACCATTTTTCCTTAAGGATCCTTGCAGTTATATGCAAAGTGTAAAGTGTTAATGCTGTCATTTTTTATTAAACCTAGAGACTTCAGTTCACTTAGTTAGGTAAGATGATTAAGCCCAGTACCTTTTTTTTTGCTAAACATGATTGTTTTGGTGATTCAACATAGTACTAAGTTGATTCAGTAGCCCCTTACCTTACTGTGATATTGTTGAACTTATTTGTGCAAATACTTCATTGAACTTTGTAGCACCTTGTAGCATCACGTGGTGAACAGATGGACTACGTCTTGTGAGTCTTTAGTGTTTGTAGGTTGTAAGATCTCTAAGTAAAATTGTAAAGTAGAGTCTTGTGAGTCTTTAGTGTTTGTAGGTTGTAAGATCTCTACGTAAAATTGTTAAGTAGATCAGTGCAAGCATACGAATACTGTAATCTCAGAGGTCTGATTGACCAACCAGCGTTGAACTTTGGTGTTCACTTTAGTACATTTAGTAAGGAGTAAGGACCATTTTCTTGTAATCAGTACTGATTTTGCTGGTTGAGGGAATCGCAAGAATTTATTTATGAGGGAATTAATTTTTGGTTAGGTTCCTGTTTGTTTGTTCTCTAATCTTGGAGATAAGTAGATAACTATTCTAGTGCTTATTTAATATGATGTTACAGTAATCAAAACTCTTCATTCCCTGAATTTGGTAATGCTTGCTCAATACACACGGTGATAAGTTATCAGTCTGAAACTCTACAATTGCTGATAAAGAACAGTCATTTGCGACCAGGTTTCTATTATTTGCTGATGGAAAATTGGTTCTGTTATTTATGTCCTGACCCAGTTCTTGTTATAGGGGATGAAATTGCTACCAATGGGCAGAAAAAGTGTATTATACCTTACAATTTATGGATCTGTGGTAAATTTTTCTATATATTCTCAGCATTTTGCTTAACAACGCCATGAATACCCCCTCTGACTATTCTCTCTAATTCTTGATATCTGTTTGCTCCTTTCCCACTATTTAGTTAGGTGTTGGCTCCTACGCCGTACACTACTTCTCCACGTTGGTTGCCTCTATCCTGGAAAACTTTGGCTTGAGCGAGGAGATGCACAACCCTGTAAGTAATTCATCCAAGTATCAATCGTAAGAGTTTCTGATCGAAGAATTAATTTTATTTGACCCGGATAACAGTAAGACTCCTACTG
Organism: Dactylis glomerata; assembly: GCA_007115705.1. Classification (NCBI taxonomy): domain Eukaryota; kingdom Viridiplantae; phylum Streptophyta; class Magnoliopsida; order Poales; family Poaceae; genus Dactylis; species Dactylis glomerata. Next base: position 14,711,437 of record QXEO01000247.1, read on the forward strand.
TTACATATTAATCCAAAATGGATAATTACATGAAATTGTGTATGTATAAGGCCACATGGGCCAGAAGCAACATGCTACATCGAAGAATTAATTGGCTCAGTACACATCACAGAATTGCATAATTATTAAAGTACCATTGAGCGTGAGGAAGACATGTGGCAGTATTGTATTTGTCCTGAATAACCCTATAAGTATTCATCCACGTATCAGCCATAAGAGTCGTTGATCAAAGAATTAGTCTTACTTGACCTGGAAAACAGTAGGACTCCTACTGTTACGTACTACCTCCGTCCCAAAATATAAGCCTTTTTAGAAAGCTAAGTTAGTTCTCTAAAAAGGCTTACATTTCGGGACGGAGGTAATATTAATCAAAAAGGGATGATTACGTGAAGTTATATGTACAAGGCCACATGGGCCAGAAGTCCTACATTGAAGAATTAGTTAGCTCAATACAGTCACAGAAATGCGTAATTATTAAAATACCCTTGAGTGTGAGGAAGACATGTGGCGGTATTGTATTTGTGCTAAATATCTATATTTGTGATGATACTGACCTAATTCCTTGAATATGTTTAGCCTAGTTTTTGTTTGCCCTTTCACATGATATTATATTATCTGCTAGCAATCTGTTGACTTTTCAAAAAAATTGCTGTCAGAAATGTTTCATGTCATCTTGTCTTGTCTAGCAATAATACTCATTTATCACTACTTTGGTAATCTACAATCTCTTTAAATGAGAAATTCATTGATCATGAATTACAGGTATCAATCTTCCTGGTGGTAGCAGTTGTGTTGACTGGAGCTGGTTTTGGCTATTGGATGGTGAGGAGATTTATCATTTCTAAAGATGGGAGCGTCGATGCTGGGATAGCGCAGTTTGTGAAGTGGGCTATGCGTGTTGTTGCAATATTCTTTATTACGCAGGTGGGCTTCTTTTCAAACGCTAAGTATTCTTCTCATGCATCTATGACGACTCTGAATCTCGGTTACTGCCTACATCAAATTGAACTGACTTTGAAAAATCGTATTTGGCATTATCTTGTAGAGCACACTTGATCCTATTCTAGCATCGGTTGCTCTAGCTGCTAGCTGGTGGGTTTGCTCTGTATTGACAGCAAACAGAGTTCGGAAGCCAATGGCAGCGTGAGTCCCTTGAGTTAATGCCTGTTGATGTTGTGAATTCACTGTTGTTATTAAAGCCCTGAATATGCTGATTCTACTGCAGGAAGCAAAAGCAATCAAAAGTTTCTTCTCATCCAAGGTTTACTCAAGCATCACCCAACAATCGCCAGGTCCAGTTCTTAAGTCCATCATCCAGGGCGGCTACTGGAAGAGCCACATCAAACAGTTCAACTGCACTGTATGGTGGGAACAATTTAAATTTAGCCAATGGAGGTAAAGTAACAGTATTATTAACCTTGTACAAACTGGGAGTCTCTACTCTACCTCTTATAAAGAACCTTGGCATATTTTATTTTGCTCTCTGCTTGTTTTTGGTACTACAATCTAATGATGCTCTTCAGGCTTGATTAACTCCAGACCTACTCAACCATCAACTTTGACACATTGAAGCATTTGACGTGACTAGCTACATGTTATCTTTTCAGGTCTGGCCGCCTCAACACTTACAAGGAGGGTAGCACCCTATCAAGATGAAGACCATTACTCCACCTTCCACGATATCGAACCACGTAAATATTCGAAGAGAGAATGGGAGGAATTCACCGAGGAATCCACAAGAAACGCACTGATGGCACACACAGCTACCCCAGAGTTTGCCCAATGGGCTGCTGACAATGCTCACCGGTTGCGGGTGGAGCGAGATGACGCATCGGAGGATGAGACGATTGAGAGCTCTTCGAGCTCTTCTGAAGAAACCGAGGAAGTTAATAAAGCTTCTGGTCTGTTTAGGTGGTATTGATATTCAACTCAGGCTAAACTAGCTCAGCATGATGTTTTTGTGCACGATGTGTATAAGTAGGAAGACCGTGATTGAAACTTGGTAGCAGTAGGGGTGGGAGTTCATCACTTCCAATCGTTGCCTACTTGGGTGACTGTAGACTGTAGTTGATTAACCATCTCAATTCAACTAATGTTAGATTTAGCTTGGCAGTTTCATCCATGGATCGTTCGTTGTCAGTTGATGCATGCATCAGAGGATTTGAACCAATGTGCGTTCTGTCTAGTTCAATTGATCAAACAATCCTGAACTTTTGCATTGTCTTGTTGAACATTGCCCATTCTCAGATGTACAGTAGCATCTCATGGATATTATCTTATTTGTATGAAGTTAAACTTGTATGTCAAGGTAATGCAAAGAAGCTGTAAATTCGTGTTGATATGGGAGCTGATATAAGATGATAAGGCCGGCAAGAAGCTGCCGTACGAGGAGATGAGAAGTTCGGCGCCAAGGTGTGGAAATGAACTACGTTGAGGAATGTGGTTCTTGAAAGGACTTGCAGTTGTCTTGCTGTCATCTCATTCAGATGGATGTTGCTATAGGAGCCATGCCTGTCCTTTTGCAACGGATGTCACCATGTTGGCACTACATGAGTACAAAATATGTTCCTGCTGTCTTGCATCACGGTAACCAATTACATACTTCTTTTAAAGCATTTTTTGTTGATTTCTTTCAACGTATCAAGCTGATGTCACATGTGCTCTAACTGTAAGGCTGACATTTTCCACGAGGCATGTAACGCCTTGTTTTTGTAGCCAATCATTTGACCTGGAATCACAGCACTGGAATCGAATTCCAGACATACTTTTGTTTGGTTGCTACCTGATTTAGAATGAGGCCATTATGGAGTATGGACGATGATACAAGGAGATACGAAAAGGGAAAAGCCACACGTTCCTAGTTGGCAAATTGCTAAACGCCGATTATGCAACTTTTTTTTTTTCGAAACGGAGCATCCACAGCCTTTGCATCAATCGATGCATACGGCGCTTTATTAAAACTTATTAAAGGTTCAGCATTATTACAATTCAAGGGTCAGAAAGAGTGGATACATGAATCAGCCATCTAAAAATACATCGTGACAACTCTAGGCGAAATCTCAACATGTCAATCTTCTGTCAGCCCGCCACCCGAATCGGCTGTATATATCCCGAGCAACCATTGCCAAACGGTTGCACCCAATATCCATGTCCCGGCGCTGCTCCGCCGCTTGGAGAAAAGACCACATATGGATCCAGTGGGTAGCCAAAGGAATAACCTGCAAAAATGATGGAAATTTTGTTTTGTTAAAGATAAAGTCGTTTCGAACATGCCATATGGTCCATAAGATTGCACAGACTCCCACTCTTATGTTAATTTTCTCTGTCTTGATAATACCATTAAGCCAATTACCAAAAAGGTGTGAAATGCTTGTTGGAGGAGTAATATTAAAAGCCATATGCACAATTGTCCAAATAATCTTAGCAAAAGGGCACTCAATGAACAGATGATGTACGTTTTCCTCTTGATCACAGAAACAACAAGTTTTACTCCCTTGCCAATTCCTTTTTATCAGGTTATCTTTTGTTAGAATTTCTTTTCTATAAACAAACCACATGAAGATCTTAATCTTTAGTGGCACTTTCATCTTCCATATATATTTTTTAAGAAAGGCTGTGTTATCATTTAACATATCAAGATACATACTCCTCACCGAAAACCTACCAGATTCAACAAGATTCCATTTAAAAACATCGTTATTTGCATTTAGTTGAATGTCCATTAACCGCTGAACCAAATGAATCCATCTATTCCATCGACCACCAGTAAGGCTACGTCTGAACCCTATGTTCAGCGGTGCCGACGCGAGGGTGGTAGCTACAGTAATATTTTTATTTCTCACAATATTGTACAGGGACGGATATTGGGCTGCTAGAGGTCTGTTACCTAACCAAGTATCCTCCCAAAATCGGGTGCTCTTGCCGTTGTTAACAATAAAAGATCCACGTTTAAAAAAATCTTCTTTAACCTTCATTAACCCTCGCCAGAAGGGAGAATCATGTGGCTGCACCGTCACTTGAGACAATGTTTTGTTGTTTAGATATTTGTTATGGAGCAATTCCTGCCACACCCCCTCTTCGTTAATTAATTTATCAAGCCATTTGCTTAAAAGACATAGATTCTTTATTTCTAGAACTTCGATACCTAAACCCCCTTGATCTTTGGGGCGGCATATGACATTCCATTTTGTCAACCGATATTTCTTTTTATGACCATCACTCTGCCAAAAAAACCGGGACCTAAAAAAGTCTAATCTCTTTCGAACTCCCTTTGGAATTTCAAAAAAAGACAACATGAACATTGGTAGACTTGTTAGGACAGAATTAATCAGAATAAGCCGATCCCCATAGGACAGTAGCTTACCAATCCAACTACTTAATTTTTTCTCGAATCTATCTTCAATCGGTTTCCACTCCCCATTTTTAAGTTTGCGAAAATGTATTGGAATTCCAAGATATCTAAATGGAAGCGACCCTATTTCGCAACCAAAAAGGATTTTGTACTCATTCTCCATTTCCTTTGCCTGGCCGAAACAAAAAATTTCGCTTTTATGAAAATTTATTTTTAAACCTGACAACTCCTCGAAAATACATAGGATCAACTTCATATTAAGCGCCTTCTCTATGTTATGCCGATTATGCAACTGGGCAAAAACTATGTTCCGTTTGGCAAATGGCTACCCCAATTATTCACGGCCACACACGAGTGTTCAGTATTCTCGAGTGTGTCTTGTGGACGCCCGTGCGAACCTACCGCCATAAGATGACATAGGAATGCAATCTTCTACTGTAGTTAGTTTCTGAATGCATACAACTGTTTCTAGCACATCTTGGATCGTGTTAGATAAGACCACTCGGCTGCCAACCAATTATGAAGCTAGTCTACGCAACGGAGTTTCTGTACACAACGAAGCTACATTCCAACTCTTTTACGTTCTACTCCGTAGTTGTGTTTGACAACCTTTACAAAATCTTACCATATTCTACCCTAGTTTTGACCCTGTGATGATCATTATTGTATCTGATCTTATTATTTTCCGCAAACTGATTGTGCAGCAGGAGTAGCTGTTAAGATGGACAACATGATATTCGTTGGGGATGTGCCGAGTTACCCATGTAAAATCCTCTTAAATTTCACCATTTTTTATGATATTTTTAACCACTGCCGATCAGGCGAGCTAGCCGCTACATAATCCTAACATGTGGATCCGGCATGCAAGCGCGATCCGATCGATTCCTACGTGATCGGTGTGGAATCTGAATTTTGGACCAACGAAAACGGATGACGAGCCGTATGGAGGCGAAACACGATACCAATCATTGGAGGCGCACACGGACAGGGACAGATGCGAACGTGGTTTGTTTGTGAGTGATAGACCCAATCCAACGAACCAACGGAAACAAGGACGCGAGGAGAACAAACTGTGGACTCTGCTGCGCGGTAGCCAATTGCCAAAATAGTGGTACCACCAGGTGTAGTTTCACAAAGCAGCACCGATTATACGTGAGAGAAGACGGTGCTTGCAAGATCTCGCGTCGGGTACTCGCCAGCGACGCTATTGTGCCCATGCCTGCTCGTGTAGCACAAGCCATCGGTAGTAAATAAGTCCTCCATTGGCTAAATTTAAATGGTGACGCCTGCTGTTATGGAGCGCTTGTCCTTAGAGGCACGTGCGCGAATTCTTCGCCACTGTCATCGAAGTGGCAACAACGGCATGTCGACGACTAGTTCTAGTGGCGTAGTGGTCGTTCCGTGGTCCAGGGACCTCAATGCATTTAAATATGTTTGGGGGTGCTTTTTTACTTCTTGTGAATCTTTATAATAGATCCGAGTCTTTCTCGCAAGGAAAAACTTTTGTAGTTCTAAAAATTTACAAAATCCCAGTTTTGTGCTCAATAGGCAGTTGCTTAAATGTATTGAGTTGAAACTTATGGTATAATCTAATTAGCAAATCTAGTAAAAAAATTAAAGTATAACAAAACATGCAAAGAACGATCGGGAAAAAACAAGATTATCACTAGGCACAACCTTATTTACATCAGCATTGTATGTTATCAGGTAAAACATATTGTATGTTATCGAGCCTAAAATTGCAACATGAAAAATATGTAACTTCCATAACATTATTGTACTCTCAACCTCTAACTTATATGATGCGCAAAAAAAAATCCTCCAACTTCTATGTGGAGTGAGGCGAGAATGATAATGCAATTTTTCTTTTATGACCAAGATTAAAAATATCTTGCAACTTATATGCACAATCTTTACAAAATTGTGTGGGCATTCTTTTATGCAAAATTAATATATGACTTCAAATGGGAGCGGAGAAGAAACTAGATTTGGTAAGAAACCATGACTTATGTATATCATCATTTCGACTTTTGTACTCCCTCCGTCCTAAATTACTTGTCTCCACTATATTGAGATAGAGGCGGGGGCAAAGTTTCCCATTTCAAGAAAGAAAAATATTGAGACAGAGGGAATATTTATCACTTGCAAAAGTATAATAAAACACAACTCCAGCCAAATATTATACCTTTGCCATTGAGGGAGTACTATACTGTATTATATTTTTGTGGGTAATAAATACTCCTTTTGCCCCAAATTAGTACAGTAGTAAAAAAAATTATTTCGTAAATACAATAAAATCCAAGAATCTAGAGCCCCAGTCGGATCAGGCAACTGAATCTCAATTCTTTGACTTGCAAAAATCGCAATTGCAGAGGTAAAACCTCTCCTAGGTGGATCACTATAAGAACTCCTCTCCTCTCCCATCTTCCTTCCGAGAGAGAAAAGAACACGCGAGAAAGCGAAAGCCGTCGCGCTCTCTCCCCGTCTCTACTACTCCCGCCGCTATCTCCACCCTCGCCCCGCCGTCCAATCTCGATGCCCTTATCCGCCCTGTGATCGAAACCAGATTACCTGGTTCCCAGCAATCTCGATGGCATTGGAGGGCGGCGGCGGCGGCGGCATGTTCCGGAGCCTGACGCGGCGGAAGCCGGCCGACTCCGATAGGGTCCGCGCCGAGGGGCAGCAGCTCGCCAAGGAGCTCAACGTCCTGGAGTTAATCGCCATCGGTGCGCCGCCGTCTTCCTCTTCATATTTGCTTTCTTTTTCGTGTCCGCCGTTCTGTACATTCCAGTTTCTTTATTTCTGCAATGGGAACAAGTGTTTTTTTCTACGGTTTTGGGGACTGCGAAAGTTCAGTGATAACACGAGTGTCGTGGTGGGGGAATTAGTTCACCTCATGGTGAATGTTGTCAAGTTCACGGGTCTTGGATCAATGGAGCTGCTAGATTTGGAGGATTTTCATTTGTTATTATGCTTATTTACAGTTTTTTATTTTTATTTTGGGTTAGGCCTATAAAATTAGAGAATTTAAGTGGCAAAATCTTGCCATGGTACACTGTTATTTTTTTCCTTTTTTGTAAATAGATAGATAGATAAAATAAATCAGGCATTACATTTAGTTTTTTCATTGTTTATACTAATTTTTCTATAGGTAAAAAACTTGAAGTTTATATTAGCTTGTGACAGACGTTCAAATAAGTAAACTGGGCTTGTGTGTGTGTGTGTGTGTGGCAGTTCTATTTTGGGTAGCTGTTTTTGCTTTTATTCGTTAAGTAGTTTTCTAAATCAGTAGTAGTTGGAAACAATAAGAGGACTTTGTCGGTCACTCAAAGGTGGTTGCCTCATCCTGCGATTTTGATAATATCATGATCATGTGAGTTTAAATCATAGTTCCACAGGTGCAATGTATTATCTACTTGTATGCTTTTTTTTTTTGAGATATATCTACTTGTATGCTTATTAGGCCTTGCTTAAGAGTTTGTGGTCACTGAACTTACTTTTATTATATGCTGGAAAAAAACAACCACAAACGCACATGAAATGGTAAAATTGGCAAAAGCTGGTTAGACAAATGACATTATAATTTTATCATAATCCAGCGCAGTGATGTTTTAGATTTTAGAGTCAATAAAGTTCATTTTTCTCACTTCATGGAGGGCTTATGTGGATTGCGTATTTATGATTGTTAATGAACCCTTGTATTATGTACCAGGGGTCGGTTCAACAATTGGAGCTGGAGTATATGTTCTTGTGGGAACAGTTGCGAGGGAGCACGCTGGTCCAGCATTGACAGTTTCATTTCTGATAGCTGGAATAGCTGCTGCACTTTCAGCATTCTGTTATGCCGAGCTTGCTAGCCGTTGCCCCTCTGCTGGAAGCGCCTATCATTATACATACGTCTGTGTTGGCGAAGGGTAAATTACTGACCCCGTAGCATAGAATGCATTCTTCACAGAAGAATTTTTGACACTTACAATCATAAAAACAGATGGCTAGAATCATCTAACATGGTTCACATGTTGTACTTATCTAGTGTTGCCTGGCTGATTGGCTGGGCTTTAGTGCTGGAATACACTATTGGTGGATCTGCTGTTGCCCGTGGCATATCCCCCAATTTAGTAAGTGTGATCTGTCTTGCACATAGCTTGTTTCGTGGAATTTTGATCCATGCCCGCTCTGCTATATTTCTGATTCTATAAACTGCATTTCTCTTTTCAGGCCTTGTTTTTTGGAGGACCAGATAGCCTACCGTGGATTTTAGCACGCCATCAACTTCCATGGTTTGATGTTATTGTTGATCCCTGTGCTGCTGCTCTTGTTTTAGTTGTCTCTGTTTTGTTGTGCCTGGGGATAAAAGAGGTCAGCACTTTGTTCAGGTCATAAGGTGAACTTGTTTTACCCAAATGCAGGGCCATTAACGATTGCTCTACTTGAATTTCTTGCAGAGCTCATTTGTACAAGGAATTGTAACAACTCTCAATGCTTGTGTGATGCTATTTGTGATTGTAGCTGGTTGTTATATTGGCTTCCAGATTGGATGGGATGGCTATAGGGTTACTGAAGGGTACGTACCCTGAAAAACATATGGTACTCTGCATCCTGCAGATTGATTGCTAGTAAAATTACACAGCTCAACTTTTCAGGTATTTTCCATATGGAGTGAATGGAGTGCTTGCTGGATCAGCAACTGTTTTCTTTGCATACATAGGCTTCGATACGGTAGCTAGTACTGCTGAGGAGGTAAAGAAGGTCCTAATTAGTAACTTTGTCCACTTCTTTTATGGAGTTATTGATTTTTCTATCTCTGCAGGTAAAGAATCCACAACGAGATCTACCACTGGGAATAGGAGCAGCATTGTCAATTTGTTGTTTGTTGTACATGATGGTCTCTGTTGTTATTGTTGGGATTGTACCCTATTCCGCTATGGATCCAGATACACCTATTTCATCTGCCTTTGCAAAACATGGAATGCAGTGGGCAATGTAAGGAATCAACTCCCATTTTGTTTATCCGGTTAGCTACAATAGTCTTGTAATGTGCTTCTGACTGACTTATTCACTGTCTTCTTTTTACCTATTTTAGGTATGTTGTGACAACTGGTGCTGTTCTTGCACTGTGTTCAACCTTGATGGGCTCACTTCTTCCACAGGTATACAAACACATCATTCGATGTGTGGCTCAAACTCCTGATAATCTCAAATATCTTAAAACTATTATATTTGTTTCGACTTCACCCTCATGGATTCATCAGTTTACCCTATAGCATTTAGTTTATATAGAGTTGTCAGTCTAAGGGAAGCTACTATTCACAAATCCCGAGTTCATAAGTGAACCTAGCTTTAGCTAACCGATGCTGAATACTTCTATATAGTAGTGCTAAAGTACTTGAGTTTTTATTTTTGACAGCCCAGAATACTGATGGCCATGGCACGAGATGGACTGTTGCCATCTTTCTTCTCTGATGTTAACAAGCAGACACAAGTACCTGTCAAGGGCACAATTGTGTCTGGCATATGTGCTGCTTCTCTGGCCTTTGTCATGGATGTTTCCCAGTTGGCAGGAATGGTAAGAAAACATCAAGCCGTTATCTTCTGCATATTTTGATGAGGTCTTCTACTCATAAAAAATAACGGTCACACTCTGTAAGCATATGCATGGATGTAATCACTGCATAGATCTAACATGAAGAGAGAATTAAATGCCCGAGTTTTGCAGGTCAGTATAGGCACACTCCTTGCATTCACCATAGTTGCAGTATCGATCTTGATACTCAGATATGTTCCTCCGGTTGACGTCCCTCTGCCATCATCTTTGCAAGAATCATCCCATTTGAACCAAGAGTATGATGAGGAAAAGGGTAGAGATCTGCTTGGAGATGAGATCTGCAACAAGTCTCAGATAAAGGATTTGATTGTGATAGAACCAATGAAGGACCCTCTTCTCGAGAAGAAGCAATGTACAGGTAATGTGCACACAGTTGCTTTAGATTTAATCTTGTTGTACCATATTGACCACAAGTGGTGATTTTTTCAACTTCAACTAACCGAAAGGAATGTCCTTTTATTATTATATATTAGGCATGATGGATGAGATGAAGCGTCGAAAGATAGCTGCTTTCAGCATAGGATCTGTTTGTCTAGGAGTTCTGGTCCTCACAGCTTCAGCTTCTGCCACATGGCTACCTTTGTAAGTATGCATATAGTTTTTTGAAAGAGATATATTCATTTATCTAACAAACACATATTTGTTTCTTATTGTCAGTCTCCTGCTTTGCACTGGCTGCATCATTGGCAGTCTGCTCCTGGTAGCTAGTCTTGGAGTACTGTGCTGGATCGACCAAGATGCTGGCAGGCACTCTTTTGGTCATGCTGGAGGTACGTGAAACTGGTCGTCCTTTTTCATCCACTGTTCTCATTTCTTTTGGTTGAAGAGGACTGCAAAATAGAAAATAAAAATAGGCTGAATAATATGCTTTCCTGATGGTCTTTGCTGCAGGATTCACATGCCCATTCGTTCCGTTTCTACCTGTTCTGTGTATCCTCATAAACACCTATCTGCTGATAAACCTGGGGTTAGTTCTGTCCCAGATGATCCATTTTATGTAGTTAGATATTTATTTTGCTCCTTTTTCCCGTTATTTATCTGGAACGATCTTCGCGTTGATTTTTTTCAGCGGAGACGCGTGGATGAGAGTCAGCATATGGCTGCTGATAGGTGTTCTCGTGTACATCTTCTACGGGCGGACCCGCAGCACACTAATTGACGCTGTCTGCATCCCTGTAGCTCAGGTCGATGATTGCAGGAGTCCGTCGGGTTTTCTGTCCTAGAAAAGAATGTGTCATCTTCAGTAACATGCTCCAGATGACAAGACCTCGCCGGCCCTCGACCGCGCATAAATGGGTAATCAGAGGCATCAGCCAGGAGGTGGCCTGTTGAACTATTCAAGCTTGGTCCACACTATCTCATGGATGCAAGTTTTGCGCTGTCGGGAAAGAGATGGATCAATATTTAGACTACATTTTTTGGATCGGTGTGCATATGTGTACCAATGGGGAGTGTCTGATTCTGTTTGTAGTTCATCATCGGCCAAGAGTCTTACAGAAATTTGCATTCACTGATCTGGAGGGTCTGTAGTTATTATAGTGAAGTAATAATAGTAGATGAGACACATGTTTTCCCTGTAGATGGTGATCCAACCATTGTTGGCTCAAGATAGTATCTTTTTCTTTAGCTCTTTGGCCAGCTGCTTTTTAGCCTCTTTGGCATGTCGTGGCCTGCGCCCGGCCTTTGAGAGCCTAGGTCTTCAACCAAGACTTTGGAACCAGGATGCCAACGCTGGTGGATTGGGAGTTCCCTACTACTGGATTTGCCTGGTGCTCTCAGTTCAGGCTATCTCGGCTCCTAGGGGTGTTGGAAAGGTGACAACTTTGCCATGATCTTGTCCAGGAACTCGCTCATTGATGATGCATTTTCAAAAGTGCAGCAACAAAACGGTGTGCTAAAAATATGTTCTAACGGTACAAATTAAGTCATGTTAAAAACATGCACTCAAATTTCACACAGATAAGCAGGCAATGAGATGTAACAACACAGATCTACATCTTCCATGTTTGAGGATGGCTCCTAGAATTCATAGATTCGACCAGTCTTTTGGCAATATATTTGCCCTGATGCTATCGAGACTTTGTTGAAGGATTATACCTCAGAAAGTTGGATAATGAGTGGCCTGTTCTAAGAGTCATCCGGTCATTACTCAGACCTGACACTAGTCAAAATAGCAACAGATTCAATCCCAAGAGGCCACCAGTGTGGAGGCATGCATGAAGGCCCCTGGATTTACGTATATCGGTATGAGTAAGCTGCATGCTCAGATCCAGCCCTTCAGTTTTGTGCACACAAGCGCGGCCACAAAGGCACCCCCTAAATGAGTAGAACCTGACCCACGTCTCTGACCCTAAAAAATAAACATCCATCAATTAGTTCATGGTGAACAGAAAAGGATTCATACTTGGGTATTAGATCACCAATGACGTTCGACTAATATGCAGATTTCAGACAGAACATGAATCATACTGACGAGACACTGACTTGAAGTAGGTGCAATTTGCAATATAAAGTAAAAGCAGTGATCACCCAAAATGTGCAAAACATACAATAACAAACATGGAAGAACTACAGCCAAGAAAATATAAATATCATATGGTTACATATACTCAGTAGTCAGTAATGCAAATTAATTGTACGATGTGAATTTAGCAGTATCACCAATCTCCCTAGGTGGCCATAATTTTCAATCCAGGTCAATTAAAGACTAGGAGTCGTAGCTATGAAGTTCAATTCACAGATTTCCAAATTCTGAGTAATAATAGATGAATGTAGCAGTGACACTGTCCAGATTCATGGCCAATGAACATTATCAACAGTGACACCACTTATTACTAGAATTGTTCGGTACTAAGCTTTAATAGAGATTAAATATAAAAATACTAAAAAGTAGATAATAAAGTTAAACACCTTCTTTCACAATGTAGTGCATTCTAAGTTTGGACAGACAAAACAAGGGGACAAAACATGAAGCATGAGGGATGATGCACAAAATGAAAGAATAAGTTATGACCCAAAAAAGATTATGAGACAAATTAAGGTGCACTGGGAGAGGCTAGAATGCACTGCAATGTGGCAATTCTCAAAAGCCTAAAAATGCTCTACGTTCTGAAAAGAAGGGAGTACCTTCTTGATGCTCCACAAATCAGCACCAATCAAATGAACTCCCTGAAATAAGTAAAGTCAAACAAATTCTGTTCTCATTACCTAGCACACTCATGTTGAACAGATTTTTTAACAAAAGTAAAAGCTTCTCACCACTAATGCAGCTGGAACAGGAACGACGAAGCCTAAGTATAGTAGCTCTCTTGGATACAGAAAAATCTGGAGAAGCATAATTGCATTAACTGCACCACTTGCACCCTGAATGACATGAAAGGATCATATTTAGCGTGTAACAACCAGAATATTTTCTACAAAATCACAAACCAGTGTCCATATGTTCCTTTTCATATTATATTAAGAGTAAATCACCGCGTCAACTCTGCTCACCACATTTATTTACCAGACAAATACTTTTTCTCGGTATACCATGACACATAGTTGGCCAGTTGGGCAAATTTCACTGTAGATGTAAGAATAAGACATGAAATTACTTACAAGCATACGACTTTTCCATCCTCCAAGACCCTGCAATAGAAGAATTAAATATTAAATAGGAAGATTGTCACAAAAATAAAAATAAACTCAAAATTGATGCGGGGTTTTAGATCCTAGAAGATTATCTAGAATCTCATAGCTAGCCCAGGCAACAAAGTGACTGACTTGGTGCCTTCTCAGGGGAAAGTACAAGGGAAAAATAAGTACAAAATCAGAGATAATCATATCATAGGACTTTATTTGATAATCGAAGTTAATTGAATGTCCTATCCACGATGGATATCCAGGCCCCTGTTGTATAAACGTTGATGCTATAAGAATTTTACCTGTTTTCGTGGAGCTAGAAAAGCCATGTCTGCCAAGAAGACTGAAGATCCAGAAAGTGCTCCTGCTAGGTACAACTTCAGAAGAAAAGCAGGACCAAACATGCTGGCAATCTGATGCAAAAAAAGGTGAAAGAAATTCAACACGTGCAAGAAAGGTAATAATTGGTCGCCACAAAAAAAGAGGGTGAGCATGTACTTATGCAGGTGTTGCACAAAATTATCACTTTGAGAAGCCCACATTACTTCACATAAAAGCTTTCAAGCTAAACTAAGTGCTTTTTGTTAGAGTATAGTTTATTATTGTTTCACTGGAGAAAAAGATAGAGATTAAACATCATGCTAGAGCTAATTTACTACTATTGTCAAATATAATATTATTTCTTAAGCACTACCATCTGATTTCAGCATCTGTTTTAGGAACAAGTGACTGGTACTGCAAACTTGCTTGAAATGTAGATAACATATTTCCATTCCAATAAAAATGTATTTTTTGTAAATCATATACTACTGCAGCAACTCTTAGATCATGTACGGTGCAAGTTCTACAGGAAGCTGGTATGATTGCCAATGCAAGAAAGATAAGTTGGGACAAATTTTGTTGTATTGCAAATCATTTACATTAGATTTTGAAAGAGCGCCACATGTTCTACTACAGGGGATTGGTAATTGGGAAACCAGTAGTGCACAAGTATATGTATTAGCAGCAAGAATTGTGAACTAATCTCCTCACCCTGTTCATTTATGGATTGAGAATATGTAAAAATTCACATAAAGATTCAAGTTGTGCTATTCCCCATCTCAGACTGATAAACAAATGCTGGGAATTGGGAATTATGTAGTATTGCAATCATCTAGTTTAGATTCTGAAAGAGCGTGGCATGTTCTACCACAGGGTGTTGGGAATTGGTAAACCAGTAGCGAAAAAGTATCTGTGTAAGTGTATAACACCAACAATAGTGAACTTATCTCCCCACTCTTTAAATTTTATGGATTGAGAATGTGTTAAAATTTCACATAAAGATTCAAGCTGTGCATGTCTCAACGGCAGGTTTATTCCCCTATCTAATCAGACTGACAAACAAATGCTACGCGTTTAAAAAATACCATCAGCAGAGCAGAAGAGTGGACGTGATCTTACGTTTGAACCGAAGAAGTAGAGGTTGGCCATGTTGTTTAACAGATGGTTAACATCTTTGTGGCTGAAAGCGCTGGTGAGCAATGTGTGCAACCGCCCGCTCTTGAAATTGTCCAGCGAAGTCTGCTCATGCATCAACAAAATCATCAAGTAATGGATATGTCGACCGCCACTCTGGAAATACCTTTTGTAAGCACTAACCATGAAATTATTCATCTTGAACGTCGGACCTACTGCCAGGCGGCAGAACGCGTAGACTGCAACATTGGCGCCGACGAGCACCAGCACCATGCCATCAGGGCCTTCAGGGCTTGATCTCCAGTGCAACCTAGGGGATACCAGAATCCCAAAGTGACCAACACAGGCAAAACAAATTCTTCTTTCCGGAGAAGATTGAAGGCGTAGGAACCGAACCCTCACCAAACTGACCGAAGCGCGGCGGCGCCCTTGAACAATGTCCACGCCGACGGGAGCCAGCGACCTATCTGCCGACCAAGCTTCCGACCTAGCTGCTGCCAAGAGAGCAGCTCGAGGGACCCAGCGCCTCGCGGGGCGGCGGGCACGCCGGCCCTAGCGGTCGTCGTCGGGAGCGATCCGGAGCCGCGCGAGAGGAGGTTGCGCGACGGGGAGGCGGAGGCGGCGACGGCGTCGAGGAGCGAGGCGGAGTGGAGAGAGCGGCAGCGGGGTCTGGGTTTGGCGGCGGCGGCATGGCGGAGGGCGAGGAAGGGCAGGAGCCGTCGCCGCATGGCCTCCATCCTGCCAAGCTTCCACCAAAGTTGCTCTTTTGTCCCCGCCGGTCGCCGGGATTTTGGGGTTTTTTTTGAAATAATACCATGATATATTATAGCAATGAACAGTATATGGTAGAGATACATAAGCTGTCTTCAGCAATTACAAAACAAAGTCTAAGAAAAAACGAGCTAATCTTCGAGGTCTTCAAACTCTTCTTCTTGCATGACACAATCTTGTATTTTTCTGAAGGCAGCCAAAAGATAATGGCACAGATATCAAACCATAAACCTGTAAATACCAACAATGGTTCTCCCTTTTTTTTTAATTAGAGCCGCAATGCCAAGGCTACGTGCACGCACGTAACCATTAAAGCAATCATACAATATCGGCAAGAGTACCAACACCAGTATTCCAGGGAAGAGAAACCGAACAACCTTGTCAACGTCGCTGGAAAGCCGAGAGTACGAATCACCATTGCCGAAGACGTAGCAGTCGGGACAAATATTGCGAGGATAACCGTCCTCGCGGCAACCAGGAGAAACAATCCAAAACTGATCAGGCGAAGCAAGATCTTGAAGACCGTACCTAAAAAAACTGTAATCTTACAGCACCATCATTGACGCCGGAAAGAAGATCTCGACGCCGAACGAAGAGCTGAAGATCACTTATTATGAACGGTGACATCTCCATGGACGTAGAAGAAACGAAGATGACTACCAAAACGCTAACCTAATCTTTAGAAAATACTACTTTTATTGAAATCTCCACCCATAGATCGGGTTGGGATTTTGGGGTTTTATCAGTTGCGAGTTTGCGACTTCCTCCGACACGAGACGCTGGTCGGACCCCTCGTGTGGGCTGTACTAGTATAGGTCATAAAGTCATAAGGCCCATGAAACTAGGCCCGCGAAACAATGAATGTTGCAAAGACCTGCCCAAACTGCGAAAGCTTATAAAGCAACTCCAACCAAATTTCGACTTTCGGAAAATGTCTCTAGATTGTGCCTGGGAGAGTGCGTTTGTGGTCTTGGAGCCACAAGGTCCTGTATTTAGCCTCTCGTGTACTAGTTTGGTTTTGTTTTTGGTGATTTCGGTTTGTAAGACTGTTGTAATTTTTTTAATCGGCTTTTCTTAAATAAATAAAATAAAGGAAAGCCGTAGGCATCATTTTGATGCAGAGACTAGGGCTCCCTGATACGTTCAAAACGTATCTACTTTCCCGAATACTTTTGCTATTGTTTCTCCTCTAATTTGTGTATTTTGAATACAATTAATATGGACTAACACTGTTTTCAGCAGAATTACCCTGATGTCTTGTCTTTATGCAGAAATCCAACTTTCAGGAAAAATCCTCGGAAATCCTGCAAAAATCCTATTTTACCAGAAGACCCACGGAGCCAGAATACGAGACGGAGAGGGGCCAAGAGGGCGCCACACCACAGGGTGGCGCGGCCCAGGCCTGGCCGCGCCAGGGGGTGGTGTGGCCGCCCCAGCCATCTCCTCGACCCCTCCTTCCGCCTACATATATCCTCTGACCTGAAAATATTGGGGGTACGGCGTTTTTCCCACATAGAGTTCCGCTGCGCCACCACCATCAGAAACCGCGATTCGGAACCAGAAACTCTATTCTGGCACCATGCCGGGACGGGGATTTGGAGGAGATCTTCATCATCATCATCACCGACGTCTCTCCATCAACCATCCATGACTCCCCCATCCATGTGTGAGTAATTCCCGCTGTAGGCGAAGGGGATGGTAGGGATTGGATGAGATCATTCATGTAATTGCTATGAGATTGTTAGGGCATAGTGCCTAGTATCTATTGTTAGTGCTTATGACATTGTTGTAACTTGTTGTGCTTAATGCTTGTCACTTTGGGTTCGAGTGCCATGATCTCAGATCTGAAATTGTTATTGTTTTATGATGATAATTGTTGTTTATGATCTTACCTGCAAGTTGTATACACATATCATTGTCCAGATCCGAGGCCCCAAAGTGACAGTAATTGGGATAACCAGAGGGAATGGCTGTGATGTGAGGATCACATGTGTTCACTGAGTGTTAATGCTTTGCTCTGGTACTCTATTAAAAGGAGTACCTTAATTACCAGTAGATTCCCTTGAGGCCCCGCTGCAAACGGGCTGGTAGGATAGAAGATGTCGTGCAAGTTTCTCATTGCAAGGACGTACGACTATATACGGAACACATGCCTATGGTTGTTTAGTACTAGGATACTTTATCATTATTTATCTGCAATTGCCCATGTCTTGATTATTACATGAATTATCTTGTCCATGCAATGCCCGTTCATCCATCCCAATGCCTATAGTATTTAATCATACTGTTTACTATTGATACCGTTACCGTCTTTATTTTACTATTGCTGTTACTATTTCACTACTGCCGCTACTATAAAACTGTTGCTACTGATAAACTGTTGCGAGCAAGTCTGTTTCCAGGTGCAGCTGAATTGACAACTCATCTGTTAAGGCTTATAAATATTCTTTGGCTCCCCTTGTGTCGAATCAATAAATTTGGGTTTTACTTCCCTCAAAGACTGTTGCAATCCCCTATACTTGTGGGTCATCACTCCCCTATTTAAAAAAACTAAATTCTGATATTTTGAGAGGTTCCAATTACATAAAATCAAAATGGTGGATGCCATTATTTTATGATGGCAATACAGCGGCGTACACACTGAGATTCCATGGGTTCGCACACGAGACACATATTTAGACAGGTTTGCCCCCTTGAGACAAGGAGGTAATAATCTTACTCCAGTTTGCGATAAGTTGTATTGTTTGTATCTGCATGTTATGGTTTTGGTGTATGTGTGAGAACTTTCTCAATGATTTGGTGTCTTCCAAAAGCTTCCTACGACACCTTACATAGGTGGATGGGAGTAGGATAACAAGATATACCCGTATTGTCTTACAGGTAGAGTCCTAGTTGATTACAATTTACTACTGATATTTTGGTATGTAAGTTGTGTGCCTTGTACACCAAGTTGACGAGACATCTCGCAACACAGTCAAACTGGAATTGGTTGGCCCGTCCCACCCTATAACCATAGATCGCCTTTTTCTCCTCGATGGTACATGGTGTTCCATGTAATAGTAAGTAGCCCCCGAGTTGAAACAAAACAACAACAACCAAAGATGATAGGATAACTAGGACATGCAAATGACACTAGGACACTCATTTTAACCCAAACCCACAACAATGACTTATTGTGACTATGGCTCAAGGGGACTCCCGTTGCGAGAATGGCTAAGACATATCTAAATTCCTATTAGGTCCTATGTTGGACAGTCAACAAGGTTAAGGAGTGAAAGAGCATGTGCCCCCATGTGTGGTTTTTGGTAATTAATGACAATCCCTATGGACTAATGTTTGCATTGAGTTATATTTATAGGACATATCCATAGACAATGTTTGAGCCATATGTTGGCTTCAAGGTTGTAATTTGAAGAATGAAGTCGTGTTTGATCAACACATCTAGAAGACTATGAAGTGCAAGTTCAATATGATCCATCTCGGAAGATATCATTTGATTGTACCTTTAATGGATTAATGAAGATTGAGCTAAGCAAGGCTCTCCCATATTGGTGTATGGTGGAGTATTTTGATATGTCTTCATGAGGCTCGTGCGAGCAAGAATGATCAAGAAAGGTGTTCCACCTTGAGAGTGTCAAGACCGTCATCATCTAGCTCAAGTGGATTGCACAAGGCAAAGGTTTGTTCTTGATAGGTTTTCTCTTCTACTGGTCTTGTGTGTTATTTTGGAGACCGGGTTATAGGATTGGTAGCCGTACTATCAAGAGGGGCTCTTGAGTGAGTAACTTAATTGTATCGTTCAGAGAGAGCTCAAACCTTTGCATACTTGGCATTATCTTTCTTGGTTCTTATTTGGCTTTTATCCATGTGAGTTTCTAGAGCTTGTGGTTATTTCCATGACAAGCTCTAGCTCATCAAAAACAGATTTTGTATGGAACTCTTATTGCATTTTTGGTGTTTGGAGGTTTTACCGGTTCTTCTTTATAGCTAAGTCAAAACTTTTATCATTTAGTTTCATCCTCCTTTGTTGGACTATGATGTTTCTATGGATGAAGTTGTAGAGCTCGTTGTGGTGATTCCAATGAGCCCAAGTTCATCAAAAACGGAGTCCGGATGCAAAAGTTATCACCGTTTTTGTGTTGATGTTTTTTCTTGGCGGAAAGTTGGGCCCTAGGTCCGGCTGGGCCGGACTCCAGGCCGGGAAATCCGGCCCCAGGCCAGAAAAATCCGGCGGCACGCCGAACCGCACTACTGGGGAGCTTTTTGGTGATCGTGGACAGTCCGCCGGACAGTCCGGCCTGAAGTCCGGCGGCGCCGGACTTACGGCCAAACTTTGTCGCGATTTGCTTCCAACAGCCAGATTTTCCCCACCTATAAATACCCCTTCTTCCTCCTTGAGCCAACCACGTTTTGGGGCTTCTCTCTCCTACTGTTTACTATTGATACCGTTACCGTCTTTATTTTACTATTGCTGTTACTATTTCACTACTGCCACTGCAATAAAACTGTTGCTACTGATAAAGTGCTACGAGCAAGTCTATTTCCAGGTGCAGCTGAACTGACAAATCATCTGTTAAGGCTTATAAATATTCTTTGGCTCCCCTTGTGTCGAATCAATAAATTTGGGTTTTACTTCCCTCGAAGACTGTTGCGATCCCCTATACTTCTGGGTCATCAAGACTATTTTATGGCGCCGTTTCCAGGGAGCATAGCTTTATTTGTAAGTTCACTTGGGATTCATATTGTTCGCTGCAATCCATTCATCATGGGTAAACCTCGTGATGGAAAGTTTCCTATATTGCCATCCACTACAAGGAGAGGTACGACTCTGAACACCTCTATTGCTCTTGATTCACCATCTG
The DNA here is from genome assembly GCA_007115705.1 of Dactylis glomerata. Lineage (NCBI taxonomy): Eukaryota > Viridiplantae > Streptophyta > Magnoliopsida > Poales > Poaceae > Dactylis > Dactylis glomerata. The sequence continues at coordinate 14,732,105 of QXEO01000247.1, forward strand.
TGATGAGTAAGTTGCTTACACCACCGCATGCACATGCTACTACTTCTGCTGAGTTTGAAAATGCTACTGATAGTTTTGATGATTCTTCTATTGTGCTTGATGAGAGTGGTTCGTTAGGTTCCTTTTTAGATGCTACAATTGCTAGGACTAAGCAAATGGGGACGCTACTGTTACACCTGTTAGTTCACCTGAGTCTAGGGAATGCCCTAGTGACGATCTTGATGAGGCTTATATTGAGCTAGATGATGATTTTATTGATGAATTTCATGCTACTAGTGATGCTGGTGCTATTAGAGATCTTCTTGCAAGACGCGCTGTTAGATATAAGGTATCTCCTGATGCTAAGTTTGCCGCTTCTCCCATAAATATTAGTGAAAAGGACTATGATTTCTCTTTGGATTTATCTTACATATCTATTGTTGAGAAAAAACCTTTTTGTGGTACTGAAAATGAAAGTGCTATGGGACATATGAATGAGCTCTCTTCTTTGAGTAATTTGTTTTCTGATGATACTAAACTACGTACTTACTTTGTTGCCAAGATTTTTCCTTTTTCATTGAAAGGTGCAGCTAAAACTTGTTTTAATAATTTGTCTCCTGGATCTATTGATAGTCCTATTGCTTTGGTTAATGCTTTCTTTCAGAAATATTTTCCTGCTAGTGCTCAACATGCTGCTTTGCAGATTTTTTTTGACTTTGAGCAGGTAAAAGGAGAGAAACTGCCTGAATCTTGGGGAAGGTTTTGTTCTTTAATTAGAGCACTGCCTAGAGATCCATTGCCTTAAAATGAACTCCTTGATATATTTTATAATTGACTAACTGTTGAATCTAAGACATACTTGGATAGTTGTGCTGGTTGTGTTTTCAGGAAGAGAACACCTGCTGAAGCTGAATAATTAATGGCTAAAATAAGCCGAAATTATGATGATTGGACTATGGCTAAACCAACACCAGCGCTGACACTAACACCAATACCAAAGAAGAGAGGAATGATTGAATTAAATGATGAAGTGATGAGAGAAGGCAAGAAATCTCTTAGGGAGAAGGGTATTAAATCCGAAGATGTGAAGAATCTACCACCTATAGAAGAACCGTGTAAGCCAATCCCTCGCTCCTCCACTATTGAGGTACACTCTCTCCAATGCTTTGATAATAGAGATATTCCTTACTCGAAACCTCCTGATCAATGCTTAGATGAGTTTGATAATTTCATTGTTAAGCAAGATAACTTTAATAAAAGGGTGCAAAATCATTTGTTGGAGAATTCTAGAGCTATTAACAAGTTGCAGGATATTGTGGAAAGAACCTCCAATGATGTGAAGATGCTTGTTAAACATTTTCAAATGGTCCAGACTCAAATTGATCAGCTCACCAAAGTGCAAAAAGATTTGCTAGTCAATGCTTCTAGAGAAAAACATGCTTGTGAAATAAGCACAAGAAGTGGTGCTACTACTTGATACGTCTCAAACGTATCTATAATTTTTGATGCTCCATGCTTGTTTTTACACCATTTGCCTTGTGTTTCGTTATACTTCGTGGCATTTTTATGCGATTTCCAGAACTAACCTATTGACAAGATGCCACAGTGCCAGTTCCCTGTTTTCTGCTGTTTTTGTGTTTCAGAAAAGCTACATAGGAAATATTCTCGGAATTGGACGAAACAAGTTCCAGAAGTCTTATTTTTCCTGGAAGCTTCCCGAAGACCGAAAGAGAGCCGGAGGGGGGCCAGAGGCCGCCCTCACACATAGGTGGCGCGGCCCAGGCCCTGGCCGCGCCACCCTGGTGTGAGGAGCCCCTGGCTGCCCCCTGACGACGCCCCTTTGCCTATAAGAAGCCTCGGGACAGAAAACCCTAGAGGAGTCGGCAATTTTCCAGAAAGAGTTCCGCAGCTCCGCCGCCGCTGTCGACGAATTTTGGGGGACAGAAGTCTCTGTTCCGGCACCCTGCCGGGACGGGGAAGTGCCCCCGGAGCCATCTCCATCGGTCTCCATCGCTGTCTCTGCCATCTCCATCGACCTCACCGCCATCTCCATCAACCTTGCTGTCTCCTATGATGAGGAGGGAGTAGTTCATCCCCGGGGCTGAGGGCTCTACCGGTAGCTATGTGGTTCACCTCTCTCTCCCATGATGTGATCTTTATGTGATCGTGAGCTTTGTATCATGTTGAACAAGTAGATGTTATTATTCAGATATTATGTGTACTCTAGTGGTATTATTAAAGTAATCTATTCCTCCTGCCATGGTGTAACGGTGAAAGTGCATGCATCATGGTGGTACTTGGTCTAGGCTACAATTGTGATCTTTTATGGATTATGAGAATAATTATCGCTATGATAGTATTGAAGTGATCTATTCCTCCTTTCATGGTGTAATGTTGACAGTGTGTGCACCGTGTTATTACTTGGTCTAAGTTGCAATAATATCTATCTTGAGTTGTGATTTGATTTGGATATCTCTATGAGTGGTGTTTGTCAAGTACTTGATGAACTTTAAGGGGTGCTTCTGTAGCCACTACGCAATGATTAGTGTTGTTCAATAGGAGAGTAATTCAGAGTACCATAGTGAAGAGAAGTTGTTTATTTGTTCAATTATGTTATATTTGTTGGGAGTGTGTCCACTAGTGAAAGTATGATCCCTAGGCCTTGTTTCCAAGCATTGCACACCGTTTACTTGTTGTTTTGTTACATGTTTGCTCGCAGCGATATTTATTTCAGACCACATTTGCTACTTATAATCATCCATACCACTTGTATTTTACTATCTCTTCGCCGAACTAGTGCACCTATACATCTGACAAGTGTATTGGGTGTGTTGGGGACACAAGAGACTTTCTGTATCGTAATTGCAGGGTTGCTTGAGAGGGATAGCTTTGACCTCTTCCTCCCTGAGTTCGATAAACCTTGGGTGATCCACTTAAGGGAAACTTGCTGCTGCTCTACAAACCTCTGCACTTGGAGGCCCAACACTGTCTACAAGAACAGAAGCGTGTGTAGACATCAAGCTCTTTTCTGGCGCCGTTGCCGGGGAGGTAAGGTAAAAGGTACTCGCATCCTCCTGTGCGAGTGCTCGAAGTTATTTCCTTTAGATTCTGCAATTACATCTTTTTGTTTATTGTTTTTATTTTCACTGGTTAGGCTTAATGGAAAACAACGAGTTCTTTAGTCTTTTTCCTGAGTTTAGATTTGATGAGAAAATTGAAAAACCTTTGGAGCTTATTTCGCATAGCAATGTTATTAGTACGAATGCTTTGAATACCGTTACTGCTAATGCTATAGAAAAGTCTAAGCTTGGGGAAGCTGGTTTTGTTAAGCATGATATTTTTAGTTCCCGAGCTGTAGTGGAGAAAGTTTGTTCTGATAATATTTTATCTCCCATATGTGATGTTCCTTCTTATGATGATATGTTTGAAGAATATGCTTTGCGAAATAGCTGTTCTTTAGCTTGTGATGATACTAAACCTCTAGTTTATGATGGCTATGATGATGAGTATAATATTTTCAGTTCACCTACTATTGAGGATAAAATTAGTTATGATTACAATATGCCTCCTATTTTTGATGATTACGGTGATGAGCATAATTATTCTGTTGAATCTGCTCCTACTACTATTGTTCATGTAGGGAGTATTAATTCTTTTATGCATGTGGCTCATGATAGGGATGCTTTATGTGATAGTTATATTGTTAGTTCTATTCATGATGCTACTGAAAGTTATTATGAGAGAGGGAAACATGGTTTGATGGATCTCAACAATATTAAGTTTCCCCTCTTTATGTTGCAAATCTTGAAGTGGCACTTGTTTTATCTATCCATGCTTGCTACTATGTGCCTCGTTGATTTATTTTCTTACAAGATTCCTATGCATAGGAAGTGGTTTAGATTTAAATGTGTTCCATACTTGCTTTTTGATGCTCTCTATTGCTTTAAGTTCCTATATGGCGCCTTTGCCTCAAGCTCTTATATGGCGCCCACATGTACATCTTTGCAAATTACTGCGCCTAGCTCAAAGGCGTTAAAGAAAAGCACTCTTGGGAGATAACCCAATGTTTTATTTTCAGTAATTTTTCTTTTATTTGAGTCTTGGAAGTTATTACTACTGTAATGACCGCTCCTTATCCTTTTTATTTCGTTGTTGTGCCAAGAGAAGCCTCTAATTTGAGTGAGGTAAGATTTGGGGATGTTGCTGTCCTGAAACTGTTTTCGGTACTGCACCGTAAAAATTCGTGAAAATTCTCTGTATATCTTTTGGACCTGCGATTTCTTGAGCATATGCCCCAGGTTATATCCAAACTTTCATTAGTTGAACACTTTTTGATTTGAGCAACAGAAAACGCTCTAAAAATTCGACCTTTGTCAGCTATTCTGTTTTGACAGATTTCTGCCAATATTTGTGTTTGCCGCTTTGTCGCTTTCTTTTTGAGTTCTTTTGATCATGGAACTTTTGGGGAAGTTGCTACAGTAGTATATACTTAATATGTGGTGGTTTTAGGTTGAAACCTAAAGCAAAAAGGGTTGATTATATGTTATGCTTACACTAATGTTGCTAATAGATTTGTGTTTAGTTTTGTATGAAGGAAGTTTTCAAGTGTAGGGATTGGAGAATGATGAGATGAGATGAAGAATGGACAAAAGCTCAAGCTTGGGGATGCCCATGTCACCCCAAGAAATATCCAAGAAGTACAAGCGTCAAAGCTTGGGGATGCCCCTGAGGCACCCCTTCTTCATCGGCAAAAATCAGGTCACCTTTCAAGACACTATTTTTTTATTGCTTCATGCACTATGCGTTTTTCTTGGAGCGTCAGTTGTTTTTTTTTTCAGTATTAGTTTTATTTTGCTTTCTGCAATAATTTTTTAGATCACATCATGTTTCTTTTGGAGGAGATGAACTCGCTTTTCATGGCCAAGAATACTCTAGTTTTCACTCTTATAAAAAACCGAGTGTTCTTCTTTTTCTGCTACTGCTTTTGGTTTTCGTTTTCGCCTTGATTTGCATTCAGATCTTCTTATATCTATTTATCAAGGTGTATTTTTGCCTCTGATATTTATTGGTTTTCATCAAAAGAGGTGTTTATAAAAAGTTCGAATGGTGTTGGAAAAGAGAAAAAGTTTCATGCAAAAAAGTGGTACAAAAAGGAGCTTGTGTAGACTGCGGCCTAGGCTTTTTCATGTCATGCTTGATGTCTTTTTGATAGTATGCTTAGTGGTTTTGTTGTAGCATGACTTGTCTCAAATAACTGAGATTGCTTAATGAGCCTTTGAAAAAAATCATGCGTTGTTTTTATCGTTTGGAAGCATTATTTTGGTTTTCTCCTTGATGCTTTATTTGGGTTGACTTGGCGCATGCTCACACATGTTAGACTCATACAAAGTCGCCATTAGCCTCTATGATCATTTAGTTTTTGACTTTTGATGCCATCTTATGCTTCTTTTAATGTTGCTTTGTCGCTTTGCATGATTATGGCCATTATTTCTCTCTTAGTTGGTCGCTCCCAGTCTTTTGCTAGCCCTCGCCTTGTACTGAGTATGAGCTCTACTCGTGCATCCAACTCCAAAAAACCAAGTTTGCCATTGTGTCCACTATAAATTCCTATGCATGGTATTTACAAGCCATTCCAAGTAAATTTTCATGTGCTACCTTTCAAAAAACCTTCAAAATACTTCTCATTTTGTGACACTGTTTTTAGCTCATGGGGACGTAGTGGTCGGATTTGCTATCTTCCATATTGTCTTATTCCAAAAAGAAAAAAAGAGAAAAAAGAAAGAAAGAAAAAAGGCACTCCTCCATGGTATGTGAATGTTGGTGGGCACCCGATGGAATCGGTTAGCCATGGTTTGAGAAAGGAAAAAAGGTGGGGAGGAGTGCCAAGCTTTAAAAAAGAGCACAAAAGTGCCAATCTCTCTCTCAAAAACTTGCTTCATTTTTGTATGGAAGATAGTAAGAACCCCATTGCCAGTCGTTGACAAAGACAACCACCTCTCAAAACCCAATTTTTATCTCTCTGTTTTACAAATGAAAAGCTCTAGCACATGTTTAATCACTGCTTCCCTCTGCGAAGGGCCTTTCTTTTACTTTCATGTTGAGTCACCACCTTCTACCTTTATGCACCATTAAGAGAGCATAGTTGTCATTCTGAGTATAATGTGCATTGTTCCAAAGTTTTCATTGATTGATTCATAACTATGGTTTCACTTGTTCTTAAATTATTTGTATCTAGTCGCCCTCTTAAACTTGAAGGTGTCCTATGCATTTATGTTTTGCTCTCCATGAAGGACAAACTGAAAACCATTTGTATGTTTTTCCATATGATTTGAACACACGTTTGACTTTAATTGTTTCATTTTCATGATCTTTTGTTTGTGTTCATTTTCATGTTATAACATGGTTGCTAAGTTTTTATTGTCAAAGATTATATCTTTCATGCCCATGTTTTAAGTTCTTATGATCCCAGCTCACAAATGCTTACATACATGATCAAGATTGTGTAGGTGCATGTCACCTCAAAAATTATTTCTTTTGTTATCACTTACCTACTCGAGGATGAGCAGGAGTTAAGCTTGGGGATGCTGATACGTCTCAAACGTATCTATAATTTTTGATGCTCCATGCTTGTTTTTACACCATTTGCCTTGTGTTTCGTTATACTTCGTGGCATTTTTATGCGATTTCCGGAACTAACCTATTGACAAGATGCCACAGTGCCAGTTCCCTATTTTCTGCTGTTTTTGTGTTTCAGAAAAGCTACACAGGAAATATTCTCGGAATTGGACGAAACAAGTTCCAGAAGTCTTATTTTTTCCGGAAGCTTCCCGAAGACCGAAAGAGAGCCGGAGGGGGGCCAGAGGCCGCCCTCACACATAGGTGGCGCGGCCCAGGCCCTGGCCGCGCCACCCTGGTGTGAGGAGCCCCTGGCTGCCCCCTGACGACGCCCCTTCGCCTATAAGAAGCCTTGGGACGGAAAACCCTAGAGGAGTCAGCAATTTTCCAGAAAGAGTTCCGCAGCTCCGCCGCCGCCGTCGACGAATTTCGGGGGACAGAAGTCTCTGTTCTGGCACCTTGCCGGGACGGGGAAGTGCCCCCGGAGCCATCTCCATCGGTCTCCATCGCCGTCTCTGCCATCTCCATCGACCTCACCGCCATCTCCATCAACCTTGCTGTCTCCTATGATGAGGAGGGAGTAGTTCATCCCCGGGGCTGAGGGCTCTACCGGTAGCTATGTGGTTCACCTCTCTCTCCCATGATGTGATCTTTATGTGATCGTGAGCTTTGTATCATGTTGAACAAGTAGATGTTATTATTCAGATATTATGTGTACTCTAGTGGTATTATTAAAGTAATCTATTCCTCCTGCCATGGTGTAACGGTGACAGTGCGTGCATCATGGTGGTACTTGGTCTAGGCTACGATTGTGATCTTTTATGGATTATGAGAATAATTATCGCTATGATAGTATTGAAGTGATCTATTCCTCCTTTCATGGTGTAATGTTGACAGTGTGTGCACCGTGTTAGTACTTGGTCTAAGTTGCAATAATATCTATCTTGAGTTGTGATTTGATTTGGATATCTTTATGAGTGGTGTTTGTCAAGTACTTGATGAACTTTAAGGGGTGCTTCTGTAGCCACTACGCAATGATTAGTGTTGTTCAATAGGAGAGTAATTCAGAGTACCATAGTGAAGAGAAGTTGTTTATTTGTTCAATTATGTTATATTTGTTGGGAGTGTGTTCACTAGTGAAAGTATGATCCCTAGGCCTTGTTTCCAAGCATTGCACACCATTTACTTGCTATTTTGTTACATGTTTGCTCACAGCGATATTTATTTCAGACCACATTTGCTACTTATAATCATCCATACCACTTGTATTTTACTATCTCTTCGCCGAACTAGTGCACCTATACATCTGACAAGTGTATTGGGTGTGTTGGGGACACAAGAGACTTTCTGTATCGTAATTGCAGGGTTGCTTGAGAGGGATAGCTTTGACCTCTTCCTCCCTGAGTTCGATAAACCTTGGGTGATCCACTTAAGGGAAACTTGCTGCTGCTCTACAAACCTCTGCACTTGGAGGCCCAACACTATCTACAAGAACAGAAGCGTGTGTGGACATCACTACTCAGGATACTTTATATCCTGAAGGACATCCTAAGAGGATCGAGCAGGATTCTCAACGTGCTACAGGTGATGGTATTCCTTCCAAGAAAAAGAAGAAGAAGCATAAAACAGTTGCAGAATCTTCCGAAATAGGTAAAGATCCTAATAGTGTTTCTATTTCTGATGCTGAAACCAAAAGTGGTAATGCTTTTGATAAAGAAGAAGTTGAAGAGGAACCAAAAAAGCTCGCTAAGAATGCAAAGTACACTAAGGAAGATTTTATTGCCAATAAACATGGTAGTGAGAGAGAACCTTGGGTGCAGAAACCAATGCTTTTTCCTGGTGAGAAACACAAATCCAAGGAAGAAGAATACTACAACCGGTTTTGTGAATGGATGAAACCTTTATTTTTTGCAAATTCCTTTGACTGATGCTATTAAAATGCCTCCTTATTCAAAGTATATGAAGGATATTGTTACTAAAAAAAGGAAGATTCCTAGTGAGGAAATTTCCACTTTACTTGCTAATTACTCTTTTGATGGTAAAGTTCCGGAGTGTAACGACCCAGGATTTTGTCAATTTTTGGGGGAAAATTTTCGTTTTTATTTTGCTTGTGTTGATTGAAAATTCACAGGGATTTAAAACTTTTTGAGTTTATTTGAAAGCTTTGTTTGAAAACTATTTAAAATCCTCTATTTATTTCTTGAAGAACTTCTTTGAGAAAGAACAAGTATTAAAATGTTATTTTCATTCTCCTTTATTCAAACCCTATTCAGCTTTATGCAAGCTTTCTTGCAAAAGATTGTTTTACAAAGTTTACTTTATTCAATAAAGGTTGCTTTTTCAAACCATATTTGAGTGTGTTTCTCAATCATTATTTTATAAACTATTATTTTACTATTTTAGAAAGAATCAAGTTCAAACTCTATTTCTATCTTTCTATGCAAGCAAAGCCTTTAGGCTTAATTGAGATCTTTTATTAAAAATCTTGTTTTGGTTCTGAAAACCTGTTGGTTACTGCTCTGGTTTGTTACTTTGAATTTTAAAAACTTTACAAAGTTGGTTTGAATCAATTTGAATCAAATTTGAAAAGGGTATGAAGAAATAAGAAAAAATAGAAAAAGAAAAGAAGAAAGAAAATCAAAAATAGAAAAAGGGCCGAGGGGAAGCCATTCGGCCCAGTCCGGCATGCAGCCAACGGCCCATCCTGGGATCTAACCGAATCGGTACACCCCTCCTCTCTCTCTTCCACTGGCAAGTGGAGCCCACTGACAGGTGGGACCGCCTTGTCAGGCCGTCATCAACCTCCGGCCGTTTCTCCCCGAGACCCCGCGCCATTCCTCTGCCTTTAATCCCTCTTTACTCCCTGCCTTAATCGACGCCTAGCCGCGGCTATAAAGACCCCCGCGCTCCTCCTCCATCTCCCTTTTCGCCCTCCTGCAGGAGACTCCGCCAAGACGGAGGAATTGCTCGTCGGAGCTCCGCACGCCTGCGGGCATCTCCACGCCGATTCGGCGCCCACGGTGAGCCAACCTCTTCCCTCTTGCCTCCTACCTTGCCCCCTCGACCCGGAGCTTCACCTTGACCCCTCTTCCTCGTCTTATCTGCAGTGGATCAACGCGCCCGACCAGCGGCCGAAGCACACCGCCGCCCATAGCTGCTCCAGCCACCTCCCCCTCCATCATCTGGAAACAATCGAGTGCGCCGTCACCACCATCGAGACCGCCTTGATGCGCTGAAGCTCGTCGTGGTAACGCCGTCACCCAGAACTCACCGGAAGCTCGCCGGCGTCCACCTCTGGCCGCATCTCCGGTGACCTCGCCGGAAACCTAGCCACCTAGGTGAGGATCTTCTCCAGATCTAACCACAGCCGTCAGATTCTATTTTAACGCTTAAGATTAAATCACTTAGATGAAGGGGTATGCTCAGATCTGATCCATCCAATCCCCTTTTAATCCAACGGCCTCAGTACCGATCCGAACGAAACGGTACCGGCCAGTCCTATTGCGCCACGTGGCCTCGTCTAAATCAAACAGATTTTCAAAATAGATATTGAATCAGATTTGGGCTGAAACTTTGAAAAATCATAACTCTTGATCTGTAAGTCCAAAAATTTCAAATTTGGTATCGTTGGAATCCTTAGGAAGTCTAGAACCCAGCAGTACCATAAAATATTATATTTTATGGGTTCAATTTGAAACTATTTGCAAATTGGATTCAAACCATCTGTTAGCTGATCTAATTCATATCTTTAGTTCTGTTAATCCAAAAATTACAAATTTGTAGTCCTTGGATTCCTCTCAACTTGTAGAACATCATAGGATCAAGAAAATCCAAATTTGATACGTGCACACACTTTGTGTATTCAAATTTGTCCAAATCACTATTTTGGTGATAATTCAATTTCTATAACTTATTTTTGAGTGATTCCAATTGCAGTGACTTTGTACTACTGCAAGCTATCCACTAGCATCACTCCCATATTTTCTTGAGCCACTTCACAATTATTCAAATTCTAATATGAGAATTTGAGTATTCCTATATAGATTAATTCTATTCCTATTTCAATAAGTGATTCCTCCTACTTTAGAAAACCATATGATCATACCTAGCTATCAAATATCATCTTGAGATCACTTTGATCCAATGTCATATCCATCTAGGTACATCATATCTAGTTCACGCATATTCAAATTTCAATTGTGTTGTTTGAGTAAAGTGTGATACATCTCAATCATGGAATTCTTTTTTGCTATTGTGGTGTTGATTCAATTCTACTACCGCAGCTCATGATCATACCTATCCATAGCCATCATACTAAATAACATCCAATCTTATTAGACCCCAAGCCTATGTGTAACATGTACTATTTTGAGTAAGTGTTATCACACTTTATTCAGTAGTGTTATGTTGCATTATTCAATACTTTTGTGAATCTATTCACATAAGTCATTCCTAAACCATATCCTTTACCTATAGCCATTTATTCATGCCTACTCAATCTTAGCCTTGCATTGAACTATTCAATTTGCATTTGAGTTAATTGAGTACTTCAATGTTATAAGAACCCTAGCCTAAGCTTAAGTGTAATATATACTATTTAAGAATAATTGTCGTCACACTTATTCAATAGTATTGCTATTGCACTATTTTGTCTCTTATATGATTTACCCATATGAGATATTCCAAGATTCCATATGCTTTGGTAAAGCATAAAGATCTCACTCATTATACTTTGCCTGATTCATATTTATTCAAATTGCAATTGTGCTACTTGAGTACAATATGAATTCAACCCAAACCTAAATCCTATTTTGTTAATGTGGTGTTGTTATAGCCCGTACCATAGTATGTGTTATACACCATGTTGATCAATGAACCATTTGAGCCAAGTCCTCAAATATCAATCATTCATACCCAATCCAATGCCTACTTAGTTTTGTTCACATGTATTGAACTATTCAACTTGCAAATGTGCTAATTGAGTAGTTTAAACATTCTTGAAACCTAGCCTAGTTCCTATATGCAACAAATGCTATTTAAGAGTAAGTGTTGTCACATTTACTCAATAGTGTTGCAGTTGCACAAATTGACTCTTGTGTAATTTATTTTACATGAGCTATTCCTAAAACTCTTATGCTTTGATAAAGCATAAAAACTTCATCAATCATATTTTTGCCTAGACCAATTCTCCCTCAAATCATATTGATCTTCCCGAGCTAAGCTCTCAAATTCATATCTCACAATTCATGATCCTATGCCATATCTTTCTATCTTAACATATCAATAAACCTAAATTGTTAAACAAACCCTTTTCAATTGTTTGGTTGTTTATGTTTGTATGGTCTGTTTATGGTATGCTATTTCTGTGCTATAGTTGGTGCGAAGAGCTACGTGCTTAGTTGAGAAAAGCGGAACGTCGTGATCTTCGAAAAGGCAAGTGACACACATATCCCTCATCCATTTTACTTATGCATTAGTTGTTCACCTCTTGTAGTATGCATGATAGGTGTTTTACGCAACTGTTTATCAAATGCTTAGATCCTAGTAGTGTGTAGCTATCCCTCAAACCCCACCTGATAGGATGTTGAATACTTTGTTAATATTGATGCCATGCTAAGATCACTTGGAAAGTGTTTTGTGAAAAGTTAAGAACTTCAACTAAAATGAAACACCTGGGTGGAATGGTTTGATAAGATGAGGTGAGGTAGGTGGATTCTGGGATGCAAGCCTCATAAAGAGGATGTGGGAACAGAGTACCGCTCGGGATGGCCACCCAGGAACAAAGAGATGGCTATGTCTTCCATGCTTAGTGTACTTCCAGTGCAGCCTTATGACATTATGGGCTCTGTCTTGACTGATTAGAATGTGGGAGTGCAGCTTGTTGGCAAGAAGTGGTGGTAGTCAAATTATAGGTTGGGAACGGTGCTTCCCAAGTTAGTTGTCCTCTCCTTCTAAAAGGTCTCGTTTCATTTTATGTATGGGCATAAAATGAATCGTAAGGTGAAAGTGCACAACCCTTGCAAGGTGTTTTAAATCTAATCGATTAGCCGTGTCCTCGGTTATGGACAATTGAGTCTCTAGACATGGAATGTACGGAATAATCTCATCACCGTTTCTGAATTATTAAAATCTGTCTAGAAACCCCTAGGTAGGAACTAAGGACCATACACCCCAAGAGGTGGTGGTGCCTGAGGTTCCAAACTTTGTTGAGTTGCGCCCAGAACTACATATCGGCCAGTATGTAGTGTATGGGGGTTGTCTTGACCCTTGAAAAATAAAATTTGTTGAAAGAAAGTATTAAAATGGATTATAGGATAAAATTGGCTTTATGCAAATTAGCCTATGAGATCCACCAGCCAAATGTCATGTAGCTAGTTCTTTCACAACAGCCACCAAATATGTGTCATTTGCCAGTACATCATTGTACTGACCCCTCTGGGGCTGCATATTCAAACGTGCAGGTTTTATTTCGAGTAAGGAACCAGGAGTAGGATCTCGAGACTACATTCCAACATGTCTGCCTGTGGCACGTGATGAAGAATGGAGGCTCACTGCAACTATGCTTTATGCTGTGTACTCGTAAGGTTGAATACCTATGTAACTGGATTTACATTGTAATATTGATGCTATTGCAATGATTACTTATTTTGTACTGTGGTGCTATCTACTGATCCAGGGAATGGCACAGATACACAGGAGATTTGCCTTTAGTAAAAGGCGGGTCGTCACAAAATGGTATCAGAGCATAGTGTTGCCTGTAGGATCGAGACCCTAGGTTTGGAATTAGAGATAGGAAGACCCTAGGATAAAAATCTCTATCTCATCTTACTTCTATTTAAAAAGAATGTTGCATCTTGAAACTCCTTGTATTTCTTCCCTACCTCATTTTCAAATGATTCCCTTAGATGACCCAACTCTCGGAGCCATCAAGAAAGGATAGAAGATCACAATAGGCTAGAAGTGTGACACTTATACTCCATGTTATTCCTTGATCCAACATGAAGAACTACATTGAAGACCAACAAAGAGCTGGAGGAAATGTGGATATGAAGGCTACCCAACACCAACGATGCATTGGGGAAGTGGAAATAAGAAATGGAACAATGAAACTAAAATAGAATAGACCACCAAGATTCTAGTTTATAGAACCAACGATTTATAGATGCTTCTATGATCATACAAAATTGGTGTATGACCATATTGTTTTGTTAGCGTGTTTTTCCAAAACTTATCAAAAGATTTTTCAATAATTGGTTGGTTTATGTTTGTTTGTTGCATGGTTTGTTGTTCGTGCAGGGGTAGGAAAATTTTCTTCTTTAGTTCTATCTATCTATTACTCACCTTTGCTAAAACCACCTCAGAAGCCGCCTCACCGTGAAAACAACAACAACAACAGCAGCAACAACAATATCAACAACCTCTATGATGTGGTCCAACAGTTAGCCACAAGTCGAGCCCAGCTCATGCAGACGATGACCCAATTCATCCAAGCAAGCACCAACCTCATGAACAACAACAACAATCCACCACCCCCACCCCAAGTTGACCGACTAGCTCGTTTCCTGAAGCTCAGACCCAATAAGTTTTCATCTGCCACAGACCCAATAGTGGCCGACGACTGGCTGCGTTCAGTCAGTAAGGACCTAGTTACCTGTGGTTGCACAGATGCTGAAAAGATTAGATTCACTGCCCACCTGCTAGAGGGACAAGCAGCAATGTGGTGGGATACTTACCAAGTCACCAATCCAATTGAAGGTCTGGACTGGGATTCCTTCAGGGAAGGCTTTCGTAATGCTCATATCTCCACGGGCATTACGAATCTAAAGAAAAATGAGTTCCGCACTCTAAAGCAGGGTGACAGGACACTGAAGGAGAACATGGATGACTTATGCTCTCTGTCAAGGTACGCACCAGAAGACATCGACACTGATGCCAAGAGGAAAGATATGTTTCTCCATGGACTCAAAGGAGAACTGAAGATACCTCCATCAGTCGCTTATGCTCCAAACTACCAGGCTCTGCTAGACCAAGCGGTTACTCTGGACAACAACATAAGAAAAGAGGAAAACCGTAAGAGGAAGCACAGCAATGGCAAGACCCATACTGGACATTCCCATAGAAGACTCCACCTCTCCGAAGGCTATGGAAATGGTAATTTCAATGACCATAGGCACAATGGTGAAAACAATGGAAACCACTCCAAACCGGTGGTTATGAAGGATCTCTCGACAATCACTTGTTACAAGTGCAAACAAAAGGGACACTATGCAAATAAATGTTCAGAAAATGGTACTACAAGACTTCTGTGAACTGGGATGACCGAAGGATACAGCAAAATACAAGGAGAAGACACAACAAAGTATGGCCAACTTGAGAAAATTGTATGCAGCTACAACCTTGTAATAAATGTTGTAAGGACTTGTAAGAGTTAAGGACAACCTGGTTGAATGAATTATACTCCTCGGTGAGATGGCAAGCCGAAGGATTTGTAACTCCAGAGTCAACGTCACACAACCGAGTTGCGCAAAACCCTAGCTAAGGAACGATAGATTTGTTTTAAAAATTTTAGTTTGGAAACACAAGTTCTCATTTCAAGAAAATTTTGGCAAAGCCAGTGAGGTTGACCAAGAGTTAGAATACGAGGTTTGCAAAACCATGTATGAAGTAATGATTTGGGTGCAGGATGGATTGATCACCACTCCTACTACTCTTATTATTCGCTCTCGTAATGTTGGTTTTACACACCTAAAGAGACATACCTACATGAGAGACAACGTCTTTAAAACCATAACCTTAGGAGGATAAATAGACTACACCCCTCGTAGTGTGCCAGTGTGGCCAAAACATAAGAATACGGTGAGGATTGACTACACGTTTCAAAAACGTTTTTTTTTCTCAGTGGACCTTGAATGCGGAGACGGTTCATTTACGACTTCTCGTTTCAACTCCCCACACGGCCTGTTTGACTACCCCTGAACCTATAAAAGAGGACTCTCCCCTCTCCAGAGAGTCACAACAGAGACCGCCACCACCAACTATGAGAATTCCACCCGATTCCAAAGCCCAGCGCCACCGAAGTCTACCTCATCCCGACCTACGATGTTGTGAGACACCTCTCCAAATCCATGGAACCCTGTTCCTACCCAGGAGAGCTTCGTTAGATCCCTTTTCCCTGAAAAGGAATCCATCTTCAAGATATGATCAAGTTGTTCAGCGCCTTTCGACAACTATGAAGACGGTTGCTAAAGGAATTCTTAAGGACCATCTAGTACCTATGGCAAGTAGCGTGACTTGCTCCGGTAACTCGAATGGGTTCAATAATGATGGTTATAAGGCGACCTTCCATCCCTTAAAGGTGCCAGTACCTCTAACAGAGTCCACCTTGTTTACCCCTATGAAATGCTTGAGAAGACTACAGAGAGATGCCATCCTAATTTCTTGGGATGTGTGGTTTCATCATGTTCGTGGGGCAAGCATGCAGTACTTGACACTGGGTCATCCTTTGAGACTCTGCAATGAAAATCAGCTAAAAAGCAACAAGGAGTATGATGATAGCCTGTATGATGTCATGGCCTTGGTGAGGACCGACCAAGAAAAGGGTAGATACACATTCTTGGACGATGTGGACTACCTTGTTGAAGACAACGCGATAGATGATATCTGCCTATCACTAGAATTGGATGGAACCTTTGGAACACCCACTTCTGAACATAACGGCGAACATCGACACTTCTGAGAAGAGCGATTTTAGGAAAAATGGCGCAACGATGAATTCAAGCTGGGAACAAAATGCAAGTACCTAAGGAAACATCAAGATACCACCAAGCAAAATCTTCTTTAAGGGTGGTAGCACCCTAGTTCCATTAGGATATCTAAACCTTGTAACCTTCCTCCAATCTCGAGGACGAGATTTCTTTAAGGGTGGTAGTCTGTAACGACCCAGGATTTTGTCAATTTTTGGGGGAAAATTTTCGTTTTTATTTTGCTTGTGTTGATTGAAAATTCACAGGGATTTAAAACTTTTTGAGTTTATTTGAAAGCTTTGTTTGAAAACTATTTAAAATCCTCTATTTATTTCTTGAAGAACTTCTTTGAGAAAGAACAAGTATTAAAATGTTATTTTCATTCTCCTTTATTCAAACCCTATTCAGCTTTATGCAAGCTTGCTTGCAAAAGATTGTTTTACAAAGTTTACTTTATTCAATAAAGGTTGCTTTTTCAAACCATATTTGAGTGTGTTTCTCAATCATTATTTTATAAACTATTATTTTACTATTTTAGAAAGAATCAAGTTCAAACTCTATTTCTATCTTTCTATGCAAGCAAAGCCTTTAGGCTTAATTGAGATCTTTTATTAAAAATCTTGTTTTGGTTCTGAAAACCTGTTGGTTACTGCTCTGGTTTGTTACTTTGAATTTTAAAAACTTTACAAAGTTGGTTTGAATCAATTTGAATCAAATTTGAAAAGGGTATGAAGAAATAAGAAAAAACAGAAAAAGAAAAGAAGAAAGAAAATCAAAAATAGAAAAAGGGCCAAGGGGAAGCCATTCGGCCCAGTCCGGCATGCAGCCCACGGCCCATCCCGGGATCTAACCGAATCGGTACACCCCTCCTCTCTCTCTTCCACTGGCAAGTGGAGCCCACTGACAGGTGGGACCGCCTTGTCAGGTCGTCATCAACCTCCGGCCGTTTCTCCCCGAGACCCCGCGCCATTCCTCTGCCTTTAATCCCTCTTTACTCCCTGCCTTAATCGACGCCTAGCCGCGGCTATAAAGACCCCCGCGCTCCTCCTCCATCTCCCTTTTCGCCCTCCTGCAGGAGACTCCGCCAAGACGGAGGAATTGCTCGTCGGAGCTCCGCACGCCTGCGGGCATCTCCACGCCGATTCGGCGCCCACGGTGAGCCAACCTCTTCCCTCTTGCCTCCTACCTTGCCCCCTCGACCCGGAGCTTCACCTTGACCCCTCTTCCTCGTCTTATCTGTAGTGGATCAACGCGCCCGACCAGCGGCCGAAGCACACCGCCGCCCATAGCTGCTCCAGCCACCTCCCCCTCCATCATCTGGAAACAATCGAGTGCGCCGTCACCACCATCGAGACCGCCTTGATGCGCTGAAGCTCGTCGTGGTAACGCCGTCACCCAGAACTCACCGGAAGCTCGCCGGCGTCCACCTCTGGCCGCATCTCCGGTGACCTCGCCGGAAACCTAGCCACCTAGGTGAGGATCTTCTCCAGATCTAACCACAGCCGTCAGATTCTATTTTAACGCTTAAGATTAAATCACTTAGACGAAGGGGTATGCTCAGATCTGATCCATCCAATCCCCTTTTAATCCAACGGCCTCAGTACCGATCCGAACGAAACGGTACCGGCCAGTCCTATTGCGCCACGTGGCCTCGTCTAAATCAAACAGATTTTCAAAATAGATATTGAATCAGATTTGGGCTGAAACTTTGAAAAATCATAACTCTTGATCTGTAAGTCCAAAAATTTCAAATTTGGTATCGTTGGAATCCTTAGGAAGTCTAGAACCCAGCAGTACCATAAAATATTATATTTTATGGGTTCAATTTGAAACTATTTGCAAATTGGATTCAAACCATCTGTTAGCTGATCTAATTCATATCTTTAGTTCTGTTAATCCAAAAATTACAAATTTGTAGTCCTTGGATTCCTCTCAACTTGTAGAACATCATAGGATCAAGAAAATCCAAATTTGATACGTGCACACACTTTGTGTATTCAAATTTGTCCAAATCACTATTTTGGTGATAATTCAATTTCTATAACTTATTTTTGAGTGATTCCAATTGCAGTGACTTTGTACTACTGCAAGCTATCCACTAGCATCACTCCCATATTTTCTTGAGCCACTTCACAATTATTCAAATTCTAATATGAGAATTTGAGTATTCCTATATAGATTAATTCTATTCCTATTTCAATAAGTGATTCCTCCTACTTTAGAAAACCATATGATCATACCTAGCTATCAAATATCATCTTGAGATCACTTTGATCCAATGTCATATCCATCTAGGTACATCATATCTAGTTCACGCATATTCAAATTTCAATTGTGTTGTTTGAGTAAAGTGTGATACATCTCAATCATGGAATTCTTTTTTGCTATTGTGGTGTTGATTCAATTCTACTACCGCAGCTCATGATCATACCTATCCATAGCCATCATACTAAATAACATCCAATCTTATTCGACCCCAAGCCTATGTGTAACATGTACTATTTTGAGTAAGTGTTATCACACTTTATTCAGTAGTGTTATGTTGCATTATTCAATACTTTTGTGAATCTATTCACATAAGTCATTCCTAAACCATATCCTTTACCTATAGCCATTTATTCATGCCTACTCAATCTTAGCCTTGCATTGAACTATTCAATTTGCATTTGAGTTAATTGAGTACTTCAATGTTATAAGAACCCTAGCCTAAGCTTAAGTGTAATATATACTATTTAAGAATAATTGTCGTCACACTTATTCAATAGTATTGCTATTGCACTATTTTGTCTCTTATATGATTTACCCATATGAGATATTCCAAGATTCCATATGCTTTGGTAAAGCATAAAGATCTCACTCATTATACTTTGCCTGATTCATATTTATTCAAATTGCAATTGTGCTACTTGAGTACAATATGAATTCAACCCAAACCTAAATCCTATTTTGTTAATGTGGTGTTGTTATAGCCCGTACCATAGTATGTGTTATACACCATGTTGATCAATGAACCATTTGAGCCAAGTCCTCAAATATCAATCATTCATACCCAATCCAATGCCTACTTAGTTTTGTTCACATGTATTGAACTATTCAACTTGCAAATGTGCTAATTGAGTAGTTTAAACATTCTTGAAACCTAGCCTAGTTCCTATATGCAACAAATGCTATTTAAGAGTAAGTGTTGTCACATTTACTCAATAGTGTTGCAGTTGCACAAATTGACTCTTGTGTAATTTATTTTACATGAGCTATTCCTAAAACTCTTATGCTTTGATAAAGCATAAAAACTTCATCAATCATATTTTTGCCTAGACCAATTCTCCCTCAAATCATATTGATCTTCCCGAGCTAAGCTCTCAAATTCATATCTCACAATTCATGATCCTATGCCATATCTTTCTATCTTAACATATCAATAAACCTAAATTGTTAAACAAACCCTTTTCAATTGTTTGGTTGTTTATGTTTGTATGGTCTGTTTATGGTATGCTATTTCTGTGCTATAGTTGGTGCGAAGAGCTACGTGCTTAGTTGAGAAAAGCGGAACGTCGTGATCTTCGAAAAGGCAAGTGACACACATATCCCTCATCCATTTTACTTATGCATTAGTTGTTCACCTCTTGTAGTATGCATGATAGGTGTTTTACGCAACTGTTTATCAAATGCTTAGATCCTAGTAGTGTGTAGCTATCCCTCAAACCCCACCTGATAGGATGCTGAATACTTTGTTAATATTGATGCCATGCTAAGATCACTTGGAAAGTGTTTTGTGAAAAGTTAAGAACTTCAACTAAAATGAAACACCTGGGTGGAATGGTTTGATAAGATGAGGTGAGGTAGGTGGATTCTGGGACGCAAGCCTCATAAAGAGGATGTGGGAACAGAGTACCGCTCGGGATGGCCACCCAGGAACAAAGAGATGGCTATGTCTTCCATGCTTAGTGTACTTCCAGTGCAGCCTTATGACATTATGGGCTCTGTCTTGACTGATTAGAATGTGGGAGTGCAGCTTGTCGGCAAGAAGTGGTGGTAGTCAAATTATAGGTTGGGAACGGTGCTTGCCAAGTTAGTTGTCCTCTCCTTCTAAAAGGTCTCGTTTCATTTTATGTATGGGCATAAAATGAATCGTAAGGTGAAAGTGCACAACCCTTGCAAGGTGTTTTAAATCTAATCGATTAGCCGTGTCCTCGGTTATGGACAATTGAGTCTCTAGACATGGAATGTACGGAATAATCTCATCACCGTTTCTGAATTATTAAAATCTGTCTAGAAACCCCTAGGTAGGAACTAAGGACCATACACCCCAAGAGGTGGTGGTGCCTGAGGTTCCAAACTTTGTTGAGTTGCGCCCAGAACTACATACCGGCCAGTATGTAGTGTATGGGGGTTGTCTTGACCCTTGAAAAATAAAATTTGTTGAAAGAAAGTATTAAAATGGATTATAGGATAAAATTGGCTTTATGCAAATCAGCCTATGAGATCCACCAGCCAAATGTCATGTAGCTAGTTCTTTCACAACAGCCACCAAATATGTGTCATTTGCCAGTACATCATTGTACTGACCCCTCTGGGGCTGCATATTCAAACGTGCAGGTTTTATTTCGAGTAAGGAACCAGGAGTAGGATCTTGAGACTACATCCCAACATGTCTGCCTGTGGCACGTGATGAAGAATGGAGGCTCACTGCAACTATGCTTTATGCTGTGTACTCGTAAGGTTGAATACCTATGTAACTGGATTTACGTTGTAATATTGATGCTATTGCAATGATTACTTATTTTGTACTGTGGTGCTATCTACTGATCCAGGGAATGGCACAGATACACAGGAGATTTGCCTTTAGTAAAAGGCGGGTCGTCACACGGAGAAGCTTGGAGATCCAGGTATACCAAATATTCCTTGCTCCATTAAAAATAACTATGTTAGAACTGCTTTGTGTGATTTGGGAGCTGGAGTTAGTGTCATGCCTTTTTTCTCTCTATAAGAGACTTGATCTAGAAAAATTGATATCAACTGATATATCTTTGCAAATGGCTGATAAGTCTACTACTATTCCTATTGGTATATGTGAGAATGTTCCTGTTCAAGTTGCTAATAATTGTTTGATAGTAACTAACTTTGTGGTGCTGGAAATGCCTAAAGATGATAATATGTCTATTATTCTTGGGAGACCTTTTCTAAACACCGCAGGTGCTGTTATTGATTGCAATCAAGGGAAAGTAACTTTTAATGTCAATGATAAAGAGCACATGGTTTATTTTCCCAATAAGATTGATAGAAAATATGGTCTGAACTCAATCAAAAATATTGAGACCATCAAAGCTGGAGTAATTATTTGTTCAAGGCTAAAGCCCAAGGAAGAATATAAAATTGTTATGATTGGGACTATGCCTATCAAGGTCGAGGTAACTTAATCATTTTGTGAAATGCAAAGTTTTGCTTCATAGAAAATTGGTTTGGTAACAAGACTTGATCAACCTTGTTAACAAAGCGGTTTTTGAATGAACAAAACTTTTGTTTCCACCTTGTTTATTTTTGTTTCCGCTGCTTAGTTTCACACTAGAATATCTTAGAGCTACTGTAAGCTTGGTTTGGATTTGCTTTTTATCGTTCCATCTTCATTTTCCCGAGTTTTAATCTCTTATCAATTTCTGAAAAATCCTTGAAAATAAAGTTTCTCAAAAAATTCCAGAAAATTCTTTTTAAATTTTTATGTCAAAAATGGGGCAGAGAGGCATCTGGGACACCCCAGAAAGACCCACCATGCCACCACACCACATGGTGGCACGGCCAGGGCCAGGCCACGCCATGGCATGGTGTGGGCCCCTGGCCCTCCACTTACCTCTCCACCAGCCACTTCACTCTCTCTCCCGAAATATCTCCCCTCCATAGCTCAAACCTGTGTTCTTGCTGTTCTTGCTTGCGATTTTCGATCTCCTTGCTAAGCCCATCTTTGCTGGTGAGATTTGGAGCATTTGTTCTCCAGTATGTGACTCCTTCGATTGTCCAAGTAGAATTTTGTTTAGTGGAGTATATCTTGAGTATTTTATCTCTATAGGTGACATGTTAAATGAGTTTACATGCTTGTTCTATTGCTTAGAAATATTATTTTGATGCATGTTAGCCCTCTTGCAACTCCCTATAGTAGTTTCCTTCACTTGTTTGTTTCAAAATATTTTTTATGAGGTTGCTTAAAAATTTCAGAGAAGGGAAATGGATAACCACACTTATGGAGAGGTCTTTGAAAGAGAAGCACCAAGGTCATCAAGCCCTTCGAGATCAACTACTCAATTTAGGACATCCTACAATGAAGATCTTATGTCACCAAGCATTGGTGATGAGGGGGATGATGGAGATGCGCATCCATCAACTTTCCCTTGTACTAATTTTTTGCGTGATGCAGGGATCCTTGATGATTTCCTACTCCTTGTTGACAGGGTTGGATTGACTACATACATGCTTGATGATAGTAATCAATATGCTATGCTCACAAAGATTTTTGTTGAGAGTTTTAAATTCACTAACTCTCCTTTCAAGCCGTCTATGACATTCAAAATTTATGATAAGTCTATCACCATGTCTTTGGAGAAATTTTGCTGTATCTTAGATATTCCCATGTTTGGGACGGTGAAGAGGATTTAGAACCAAACTGCTGATTTGCTAGAGCTCTACCGAGGGGTGACCAATGATGATGACCGCACAGCTCAGCGTGGCAAGATAAGAAACATTCAACTCCCAGCTATTAGATACTTTGTTTACTATCTTGGAACCAGTATTCTTGGTAGGGGAAACACTAGCAATATTTCTAACTATCGTTTAGCTTTTCTAGCTACTGCGCTTGATGTTAGTAAAAAGTATAACCTCAGTGCTCTTATTGCTCGTCGCCTAGCTTCTAGGGGACCTATTTATGGAGGCATTATTGCTGCTTTGGGCCTTTCTATTGCTCCTTATGATACTTTGTTGGCCCCACAGAGACTTGATCTTGCTACCATGAAGCTCCATCATTTTGTTACTGCTAACTCATGTGCAGGGAAATTAGTTTATAGAATGTTATTCACTGATGGAGATGAAAGGGAAGTCCTCTTGCCGCAGCCTAGTTTGTTCAGTATTTACAAGAGACCATGGTCGCGCTCGAAGGAGGAGTTGGACGAGCAGCTTGGTTGCTTGGCTTCCACATACAACAGGGCATCGTGGACCAGGAGGAAGAGGAGGCGCCAGCCGACCACTACACTGTGTACCATACCGGGGCACCCTCGAGCTCGTATCAGGACAAAGGTGCTTCTTTGTCATATTTTGGAGACGCCACTTCATGGCCGAGTTGGGATTGATCTCCACTTAGGCCAAAAGCCTAAGCTTGGGGGGAGGTACGCCGACGATTCACTCATCTATACATCATATTTTGTCGGTACTTCGTATATTCATGTTTTGCTTTCTTTCTTTTCTTTGTTGTTCTTGATCTTATTTCTACTTTCCAAAACACAAAAGACCAAAAATATTTCTGTTGTTTCTCTGTGTTTGCCTCTTTAGTTTTCTAGTCTTGGTTTGCTTTGTTTCCTATTCTCGGTTTGGTATTCGAAAAATCCAAAAAGATTTTACTTTGTTTGCTATTTCCTTCTGTTCTTGTTTCAAAATACGAAAACCCAAAAATATTTGTTGTTCTTTTCCGTTTTTGTAAAGTTTGTTGTAGAGTTCAGTCTCCCGTGACTCCATTGGAGCTTGGTTATCACTTCATATTATTCAAGCCACACAAGTGAAAGGCAATAATGACGACATATGACAATTCGAGATGTGGTGAGAGGCTGGTATAAACTCTATTTGTTTTCATTTTTGTACATATACTCATCTATATGGACGTGCTTAGTTTGTTCATGTAAGGTATATGTTATCTAATAGAATGCTTAGTAGTTCTTGCCCTCATATGATTAGTTCCAATTTACTAATAGTTTGTAGCATGTCATGTAGATGTTTGCTTGCATTGTTTTATTCATGAAATGGTATGACTTTGTGGTATCCTCCTCTGAAAGGTTTCATTTGAATCGACTTGGCACATGCTCAAGCATGCATATGACTGAACAAAAAGTCAATTAAGCCTCGATGATTTACTTTGCTTCAGAGCTCTTGTATCGTTTTTATGCCTATATTAATTTTGTTTTGTAGCAAGCATGATTATGACAGTTACTGCTCTCTCGATTGTCGCTTCCTAGTCTTTTGCTAGCCTTCACTTGTACTGAGAGAGAATACTTCTCGTGCATCCAACTCCTGAAAACCAAGTAATCCCAAAGATTCCACCATAAATTCCTATGCATGATATTTGCAAGCCATTCCAAGTAAATTTTCATGTGCTACCTTTCAAAACCTTCAAATACTTCTCATTTTGTGGCACAGTTTTTAGCTCATGAGGACGTAGTGGTCGGAATTGTTATCTTCCATATTGAATTAAGTATCCCTCAACTTGCATGCTTCATCCGCTCATCATTAATTTTGCAAGGGAGCTGGTCAGACCATTGTAATCTAAATCTAAGAAAAGAAAAGAAAAAAAGGCACTCCTCCATGGTTTGTGAAAGTTGGTGGGCACCCGATGGAATTGGTTAGCCATGGTTTGTGAAAGGAAAAGTGGGGAGGAGTGCCAAGCTTTATAAAAGAGCACCAATGTGCCAATTTTCAAAGAACTCAGAACCACTCTCACTTGTTTAGTATGGAAGATAGCAAGAACCCCATTGCCAGTCGTTGACATGAGACAACCACCTCTCAAAGCAAATTTTTATCTCTATTTTACAAATGAAAAGCTCTAGCACATGTTAAATCCCTGCTTCCCTCTGTGAAGGGCCTTTCTCTTATTTTTTATGTTGAGTCTTCATCTTCTAACTTTAAGCACTTTCTTGAGAGCATGGCTGTCGTTCTTAGTGTGATGTGCTTGTCCCAGAACACGGTTAATTGTGGTATAACTTTGATGCTTGTATCTTTGATATTTTTACTTCTAGTCTTCTCTTGAACTTCAGAGGTGCTTTGGCATTTATGTTTTGCCCCACAAATAAAGGCAAGCGAGATACCACTCTTTCATATCTTATTATGAGCATTACAATCTTGTAGCATCCTATGTTTCAAGTTGCTCGTTATTAGTGTATTGGCACTCTTTCATAGCTTGCATGACTATGAGATAACATTAGTTGCATATTTCTTATTATGAATTGCCTGAGTACTTGATCATATAGTGAGAATATATACATCTTATGAAGCAAATGTGTTCGTGAAAGTTTCTTTTATCGCTCTCAGTTGTTAACTAAATTGCTTGAGGACAAGCAATAAGCTAAGCTTGGGGGGAGTTCATACGTCCAAAACGTATCTACTTTCCCGAACACTTTCGCTGTTGTTTCTTGATACATCTCAAACGTATCTATAAGTTTTGATGCTCCATGCTTGTTCTTACACCATTTTCTTAGTGTTTTGTTACACTTCGTGGCGGTTTTATGCATTTTCCAGAACTAACCTATTAACAAGATGCCATAGTGCCAGTTCCCTGTTTTCTGCTGTTTTTGTGTTTCAGAAAAGTTACACAGGAAATATTCTCGGAATTGGACGAAACAAAAGTCGAACCTCCTAATATTTACCGAAGCTTCCAGAAGTCCGAAGAGGAGACGGAGGGGGGCCACAGGCTGGCCACACCATAGGGCGGCGCGGCCAGCTCCTGGCCCGCGCCCCCTATGGGTGAGGCCACCTTGGCGCACCTCTGACGCTGCCCCTTTGCCTATAAAGACCCCCCGACGGGAAAAACCTAAACACCCAATCAATTTTCCAGAAACACATCGCGATCCGCCGCCGTCATTGACCCGAGATCGGGAGGGTCCAGAAGCTCTTCTCGGCACCCTGCTGGAGAGGGGAATCGCCACCGGATGTCTTCTTCATCGCCATGCTTGCCTCCGGCGCGATGAGTGAGTAGTCTACCTTGGACTATGGGTCCATAGCAGTAGCTAGATGGTTGTCTTCTCCACCATGTGCTTCATGTTTAGATCTCGTGAGCTGCCTTACATGATCAAGATCATCTTTATGTAATTCTACATGTTGTGTTTGTTGGGATCCGATGAATATTAGTGTTATGTTAAGTTGATATGCTGAATATTATCTTATGTTATCTCTATGTTGTTTATGATCTTGCATGCTCTCCGTTGTTAGTAGATATCTTGGCCAAGTAGATACTAGTGATTCCAAGAGGGGGTATTTATGCTCGATAGTTGGGTTCATGCCTCTATTTAATCTGGGGGAGTGACAGAAACCTCTAAGGTTGTAGATATGCTGTTGCCACTAGGGAGAAAACAACATTCTTGTGTCCAAGGACATTCGTTTTGTTTACATTACACACTTTGCTTAATGCAGTTATCTGTTGTTCGCAACTTAATACTCGAGGGGTGTTTGGACGATATCCCCGCGAGTGGATTATTAGTCATAGATAAAGTTGGATGGCAGTCTATGTATTTTGTTGTAATGCCTAGAGTAAATCTCATAGTGATCCTCATGACATATGCACGTTATCTTTATTCTATCAATTGCCCAACTGTAATTTGTTTACCGAGCATGTTGTTATTTATCTTATGGAGAGACACCACTAGTGAACTGTGGACCCAGGTCCAATTTCCTTTACATTGCTATTACTGTTTACTTTTGCTCGCACTGTTTACTTTCTCGCATACAACTATTGTTTTCCACTCGATACGCTCATACCTTTGTTTACAGCAAACCGGTGAGATTGACAACCTCATCGTAAGTTGGGAGAAAAGTTCTTGGTTGTGTTGTGTGCAGGTTCCACGTTGCTGCTGGTGCAAAGCAAAGCCCTGGACGAGGCGCCTTATAAATTGTCCGGAGCTGTCGCGAAGCTAGCAGGCATCACCTTCTGAAGTTTGGCTTTTTCCTATTGGTTCGATAAACCTTGGTTTCTTACTGAGGGAAAACTTGCTGCTGTGCTCATCATACCTTCCTCTTGGGGTTCCCAACTGGGTGGTTATCTGACCACAATCATTTCTCCTCTAATTTGTGTGTTTTAAATACAACTAACATGGACTAACGCCATTTTCAGCAGAATTGCCCTGGTGTCTTGTTTTTGTGCAGAAATCCAACTTTCAAGAAAAATCCCAGAAAATACTATAAAAATCCTATTTTACCAGAAGACCCACAGAGCCAGAATACGAGACGGAGAGGGGCCAGGAGGGCGCCACATCACAGGGTGGCGCGGCCTGATTGCTAGTTCGTTGAGGAACCCCAAGCGAAGGTTTTGATGAATATAGCAGCAAGCTTTCCCTCAGTTAAGAAACCAAGGTTTGTCGATCAGGAGAAGAGCAGACAATACGACTGAAGGTGATGCTTGCAAGCTTCGCGACAGCTTCGGACAATTTATATATGGCGCCTCATCCAAGCTTTGCTTTGCGAGCAGCAACGTGGAACATGCACACAACACAACCAAATACTTTGTTCCCAACTTGCGATGAGGTTGTCAATCTCACCGGTTTGCTTGAAACAAAGGGTATGAGCGTATCGAGTGGAAAGTGATAATAGTATGCGAGTAAAGTAAACAGTGCGAGTAAAGTAAACAGGTGATAGCAATATGATGGAAATAGGACCGGGGTCCACAGTTCACTAGTGGTGTCTCTCCATAAGATAAATAACACATGCTGGGTAAACAAATTACAGTTGGGCAATTGATAGAATAAAGATAAACGTGATATGTCAAGAAGATCACTATGCGATTTACTCTGGGCATTACAACAAAATACATAGACCGCCATCCAACTGCATCTATGACTAATAATCCACTCACGGGGATATCATCCGAACACCCCATGAGTATTAAGTTGCGAACAACAGATAATTGCTTTAAGCAAAGTGTGTAATGTAAACAAAGCATGTGCCCTCGAGCATATGAATGTTGTTTTCTCCCTAGTAGCAACAGCACATCTACAACCTTAGAGGTTTCTGTCACTCCCCCAGATTAAATAGAGGCATGAACCCACTATCGAGCATAAATACCCCCTCTTGGAGTCACTAGCAACTACTCGGCCAAGATAGCTACTAACAACGGAGAGCATGCAAGATCATAAACAACATAGAGATAACATAAGATATATTTCAGTATAGCAACTCAATCATAACACCAATATTCATCGGATCCCAACAAACCAAACATGTAGAATTACATAACGGTGATCTCAATCATGTAGGGCAGCTCATGAGATCTAAACATGAAGCACATGGTGGAGGAGACAACCATCTAGCTACTGCTATGGACCCATAGTCCAAGGTAGACTACTCACTCATCGCTTTGGAGGCAAGCATGGCGATGAAGAAGACCTCCGGTGGTGATTCCCCTCTCCAGCAGGGTGCCGGGAAGAGCTTCTGGACCCTCCCGATCTTCGGGTCGACGGCGGCAGCGGATCGCGATGTGTTCTGGAAAATTGATCGGGTCTTTAGGTTTTTTCCGTCGGGGGGTCTTTATAGGCGAAGGGGCATTGTCAGAGGTGGCCTGAGGTGCCCTCACACATAGGGGGCGCGGCTAGGGGCTAGGCCACGCCGCCCTGGTGTGTGGGGCCCTCGTGGCCCCCCTCCAACTCCTCTTTGGATCTCTGGAAGCTTCCGGAAAAAATAAGACTTCAGGAACTTGTTTCGTCCAATTCCGAGAATATTTCCGGTGTAGCACTTCTGAAATACAAAAATAGCAGAAAACAGGGAACTGGCACTGACGAGATTTATCCCGGCAATGCCCATGTTTCGGGGCTTTCGATTCATGGAGCGCTTGTGGGATCCGGCGAACTCGACGGCTTCAGACAAAAACAGGACGCACACGAATTTACCCAGGTTCGGCCCCCCGGACGGTAAAGACCTACATCCTGCTTGTCTGATCTTGTATTGCGGATATATGTGGAGCAGTTACAATGGTGCGCAGATGCAATCTGGCGAAGGTGGAAGAGGATATGGCGTGGCTAGCCTATGCGTGGGATCTATGCGAGATATGGTGTCTATGCGAGTTTGGATCCTCCTCTAGGGGGCGCCCTTGGTGGCTTTATATATGCAGCCAGTTAGGGTTTACAAGTAATGTTTGCCTTCTACTCCAAGTCAAAGTGCTGGGCCTTGCGGGCTTCGGGTATCCTTCGAGCGGGCTTCTTCCTTGGCAAGAACCAGGTAGGCAAATATCGAGGACCGAGGGGTCATACCCTCGTCAGTAGCCCCCGAGTGCCTGGGATAGTCGAAGACTATGGCAGGGACTCTAATCCGAGATTCTCCTTGATGTTGTAGTCTTATATGTCGCGTGTGAGGGCACCAAATAAAGCTCTTGCATGTCGTGGTCGGTGGAGTCGCACGGTGGCCGAATCATGGTGATGATGTTGTCGAAGGCTTGCTGTAGGCGATGTCATTGTCGAATGCTTGCTGTAGGCGATGTCAAGGTCGAATGCTTGCTGTAGGCGATGTCGATGGCGAACTCAAAGATCATGTCAGCGGCGGCGTCGAAGACCATGTCGGCGGCGGCGGCGAAGACCATGTCGTCGGCGGCGTCGAAGACCATGTCGGCGGAGTCGAAGACCATGTCGGGAGCGGCGTCGAAGACCATGTCATCGGCGGCGTCGAAGACCATGTCAGCGGAGTTGAAGACCATGTCAATGCGTGTTGTCAACGCCGGGACGGATGGATGCCAATTCGAGGCGCAGCCCCCGAGCGTGTTGCCAACGCCGAGTGCTAAAGGAGTGAATGCTAAGGTTAGCATGTAAGCGTAGCCCCCGAGCGTTGCTAGCATCGGGTTGTAAGGCGCAGCCCCCGAGCGTGTTGCCAACGCCGAGCGAATAGATGTCAATTTGAGTAGTACTCATTCCGAGCCTCGAAAAATGTTTAGCTTGGTTTGGAGGGGGATGCGCATAACCGGCCTGAGACTCACGCCGGGTCTCAGTTAATTGCATAGCCGCAAAGACATTCGGTTAGCTTACTCAGATTCGAGTCCCCCGACTCGAACCCGCGTGGGCTGGCGCTACCCCGACCCGAGCCGCGTTGGACTCACCGGGTCGAAGCCCAGTTCAATGTGAGGCACCCGATGCGTCCATCGGTGCAGACTTCATACCGAAGGTATGGAAAGTTACTCGGCAGAGCGCGCTTGATACGAATACCGGGCCATCTGGTGTTGCGAACCGTGGACTTACCTTCGTATTTGACATACGGCATCCGAATCGGTATATGGCCACCAAGATTCGGGCATGTTGAATGAGGAGCGTTGATAGCTCAAAAGAAAGGTTCGAAAAGGCATCAGCCCATTCTCGAACAGAATGAAGACGCTGGCGGTCTAGGGATGTGTTTCGAGGATCCGTAGTTCAAACTCGAACACTTTGAAGGCATTGCTGAGCCGAAAAAGACAATTCGAGGGGCCGAAGCCCAGCCTCGAATAACTTGAAGGCACTGCTGGCCCGAAAAGACAATTCGAGGGACCGAAGCCCAGCCTCGAATAACTTGAAGGCATTGCTGAGCCGAAAAAGACAATTCGAGGGGCCGAAGCCCAGCCTCGAATAACTTGAAGGCACTGCTGGCCCGAAAAAGACAATTCGAGGGACCGAAGCCCAGCCTCGAATAACTTGAAGGCACTGCTGGCCCGAAGAAAGCGATTCGAGGGACAAGAACGCCCACACTCGAATAATATCAAGGCGCTGCTGGCCCGAAGAAAGCGATTCGAAGGGCAAGAACGCCCGCACTCGAATAATATCAAGGCGCTGCTGGCTCAAAGAAAGCGATTCGAAGGGCAAGAACGCCCGCACTCGAATAATATCAAGGCGCTGCTGGCCCGAAGAAAGCGATTCGAGGGACAAGAACGCCCGCACTCGAATAATACCAAGGCGCTGCTGGCCCGAAAAAGACGATTCGAGGGACAAGAACGCCCGCACTCGAATAATAACAAGGCGCTGCTGGCCCGAAGAAGACGATTCGAGGGACAAGAACGCCCGCACTCGAATAATAACAAGGCGCTGCTGGCCCGAAGAAGACGATTCGAGGGACAAGAACGCCCGCACTCAAATAATAAGCGAACGATGCTGTCGATTGACTGATGCTATCTCCCCCAGTAGCCCCCGAGGGTGAGTCGAAGTGCTTGCACTTGGGCCTGCCCTCAAAATTTCAGCTATTTGTTGTCGCCCGCCATAGCCCTTTGTCAAAACTCCAGAGTATGAGTAAATGCATATCTTTAAGGCGAAGCCCCCGAGTGTCGGGTGCGGCAAAAGTAAATAATAATTGACTCTTGGTAGAGGAAAACTTAGCTTTATCGGGTGCGACGTGGTCGAGGTTGATGCAGACTTGGTCGAAGATCACGGCGACAGCGGGGTCGAATTTCTTGATAACGCAGGGGTCGAATTTCTTGACGACGCAGGGGTCGAATTTCTTGACGATGCCGAGGTCGAATTTCTTGACAACGGTCTCGAAGGTCATGGCGGTGAACTCGAAAGTCATGACGATGGAGTCGAAGATCTTGATGCTTGGTTCGAAGGTCATGATGACGGAGTCGAAGATCATGGAGATGGTGTCGAACATCTTGATGACAGACTCGAAGATCATGGCGACGGAGTCGAAGATCGTGGCGATGAGCTCCCGCACACAAAGGCGAGGTGATGCCAAGCCCCCGAGCGAGGCGAGTGCGCAGTGGAGAGTCCCGATATCGAGCCCCCGTGCGTGGCAAGCCGCAGCCGACGTGAAGGCGCGGAGGAATCGATGCGGATGTAGTCTATGCAGACAAAGTCACCGCAGAGCAGTCTGGCGAGTAGTCAAAATATTTTTCTCCGAGTTGTTGTTCGCATACTTCGCCGCAGTCTTTATGCGAGAAACATGAACTCTTTCAATTGATCCGCTGATGGATTTACTAGTAGTATTCTTCCACTCGATTTATTTTGCTTTGAACACATACTCGCATGTTGCCCGCAGTCTTGAAGCGCTCGATCTTAATTTATTCCGTTGTTGCGTGTAGAAAGCCACGCTGATATCGAGTTCTCGTGCGTAGTTGATGCAGATTTAGGCATATAGGACTGTTGGATCCGCTGCAGACTTGTATCATCGAAGATAATTTTACCGGATGCGATTTAGCCGAAAGAATTTATGCCGCTCACCGTGAACGGAGTTGACGCGAGTTAAATGAGCTGATAAATACTCTTTCTCTTTGATCGCCTTGACGCGAAGTATACTTGCTGTGCGGCAGGTGTTGCTCTTCAGATTGCTTTTCATCTCCTTTCTTCTTGGAATTTGATCCGGCCGCACGCCGTTGGCTTCCGAGTTCACCGCTGTGATAACCAGGATATCGGCGCCGTAACCGATGGGACTGGCCGCAGTCGAGTCGAGCAGACTCTGCAATACATTGAAGTATGCCGAAGAACATGATCCAGTCTGGGGCATGTTGTGTGACTAATCGACCTGATGCGCTCCAATTACACAATAAAATATCATCCATATCTTTGTTTGGAGCCAGCTGCCCGTGTGGCCGGTGATGTCCGATCTAAAGATCTGCAATATGCTGCTCGACCGGATCGCTTTGGCCAGCTGCTTTCATTATTTAACCTTGCGATGAGACATTATTTAACCTTGCGATGAGACCTTGCGAGAAACTTGCGCATCGGCGGATGTACGCGCGAGGACGGTGTCGATGTTGAGTCCAACTTTTCGCCTGGTACAGAATTCGATGCCTCTGTTGCTGACGAAGTGCCGGATGCGATGAAAATTTTGACGCAGATGCGATCTTGCCAGCTGCCATAAATTTGTTGTTGCCGATGAAGCTGATCGCCGCCTGGCCGAATTTTGCCGATTAGACCATACACGATCTGGATGTTGTTGAAGATGACGAAGGAGCCGACGAGCCCGTAGATCCAGATCCCGTCGTGACCACGGTCGGCGCCAATTGACGAGATTTATCCCGGCAATGCCCATGTTTCGGGGCTTTCGATTCATGGAGCGCTTGTGGGATCCGGCGAACTCGACGGCTTCAGACAAAAACAGGACGCACACGAATTTACCCAGGTTCGGCCCCCCGGAGGGTAAAGACCTACATCCTGCTTGTCTGATCTTGTATTGCGGATATATGTGGAGCAGTTACAATGGTGCGCAGATGCAATCTGGCGAAGGTGGAAGAGGATATGGCGTGGCTAGCCTGTGTGTGGGATCTATGCGAGATATGGTATCTATGCGAGTTTGGATCCTCCTCTAGGGGGCGCCCTTGGTGGTTTTATATATGCAGCCAGTTAGGGTTTACAAGTAATGTTTGCCTTCTACTCCAAGTCAAAGTGCTGGGCCTTGCGGGCTTCGGGTATCCTTCGAGCGGGCATCTTCCTTGGCAGGAACCAGGTAGGCAAATATCGAGGACCGAGGGGTCATACCCTCGTCAGGCACTGTGGCGACTTGTTAATAGGTTAGTTCTGGAAAATGCATAAAAGTGCCACAAAGTGTAACGAAACAGTAGGCAAATGGTGTAAAAACAAGCATGTATCATCAAAAATTATAGATACGTTGGAGACGTATCAAGCATCCCCAAGCTTAACTCCTGCTCGTCCTCGAGTAGGTAAGTGATAACAAAAGAATAATTTTTGAGGTGACATGCACCTACACAATCTTGATCATATATGCAAGCATTTGTGAGCTGGGATCATAAGAACTTAAAACATGGGCATGAAAGATATAATCTTGACAATAACAACTTAGCAACCATGTTATAACATGAAAATGAACACAAACAAAAGATCATGAAAATGAAACAATGAAAGTCAAACGTGTGTTCAAATCATAAGGAAAAATATATAAATGGTTTTCAGCTTGTCCTTAATGGAGATCAAAACATAAATGCATAGGACACCTT
Source organism: Dactylis glomerata (assembly GCA_007115705.1). Lineage (NCBI taxonomy): Eukaryota > Viridiplantae > Streptophyta > Magnoliopsida > Poales > Poaceae > Dactylis > Dactylis glomerata. Next base: position 14,766,290 of record QXEO01000247.1, read on the forward strand.
CAAGTTTAAGAGGGCGACTAGATACAAATAATTTAAGAACAAGTGAAACCAACAATATGAATCAATCAATGAAAACTTTGGGACAATGCACATTATACTAAGAATGACAACTATGCTCTTGTAATGGTGCATGAAGATAGAAGGCGGTGACGCAACATAAAAGTAAAAGAAAGGCCCTTCGCGGAGGGAAGCAGTGATTGCAAGTTTTATAGACCTTCAAAAATTATGTTACTTACCGGCTTTGAGCTCTCATTGCCCCCATCATAAGCATCTTGAATGGTTAGAGTTAATGCGAGAACAATTATGATGCATATGCTTGACAAATCATAAGTCGAAAACCTCGTGCCCCGTGAATACGAGTACCCAAACCTCATGCTACTTTACTTAGAGTCCCAAGCAAGGCTCTTGTCATTGTAAGTATATATGTATCATTGAAAACCACCAACGGATACCTTCGTGCCCGATGACATGGAACAAGCCCACATCAAAATGATAGGACAAGCAGACAATGAACACCTCGATATCTCTTTTATTTGCCATTTGTTTAGCTTTTTATTTTGAGATGCGTCGTCGAATGTCCACCATGGGTATGCTGCAAATTTCCACCATGAATTATGCATGGCTTAGATTGGTGGCCCAGGCATTTCCCTAACACATATACAAACTCCATGATCCCCACAAGATTCCCAATTCATTTCACACCGCGGGCATCCATAAACAAAAGATCACAATATCAACTCAAATAAGAAGTGCAATGTTGAAAGCTTGCCCCATGACAACATGGTTGGGCTAGTATCCAACTTACAACTTGCAAGCATAACAACTCAACATAAGAGACCACAATGTCAAATTTTTAAGAACAGGAAAAAGTAAAGTGTGCCTTCCGGTTCGTGAGAGCTTTACTAACCAATTTTCGCATAACACTGGTAAGAGTTTAATTTGAAGAGTAGATAAAAGCAAGTCAAATTTACTTGGAATAGCAAATTGCTAGTAGGTATGTATGGTGGACACTTTGGAAAACTTTGGTTTTTAGGAGTTGGATGCACGAGTAGAGCTCATACTCAGTACAAGGCGAGGGCTAGCAAAAGACTGGGAGCGACCAACTAAGAGAGCAATAATGGCCATAATCATGCAAAGCGACAAAGCGACATTAAAAGAAGCATAAGATGGCATCAAAAGTCAAAAACTAAATGATCATAGAGGCTATTGTCGACTTTGTAAGAGTCTAATATGTGTGAGCATGCGCCAAGTCAACCCAAATAAAGCATCAAGGAAAAAACCAAAATAATGCTTCCATACAATAAAAACAACGCATGATTTTTTCAAAGGCTCATTAAGCAATCTCAGTTATTTGAGACAAGTCATGCTACAGCAAAACCACTAAGCATACTATCAAAAATACATCAAGCATGACATGAAAAAGCCTAAGCCGCAGTCTACACAAGCTCCTTCTTGTACCACTTTTTTGCATAAAGCTTTTTCTCTTTTCCAACACCATTTGAAATTTTTTAAGACACCTCTTTTGATGAAAACCAATAAAGATCAGAGGCAAAAATACACCTTGATGAAAAGATATGACAAGGTCTGAACACAAATCAAGGCAAAAACGAAAACCAAAAGCAGTAGCAGAAAAAGAAGACCACTCGGTTTTTGATAAGAGTGAAAACTAGAGCGTTCTTGGCAAATGAAAAGCAAGGCAACTTCTCCAAAGGAAATTTGTTGCAGCAAACAAAACTAAACTAACTAAGAAAACTAAAACAACTGACGCTCCAAGAAAAACACATAGTGCATGAAGCAATAAAAATATAGTGTCTTGAAATGTGACCTGATTTTTGCCGATGAAGAAGGGGTGCCTCGGGGGCATCCCCAAGCTTTGATGCTTATACTTCTTGGATATTTCTTGGGGTGATGCATGGGCATCCCAAAGCTTGAGCTTTTGTCCATTCTTCAACTCATCTCATCATTCTCCAATCCCTATACTTGAAAACTTCCTTCATACAAAACTAAACACAAATCTATTAGCAACATTAGTGTAGCATAACATATAATCAACCTTTTTTGCTTCCGGTTTCAACCCAAAACCACCACATATAAAGTATATACTACTGTAGCAACTTCCCCAAAAGTTCCGTGATCAAAAGAACTCAAAAAGAAAGCGATAAAGCAGCAAAAACGAATAGTGGCAGAAATCTGTCAAAACAGAACAGCTGACAAAGGTCAAATTTTTGAGGGGTTTTCTGTTGCTCAAATAAAAAAGTGTTCAACTAACGAAAGTTTGGATATAACCTGGGGCATATGCAAAAGAAATTTCAGGTCTAAAAGATATACAAAGAATTTTCACGATTTTTTACGGTGCAGCACTGAAAATAGTTTCAGGACAGCAACATCCCCAAATCTTTACCTCACTCGAATTAGAGGCTTCTCTTGGCACAACAATAAAATAAAAAGGATAAGGAGAGGTCATTACAGTAGTAATGACTTCCAAGACCCAAATAAAAGAAAAAGTACTGGAAATAAAACATTGGGTTATCTCCCAAGAGTGTTTTTCTTTAACGCCTTTGAGCTAGGCGCAGAAAATTGCGAATCAAGTAACATCAAGAGATGAAATATCAATTACCTCAGTAGGCCCTTTTGAAGTTCCCAAAGATGATTCAACCTGCAAGTCACTCTTAGTCGAACTAAAAGTCTTACCAATTTTAAGAACATGTTGAGGTTTAAGCGCAGAAACCTTGGGAACATATATAAATTTTTGCTCTTTTCCAACAAACACTTTCTCTTTCTTAAATTTAAGAGAAAAGAAGATTAAACTAAGAGTTTCCATAGACTCCTCTAGTTTACCAATCCTTAAGTTTTGATTATCAATAGTAGTGCTAGCCTCTAAAACGGTGATTCTCTTACCAATATTTTCTATTAATTCACTAACTCGGCTAGCATTTTCTAGGATACTTGGCAAACTTTTCTCTAAAGAGCTGAGCTTTTCTAACACCTCCTCCAAGGTGGTCTCGGTTTAGCAACATGAATAGGTGGTATTCCCACTAAACTTTCAATTATAGTGCATGCTTCTCCCGCGGGAGTACCCAGAAAATTACCTCCTGTAAGAGTATCGAGAACATACCTATTCCAACTAGATATGCCAACATAAAAATTTCTAAGGAGGATCGTGGTAGAGTGCTTTTTGGTACACCTATGATGAGCATTGTTAATACGATACCAAGCATCTTTTAAACTTTCTCCCCCTTGTTGCTTAAAACTACGAACTTCCACTTCAGGATTACTCATTCTAACAAGACTAAAAGCAAGCAAGTAAAAATAACTATCAAGGATTCTAATTTTTTTTTGGGTTTTTGATATAAAATGATGCAAGTAAAAATAAAGTAAAGCAAAACTTAAAACAAAGTAAAGGATGTGTGTGCGAAAAACTCCCCTTGCAGAGGTCTTCCACTTCTTCCCCGGCAACGGCGCTAGAAAGGACTTGATTGCTAGTTCGTTGGGGAACCCCAAGCGAAGGTTTTGATGAATATAGCAGCAAGCTTTCCCTCAGTTAAGAAACCAAGGTTTGCTGATCAGGAGAAGAGCAGACAATACGACTGAAGGTGATGCTTGCAAGCTTCGCGACAGCTTCGAACAATTTATATATGGCGCCTCGTCCAAGCTTTGCTTTGCGAGCAGCAACGTGGAACCTGCACACAACACAACCAAATACTTTGTTCCCAACTTGCGATGAGGTTGTCAATCTCACCGGTTTGCTTGAAACAAAGGGTATGAGCGTATCGAGTGGAAAGTGATAATAGTATGCGAGTAAAGTAAACAGTGCGAGTAAAGTAAACAGGTGATAGCAATATGATGGAAATAGGACCGGGGTCCACAGTTCACTAGTGGTGTCTCTCCATAAGATAAATAACACATGCTGGGTAAACAAATTACAGTTGGGCAATTGATAGAATAAAGATAAACATGATATGTCAAGAAGATCACTATGCGATTTACTCTGGGCATTACAACAAAATACATAGACCGCCATCCAACTGCATCTATGACTAATAATCCACTCACGGGGATATCATCCGAACACCCTATGAGTATTAAGTTACGAACAACAGATAATTGCTTTAAGCAAAGTGTGTAATGTAAACAAAGCATGTACCCTCGAGCATATGAATGTTGTTTTCTCCCTAGTAGCAACAACACATCTACAACCTTAGAGGTTTCTGTCACTCCCCCAGATTAAATAGAGGCATGAACCCACTATCGAGCATAAATACCCCTCTTGGAGTCACTAGCAACTACTCGGCCAAGATAGCTACTAACAACGGAGAGCATGCAAGATCATAAACAACATAGAGATAACATAAGATATATTTCAGTATAGCAACTCAATCATAACACCAATATTCATTGGATCCCAACAAACCAAACATGTAGAATTACATAACGGTGATCTCAATCATGTAGGGCAGCTCATGAGATCTAAACATGAAGCACATGGTGGAGGAGACAACCATCTATCTACTGCTATGGACCCATAGTCCAAGGTAGACTACTCACTCATTGCTCCGGAGGCAAGCATGGCGATGAAGAAGACCTCCGGTGGCGATTCCCCTCTCTGATAGGGTGCCGGGAAGAGCTTCTGGACCCTCCCGATCTTTGGGTCGACGGCGGCGGCAGATCGCGATGTGTTCTGGAAAATTGATTGGGTCTTTAGGTTTTTTCCGTCGGGGGGTCTTTATAGGCGAAGGGGCATCGTCAGAGGTGGCCTGAGGTGTCCTCACACATAGGGGGCGCGGCCAGGGGCTGGGCCACGCCGCCTTGGTGTGTGGGGCCCTCGTGGCCCCCCTCCAACTCCTCTTCGGATCTCTGGAAGCTTCCGGGAAAAATAAGACTTTAGGAACTTGTTTTGTCCAATTCCGAGAATATTTCCTGTGTAGCACTTCTGAAACACAAAAACAGTAGAAAACACGGAACTGGCACTGTGGCGACTTTTTTTTTGACACAAAAACAGTAGGGAAAATCCCTACTGTGCCAAATTTTCATTAATTAAAGATATGTACAGAATACAAATATGGTGTTCATAAGGTATCAAGCCATTGAGACATGCCCTCCTTTAAACTAGGTTTAGCTCTGTGTCTAATGAGAGAAAACAGGTTAGTTCCGGAAAATGCATAAAAATGCCACGAAGTGTAATGAAACAGTAGGCAAATGGTGTAAAAACAAGCATGGAGTATCAAAAATTATAGATACGTTGGAGACGTATCACGGCCCAGGCCTGGCCGCGCCAGGGGGTGGTGTGGACGCCCCAGCCATCTCCTCGACCCCTCCTTCCGCCTACATATACCCTCTGACCTACAAATATCGGGGGTTCGGCATTTTTCCCAGATAGAGTTCTGCTGCACTGCCACAATTAGGAACCATGATTCGGAACCAGAAACTCCGTTCTAGCACCCTGCTGGGACGGGGATTTGGAGGAGATGTTCATCATCATCATCACCAATGTCTCTCCATCAACCATCCATGACTCCCCCATCCATGTGTGAGTAATTCCCGCTGTAGGCAAAGTGGATGGTATGGATTGGATGAGATCATTCATGTAATTGCTATGAGATTGTTAAGTCATGGTGCCTAGTATCTATTGTTAGTGCTTATGACATTGTTGCAACTTGTTGTGCTTAATGCTTGTCACTTTGGGCCCGAGTGCCACGATCTCAGATCTGAACTTGTTATTGTTTTATGATGATAATTGTTGTTTATGATCTTACCTGCAAGTTGTATACACATATCGTTGTCCGGAACCCGAGGCCCCAAAGTGACAGTAATTGGGATAACCGGAGGGGATGGATGTGATGTGAGGATCACATGTGTTCACTGAGTGTTAATGCTTTGCTCTGGTACTCTATTAAAAGGAGTACCTTAATTACCAGTAGATTCCCTTGAGGCCCCGCTGCAAACGGGCTGGTAGGACAGAAGATGTCGTGCAAGTTTATCATTGCAAACACGTACAACAATATACAGAACATATGCCTATGGTTGTTTAATACTAGGATGCTTTATCATTATTTATCTGCAATTGCCCATGTCTTGATTATTACATGAATTATCTTGTCCATGCAATGCCCGTTCATCCATCCCTATGCCTATAGTATTTAATCATACTGTTTACTATTGATACCGTTATCGTCTTTATTTTACTATTACTATTACTATTTCACTACTGCCACTGCTATAAAACTGTTGCTACTGATAAACTGCTGCGAGCAAGTGCAGCTGAATTGACAACTCATCTGTTAAGGCTTATAAATATTCTTTGGCTCCCCTTGTGTCGAATCAATAAATTTGGGTTTTACTTCCCTCGAAGAATGTTGTGATCCCCTATACTTGTGGGTCATCACTCCCCTATTAAAAAAAACTAAATTATGATATTTTGAGAGGTTCCAATTACATAAAATCAAAATGGTGGATGCCATTATTTTATGATGGCAATACAGTGGCATACACACTGAGATTCCATGGGTTCGCACACGAGACACATATTGAGACAGGTTTGCCCCCTTGAGACAAGGAGGTAATAATCTTACTCCAGTTTGCAATAAGTTGTATTGTTTGTATATGCATGTTATGGTTTTGGTGTATGTGTGAGAACTTGTGTCTTCCAAAGGCTTCCTACGACACCTTACATAGGTGGATGGGATTAGGATAACAAGATATACCCGTATCGTCTTACAGGTAGAGTCCTAGTTGATTACAATTTACTACTGATATTTTGGTATGTAAGTTGTGTGCCTTGTACACCAAGTTGATGAGACATCTCGCAACACAGTCAAACTACAATTGGTTGGCCCGTCCCACCCTATAACCATAGATCGCCTTTTTCTCCTTGATGGTACATGGTTTTCCATGTAATAGTAAGTAGCCCCCGAGTTGAAACAAAACAACAACAACTGAAGATGATAGGATAACTAGGACATGCAAATGACACTAGGACACTCATTTTAACCCAAACCCACAGCAATGACTTATTGTGACTATGGCTCAAGGGGACTCCCATTGCGAGAATGGATAAGACATATCTAAATTCCTATTAGGTCCTACGTTGGACAGTCAACAAGGTTAAGAAGTGAAAGAGCATGTGCCCCCATGTGTGGTTTTGGTAATTAATGACAATCCCTATGGACTAATGTTTGCATTGAGTTATATTTGTAGGACATGTCCATAGACAATGTTTGAGCCATATGTTGGCTTCAAGGTTGTAATTTGAAGAATGAAGTCGTGTTTGATCAACACATCTAGAAGACTATGAAGTGCAAGTTCAATATGATCCATCTCGGAAGATATCATTTGATTGTAGCTTCCAATGGATTAATGAAGATTGAGCTAAGCAAGGCTCTCCCATATTGGTGTATGGTGGAGTATTTTGATATGTCTTCATGAAGATCGTGCGAGGAAGAATGGTCAAGAAAGTTGTTCCATCTTGAGGGTGTCAAGACCGTCATCATCTAGCTCAAGTGGATTGCACAAGGCAAAGGTTTGTTCTTAATAGGTTTTCTCTTCTACCGGTCTTGTGTGTTAGTTTGGAGACCGGGTTATAGGATTGGTAGCCTTACTATCAAGAGGGGCTCTCGAGTGAGTAACTTAATTATATCGTTCGGAGAGAGCTCAAACCTTTGCATACTTGGCATTATCTTTCTTGGTTCTTATTTGGCTTTTATCCATGTGAGGTTCTAGAGCTTGTGGTTATTTCCATGACAAGCTCTAGCTCATCAAAAACAAATTTTGTATGGAACTCTTATTGCATTTTTGGTGTTTGGAGGTTTTACCGGTTCTTCTTTATAGCTAAGTCAAATGTTTTATAATTTGGTTTCATCCTCCTTTGTTGGACTATGATATTTCTATGGATGAAGTTGTAGAGCTCGTTGTGGTGATTCCAACGAGCCCAAGTTCATCGAAAACGGAGTCCGGATGCAAAAGTTATCACCATTTTCGTGTTGATGTTTTTTCTTGGCGAAAAGTTCGGCCCCAGGTCCGGCCGGGCCGGACTCCAGGCCAAAAAAATCCGGCGGCGCGTCAAACCGCACTACTAGGGTGCTTTTTGGCGACCGCCGGACTGTCCGGCCTGAAGTCCGGGGGTGCCGGACTTACGGCCGAACTTTGTCGCGATTTGCTTCCAACGGCCAGATTTTCCCCACCTATAAATACCCCTTCTTCCTCCTTGAGCCAACCATGTTTTTGGGCTTCTGTCTCCTCCATTGTTGACCTTCAAAGCTTGCCCTCCCTCCTCCATTCCCTCCATGTTTCTTGCATCTTTTTAAGAGAAAAGAGAGAGGAGATCTAGATCTACATTTCCACCAATCACTTTCTCCTCTAAGTGAGGGGAACCTATTGGATCTAGATCTTGGAGTTCTTTGTGGATTTCCTCCTTGTTCTTCCTCTCATATCCCTCTATAGCATTTTTTGCTTTGGTAGAATTTGGGAGAGAAGGATTTGAGCACTTCGTGTGTTCTTGCCATTGCATTTGGTGCATCGGTTTGAGTTCTCCTAAGAGATTCGGTGGTGAAAGCAAGAAGCTTATTTACTCTTGGGTTCTTGGAACCCTAGACGGCTTAGTAGATTTCTTGGGGACCTCCAATTAAGTTGTGGAGATCTTCCCAAGCTTTGTGGTACCTCCGTGGCGATTATTGGGAGCCTCCAATTGAGTTGTGGAGTGTGCCTCAATCTTAGTGGCTTTGTGGATTTGGGAGCCTCCAATTAAGTTGTGGAGTTGCCCCAAGCTTTGTGTGGGTTCGGTGACCGCCCTCAAGGGTCCCATAGTGGATCGGGTCTTCCATCTTGGTGGGAGGGCTCGAGGAGATTACGGTGATCCTCCGTGGCATTTGGGGAGCCTTGTGCCTCCACACCGCTCCAACGGAGATTAGCACCAGCAAGGGTGTGAACTTCAGGATACATCATTGTCTCCGCGTGCCTCGGTTATTTCTATACCCGAGCTCCTTTACTTATGCAATTTACTTTGTGATAGCCTTCATGCTTGAAGTTATATATATCTTGCTATCACATAGTTGCTTATCTTGTTTAGAATAAGTTGTTGGTGCACATAGGTGAACCTAGTTTATTTAGGTTTTGTATGCTTGGCAAATTAAACGTTAGTTTTATTCCGCATTTGTCAAGCCACTCGTAAAAGTTTTAAATCGCCTATTCACCCCCCTCTAGGCGACATCCGTGTCCTTTCAAGAGGAGTCAATTAAATTCGAAGTCTCAAGAGATGGACAATAATTCAACGAAAGAAGGAGAAAAAAAGAAGCCAAACATAAAGGTTCAAGTCAAAGAAGTTCAAAGTGGTGGAGAGATAGGTGAAGACTACTCCACATGTTGTAGGGATATGGGTAGGATACACTAGGGAAATTTTAAAAACTGTCACATTAATAAGAACTACTAGAGTTATAGATCTTGGGATTACGACTAGTCATCTAGTTGCGAGACTCGATGAAGCACCTCAGGGCAGTGTAATCGTACTACTTCCTCGTCCATGTCGCCATGTCCCACGAACAACTAATCTCGTGTGGTTCGTCCAATATATACTACGCCTCTAAAGTATCAACACAGGCGAGGAGGAAGCATCACACGCCAGACTGTTTGATCTGCAAATGCAACATGAACATGGAAGGTGTACCATGTGATGGAGGGTTGTGGAAAATTAATGAATCCAAAACCATGTGCCTCGTCCTCCTTTATATATAGAGCTCCCGACGGACCTCTACATTACAGACCCATTAGGACTATAAGCCCAGTCTAATTTAGATCCTAATCAGAATTTGCCACCAGCCCTTAAATGTGTAATTGCCTCTAGGGCATATTTCTTATACATGGACTATGCACCACCCCTCATTCCTGGTCTACATGGAATAGTACTCCCTCCAACCACTAATACCTGTCTCTACATTAATGTATCTAGACATATTTTAGTGTCTAAATACATCCATATATAGACATATATTAGTGGTCGGAGGGAGTAGAAACAAATGACCACAAATACCATTCACGTACCACAAATGACCCCAAACAATAAAAATATCCCTCCATGGAGGGTGTAACCATTAACTCTCACTTGAGAACAACTCAAGGAAAAAGGGATACAGACTCCAATATCAAGTCAAGGAGATCTCCCATCTTGAGTCTGAAGAGTTCACGTGACTCATCGATGTTGAGGCAGAGTGTGACTTGAGGAGACACTTGGTAAGTTCACGGTGGCCCAAATCTAATCGAGACGCATCCATCAACCAGTGGCGGAACCATAGCTTAAGTTGTGTAGTCAATTGACTACACATTATTTTGGAAAAAAATATCCATATATAAGGTAAAAATAATATGAAAAAAGGAAAATCAATAGAAATACATGTATTTGTCATCCCAAGTTCAAATTTACATCACAACTTTAAACTCCTGGCTCTGCCACTAACCTCAAAAATCTACTAACATAGGACTAACTGGTGCTCTAACAAGATGATTGGACCTATTAAAAAACATCAGTGTGTAAACTCTAGCAAAGTGTACAATGACATTTTCTATAATACTATCATACACAGTCCTCACTACTATTTTCTTGGATGAGCATATTTCTTGAGTAATCCCTAATCTATCATTGTTGGTTGCAAAAAAAACTACATTATACTAGTATCCACTATACCCCCCCCCCAAATATTGTTGAATAGGTGAAAGCCTAATTTGCATGAGCATGTACACATCATAGAACAATAGGGTGCATCACGATTGGAATACACCAATTTGATTGGCAGTGGTGTGTTTAGATAGGTTGTTAGTATCTCTCTAATGTAGTGTCTTCCATAATTCTTGTGTAATGAAGTGGTATATGTTGTACAAAAATATTTTTAAGATATTCAGAGGATTTGATTTAGATATCTCTAGCATGATTCTTAAAGATATATTAAAAATACATACGAACACACTTAGATCCATATGTAAAAACTATATAATTAAAGCAATTTTCATACATTAAATCAAAGATACAACATATTGCTTAAAATTAGCACAATCAATCTCTTAGTAAGCATTACCATTGTATAACAAACAACACTATATTTCTATGTGGTTAACTATGTAAGATAAGTAATAAAAGATCATATTCATGACAACTATGGGTAGTATGAAAAATAAATTTAGAAGTATAAAAGTTTGGTATAAAGTATATTTAATTTTGATTCGCCCTGTATCCAAATGTTCCTATTAGTGGCGGAGCTACGTGTACAAAGTTGTGATGTCAATTTCAACTTAAGATGTCAAATACATGTATTTGTATTAATTTTTTATTTTTTGGTTTATTTATTAGCCTATATATGAAGTTTTAGCCAAAATGTTGTGTAGTCACTTGACTACACGGCCAATGAATGGCTCCACCACCACTCCGTATCATAGGTTTTGGTCTATTTTTTATTTTTTTATTTTTACAGAACAAATAGGACGCATGACAAATTAAGTCATAATATTGAAAGTAGTGCGAAACACTTGAGTGGAATAAAAAACATGACAGGCTTGATGCAACCTAAAGACAGTGCAAAACCCATAGGACAGGAATACAAATGTAGTGGAACCAAAACACATGACATCTTAAAAGGGGTGCAACTTTGAGACAGTGCAAATGAGGCACTCATGGTCCTATGAAAGTAAATCATCAAACGAAGAGCTTGACACATAGGCACCTTCTCGCAGAACATGCCACTTGTCGCAGGGGGCACTCAAAATGTTACCTCCCTAGAATAGTGGCCTTTATCTAGCCAACTCATAAAAAGAAAAAGAGTGTTGAAATTAGCTTTTCTGAATAAACAACTAAAGCTGATTTAAGTAACCGGATGAAACTAGCCTATCACTATTCACATATACCAACCTCTAACGATATAAGGATAGGACGACCCAAGGCCGGAGGATAAGCCTCTAGAAAATTCGACATATTCCGGATAATCTCGCGACTAGTAAATTGCCTCTACTTTTTGGAGCATCATTCCCCTTCGTAACCTCATCGTATTGATAGGAAGCAACAACATCAATAGGACTATTGTAGGCAATGAGGCCCGGACATGGAGAGCGTACATTTGGAGATCGAGCTCCATATGGAGCTCTAAATTCGAAGCTCCAAAAATTCAAATTCAAACCTTTGAAAAATATTCTGAAAAAATACCATGGTGTAGACAATGTTGTATTCTATTAGTGTGTAGCTTTTCATAATAAAAATATGTTGTATTTTGGGCTCAGAAAAAAAAAGACAGATTGAGATTTTGTCTTCGGTAGTGCAAGAAAACTTAACTTTTTCTTTTGTGATTCTCATTTTTACTAGGCAAAAAAAATACAATGTATTTCATTCTGAAATTTTTCAGAGAGTGTAACATTGCCCATGTAATGATATTTTTTCTATTTTGTATTGAAATGTTTGTTTTCAAATTTTGTAAACTTCAAAGAAGAATAAAAAAGGGCTCCCTTGTGCCCGAGCTCCATTTGGAGTTTTTGCCGAACAAGTACCTACATAAATGTCTCATTTTTACATTTGATGTCTATTCCCAATTGTTCCCGTCTAAGGCCTATTACTGACGGTGATCTTATAGCTTATGAGTGTCTGCAGACTGTGAGGCGACAAAATAAGAAGTCTCCTCATTTTGCTTTGAAGACCGACATGATGAAGGCCTACGATAGAATTGACTGGGAATATCTGCATGCTTGTCTCTCAAAGCTGGTTTTGCTTCTGGTTGGGTATCCTCGGTGATGAGATGTGTTACCCCAGCTAGATATGCGGTGAAAGTTAATGGTGATCTGACCTCTCCCGTTACTACATCTCAGGGTATTCGGCAAGGGAATCTGATCTCTCCATGTCACTTAGGAGATACCATCTTATGGAAGCATTATGGGAAACCCTGATCTTTGTACATGTTTCCATTAAGTAGATCTACTGGATATAGGTTGAGCAGATCCTAAGCCTTGACCTAGAAACTTGTTTAGTCTATAGAGCCTTTGTTGTATTGATCACATCTTAGAAGGAACACTATTTCCTTGATAAGTGTAATAGCACTCTATCCAATTCCATAACCTCCTATCCATTTACTTGGGGACTCAATCCCAAGTATCATCCCAACTTATGCATCACTTGTGATCATAAGCAAACCATACAAACTTGACATACTTTTAACCAAACAATTGTTTCCCAGTAACAACCCTGCTAATAGGAGTCCAGTCCATTACCCACTAAACCACTTACCTCTTGTTATGTATGTGGATCTCAGATAAAGAGATCTTCATTGTAAAAGAGGGGTAGTTTATATTTTCAAGTTAAGTATATAGAAAATCATTAATGCCATTGGCATGACTCCATATATCAATTCCATGTCATTAAGTAGCATAGTAGTGATAATCATAAAATCATGTCCTTTCATCAAAGCATAAATAAGAAGTCCAAAGATAGTATAAATTGTGGATAATCATTCTATACCATTTTAATATAAATCATAGCTTCTATATGCTCCTGAGAAAATCCCTATCACAGGAAAATAATTTGAACACCCAAGTACCATTTAAAAACTTACCTTTAATCAAGTTCCTAGTTCTAAATTATATTAAAATACCAACTAATATTTGTGCAATACACATTGAGAATTCTTTAATACAACATTTTATACCAGTAAAATATCAGGGGTATTTTGTGTGAAGTCATAAATACAAATTCCTACAAAAGCAGAATTCAAATACTAGTTAGAAATTCAAAACTAAAAACAAGTAAATAAAAAGAAATGAATCAAAAAAAGGAAGAGATCGGCTTGTGGACCGAACGGCCCACTAAGCCAGAACATGGCAGCCCACCAGAACCCAACTCACGGTACCATTTCAAGTTATAGAAGAAAAAAAAATAGAAGGTGAACGCCTTCGTCTTCCTTTGGTGGCTCGACACCGAGGCGCCACCACGACGCCGTGGTCGCCTTCGCCGGCCGTTGTCGACGACCACCGCCGAGCGCTGAATGACTGACACATCGTCGATCTCATCCTTACCTGCCTACTGGCCATTTCAATGAAGTGATTCGTGCACTGGACGAAGTTGTAGTCACCGCCGCATCCCGACCGTCGCCGCCGTAGGGTCGTCGACACCGACTACCCCTGCTCTATAAAACCCACCGGAAGAACCGCAGTGAAACCCTAATGTCTCTCCGCTCTTCCAATCGCTCCCTAGCTCTCTCTGTTCCTCTCTATCTTCTCCATGAAGCCGAAGCATCTCGCCGGAGTTCTTGTCGCCGGAGTTGATTGAAGCCATGCCAGAGTCCGTGGAGTATACTAGGAGCAACACCGGAGCTTGTAGGTCATACTGGAGAAAGGAATCGAGCCGAAGTGGTTGCAATCCCCGGAATTTCGTCGTTCCTTTTCGCGGAGGTTCGCTGGAATCCGCGAATTTGCGCTTGTCTCCGACGCCAATTGACAACATAGAGCATCCTATCATCACCCTGGTGAGTTCCTGTATCTCTAGAGCCCCTCCACGCATCCTATCATCGACTATAGCTCGACTTCGAGTTCGGCCGTCACCGGCCACCGCAAAACGTGCTCACCGGAGCTCACTCCGGTGACCGTTTCTTAGGGGAGCCGCAACCATCGCGTTCCTTGTTCACTCCCGAATCTTTTTAGCATATTCATGCGTCCGGGGAAGCCTCGTAGCGCCGCCGCCATCATCCTCTGACTCGCCGGCGGTTAGGTCCAGGATCGGTCAATATTTTGACTGAGTCAACTGCCACTGTGGCAGCTGACGTGGCCTGGACCCACTGGTCAACCTCTGTGGGTAGGTTTAGCGTAGGTACAACTAGCATTCATGTTTAAGTTAAATTCCAGAAAAAGTTTGTATCTTTGCAAATTCATATCTAATTCGTTTTAAATCGGAAAAATATAAATAATATACCAAAATGATCATAAAAACATAACCTATCTGTTTAAATTATAATCTTGAATTCTTATTTGAAATAATTTTGAATCAAATTTGTAAACATGCCTAAGTAGTATTTTGAATTCAAATTCAAAACCAAAGTAAAATAACTCAAACCATTTTCCAATTATCACATCAATGTTTAAAATCTAAATGATATTATTGTAATTAACATTTCCTTATTCCAAGTATAAATTTAAAACTTTTCTATTAGCAACTTAAAATCTTAAATCTATTTTCCTAAATAATTTTTAAAGTACTAAACTTTAGGAAAAAAATCTTGAATATATAAAAACTTGTGTATTAGAGTTATTACTTAATTCTAAGTTATTTTCATCCATTGTTTTAGTAAGAGGTAAGTTAAAATTCTTTAATCACTTAAAATTTGGATTCCACTCTAAAGATCTAGGAACATAAATAACCAAGCTTTCCTAATTATTTCTGAATAAGAATTGAAACTTAAAATAAAATTCTATTACTAATATTCATTAAGGTACATGTTCTTCAAAAGTTATTCTTTTGAAGTGCATATAACTTAAGCACCTACCATTTCTTTTAGTATTAAAACTAATAACTACCTTAGTGTGATAGTCTAGCCATATTTCCTAATTAACCATGGGTGGTTAGTTTGATATTCTATTTCAACATGGGATACCTTAGTCAACTCACTATTTGCAACACCTTTGATATAACTTAAAAACTGTTACCTTCCTAACATCACCTAATTACCATTCCTTTAAGTAATAACAATATGTCAATTAAGGCTTGTGTTCTTCAAAAGTAATTCTTTTGAAGAACATATCAAGTAAGCATCACCTCAATTCCTATGTCCTAAGTTTAGCAAAGACCTATGCATGTTAAGATTATTAACAACCCTGGAATCAACCATGAATGGAATACCTGAGCACTACTGGCCCATGACTAACTATTTGGGTGCCTATGCTAGTTTAGATTGTTATCAATTATAGAAACAACTATTTATGGTATCAATAATCTAAACTACCTTGAATGTCCATGCTTCACTAAAACCCTTCTTAACATTGATTGAAACCAAGCTTGTTTCCTTGGTATGCTCATCTATTAACTACTCACTGATTGTGATAGAATCATGGTAAAACCCTAGAACACTAAACCTTATGTGTAGTACTACCCTTCAGTAATAAATATGTTCTTCAAATGTTATTCTTTCAAGAGACATTGAAAGTAAGTAACCAACTATTCCATTAAGCTTGAACATATATAACTCTATTTGTGTCTTAAGATTGTTGTCAACCCTAAGATTAACTGGGTATTCTTATCAAATAAGAATTACTTCCACTTTGCTTGTCCCTAACAAACTACTTGTTTGCTAAAAAATATGATACCACTTAAAAGTGTTACTTTCAAGTTTTCACTCATTGCTATAATAGTCTTTTGCAATAACTCTTGTATGAAGCTTTATTCTATTACTTTAAAAGTTTGTTAGTCAATCTAAAATCCTTAACAACCTTGTTGTAGAGTGAATCTAAAAGTGCAACTCAGTATAAAGGAGTCATCACAACCTTTTATACTAAACCATTGGGGGTTAGGATACGCTTAGAGCGATGCATAGCATATAATGTGCATATCATGCTGCAGTTCTTTTAACATCATCTTTACCAGATGATGGTGCTACTTCAATATTTGGATTTCCTACGTATTGAAGACCCTGACTTGCATAATCTTGCAGTAAAAAAGGTAAGTTTATCTTGCTCATATCTCTTGATTGCACTGATTTTGGAAACTTCTTGCAAAGTGTTGACTTCAAACTCTAACATTTTAAAAAGGATGGAAAACCTATTTTCATAAGTAATATGACTAGTGGTTATCGACCAGTGGTGATAACCTAGGAGGGCTGGCAGGTGGAACCACAGTAAGATTGTGGTGGTGGAGGTTCCATTTGCACGGGAAAGATAACTTAGGATTAACTACCAATGCCACATTTATTCTAGCGCCGTAAAAACCGTGTCATCCAAGAGACTTGGAATGGGACAGGAAAGTCAGCTGTATCTTCTCTCGTTCGCATGTCAACGGGCACTCAGCTACCGTACGCCATATATCTCGAAAGAATACGTGCACATGGGTGGGACCCCTTAGTGCCCACGGCCACTGGTGTCTATGATGGTCCGCAAGGGACGCCTAGGTACTTCATCGTTGGGGGTGAATATCAGGGGCACAACCTACTTGCGTGAATTGGGTGGGCATGCGTTGTGCGGAGAAGGCAGTGATTGGCTTGGATCAATGACTGGGCCCCACACCATGGAAGTGTGGACGAGCAAGCTACTCGGTTGTGCAACAAGGCTTTGATCTCTTTTGGAAGGACACACCTCTGCAGAGTGTAAAAGGATGTGACATGTTATCCCTTGTTCTGGGAAGGAGCTGCGAACGTCGCAGGAAAGGTGCTCTCAAGGCACTAATACCCTGTGTTGGCTGTTGGGCATAGTTTTCATAAGTAAAAGCAATCTTTCAAGAAACTTTGATAAAACCTTGCATTGGCCTATGACTCTTTTGGGTCCATGGCTTTAGTTAGTGCATATCACACAACTTCTTTCTAAAGAAACTTGCTGGGTAACGCTCGTTACTCACCCCAATCCCTTAAACCCTTGCTAGACTATGAAGAATTAGATGGGAGGCAACTCAAGGAGGCAACCTCAAGACATTACAGATGAAGATGAAGCATTCTACCAACGTCATGCTTATTAGTGGAGCCTACAATTGCGTGAAGCTTGGAGAAAAACTACAATAGGGTTAGAAAGGAACCAGTTTCCCTATTCCGAGAACTTAAGTAGCTAGGATATTTCTCTAGCTAACCAACTACATTAGTTGTAGTTTAGTTTAGTCTTCATTGTATTCTTTCTCGATTGTAGTCGCCAGGACTAAACCTCTACCTGTTGAGGAGGTTCTGAAGATCTTCTGTATGCTGAAATTGTAATCCTATAGACATACCGTGGACCTGCGATGTTTCTGTTGTACCACTCTGATGGATGTAATACTAGTGAGACGGTGTTTCATTGGTGTTATGTCAACGACTTGCATACTACACATGCAGTGGTATGCTGGGTCACCAGAGCTGGTATCAGAGCAAACGCTTTGACCCTAGGATTAAAACCCTTTAATAGGAGACCTATAGGTTTGGTAGTGACTATAGGAAGCCATCTTATCTAAACCAACTCTTCTTATGACTTGGGATGGATATTCAACAAAAGAATAATCCTGACACACTCGAGTCAAAATTCTTACCTGTTTTTCCTAAGTGAAGTTAGACATCTTGTTCCATACCTAGTTGTATGAAATCATTAGAGCCTTACATAAAGGATGGAAGTGGAATACATTTGGTATACAATAC
The DNA here is from genome assembly GCA_007115705.1 of Dactylis glomerata. NCBI lineage: Eukaryota > Viridiplantae > Streptophyta > Magnoliopsida > Poales > Poaceae > Dactylis > Dactylis glomerata. The sequence goes on from QXEO01000247.1 coordinate 14,784,598, forward strand.
ATGGTATTCTAAAGAGAGGATACAACCGGAATGGGAACTATCCTATTGGAAGAAGTATACCAAGGGCAATTTGTTAAACTTAAGTCATCTGAAATTGTAGTAGGATGATGTTAAGTGATGAAGTGAGACTATAGGAGGTAGTAGGCCTCAGGTTTCAGTCTTGTATATGGATACTCAAGAATGCCATATACAAGTAAGATGTACTGGCAGTATAAAAACCTTAATCATGTTGAATTCACTTGAGAATCTTCACATGAAGGAGTAGAACTTTGTAGTAGACCAGCAATTTCAAGCTGAGGAGGTAGATGCTCAAGAAGATTGGTGAATGAAGTATTCTCAACAATGGTAACTAGGTCAAGTGTACAAAAAACCACAGACTTTAGTCAGAGAAGACCTATGTAAGTCAGGGAGTTGTGTGAACCATGTCTGGTGAAGAAGTACAATGCTCATGAATACATGAAGTTTTGAGAGATCATGTGAGATTCGTCTTCAATAGGACGAAGGGTTAGCTAGAACTAGTAGTCTTAAAGGAATTTGGATCCATTAGAATGAATCCCAAAAACTTTGCTCAAACTTATTCGATTGCAATTGGACAATTGGAGTAAATATTGAGACAAAGAATAGTAGTCCACCACTACATGCAATATAGCACATTATAAACCTATACTATTTGGTGCTATAAGGTACACATCTAAGCCTGAAATCTTGAGATGTTTTGCTTATTATTATCTCACGGGCTTATGATGTTGTAGGTTGCTTGCACAAATTTGGATTTTCTTGGATTTCATTGTGTGACTAGATCTATGCATGAAGTTTGACTTTGATGTGCAAGTGCATGTTGCATTATCAAGTCTTTACTTGATGTTATAGTTCTAGAGGCTTAAGGGAATCGTGTGAGGGAGAGACGAGTTTCTAAGGCAATCAAGCCAGAAGATGAAGAATCACCAGATGACCGAAGCCAAAAGAAGGAAGCTATCAACTGATCTTCATGGAAGAATCATGAAGTGGTAGTAAGATGAAGTATTGGAAGTTAGCAGAAGTACTCTAGGTCGTAAAACACTAGAGGTTGAAGGAAATATGCCCTAGAGGCAATAATAATATTGTTATTATCATATTTCTTGTTCATGATAATGTTTATATTCCACGCTAGAATTGTATTAAGCGGAAACATTAATACTTGTGTGGTTTATGAACAAACACCGTATCCCTAGTAAGCCTCTACTGGACTAGCTCATTGATTAATGTTGGTTAAGGTTTCCTAACCATAGACATGAGTTGTCGATTAATAATGAGGTCATGTCATTAGGAGAATGATGTGATGGATAGACCCAAATTAAGCATAGCAATTAGATTGTGTCAATGTGTTCACAATTGCGTAGCTTTTCCTATGTCAGTATCCTATTCCTTAGACCATGAGATAATGCCACTCCCTGGTACTGGAAGAGAGATTTGAGGTCATCAAACGTCATCGTATGAGAGGGTGATCATAAAGGTGTCTCTTAGGTAATCGGAAAGTACTTGTTGGGTTGCATGTATCAAGATTGGGATTTGTCCCTCCCATGTCGGAGAGATATATCATACACCGTTTGCAAACATGTGATTAATGAGTTTAATCACAAGGTGGTATTGGATTGCGGAACGAGTAAAGAGTACTTGCTGCAAACGAGATTGAACTAGGTATGGCGATGCCGATGATCAAATCTCGGGCAAGTAAAATATCGCGAGACAAAGGAATTTGTATACGGGATTATTTGAATCCTGACATCGTGGTTCACCAATAATGATCTTCGTTGAATATGTGGGAGTTGATATGGATTTCCAGATCCCTCTATTGATTATTGATGGTGATCATGTCCACACATTCTTGAACCCGTAGGGTCACACACTTAACGCTCATCGACGCTAGGGTAGTTTTGGGATTTATGGAAACTGTTTCGGAGAGTTACGGAATTGTTCCGGGAAGAAGATTAATGTTTTATTAATTAATTGAATTAATAAATGTTAATACATATGTTTATTTATTGGAAATAAATAAGACTAAAAAGTAGTCCATAGAAAGTTTTGCTAATGGACTAATTTTGTAGCCCATCTAGACAAACTACTAATAAGAAAGCAAAAAGGCAAAAAAAAAGTGCACAGGAGAGCAACGACCGGGAACGATCGATTTGATCGATTAGTTTCTTGTCGCGTGCGTCGTTCTGACGACGACAAACATGTACGGCACGTTGATCAACACGGTATTGATCGACTTGGCTCGCACGTCTCTCGCCTATAAAAGACTTTGCGGCCGGACAGGACGAGCTGATTTTGATCAGTCTCTGTCGCTGCCTATTGTCTCAGATGTAGTCTTTTCTTGCCCTAGTTTGACTCGATATTTTGTCCAATCTTCTTCCACCTCGCGCGTGTAGGCGAAGCCCTGCCCGCAGATACTCTCCACCATAAGCACCACGCCGTCGTGCTGCTGATCCCATCTACCACTCCACCATGCCTCGCTGGACCGAGAAGGAGGAGTCATTGTTGCGCGGTATGTGTGCAACGCTCGGAGGTGCCACCCATTGTGGCGCTTGGATCGGATCGGATCGCAAGGAGGCGACGCTAGTACGACTACGCCGATCACGTTCATCTGAACGTTTCCGCTGTGCGATCTACAAGGGTATGTAGATCTAATCTCTCTCGCTCGTTGTTTTGCATCTCGTAGACCAGATCTTGGCTGTTTCTGTTCGTCTTCGTAGGAAATTTTTTGTTTTCTATGCTGCGAATCCCTTCAGTGGTATCAGAGCAAGATCTATGCGTAGATGTTTTACACGAGTAAAACGCAACATGCTTGTTGCGGGCGTTGATGTTTTCTGTTGCAAACCTCTATGTTGTGTATTTTTTATGGCGCGGCATAGTGAGATCGAAGCGGTCCAGGCCAACTTTACGCGACCTCATTCGCGAGACCGGCTCCGCACTTGACGTGTGGCTTGTTCCACACATGCGGCTGGTGGATGCCAGTTTCTCTCACTATAGTAGTCATGGGATTTACAACGGATGTTAGCAACCATAATATCACCGTTGTGGCTTTGCGTAGGTAAGAACCGTTCTTATGCGTAGCTCCCATAAGCCACGTAAAATATGCAATCAACAAATTAGATGCATCTAACTTGTTTTTGCAGGGAGTGTTTGTGATATGGTATTGCCACAAAATATGATGTGTATGATATATGTGATGTATGCGATGATCATGTTTTGTAATATTTCACGACTTGCATGTCGATGAGTTCACAACCGGCAGGAGCCATATGGTTGTCTTTATAATTTTGTATGACCTGCGTGTCAACTTCTTATACGCCATGTAATAGCTTTACTTTATCGCTAAGTAGTTAACAATAGTCATAGTTGCTATTCGTGGTGGTGGCAATCATGGTGGAGTGATGGAGATCATGCCGGCGCGCACAAGATGGAGATCATTGCGCGGAGATTGGCTATACCATGTCACATAAAATTATATGCATGTGATGTTTATCTTTTATGTATCTTATTTTGGCAGTAGCATTATAAGATGATCCCTCACCTTAATTTCAAGATAAAATGTGTTCTCCCCTCATATGCGCCGTTGCGAAAGATCGTCGTTTTGAAGCATCACGTGTTGATCGGGTGCTATAAACTCTACATTCACATACAACGGGTGCAAGCCAGTTTTTGCACACGCCAAAATACTTGGGTTAAACTTGACGAGCCTAGCATATACAGACATGGCCTCGGAACACATGGACCGATAGGTCAAGCATGAGTCATATGGATGATATGATCAACATGTTGATGTTCACCATTAAAGCTACATCATCTCACGTGATGATCGGTCTTGGTGTAGTGAATTTGGATCATGCTTCACTAAACAACTTCGAGGGATGTTGAATTTAGTGGGAGTTCATTAGTAATTTGATTAACTTGAACTAATTATCATGAACTAAATCTTAGTGTATTTGCATAAGTTGTTGTAGTCTTTGGCAACCGTTTTCCACCGACACTTAGTTTAATTGAGTTAAAAGAACTATAGAATTCTGCATAATTACTTTATGGACTAGAGCCGTTTAGTTAGAATGTCAAGACTAAAGATTAAGTCCTATCGTAATTTTAGCAAACCTCACTTGCTCCATGTGATTTAATAAGTTGTATTAATCTAAGAGCAACAATTCAAGTTTAGCATCTAACGATCATACATTTGCCTTCATGAGAAATTGATCTTCAAAATTGTTTGAGAATCAAAGTGATCATCGAGCTGAAAGAATTGTTTCAGAAACAAACAAGAGGTGAAAGATATTTGATATCTTAAACTTCGAATGTTTGCAAAAAATGATTAAGTATAATTTATATGCTCATATTGTATGAATATATGCAGAGATTGAAGACGCTAGGCGTCCCGATCACCCAAAAGGATTGGGGAACTAATATTATACTTGCATTCATCCTTATGAGCTATAGTAGTTTCATCATGAAAGTTGTCATGATAAGATGGATGAAAAATGTATCGGCTGAATTGTTTTGCTATACCAAAGAATGCTAAAGAATGGAATCTAGAAGAACGCCAATTATATGATGATGGTGATCTGATACGTCTCAAACGTATCTATAATTTTTGATGCTCCATGCTTGTTTTTACACCATTTGCCTTGTGTTTCGTTACACTTTGTGGCGCATTTATGCATTTTCCGGAACTAACCTATTAACAAGTCGCCACAGTGCCAGTTCCCTGTTTTCTGCTGTTTTTATATTTCAGAAGTGATACACAGGAAATATTCTCAGAATTGGACGAAACAAGTTCCTGAAGTCTTATTCCGCAGCGCCGCCGCCGTCGAAGCCAAATTTCGGGGGATAGAAGTCTCTGTTCCGGCACCCTGCCGGGACGGGGAAGTGCCCCCGGAGCCATCTCCATCGGTCTCCATCGCCGTCTCAACCGTCTCCATCGACCTCACCGCCTTCTCCATCAACCTTGCTGTCTCCTATGATGAGGAGGGAGTAGTTCACCCCCGGGGCTGAGGGCTCTACTGGTAGCTATGTGGTTCACCTCTCTCTCCCATGATGTGATCTTTATGTGATCGTGAGCTTTGTATCATGTTGCATAAGTAGATGTTACTCTTCTTCATTATGTGTACTCTAGTGTGTTATTAAAGTAATCTATTCCTCCTGCCATGGTGTAACGGTGACAATGCGTGCATCATGGTGGTACTTGGTCTAGGCTACGATTGTGATCTTTAATGGATTATGAGAATAATTATCACTATGATAGTATTGAAGTGATCTATTCCTCCTTTCATGGTGTAATGTTGACAGTGTGTGCACCGTGTTAGTACTTGGTCTAAGTTGCTATAATATCTATCTTGAGTTGTGATTTGATTTGGATATCTCTATGAGTGGTGTTTGTCAAGTACTTGATGAACTTTGAGGAGTGCTTCGTAGCCCTACGCAATGATTATTGTTGTTCAATAGGAGAGTAATTCAGAGTACCATAGTGAAGAGAAGTTATCTATTTGTTCAATTATGTTATATTTGTTGGGAGTGTGTCCACTAGTGAAAGTATGATCCCTAGGCCTTGTTTCCAAGCATTGCACACCGTTTACTTACTGTTTTGTTACATGTTTGCTCGCAGCGATACTTATTTCATATTACAATTGCTACTCATAATCATCACTACCGCTTGTATTTCACTATCTCTTCGCCGAACTAGTGCACCTATACATCTGACAAGTGTATTGGGTGTGTTGGGGACACAAGAGACTTTCTGTATCGTAATTGCAGGGTTGCTTGAGAGGGATAGCTTTGACCTCTTCCTCCCTGAGTTTGATAAACCTTGGGTGATCTACTTAAGGGAAACTTGCTGTTGTTCTACAAACCTCTGCACTTAGAGGCCCAACACTGTCTACAAGAACAGACGCGTGCGTAGACATCAAGCTCTTTTCTAGCGCCGTTGCTGGGGAGGTAAGGTAAAAGGTACTCGCATCCTCCTGTGTGAGTACTCGGAGTTATTTCCTTTAGATTCTGCAATTACATCTTTTTGTTTCTTGTTTTTATTTTTGCTAGTTAGGCTTAATGGAAAATAAAGAGTTCTCTAGTCTTTTTCCTGAGTTTAGATATGAAGTGTTTGAAGAGAAAATTGAAAAACCTTTGGAGCTTAATTTGCATGCTAATAGTGTTGTTAGTATGAATGCTTTGAACACCGTTATTGCTAATGCTATAGAAAAGTCTAAGCTTGGGGAAGCTGGTTTTGTTAAGCATGATATTTTTAGTTCCCCAGCTTTAGTGGAGAAAGTTTGTTTTGATAATATTTTATCTCCCATATGTGATGTTCCTTCTTATGATGATATGTTTGAAGAATATGCTTTGCGAAATAGTTGCTCTCTAGCTTGTGATGATACTAAACCTCTAGTTTATGATGGCTATGATGATGAGTATAATATTTTCAGTTCACCTACTATTGAGGATAAAATTAGTTATGACTACAATATGCCTCCTATTTTTGATGATTATGGTGATGAGAATAATTATTCCGTTGAATCTGCTCCTACTACTATTGTTCCTGTGGTGAGTATTAATTCTTTTATGCATGTGGCTCATGATAGAGATCCTTTATGTGATAGTTATATTGTTAATTCTATTCATGATGCTACTAAAATTTATTATGAGAGAGGGAAACATGGTTTGATGGATCTCAACAATATTGAGTTTCCCCTCTTTATGTTGCAGTTCTTGAAGTTATACTTGTTTTGCCTTCCTATGCTTTTTGCTTTGCGCTTTCATGACTTGTCTCTTTACAAGACTATTTTTCATAGGAAGTGGTTTAGATTTAAATGTCTTTCACATTTGCTTTTTGATGCTCTCTATTGCTTTAAGTTCCTATATGGCGCCTTTGCCTCAAGCTCTCATATGGCGCCCACATGAGCATCTTTGCAAATTACTGCGCCTAGCTCAAAGGCGTTAAAGAAAAGCACTCTTGCGAGATAACCCATTGTTTATTTTCAGTACTTTTTCTTTTATTTGAGTCTTGGAAGTTATTACTACTGTAATAACCGCTCCTTATCCTTTTTATTTTATTGTTGTGCCAAGAGAAGCCTCTAATTTGAGTGAGGTAAGATTTGGGGATGTTGCTGTCCTGAAACAGTTTTTGGTGCTGCACCGTAAAAATTCGTGAAAATTCTCTGTATATCTTTTGGACCTGCGATTTCTTGTGCATATGACCCAGGTTATATCCAAACTTTCATTAGTTGAACACTTTTTGATTTGAGCAATAGAAAACACCTCAAAAATTCAACCTTTATCAGCTGTTCTGTTTTGACAGATTTCTGCCAATATTTGTGTTTGCCGCTTTATCGCTTTTTTTTAGTTCTTTTGATCACGGAACTTTTGGGGAAGTTGCTACAGTAGTATATGCTTAATATGTGGTGGTTTTAGGTTGAAACCTGAAGCAAAAAGGGTTGATTCAATGTTATGCTTACACTAATGTTGCTAATAGAATTGTGTTTAGTTTTGTATGAAGGAAGTTTTCAAGTGTAGGGATTGGAGAATGATGAGATGAGATGAAGAATGGACAAAAGCTCAAGCTTGGGGATTCCCATGCATCACCCCAAGAAATATCCAAGAAGTACAAGCGTCAAAGCTTGGGGATGCCCCCGAGGCACCCCTTCTTCATCGGCAAAAATCAGGCCACCTTTCAACAAACTATATATTTATTGCTTCATGCACTATGCGTTTTTCTTGGAGCGTCAATTGTTTTTGTTTTCAGTTTTCTTTTGCTTTGTTTGCTGCAATAAATGGTTAGATCACATCATGTTTGTTTTGGAGAGAGCTATGCTCCGTTTTTCATTTGCCAAGAATACTCCATTTTTCACTCTTATCGTTCAATGAGTGTTCTCTTTTTCTGCTACTGCGTTTAGCTTGCATTTTTCGCCTTGATTTTTGTTCAGATCTTGTTATATCTTTGCATCAAGGTATATTTTGACCTCTGATCCATGTTGATTTTCCTCAAAAGAGTTGGATTAAAAAAGTTTGAATAGTGTTGGAAAAGAGAAAAAGCTTTGTGCAAAAAAGTGGTACAAGAAGGAGCTTGTGTAGACTGCGGCTTAGGCTTTTGCATGTCGTGCTTGATGTCTTTTTGATAGTATGCTTAGTGGTTTTGCGGTAGCATAACTTGTCTCAAATAACTGAGATTGCTTAATGAGCCTTTGAAAAAATCATGCGTTGTTTTAATTGTTTGGAAGCATTATTTTGGTTTTCTCCTTGATACTTTATTTGGGTTGACTTGGCGCATGCTCACATATGTTAGACTCTTACAAAGTCGCCAATAGCCTCTATGATCATTTAGTTTTTGAGTTTTGATGCCATCTTATGCTTCTTTTAATGTTGCTTTGTCGCTTTGCATGATTATGGCCGTTATTGCTCTCTTAGTTGGTCGCTCCCAGTCTTTTGCTAGCCCTCATTTTGTACTGAGTATGAGCTCTACTCGTGCATCCAACTCCCAAAAACCAAGTTTGCCATTGTGTCCACTATAAATTCCTATGCATGGTATTTGTAAGCCATTCCAAGTAAATTTTCATGTGCTACCTTTCAAAAAACCTTCAAAATACTTCTCATTTTGTGACACTGTTTTTAGCTCATGGGGACGTAGTGGTCGGATTTGCTATCTTCCATATTGCTTATTCCAAAAAGAAAAAAAGAGAAAAAAGAAAAGAAAAAAGGCACTGCTCCATGGAATGTGAATGTTGGTGGGCACCCGATGGAATCGGTTAGCCATGGTTTGTGAAAGGAAAAAAGGTGGGGAGGAGTGCCAAGCTTTATAAAAGAGCACAAAAGTGCCAATCTCTCTCTCAAAAACTTGCTTCATTTTTGTATGGAAGATAGTAAGAACCCCATTACCAGTCGTTGACAAAGACAACCACCTTTCAAAACCAATTTTTATCTCTCTGTTTTACAAATGAAAAGCTCTAGCACATGTTTAATCACTGCTTCCCTCCGCGAAGGGCCTTTCTTTTACTTTTATGTTGAGTCACCACCTTCTATCTTTATGCACCGTCTAAGAGAGCATAGTTGTCATTCTGAGTATAATGTGCATTGTCCCAAAGTTTATCATTGATTGATTCATGACTATGGTTTCACTTGTTCTTAAATTATTTGTATCTAGTCGCCCTTTTAAACTTGAAGGTGTCCTATGCATTTATGTTTTGCTCTCCATGAAGGATAAGCTGAAAACCATTTGTATGTTTTTCCTTATGATTTGAACACACGTTTGACTTTCATTGTTTCATTTTCATGATCTTTTGTTTTTGTTCATTTGCATGTTTACAACATGGTTGCTAAGTTTCTATTGTCAATATTATATCTTTCATGCCCATGTTTTAAGTTCTTTTGATCCCAGCTCACAACGCTTACATATATGATCAAGATTGTGTAGGTGCATGTCACCTCAAAAATTATTTCTTTTGTTATCACTTACCTACTCGAGGATAAGCAGGAGTTAAGCTTGGGGATGCTGATACGTCTCAAACGTATCTATAATTTTTGATGCTCCATGCTTGTTTTTACACCATTTGCCTTGTGTTTCGTTACACTTCGTGGCGCTTTTATGCATTTTCCGGAACTAACCTATTAACAAGTCGTCACAGTGCCAGTTCCCTGTTTTCTGCTGTTTTTGTGTTTCAGAAGTGATACACAGGAAATATTCTCGGAATTGGACGAAACAAGTTCCTGAAGTCTTATTTTGCCCGGAAGCTTCCAGAGATCCGAAGAGGCGAAGGAGAGGGGCCACATGCCAGCCTCACACTAGGCCGGCGCGGCCTAGGCCCTGGCCGCGCCGCCTAGGTGTGAGGAGGCCTGGGGCCACTCCTGATGACGCCCCTTCACCTATATAAAGCCTCGGGACGGAAAACCCTAAGGGAGTCGGCGAAATTTCCAGAACAGTTCCGCAGCGCCGCCGCCGTTGAAGCCAAATTTCGGGGGACAGAAGTCTCTGTTCCGGCACCCTGCCGGGACGGGGAAGTGCCCCCGGAGCCATCTCCATCGGTCTCCATCGCCGTCTCCGCCGTCTCCATCGACCTCACCGCCATCTCCATCAACCTTGTTGTCTCCTATGATGAGGAGGGAGTAGTTCACCCCCGGGGCCGAGGGCTCTACCGGTAGCTATGTGGTTCACCTCTCTCTCCCATGATGTGATCTTTATGTGATCGTGAGCTTTGTATCATGTTGAATAAGTAGATGTTACTCTTCTTCATTATGTGTACTCTAGTGTGTTATTAAAGTAATCTATTCCTCCTGCCATGGTGTAACGGTGACAGTGCGTGCATCATGGTGGTACTTGGTCTAGGCTACGATTGTGATCTTTTATGGATTATGAGAATAATTATCACTATGATAGTATTGAAGTGATCTATTCCTCCTTCCATGGTGTAATGTTGATAGTGTGTGCACCGTGTTAGTACTTGGTCTAAGTTGCAATAATATCTATCTTGAGTTGTGATTTGATTTGGATATCTCTATGAGTGGTGTTTGTCAAGTACTTGATGAACTTTGAGGAGTGCTTCGTAGCCCTACGCAATGATTAGTGTTGTTCAATAGGAGAGTAATTCAGAGTACCATAGTGAAGAGAAGTTATCCATAGGGATAGCTTTGACCTCTTCCTCCCTGAGTTCGATAAACCTTGGGTGATCCACTTAAGGGAAACTTGCAGCTGTTCTACAAACCTCTGTACTTGGAGGCCCAACACTGTCTACAAGAACAGACGCGTGCGTAGACATCATGATCCACCTCAATGTTCAAATTCCAAGGCCGTTATTATTTGACTAAACATCCTTTGGACTATGTGTCAAATGCTTGACGCAATTGATGTTGATAGATTCTTCTAAATGGAGAGGAAATGCTAAATAGGATCTGCAAAATATTTGGTAGAAAAAGAGAAGTCTGGAAATGTCCAGCCCAGGTATATAAATGATATACATGTTATAGATGTATTCTTTGCTTGTTAACAATGTAATTCTTGAGTATTGGATACTAGATTGTTGGTATGAAATGTCATACAAAGCAACAATACAAGAACTACAATGGCCTAAATAACTAGCAAAAGAATGTGGTGACAATGCGCATCGAGAAACAAATAAATGTGCTATTGTGTTCTCAGCGGCATCAAGCCTAGCCTTCAAGATATGATTGAACTTAATAATTGTTATATTGTTCTGGTATTATGAGAACAATTGTTGTTCATATTATTATCGTCTTCCATAATTGATGGATAGATTATTATAAATCTTGTTGGTAAAAGAGACATTTATAACACTGATGCTAAAGGTCGCAAGACAAAATGAATTTCACTTATTGTGACACCGCGGTTTGAGTCATATTGGAAACAAAACATGAAAGAAATTCCATGTTGATGGATTTTCGAGTCATTTGATTTTGAATTGATTGACGCTTGTGAGACTTTTCCTAAAGATGATTAAACTCTGTTCATGGGCCATGGACAGAACAAGTGACTAACTAAATGGAGATCGTACATGTTAATGTATGTAGTCCATGGTGTGAAGTCGATCGTGGTGTATTTTCTATTTATCAGTAACTCGAATAGATGTATGGTACATCTACTTGATGAGATAGAAGTATGAAATAATTGAAATTGTTCAATTTATGAAGTGGAAATTATTGTAACAAGAAAATTCAAGTTTTTATGATTGGATCATAAAGAAGATTATTTGAGTTACAAGTTTAGCAAACATCTAAGAGTTAAGGAAATTGTTCCACAAACTTGCATCGTGATAAACACCATATAAGTATGGAGTTTTCGATGGATGTGATCAAACCTTGTTTGACATGGTTAGATCAATGATGAAATAAAACTGCTAATATAATTTGTGGATTATGCTTTAGAGACTACCGCTTTTCACTGAATAGAGCACCATCATAATCCGCTGAAATGACTCCTTATAAGTTATTGTGGTCTTTTCTTAAATTTTGGTATGCAAGGCATGTGTAAAATGTTTACAACCAAAATCAGATTAGTAAGTCTTTGTAGGTTATCCCAAAGAATGTCTATGGGTATTCCTTCTACTATGAACCCAAGCACATAGTGATTGTCGCTAAAAGGTGAATTTCTTATGAAGGAGTTTTCTCGCAAAAGGTTTAAGTGGGAGGATAATAGAACTTGATGAGGTTATTGAACCTGAGCAAGATGATCAGAGTAGCGCAACACCAGAAAATGTTCTGGAAGCGGCAACTGCATTCATGGCTCACGCGTTTACAATATGTCGTAGTACCGGACATCAAAGTTCCTATTTAACCAAGTTGGTCGTAATCAAATAGCAAGATTTGAGGATGAGATATTATTGGATAATAGTAACCAACAATATACAGAGAAGCGGTGATGGGCCCTGACTTCGTCATATGGATTATTCTAGCAACAATTACATATTGAGATATGATAGTTGAATAAACGAAACAACATTCCTCTACTGGAATGCACACCAAGGACGTGTACCTGACACGACCCAATGGGTTTTGTTGATTCAAAGGTTGCTAGATATGTATGCAAACTCCAATGGTAGAAGTAAGCATAGCGGAGTTGGAATCTTCAATGATGAAACTGTTAAAAAGTTTAATTTCATCAAGATATTTGAAGATGCTTGTATTTACAAGAAAGTAAGTGGGAGCGCTAAGACATATTTCTAATGCTTTATGTAGACGACATATTGGTCATTGGAAATTATGTGTTTTTATTGATATTTGTTAAGATTTCATTGAAATTGGATTTTGATGAAAGACTTCGGCAAAACCAGAATATTGAGCATCAATGTCTATGCAGATAGATTGAGGCGTTAATATAGTTTTGCAGAGTACATAGATGAAATATTGAATTTGTTCAATATGGAAACAATAAGAACGGTTCTTGTTGCATGGAAAAGGTTGAAGCAAGAATCAACTGTTTATACACTTGCTGAGTGAAACCACAAGAATGACTTTGTCAATCTTGTACACCATGATATGTATATCTAGATATGTCCGATGCTCTAAAAGGTTACGAGCATTCATATGATGATCGTTGGATAATAGTAAAGATATTCTTATGTACTTTTGAAGAACTAAGAATATATTATGTATGCAGGAGTGACAAATGGTCCATTGCAATTACATTGGCTTTGTCACTCATACAAGTAAAATTTTATCTCAATTTTAGACTATTTGTTTTGAGTTAGAAGGTGGCACAATAAGATGGAAAAAAGTTCCATGATAACTTGGATGAGTTTCAAAGTTAGACATTGTGACGGATACTGCAACGAAGGCTAAGTATATAGTTACTATAAGCAGCAAAAGAACTAGGTGTAGTTCCAAGTGTGCTAGTACCATGTAGTTCTATTGTATGACAATAGTGACAACATAGTCTCGGCCAAGAAACAAAGATCTCACCAGAAGACCAAGTTTATACGATGCCATCTCATGGAAGATGAGTAATGCGTGATGACGCAAAAGATATGCAAATACACACGGACCTGAAAGTGTCAGACCCGTAGAAGGTTTACCAGGTGCAACGCGTATGAATAACACCGGAATGCCATATGTGTTTAAGACGCAAGTATTGACTAGATTACTGACTCTAGTGCAAGTGGGAGACTGAAGGAAATATGCCCTAGAGGCAATAATAATATTGTTATTATCATATTTCTTGTTCATGATAATGTTTATATTCCATGCTAGAATTGTATTAAGCGGAAACATTAATACTTGTGTGGTTTATGAACAAACACCGTATCCCTAGTAAGCCTCTACTGGACTAGCTCATTGATTAATGTTGGTTAAGGTTTCCTAACCATAGACATGAGTTGTCGATTAATAATGAGGTCATGTCATTAGGAGAATGACGTGATGGATAGACACAAATTAAGCACAGCAAAGATCGTGTCAATGTGTTCACAATTGCGTAGCTTTTCCTATGTCAGTATCCTATTCCTTAGACCATGAGATAATGCCACTCCTTGGTACTAGAAGAGAGCTTTGAGGTCATCAAACATCATCCTATGAGAGGGTGATCATAAAGGTGTCTCTCAGGTAATCAGAAAGTACTTGTTGGGTTGCATGTATCGAGATTGGGATTTGTCCCTCCCATGTCGGAGAGATATACTCCGGCCCACTCGGTAATCAATATCATACACCATTTGCAAACACGTGATTAATGAGTTTAATCACAAGGTGATATTGGATTGCAGAACGAGTAAAGAGTACTTGCTGCAAATGAGATTGAACTAGGTATGGCGATGCCGACGATCGAATCTCGGGCAAGTAAAATATCGCGAGACAAAGGAATTCGTATACGGGATTATTTGAATCCTGACATCGTGGTTCACCGATAATGATCTTCGTTGAATATGTGGGAGTTGATATGGATTTCCAGATCCCTCTATTGATTATTGATGGTGATCATGTCCACGCATTCTCGAACCCGTAGGGTCACACACTTAACGCTCATCGACGCTAGGATAGTTTTGGGATTTATGGAAACTGTTTCGGAGAGTTACGGAATTGTTCCGGGAAGAAGATTAATGTTTTATTAATTAATTGAATTAATAAATGTTAATACATATGTTTATTTATTGGAAATAAATAGGACTAAAAAGTAGTACATAGAAAGTTTTGCTAATGGACTAATTTTGTAGCCCATCTAGACAAACTACTAATAAGAAAGCAAAAAAGGCAAAAAAAAAGGAGATGGGCCGGCTTACCTGGCCGCATGCACCATGTGCGCATGCACATGCACGTGCACATGCACGTGCACAGGAGAGCAACGATCGGGAACGATCGATTTGATCGATTAGTTTCTTGTCGCGTGCGTCGTTCTGACGACGGCAAACGTGTACAGCACGTTGATCAACACAGTATTGATCGACTTGGCTCGCACGTCTCTCGCCTATAAAAGACTTTGCGGCCGGACAGGACGAGCTGATTTTGATCAGTCTCCGTCGCTGCCTATTGTCTCAGATGTAGTCTTTTCTTGCCCTAGTTTGACTAGATATTTTGCCCAATCTTCTTCCACCTCGCGCGTGTAGGCGAAGCCCTGCCCGCAGATACTCTCCACCATAAGCGCCACGCCGTCGTGCTGCTGATCCCATCTACCACTCCACCATGCCTCGCTGGACCGAGAAGGAGGAGTCATCGTTGCGCGGTATGTGTGCAACACTCGGAGGTGCCGCCCATTGTGGCGCTTGGATCGGATCGGATCGCAAGGAGGAGACGCCACGTTCATCTGAACGTTTCCGCTATGCGATCTACAAGGGTATGTAGATCTAATCTCTCTCGCTCGTTGTTTTGCATCTCGTAGATCAGATCTTGGCTGTTTCTATTCGTCTTCGTAGGAAAATTTTTGTTTTCTATGCTGCGAATCCCTTCAGAGGTAACTTTACGTTATTGAGTAGAACCACTAATTAGGTAACCGCAATTGAGTTTAAGGTATTTGAGCTCGTTGTTATGCAGCCTTGGTTATGCTTAGTACATCACGGGTTGATTGAGGTGTTGTAATACCGATGATCCATTCCGATATTGCCTGCTGCTTTATTCAGCCTGGGAGTGGTAACCCCAGTAACCCTCGTTGATAGCGTGACTAAGACACATAACATTTCTGTATAAATTTGATCTCTAGTCCCGAAATCTTGAATTGTTGATTGGTGGTTAAGACGTTAGCAATGCCTTTCCTTATCTTAGAGTTGTAGTCTTTGTCAATGGACTAAGACTTGTGAAGATTCATGTCAAAAATGATCCGTTGTGACCATTGGTTCGTTTATGGCCCTGCTATTTCATATTTTTGATCAACTTATACAATTGCATGTCGTGGATGTCCTCCGGTTCAAGAGAAACTCTGCCGGATTTCTCCCGTGGCTTTGTATGGACCTTACCTTTTGAATTAGGATAGATAATGATGGGAAAACCCAATTCTCGTCAATCTTTAGAACTCTTGGGTAAGTACAAACATCCAAAAGTGGAATATAACACCCTACCTAAATACAAAATCGAAGAATTCGTACCGGTTCTCCACAATGGTGTGGGTACACCGCAGATTTCTTCGAGAAACCCTTAGAAAGACATAGTAGTAAGACCGACCCAAAACTTATAGTTAATTATGGAGTTCAAATGGTTAGAGAACGATGAGTTTGAAGACCATTAGAAAAGTCTAAGGGGAAGAGTTCAGGAAAGTCAAAAGTGTTGAAAGTGGGATGAAGTATGTCGGAAGTAAATTCTTTCCAAGATTTGCTGTAACCTTATGGAGTTTGGCATAGGAGTGAGATGATTTTGACCATAATCACACCAAGTATGAGCCACAGCTGGTATATGATCCACAACTGGTATATCATGAACCGCAGCCGGAGAAGTTTGAGATTAGAGTTAACCATAATCTTGAACCTAGAAGACCTATTAAAACCTATAGAATTGGATCAGAAACCTTGGAATGAACACACCAAATGTGTTTAATCCATTCTTAGTTGGTAAAACTAAGAGCCAATTAGGAAGATTCATTGGAACAATTAGTAGGACCCTATAAGCCATAGAAGGTACTGAAAATATGATAATCCAAGAGAATGTCCAAGAAGAAACCAAGATGGAAGGAATTCAAGTGACTATTGCTCAGAGTCAGAGAACAGAAGATTCGAGGAACACTCTGGACAAAGGATACCATCTAAATCCCAATTAGTTGGTAAAGGAACATCAATATATATGATACCAACAACAAGATCGTCCAACAACATACGAGAGCGAAAACTTCGGGACAAAGTTTAGTTTAAGGAGGGGAGACTGTAATATCCTAGGATTAGAGGTTACAAAATAAGGGCAACATATGTGTGCATTGCATTTCATGCATAGAAAATCTAGGTAATTTTCGCGCGTTTAAATAAAACATATCAAAGTGATTGGAGTTTCACTTGAGTTGATGGAATTGAAGTAGCTCATCAACTAGAGCGCGATAAACTTCAATATGACCTTTGTTAAAAATCCTTGTTTTGGGTAGTGATAGTCACAATAACTAAAAGAGAGTTAAGTGAGGTAAAACTAAAATGCTTGACCCACCATTTTAGAACCAAATATATATTCACACAAGGATCATCATGGTATTCTTTAAACCCTGCTTCTTTCATGCTAAAGAAGTCAACACAAGTCTTATTCTTAAATCATGATCTATTCTATATTCTTATGTCCTAATCTAGTGAGTCCCAAATATGAGAAGTGGTGAGGTTAGCTTAATGCCAGTTTGATTATAAGATTTGCCTTAACTCTAGGTGAGATAACATAAGAATATTAGAGCCATTCCTATAAAGGCCAACTAGGAGACTTTAGACTTTACTCAAATTCTAATTAGGACAAGTCATTTGATATAAGGGGAATCACATCATAAACCCTAATTCTGGTCTAGACTAGAACCATACTTAGGAAGTAACCAATACCTAGACTTATGGAGTTATGAAGTGGGGTATCCTATATGAACCACACAATGGGGGAATATCCTTAATCTCAGAAGGTAGGTACAACCAAGAATAAATCCTTGATAAAGGGAGTTGATGAAGGAAATAGTATGATCATGTCAAGTATATGATTATGCTTGTTGATGAAGATAATTAGGTTAGCTATAAAACCTTGTCTGATAAGCAGGTATCATCCTATAACCAAGAGTGGAGTAGGAACCCAGCTTGATCATATGTCACTTAGGAGATACCATCTTATGGAAGCATTATGGGAAACCCTGATCTTTGTACATGTTTCCATTAAGTAGATCTACTGGATATAGGTTGAGCAGATCCTAAGCCTTGACCTAGAAACTTGTTTAGTCTATAGAGCCTTTGTTGTATTGATCACATCTTAGAAGGAACACTATTTCCTTGATAAGTGTAATAGCACTCTATCCAATTCCATAACCTCCTATCCATTTACTTGGGGACTCAATCCCAAGTATCATCCCAACTTATGCATCACTTGTGATCACAAGCAAACCATACAAACTTGACATACTTTTAACCAAACAATTGTTTCCCAGTAACAACCCTGCTAATAGGAGTCCAGTCCATTACCCACTAAACCACTTACCTCTTGTTATGTATGTGGATCTCAGATAAAGAGATCTTCATTGTAAAAGAGGGGTAGTTTATATTTTCAAGTTAAGTATATAGAAAATCATTAATGCCATTGGCATAACTCCATATATCAATTCCATGTCATTAAGTAGCATAGTAGTGATAAGCATAACATCATGTCCTTTCATCAAAGCATAAATAAGAAGTCCAAAGATAGTAAAAATTGTGGATAATCATTCTATACCATTTTAATATAAATCATAGCTTCTATATGCTCCTGAGAAAATCCCTATCACAGGAAAATAATTTGAACACCCAAGTACCATTTAAAAACTTACCTTTAATCAAGTTCCTAGTTCTAAATTATATTAAAATAACAACTAATATTTGTGCAATACACATTGAGAATTCTTTAATACAACATTTCATACTAGTAAAATATCAGGGGTATTTTGTGTGAACTCATAAATACAAATTCCTGCAAAAGTAGAATTCAAATACTAGTTAGAAATTCAAAACTGAAAACAAGTAAATAAAAAGAAATGAATCAAAAAAAAGGAAGAGATCGGCTTGTGGACCGAACGGCCCACTAAGCCAGAACATGGCAGCCCACCAGAACCCAACTCATGGTACCGTTTCGAGTTATAGAAGAAAAAAAATAGAAGGTGCACGCCTTCGTCTTCCTCTGGTGGCTCGACACCGAGGCGCCACCATGACGCCGTGGTCGCCTTCGCCGGCCGTTGTCGATGACCACCGCCGAGCGCTGAATGACTGACACGTCGTCGATCTCATCCTTTCCTGCCTACTGGCCATTTCAACGAAGTGATTCGTGCACTGGATGAAGTCGTAGCCACCGCCGCATCCCGACCATCGCCGTCGTAGGGTCGTCGACACCGACTACCCCTGCTCTATAAAACCCATCAGAAGAACCGCAGTGAAACCCTAATGTCTCTCCGCTCTTCCAATCGCTCCCTAGCTCTCTCTGTTCCTCTCTATCTTCTCCATGAAGCCGAAGCATCTCGCCGGAGTTCTTGTCGCCGGAGTTGATTGAAGCCATGCCAGAGTCCGTGGAGTATACTGGGAGCAACACCGGAGCTTGTAGGTCATACTGGAGAAAGGAATCAAGCCAAAGTGGTTGCAATCCCCGGAATTTCGTCGTTCCTTTTTGCGGAGGTTCGTCGGAATCCGCGAATTTGCGCTTGTCTCCGACGCCAATCGACAACATAGAGCATCCTATCATCACCCTGGTGAGTTCCTGTATCTCTAGAGCCCCTCCACGCATCCTATCATCGACTATAGCTCGACTTCGAGTTCGGCCGTCACCGGCCACCACAAAACGTGCTCACCGAAGCTCACTCCGGTGACCGTTTCTTAGGGGAGCCGCAACCATCGCGTTCCTTGTTCACTCCCGAATCTTTTTAGCATATTCATGCGTCCGGGGAAGCCTCGTAGCGCCGCCGCCATCATCCTCTGACTCACCGGCGGTTAGGTCCAGGATCGGTCAATATTTTGACTGAGTCAACTGCCACTGTGGCAGCTGACGTGGCCTGGACCCACTGGTCAACCTCTGTGGGTAGGTTTAGCGTAGGTACAACTAGCATTCCTGTTTAAGTTAAATTCCAGAAAAAGTTTGTATCTTTGCAAATTCATATCTAATTCGTTTTAAATCAGAAAAATATAAATAATATACCAAAATGATCATAAAAACATAACCTATCTGTTTAAATTATAATCTTGAATTCTTATTTGAAATAATTTTGAATCAAATTTGTAAACATGCCTAAGTAGTATTTTGAATTTAAATTCAAAACCAAAGTAAAATAACTCAAACCATTTTCCAATTATCACATCAATGTTTAAAATCTAAATGATATTATTGTAATTATCATTTCCTTATTCCAAGTATAAATTTAAAACTTTTCTATTAGCAACTTAAAATCTTAAATCTATTTTCCTAAATAATTTTTAAAGTACTAAACTTTAGGAAAAAATCTTGAATATATAAAAACTTGTGTATTAGAGTTATTACTTAATTCTAAGTTATTTTCATCCATTGTTTTAGTAAGAGGTAAGTTAAAATTCTTTAATCACTTAAAATTTGGATTCCACTCTAAAGATCTAGGAACATAAATAACCAAGCTTTCCTAATTATTTCTGAATAAGAATTGAAACTTAAAATGAAATTCTATTACTAATATTCATTAAGGTACATGTTCTTCAAAAGTTATTCTTTTGAAGTGCATATAACTTAAGCACCTACCATTTCTTTTAGTATTAAAACTAATAACTACCTTAGTGTGATAGTCTAGCCATATTTCCTAATTAAACCATGGGTGGTTAGTTTGATATTCTATTTCAACATGGGATACCTTAGTCAACTCACTATTTGCAACACCTTTGATATAACTTAAAAACTGTTACCTTCCTAACATCACCTAATTACCATTCCTTTAAGTAATAACAATATGTCAATTAAGGCTTGTGTTCTTCAAAAGTAATTCTTTTGAAGAACATATCAAGTTAGCATCACCTCAATTCATATGTCCTAAGTTTAGCAAAGACCTATGCATGTTAAGATTATTAACAACCCTGGAATCAACCATGAATGGAATACCTGAGCACTACTGGCCCATGACTAACTATTTGGGTGCCTATGCTAGTTTAGATTGTTATCAATTATAGAAACAACTATTTATGGTATCAATAATCTAAACTACCTTGAATGTCCATGCTTCACTAAAACCCTTCTTAACATTGATTCAAACCAAGCTTGTTTCCTTGGTATGCTCATCTATTAACTACTCACTGATTGTGATAGAATCATGGTAAAACCCTAGAACACTAAACCTTATGTGTAGTACTACCCTTCAGTAATAAATATGTTCTTCAAATGTTATTCTTTCAAGAGACATTGAAAGTAAGTAACAAACTATTCCATTAAGCTTGAACATATATAACTCTATTTGTGTCTTAAGATTGTTGTCAACCCTAAGATTAACTGGGTATTCTTATCAAATAAGAATTACTTCCACTTTGCTTGTCCCTAACAAACTACTTGTTTGCTAAAAAATATGATACCACTTAAAAGTGTTACTTTCAAGTTTTCACTCATTGCTATAATAGTCTTTTGCAATAACTCTTGTATGAAGCTTTATTCTATTACTTTAAAAGTTTGTTAGTCAATCTAAAATCCTTAACAACCTTGTTGTAGAGTGAATCTAAAAGTGCAACTCAGTATAAAGGAGTCATCACAACCTTTTATACTAAACCATTGGGGGTTAGGATACGCTTAGAGCGATGCATAGCATATAATGTGCATATCATGCTGCAGTTCTTTTAACATCATCTTTACCAGATGATGGTGCTACTTCAATATTTGGATTTCCTACGTATCGAAGACCTTGACTTGCATAATCTTGCAGTAAAAAAGGTAAGTTTATCTTGCTCATATCTCTTGATTGCACTGATTTTGGAAACTTCTTGCAAAGTGTTGACTTCAAACTCTAACATTTCAAAAAGGATGGAAAACCTATTTTCATAAGTAATATGACTAGTGGTTATCAACCAGTGGTGATAACCTAGGAGGGCTGGCAGGTGGAACCACGGTAAGATTGTGGTGGTGGAGGTTCCATTTGCACGGGAAAGATAACTTAGGATTAACTACCAATGCCACAGTTATTCTAGCGCCGTAAAAACCGTGTCATCCAAGAGACTTGGAATGGGACGGGAAAGTCAGCTGTATCTTCTCTCGTTCGCATGTCAACGGACACTCAGCTACCGTACGCCGTATATCTCGAAAGAATACGTGCACATGGGTGGGACCCCTTAGTGCCCACGGACACTGGTGTCTATGATGGTCCGCAAGGGACGCCTAGGTACTTCATCGTTGGGGGTGAATATCAGGGGCACAACCTGCTTGCGTGAATTGGGTGGGCATGCGTTGTGCGGAGAAGGCCGTGATTGGCTTGGATCAATGACTGGGCCCCACACCATGGAAGTGTGGACGAGCAAGCTACTCGGTTGTGCAACAAGGCTTTGATGTCTTTTGGAAGGACACACCTCTGCAGAGTGTAAAAGGATGTGACATGTTACCCCTTGTTCCGGGAAGGAGCTGCGAACGCTGCAGGAAAGGTGCTCTCAAGGCACTAATACCCTGTGTTGGCTGTTGGGCATAGTTTTCATAAGTAAAAGCAATCTTTCAAGAAACTTTGATAAAACCTTGCATTGGCCTACGACTCGTTTGGGTCCATGGCTTTAGTTAGTGCATATCACACAACTTCTTTCTAAAGAAACTTGCTGGGTAACACTCGTTACTCACCCCAATCCCTTAAACCCTTGCTAGACTATGAAGAATTAGATGGGAGGCAACTCAAGGAGGCAACCTCAAGACATTACAGATGAAGATGAAGCATTCTACCAACGTCATGCTTATTAGTGGAGCCTACAATTGCGTGAAGCTTGGAGAAAAACTACAATAGGGTTAGAAAGGAACCAGTTTCCCTATTCCTAGAACCTAAGTAGCTAGGATATTTCTCTAGCTAACCAACTGCATTAGTTGTAGTTTAGTTTAGTCTTCATTGTATTCTTTCTCGATTGTAGTCGCCAGGACTAAACCTCTACCTGTTGAGGAGGTTCTGAAGATCTTCTATATGCTGAAATTGTAATCCTATAGACATACCGTGGACCTGCGATGTTTCTGTTGTACCACTCTGATGGATGTAATACTAGTGAGACGGTGTTTCATTGGTGTTATGTCAACGACTTGCATACTACACATGAAGTGGTATGCTGGGTCACCAGAGTTGGTATCAGAGCAAACGCTTTGACCCTAGGATTAAAACCCTTTAATAGGAGACCTGTAGGTTTGGTAGTGACTATAGGAAGCCATCTTATCTAAACCAACTCTTCTTATGACTTGGGATGGATATTCAACAAAAGAATAATCCTGACACACTCGAGTCAAAATTCTTACCTGTTTTTCCTAAGTGAAGTTAGACATCTTGTTCCATACCTAGTTGTATGACATCATTAGAGCCTTACATAAAGGATGGAAGTGGAATACATTTGGTATACAATACATGGTATTCCAAAGAGAGGATACAACCGGAATGGGAACTATCCTATTGGAAGAAGTATACCAAGGGCAATTTGTTAAACTTAAGTCATCTGAAATTGTAGTAGGATGATGTTAAGTGATGAAGTGAGACTATAGGAGGTAGTAGGCCTCAGGTTTCAGTCTTGTATATGGATACTCAAGAATGCCATATACAAGTAAGATGTACTGGCAGTATAAAAACCTTAATCATGTTGAATTCACTTGAGAATCTTCACATGAAGGAGTAGAACTTTGTAGTAGACCAGCAATTTCAAGCTGAGGAGGTAGATGCTCAAGAAGATTGGTGAATGAAGTATTCTCAACAATGGTAACTAGGTCAAGTGTACGAAAAACCACAGACTTTAGTCAGAGAAGACCTATGTAAGTCAGGGAGTTGTGTGAACCATGTCTGGTGAAGAAGTACAATGCTCATGAATACATGAAGTTTTGAGAGATCATGTGAGATTCGTCTTCAATAGGACGAAGGGTTAGCTAGAACTAGTAGTCTTAAAGGAATTTGGATCCATTAGAATGAATCCCAAAAACTTTGCTCAAACTTATTCGATTGCAATTGGACAATTGGAGTAAATATTGAGACAAAGAATAGTAGTCCACCACTACATGCAATATAGCACATTATAAACCTATACTATTTGGTGCTATAAGGTACACATCTAAGCCTGAAATCTTGAGATGTTTTGCTTATTATTATCTCACGGGCTTATGATGTTGTAGGTTGCTTGCACAAATTTGGATTTTCTTGGATTTCATTGTGTGACTAGATCTATGCATGAAGTTTGACTTTGATGTGCAAGTGCATGTTGCATTATCAAGTCTTTACTTGATGTTATAGTTCTAGAGGCTTAAGGGAATCGTGTGAGGGAGAGACGAGTTTCTAAGGCAATCAAGCCAGAAGATGAAGAATCACCAGATGACCGAAGCCAAAAGAAGGAAGCTATCAACTGATCTTCATGGAAGAATCATGAAGTGGTAGTAAGATGAAGTATTGGAAGTTAGCAGAAGTACTCTAGGTCGTAAAACACTAGAGGTTGAAGGAAATATGCCCTAGAGGCAATAATAATATTGTTATTATCATATTTCTTGTTCATGATAATGTTTATATTCCACGCTAGAATTGTATTAAGCGGAAACATTAATACTTGTGTGGTTTATGAACAAACACCGTATCCCTAGTAAGCCTCTACTGGACTAGCTCATTGATTAATGTTGGTTAAGGTTTCCTAACCATAGACATGAGTTGTCGATTAATAATGAGGTCATGTCATTAGGAGAATGATGTGATGGATAGACCCAAATTAAGCATAGCAATTAGATTGTGTCAATGTGTTCACAATTGCGTAGCTTTTCCTATGTCAGTATCCTATTCCTTAGACCATGAGATAATGCCACTCCCTGGTACTGGAAGAGAGCTTTGAGGTCATCAAACGTCATCGTATGAGAGGGTGATCATAAAGGTGTCTCTTAGGTAATCGGAAAGTACTTGTTGGGTTGCATGTATCAAGATTGGGATTTGTCCCTCCCATGTCGGAGAGATATATCCGGGCCCACTCGGTAATCAATATCATACACCATTTGCAAACACGTGATTAATTAGTTTAATCACAAGGTGGTATTGGATTGCGGAACGAGTAAAGAGTACTTTCTGCAAACGAGATTGAACTAGGTATGACGATGCCGACGATCGAATCTCGGGCAAGTAAAATATCGCGAGACAAAGGAATTCATATACGGGATTATTTGAATCCTGACATCGTGGTTCACCGATAATGATCTTCGTTGAATATGTGGGAGTTGATATGGATTTCCAGATCCCTCTATTGATTATTGATGGTGATCATATCCATGCATTCTCGAACCCGTAGGGTCACACACTTAATGCTCATCGACGCTAGGGTAGTTTTGGGATTTATGGAAACTGTTTCGGAGAGTTACAGAATTGTTCCGGGAAGAAGATTAATGTTTTATTAATTAATTGAATTAATAAATGTTAATACATATGTTTATTTATTGGAAATAAACAGGACTAAAAAGTAGTCCATAGAAAGTTTTGCTAATGGACTAATTTTGTAGCCCATCTAGACAAACTACTAATAAGAAAGCAAAAAGGCAAAAAGAAAAAAAAAGTGCACAGGAGAGCAACGATCGGGAACGATTGATTTGATCGATTAGTTTCTTGTCGCGTGCGTTGTTCTGACGACGGCAAACGTGTACGGCACGTTGATCAACACGGTATTGATCAACTTGGCTCGCACGTCTCTCGCCTATAAAAGACTTTGCGGCCGGACAGGACGAGCTGATTTTGATCAGTCTCCGTCGCTGCTTATTGTCTCAGATGTTGTCTTTTCTTGCCCTAGTTTGACTAGATATTTTGTCCAATCTTCTTCCACCTTGCGCGTGTAGGCGAAGCCCTGCCCGCAGATACTCTCCACCATAAGCACCACGCCGTCGTGCTGCTGATCCCATCTACCACTCCACCATGCCTCGCTAGACCGAGAAGGAGGAGTCATTGTTGCACGGTATGTCTGCAATGCTCGGAGGCGCCGCCCATTGTGGCGCTTGGATCGGATCGGATCGCAAGCAGGAGACGCTAGTACGACTACGCCGACCACGTTCATCTGAACGTTTCCACTGTGCGATCTACAAGGGTATGTAGATCTAATCTCTCTCGCTCGTTGTTTTGCATCTCGTAGATCAGATCTTGGCTGTTTCTGTTCGTGTTCGTAGGAAATTTTTTGTTTTCTATGCTGTGAATCCCTTCAGTGGTATCAGAGCGAGATCTATGCGTAGATGTTTTACACGAGTAAAATGCGACATGCTTGTTGCGGGCGTTGATGTTTTCTGTTGCAAACCTCTATGTTGTGTATTTTTTATGGCGCGGCATAGTGAGATCGAAGCGGTCCAGGCCAACTTTACGCAGCCTCATTCGGGAGACCGGCTTCGCACTTGACGTGTGGCTTGTTCCACACATGCGGCTGGTGGATGCCAGTTTCTCTCACTATAGTAGTCATGGGATTTACAACGGATGTTAGCAACCATAATATCACCGTTGTGGCTTTGCGTAGGTAAGAACCGTTCTTATGCGTAGCTCCCATAAGCCACGTAAAATATGCAATCAACAAATTAGATGCGTCTAACTTGTTTTTGCAGGGAGTGTTTGTGATATGGTATTACCACAAAATGTGATGTGTATGATATATGTGATGTATGCGATGATCATGTTTTATAATATTTCACGACTTGCATGTCGATGAGTTCACAACTGGTAGGAGCCATATGGTTGTCTTTATAATTTTGTATGACCTGCGTGTCAACTTCTTATACGCCATGTAATAGCTTTACTTTATCGCTAAGTAGTTAACAATAGTCGTAGTTGCTATTCGTTGTGGAGGCAATCATGGTGGAGTGATGGAGATCATGCCAGCGTGCACAAGATGGAGATCATTGCACGGAGATTGGCTATACCATGTCACATAAAATTATATGCATGTGATGTTTATCTTTTATGTATCTTATTTTGGCGGTAGCATTATAAGATGATCCCTCACCTTAATTTCAAGATAAAATGTGTTCTCCCCTCATATGCGCCGTTGCGAAAGATCATCGTTTTGAAGCATCACGTGTTGATCGGGTGCTATAAACTCTACGTTCACATACAACGGGTGCAAGCCAGTTTTTGCACACGCCAAAATACTTGGGTTAAACTTGACGAGCCTAGCATATACAGACATGGCCTCGGAACACACGGACCGTGAAGGGAATATGCCCGAGAGGCAATAATAAACTGGTTATTATCATATTCCATGTTTATGATAAATGTTTATTTCTCATGCTAGAATTGTATTAATCGGAAACATTAATACTTGTGTGATTAATAAACTAAAAAGGTTCCTAGTAAAGCCTCTCTTTTATACTAGTTCGTTGATTAACTGATGATCAAGGTTTCCTGATCATGAACATTGGATGTTGTTAATAACGGGGTCATATCATTAGAAGAATGATATGATGAACACTCACACCCATAGTATGAATAGCAAAATGATCAAGTCAT
The DNA here is from genome assembly GCA_007115705.1 of Dactylis glomerata. NCBI lineage: Eukaryota > Viridiplantae > Streptophyta > Magnoliopsida > Poales > Poaceae > Dactylis > Dactylis glomerata. The sequence continues at coordinate 14,811,824 of QXEO01000247.1, forward strand.
CAAGTTCATTGCTATATCAAACTCATGCGAAGTAGTTCTAATCCTTAGACCATGAGATCATGTTAATCACTGATACCGGAAGGGTACTTTGATGATATCAAACGTCACACCGTAATAGGGTGATTATAAAGGTTGATTTGGGTACTCTGAAAGTATTAGTTGAGGCTCATGGATCAAGAGTGGGATTTGTCCATCCGGATGACGGAAAGATATTCTCTGGGCCCTTCTCGGTGATATTGCATTGGAATCGCTTGCAAGCATGTGACTAGGTCACAGGAATGCATTATCACGGAACGAGTAAAGAGACTTGTCGGGAACGAGATCGAACTAGGTATGGTTGATACCAAATGATCGGATCTCGGACAAGTAATAATATCACGAGATAAAAGGAATTAACTATATTCGTTACCGGTTCACACGATCACTAGTTCATCGTTGAGTAAGTGGGAGTCATCATGGATTTCCAGATCCCACTGTTGATTATTGATCGGAGAGGAGTCTCGATCATGTCCATGTTATTCACGAACCGTAGGGTGACACACTTAAGGCTCGTCGTCGTTTTTGAGTGGATACGATACTCCGATCGAATTACAGGACAGCGTAAGGGTTGTTTCAGAAAAGTACCGAAACTGTTTCGGGATATCGAAATAACTCAAGGGTGTATTTGTTAATGTTTGTTAATTGAATGAATTAACACATATTAAAGAAATAAAAATGTTTTATTAAATCAATAAGTGTGAATTTTAATTGGCATGAATGTCATGCATTAAAATGGGGGTTACCTCATGTTGATGAGGGAGTAATCACCATAATGGGAATGAAGAGGGGGCAATGAAGAGGAGGGGGCACCTTGGCCGGCCACCCCTTGGCTGCCCCTCCTCCTCTATATAAACCCCCCCTTTCTCCCTTGTTCACACACTTCTTGATCCTCCCTCCCTTGCATAGTTGCTGCCCACTTTCCGTCTTGGCTTAGCGAAGCTCTGCCGGAATTGTAGTTCGTAGTTCACACACTTGGAGAAGTGTGTGGAGAAGTGTCCGGCGGATCCCTTCTTCCGCTGCCCCGCTGGACCGAGGGCGTGGAGGAGTCGACGTCGAGCTGCACGTGTGTGCGAGTACGGGGGCGCTGCCACTTGTGGCGCCGGGTACACGATCTTGTGATCGTCAAGTGAACCACGACATCGACTACGTCAAGTGAACAACTACGTCGACTACGTGCGTCTTCACCAACTCTCCATCGTCAACGTTTGTGCGGGAACGTAATCCCCGCTTACGGTCGTCGAGGGTGAGTATTCGTTGCTACCACCTCATAGAGTATCTTGGCCAGTTTATGCGTTCATGCGTAGAAATTTTTTTGTTTTCTATGCTACGAACCCATCAATGGTATCAGAGCCATCTCTATGCGTAGTTGGTATGCACGGTTAGAACACATGTGGATGTGGGCGTTGATGATCATGTTATTGCAATTTTTTGGTATTTTGGATCATAGTGGCACAGTGGGATTGAAGCTGCCCGAGACTAACCTTACGTGACCGCGTTCACGAAACTTGTCCCACACTTGACATGCTTCGGCATATGTGGCTTTGCGGGTGCACGTTTCTCCCACTATAGTTATGATCTATTTTACAAAGAGTTGTTAATAATATTTTATCACCGTTGTGGTTACATGTTCGTAGGTAAGAACGGTTCTTCCTAGAAAGCCCCAAACCACGTAAAATATGCAAGACAAATTAGAAGCGTCTAACTTGTTTTTGCAGGGCATGTGATGTGATATGGTTAAATTATTTATGTTACAAATTGTATGCAATGATCCTTTTTGTAAGTTATAAACAACCGGCAGGAGCCATATGGTTGTCTTTACATTTAAATGGCCTGCGTGCCGTATATATATATCCAAGTGATATATTGTAATGGAGGAAGACAACCAAGTTGGCGCACCATGGACCTTGGTGCTACGCCGGTGGAATGATGGAGATCATTCCATGACGCACAAGATGGAGATCGAGTGCGTGAAGGACTATATCATATCACATTATATATGCATGTGATGTTTATCCTTTTATGCATCTTATTCTGCTTAGATTTGATCGCGCGGTAGCATTATAAGATGATCCCTCTCACATAAATATCAAGATAAAAATGTGTTCTTCCATAGCATGCACCGTCAAGAAAGTTCGTCGTTTCGAGACACCACGTGATGATCGGGTGTGACAGACTCTACGTTCACATACGACGGGTGTAAGACAGTTTTACACATGCGAGTGCTATGGTTCTACTTGGCGAGCCTAGCATGTACAGATATGGCCTCGGAACACGAACCGAAAGGTTAAGCATGAGTCATATGGTTGATATGATGAACATGGTGATGTTCGCCTTTGAAACTATGCCGTTGCACGTGATGATCGGTTGCGGTATAGTGAATTTGGTTCGTGTAATCACTTAAGAAAACTAAGAGGGATGTTGTTTTTAAGTGGGAGTTCATTTAGTAATTTTGAATTATAGAACTCAATTTATCATGAACTAAATCAAAGTATTTGCATAGTTTGTTGTAGTTATTGGCATCCGTTTACTACCTTGCGATTAGCTATAATTGAGATAATAGAACTATAGAATTCTGGATGTTAACTTTACGAACTGGTATCGTATTGTTTGAATGTCAATCTAAAGTTTAAAGTCCTATTGCAAACTTTTAGCAAACCTTGGTTACTCGTTAAAATTTAATAAGTAGTATTAAATCAAGAGTAATAATTCCAGTGTTAGTATCTCAGTATCACATTTGCCTCCATGATCCTTGATATTCAAAAGTTGTTTTTAGTATCAAGGTTGTCTAGGAGTTGAAAGAATTGTTTCATGAACTATCATGTGTGAAAGATATTGTGATATCTGAAACAATGTTGGTTGCAATGTGATAGAGTATAATTTAGTAAGACACATGTTCTCATATTGTATGAGAATTTGCAAAGATTAGAGACGCCAGGCGTCCAGATCTCCTAAAAGTTTAGGAACTAATATTATACTCGCAATTCGTCCTCATGAGCTATAGTAGCTTGATCATGAAAGTTGTCATGATAGGATGAATGGAAGATGTAGGTAAAATGTTTACTACACTAAAAGATTACTAAAGAATGGAATTTGGAAGAACGCCAAATATTTGATAATGGTGATCTACTTCAAAGTGCGAGTCCAAGGGTATTAGTGTTTGACTAATCATGCCTTGAACTATGTGCCATGTGTATGGTGCCACTATTGATGTTGATAGATTCTTCTAGACGAAAAAGAATTGCTTAAAGAGAATCCAAAATTTATTCTGGCGGAAAAGAAAAGACTGGAAATGTCCAGCTCGGGTATATAGAAGATATACATGTTATGGTTGTATTCGTTGCTTGTTAAAACAATGTGGTTCTTGGGTATTTGATACTAAATTGGTTGGTATGAACTGTCATACAACGCAATACAAGAACTACAATGGCCTAATTAACTAGCAAATGAATATGGGATGATTCTCATCGAAAACAAATAAAGTGTTATTGTGTTTCGTTGGAATTAAACCTAGCCTTCAAGATTTGTTTGAATAATTGTTATTTTGTTCTGGTATTATGAGAACAATGGTTGTTCAAATTACTACCGCATTCATAAAAGATGGATGAACGCTTATCTTGTTGGAGAAATCACATCCATAACACTGATGCTAAAAGTGTCTCAAGACAAATGATTAGAAGATCACTTTTGAGTGACACCACCGTTTAAATCATATTGGAAAGAAAACGTGAAGGAACTCCACATTGATGGAATTCTGGAGCCTTTTGATTTTGAATCAATTGACACTTGTGAGAATTTCCTAGATATGATTAAAACTCCGTTCATAGGCCAAAGAAGAACGGACGACTAACTTATTGGATATTGTACATGTTGATGTATATAGTCCATTATGTGTAGCCGTGTGTGGTGAATTCTTGAACTTCATTTACTTTAACCGATGATTTGAGTAGATATATGTGTATATTTACTTGATAAGGAAGAAGCATGAAATATTTGAATATTGTTCAAAGTATTTCTAGTTGAAGTTGAAAATCATTGTAACAAGAGAATAAAGAATTTATGATTTGATCATAAAGGAAGATATTTGAGTTACAAGTTTAGCAAACACCTAAAAGTTGAGCAATCGTTCCATAGACTTGTATTTCCCGAAACACCATAGGAGTATGGAGTGTTTGAGAGATAAAATCAAACTTTGTTTGACATCGTTGGATCAAAGGTGTCGTCTATAAAACTGTCATTATATTTTAAGGATAAAGCTTTAGAGACTACCGCTTTTTATACTGAAAAGAGCGCCATCATGATCCATTGAAATGACACCATATGAGATATGGCATGGGATAAAACCCAAGTTGTCTTTTCTGAAATTTTGGTATGCTAGGCATATGTAAAATGTTTACAACCAAAGTCGGATAAATACGTCTTTGTAGGTTATCCCAAAATAAATGTTGGGTATTCCTCCAGAACACCTAAGACAAAAGTGTTTGTCGCCGAAAACGTCAAGTTTCTTGAGAAGGAATTTTTCGCAAAAAGTCAAGTGGGAGGACAATAGAACTTTGATTAGGTTGTTGAACCTAAGCTATATGTGCTGAGTAGCGCAGCGCTGGGAAGTGTCCTAGAGGCGGCCACAATGCGCATGGCTGTCGTACCTCAAAGGTTGTGGTCACATAGATCAAAGTTCCTATTGAACCGCGTGAGTCGGGTAACAATCAAATAGTTAGATTTGAGAATGAATCATTATTGTTTGACAATGATGAACCGACTGCATGCAAAGAAGCGATGATGGGCCCTGACTCCGTCAAATGGCTAGAAGCCATAAAATCCGTGATAGTTCCATACACGAGAAACTAAGTTTATGAACTTGGAAGACCCTCAAAAGGCATGAAGCCTAATGAACGTGTTAGGATCTATAAAGACAGACATGGATGTTTAACATCTTTGAAATAGTCGACACATCGTTAAAAGAGTTTACGATTGTGTTCAATGAGTTGACTATGACAAGATTTGATCTTTCATAGCGATATTTTGTCTGGAAGGATTACTGTAGCAACCACTACATATGCCAAGTTTGGTATATGTTAGTTGAACAAACAAGACAACATTCTTCTAATAGAATGTTTACCTAGGACATGTACATGACATGGTCCAATGGGTTTTGTAAATTCAGAGGATGCTAAAAGGCATGCAAACTTCAATGGTTGAAGTAAGCATCGCGGAGTTGGAATATTCACCGTGATGAAATAATTAAAAGGTTTAGTTTCATCATATACGATGAATATGCTTGCATTTGCAAGAAATTAAGTGGGAGCGCTGAGACATATTTTCAGTACATTATGTAGAAGACATATTGTTAATTGGAAATGATGTATCTTTTATTGGCATAGGTTAAGAATTTCATTAAAATTAGATTTCAATGAAAGACTTAGGCAAAACCAAAATATTGGGTCTCGATGTCTATATAGATAGATTGAGGTACCAATATGGTTGTGCCAAAGTACATAGATGAAATATTGAATGAAGGTCAATATGGAAACGATGAGAAAAGTTCTTGCCGCATGGAAGAGGTTGAAACAAGATTCAGGTGTTTTTGACACTTGATGAGTGAAGCCACATGAATGATTTGATCGATCATGTATACCGTGATATGTACATATCCAGATATGTCCTATGCTCTAAATGTTATGAGCATATACCAGAGTGATAAAAGTCATAAGATGATCACTGGACAATAGTAGAGATATCCTTATGTACTTTGGAAGGACTAAGGATATATATTATGTATGACAAAGTGACACATAATTCATTGTAAAGTTTTACATTGATACTAAGTTTGTCACAAGATACAAATTATCTCAATTTTAGCTATATGTTTAGGTGGCACAATGTAATGGAAGGAAGTTCCATGATGAATTTGGATGAGTTCCAAAGTTAAGACATTGTGATGGATTCTACAACAAAGGTTGAGTATATGGCTACTTTAGAAGTAGCAAAAGAGGGCATTTGTGTCAAGAAGTTTGTTATCAAACTAGGTGTAGTTCCAAGCTGGCTATTACTGTGAAGATCTATTGTGCGACAATAGTGACAACATGATTTTAGCTAAAGGAACTAAGGTCTCACCAAAGGACCAAATTTATACCCAACTATCTCATTTGAGAATGAGTGATGCGTAGAGACGCAAAGACATGCAAATACACACAGAACTGAAAGTGTCAGATCTGGAGATCAGATTAACCACTGCAACGCGTTCGGATAACACATGAAAGCCATAAGTGTTATATACGCAAGTATCAACTAGATTATTGACTCTAGTGCAAGTGGGAGACTGAAGGGAATATGCCCGAGAGGCAATAATAAACTGGTTATTATCATATTCCATGTTTATGATAAATGTTTATTTCTCATGCTAGAATTGTATTAATCGGAAACATTAATACTTGTGTGATTAATAAACTAAAAAGGTTCCTAGTAAAGCCTCTCTTTTATACTAGCTCGTTGATTAACTGATGATCAAGGTTTCCTGATCATGAACATTGGATGTTGTTAATAACGGGGTCATATCATTAGAAGAATGATATGATGAACACTCACACCCATAGTATGAATAGCAAAACGATCAAGTCATCAAGTTCATTGCTATATCAAACTCATGCGAAGTAGTTCTAATCCTTAGACCATGAGATCATGTTAATCACTGATACCGGAAGGGTACTTTGATGATATCAAACGTCACACCGTAATAGGGTGATTATAAAGGTTGATTTGGGTACTCTGAAAGTATTAGTTGAGGCTCATGGATCAAGAGTGGGATTTGTCCATCCGGATGACGGAAAGATATTCTCTGGGCCCTTCTCGGTGATATTGCATTGGAATCGCTTGCAAGCATGTGACTAGGTCACAGGAATGCATTATCACGGAACGAGTAAAGAGACTTGTCGGGAACGAGATCGAACTAGGTATGGTTGATACCAAATGATCGGATCTCGGACAAGTAATAATATCACGAGACAAAAGGAATTAACTATATTCGTTACCGAGTCACACGATCACTAGTTCATCGTTGAGTAAGTGGGAGTCATCATGGATTTCTAGATCCCGCTGTTGATTATTGATCGGAGAGGAGTCTCGATCATGTCCACGTTATTCACGAACCGTAGGGTGACACACTTAAGGCTCGTCGTCGTTTTTGAGTGGATACGATACTCCGATCGAATTACAGGACAGCATAAGGGTTGTTTCAGAAAAGTACCGAAACTGTTTCGGGATATCGAAATAACTCAAGGGTGTATTTGTTAATGTTTGTTAATTGAATGAATTAACAAATATTAAAGAAATAAAAATGTTTTATTAAATCAATAAGTGTGAATTTTAATTGGCATGAATGTCATGCATTAAAATGGGGGTTACCTCATGTTGATGAGGGAGTAATCACCATAATGGGAATGAAGAGGGGGCAATGAAGAGGAGGGGGCACCTTGGCCGGCCACCCCTTGGCTGCCCCTCCTCCTCTATATAAACCCCCCCTTTCTCCCTTGTTCACACACTTCTTGATCCTCCCTCCCTTGCATAGTTGCTGCCCACTTTCCGTCTTGGCTTAGCGAAGCTCTGCCGGAATTGTAGTTCGTAGTTCACACACTTGGAGAAGTGTGTGGAGAAGTGTCCGGCGGATCCCTTCTTCCGCTGCCCCGCTGGACCGAGGGCGTGGAGGAGTCGACGTCGAGCTGCACGTGTGTGCGAGTACGGGGGCGCTGCCACTTGTGGCGCCGGGTACACGATCTTGTGATCGTCAAGTGAACCACGACATCGACTACGTCAAGTGAACAACTACGTCGACTACGTGCGTCTTCACCAACTCTCCATCGTCAACGTTTGTGCGGGAACGTAATCCCCGCTTACGGTCGTCGAGGGTGAGTATTCGTTGCTACCACCTCATAGAGTATCTTGGCCAGTTTATGCGTTCATGCGTAGGAAAATTTTTGTTTTCTATGCTACGAACCCATCAGACCGATAGGTCAAGCATGAGTCATATGGATGATATGATCAACATGTTGATGTTCACCATTAAAGCTACATCATCTCATGTGATGATCGGTCTTGGTGTAGTGAATTTGGATCATGCTTCACTAAACAACTTCGAGGGATGTTGAATTTAGTGGGAGTTCATTAGTAATTTGATTAACTTCAACTAATTATCATGAACTAAATCTTAGTGTATTTGCATAAGTTGTTGTAGTCTTTGGCAACCATTTTCCACCGATACTTAGTTTAATTGAGTTAAAAGAACTATAGAATTATGCATAATTAGTTTACGGACTAGTGTCGTTTAGTTAGAATGTCAAGACTAAAGATTAAGTCCTATCGTAATTTTAGCAAACCTCACTTGCTCCATGCGATTTAATAAGTTGTATTAATCTAAGAGCAACGATTCAAGTTTAGCATCTAACGATCATACATTTGCCTTCATGAGAAATTGATCTTCAAAATTGTTTAAGAATCAAAGTGATCATCGAGCTGAAAGAATTGTTTCAGAAACAAACAAGAGGTGAAAGATATTTGATATCTTAAACTTTGAATGCTTGCAAAAAATGATTAAGTATAATTTATATGCTCATATTGTATGAATATATGCAGAGATTGAAGACGCTAGGCGTCCTGATCACCCAAAAGGATTGGGGAACTAATATTATACTTGCATTCATCCTATGAGCTATAGTAGTTTCATCATGAAAGTTGTCATGATAAGATGGATGAAAAATGTATCGGCTGAATTGTTTTGCTATACCAAAGAATGCTAAAGAATGGAATCTAGAAGAACGCCAATTATATGATGATGGTGATCTGATACGTCTCAAACGTATCTATAATTTTTGATGCTCCATGCTTGTTTTTACACCATTTGCCTTGTGTTTCGTTACACTTCGTGGCGCTTTTATGCATTTTCCGAAACTAACCTATTAACAAGTCGCCACAGTGCCAGTTCCCTGTTTTCTGCTGTTTTTGTGTTTCAGAAGTGATGCACAGGAAATATTCTCAGAATTGGACGAAACAAGTTCCTGAAGTCTTAGTCTTATTTTGCCCGGAAGCTTCTAGAGATCCGAAGAGGTGAAGGAGAGGGGCCACAGGCCAGCCTCACACTAGGCCGGCGCGGCCCAGGCCCTGGCCGTGCTGCCTAGGTGTGAGGAGGCCTGGGGCCACTCCTGACGACGCCCCTTCGCCTATATAAAGCCTCGGGATGGAAAACCCTAAGGGAGTCGGCGAAATTTCCAGAACAGTGCCGCAGCGCCGCCGCCGTCGAAGCCAAATTTCGGGGGACAGAAGTCTCTATTCCGGCACCCTGCCGGGACGGGGAAGTGCCCCCGGAGCCATCTCCATCGGCCTCCATCACCGTCTCCGCCGTCTCCATCGACCTCACCGCCATCTCCATCAACCTTGCTGTCTCCTATGATGAGGAGGGAGTAGTTCACCCCCGGGGCTGAGGGCTCTACCGGTAGCTATGTGGTTCACCTCTCTCTCCCATGATGTGATCTTTATGTGATCGTGAGCTTTGTATCATGTTGAATAAGTAGATGTTAGTACTTGGTCTAAGTTGCAATAATATCAATCTTGAGTTGTGATTTGATTTGGATATCTCTATGAGTGGTGTTTGTCAAGTACTTGATGAACTTTGAGGAGTGCTTCGTAGCCCTACGCAGTGATTAGTGTTGTTCAATAGGAGAGTAATTTAGAGTACCATAGTGAAGAGAAGTTATTGCTACTCCAAGTTGATGTGGGAGCAAACTGTCCTTGTGCGTGGTGAATGACCAGCCCGTTGGGAACCCCAAGAGGAAGGTATGATGAGTGTAGCGGCTAGTTTTCCCTCAATTAAGAAACCAAGGTTTATCGAACAGGAGAAGGGAGACGATGACGACTGAAGGTGTTGTGGAACCTGCACACACACAAACAAATACTTTGTTCCCAACTTGCGATGAGGTTGTCAATCTCACCGGTTTGCTTGAAACAAAGGTTATGAGTGTATCGAGTGGAAAATAGTAGAGTATATGCGAGTAAAGTAAACAGTGCGGGAAAAGTAAACAGGTGATTGCAATATGATTAAAATAGGACCGGGGTCCACAGTTCACTAGTGGTGTCTCTCCATAGATAAAATAGCATGCTGGGTAAACAAATTACAGTTGGGCAATTGATAGAATAAAGATAACGTGATATGTCAAGAAGATCACTATGAGATTTACTCTGGGCATTACAACAAAATACATAGACCGCCATCCAACTGCATCTATGACTAATAATCCACCCCCGGGGATATCATCCGAACACCCTAGAAGTATTAAGTTGCGAACAACAGATAATTGCATTAAGCAAAGTGTGTAATGTAAACAAAGCATATGCCCTTGAGCATATGAATGTTGTTTTCTCCCTAGTAGCAACAGCACATCTACCACCTTAGAGGTTTCTGTCACTCCCCCAGGTGAAATAGAGACATGAACCCACTATCGAGCATAAATACCCCCTCTTGGAGTCACTAGCAACTACTCGGCCAAGATAGCTACTAACAACGGAGAGCATGCAAGATCATAAACAACATAGAGATAACAAAAGATATAATTCAGTACAGCAACTTAATCATAAACACCAATATTCATCGGATCCCAACAAACCAACATCATAGAATTACATAACGGTGATCTCAATCATGTAGGGCAGCTCATGAGATCTAAACATGAAGCACATGGTGGAGAAGACAACCATCTAGCTACTGCTATGGACCCATAGTCCAAGGTAGACTACTCACTCATCGCTCCGGAGGCAAGCATGGCGATGAAGAAGACCTCCGGTGGCGATTCCCCTCTCCGGCAGGGTGCCGGGAAGAGCTTCTGGACCCTCCCGATCTTCGGGTCGACGGCGGCGGCGGATCGCGATGTATTCTGGAAAACTGATCGGGCACTTAGGTTTTTCTCGTCGGGGGGTCTTTATAGGCGAAGGGGAGATGTCAGAGGAGGGACCAGGCCCCCTCACACAGGGGTGGCGCGGCCAGGGGCCTGGCCGCGCTGCCTGTGCGTGTGGGGCCCACGTGGCCCTCCTCCGTCTCTTCTTCGGATGTCTGGAAGCTTCCCCGTGATATAAGTCTTTAGGAACTTGTTTCGTCCAATTCCGAGAATATTTCCTGTGTATCACTTCTGAAACACAAAAACAGCAGAAAATAGGAAACTGGCACTGTGGCACTTCGTTAATAGGTTAGTTCCGGAAAATGTATAAAAATGCCACTAAGTGTAACGAAACAATAGGCAAATGGTGTAAAAACAAGCATGGAGCATCAAAAATTATAGATACGTTTGAGACGTATCAAGCATCCCCAAGCTTAACTCCTGCTCGTCCTCGAGTAGGTAAGTGATAACAAAGAATAATTTTTGAGGTGACATGCACCTACACAATCTTGATCATATATGCAAGCATTGGTGAGCTGGGATCAATAGAACTTAAAACATGGGCATGAAAGATATAATCATGACAATAAGAACTTAGCAACCATGTTGTAAACATGTAAATGAACACAAACAAAAGATCATGATAATGAAACAATGAAAGTCAAACGTGTGTTCAAATCATAAGGAAAAACATACAAATGGTTTTCAGCTTGTCCTTCAAAGAGAGCAAAACATAAATGCATATGACACCTCAAAGTTTAAGAGGGCGACTAGATACAAATAATTTAAGAACAAGTGAAACCAACAATATGAATCAATCAATGAACTTTGGGACAATGCATATCACACTAAGAATGAAAACTATGCTCTCTTAATGGTGCATAAAGAAAGAAGGTGGTGACTCAACATAAAAGTAGAAGAAAGGCCCTTCGCAGAGGGAAGCAGTGATTGCAAGTTTTATAACCTTCAAAATTTTTGGTACTTACCGGCTTTGAGCTCTCATTGCCCCCATGATAACCATCTTGAATGGTTAAAGTTAATGCGAGAACAATTATGATGCATATGCTTGACAAATCATAAGTTGAAAACCTCGTGTCCCGTGAATACGAGTACCCAAACCATGCTACTTTACTTAGAGTCCCAAGCAAGGCTCTTGTCATTGTGAGTGTATGCATATCATTGAGAACCGCCAATGGGGTACCTCCGTGCCCGATGACATGGAACAAGCCCACACCAAAATGACAGGACAAGCAGACAATAAACACCTCGACATCTCTTTTATTTGCTATATTGTTTAGCTTTTTATTGTGAGATGCGTCGTCGAATGTTCACCATGGGTATGCTGCAAATTTCCACCATGAATTATGCATGGCTTAGATTGGCGGCCCGGCGTTTCCCTAACACATATAAAAACTCCATGATCCTCACAAGATTCCCAATTCATTTCACACCACGGGTATCCATAAACAAAAGATCACGATATCAACTCAAAAAGAAGTGCAATGTTGAAAGCTTGCCCCATGACAGCATGGCTGGGCTAGAATCCAACTTACAACTTGCAAGCATAACAACTCAACATAAGAGACCACAATGTCAAAATTTTAAGAACAGGAAAAAGTAAAGTGTGCCTTCCGGTTCGTGAGAGCTTTACTGACCGAATTTCGCATAACACTGGTAAGAGTTTAATTTGAAGAGAAAATAAAAGCAAGTCAAATTTACTTGGAATAGCAAATTGCTAGTAGGTATGTATGGTGGACACAATGGCAAACTTGGCTTTTAGGAGTTGGATGCATGAGTAGAGCTCATACTCAGTACAAGGCGAGGGCTAGCAAAAGACTGGGAGCGACCAACTAAGAGAGCAATAATGGCCATAATCATGCAAAGCGACAAAGCGACATTAAAAGAAGCATACGATGGCATCAAAAGTCAAAAACTAAATGATCATGAAGGCTAATGGCGACTTTGTAAGAGTCTAACATGTGTGAGCATGCGCCAAGTCAACCCAAATAAAGCATCAAGGAGAAAACCAAAATAATGCTTCCATACAATAAAAACAACGCATGATTTTTTCAAAGGCTCATTAAGCAATCTCAGTTATTTGAGACAAGTCATGCTAGAGAAAAACCACTAAGCATACTATCAAAAAGACATCAAGCATGACATGAAAAAGCCTAAGCCGCAGTCTACACAAGCTCCTTCTTGTACCACTATTTTGCACAAAGCTTTTTCTCTTTTCCAACACCATTTGAAATTTTTATAAACACCTCTTTTGATGAAAACCAATAAAGATCAGAGGAAAAAATACACCTTGATGAAAATATATGACAAGATCTGAACGCAAATCAAGGCGAAAACGAAAACCAAAAGCAGTAGCGGAAAAAGTAGAACACTAGAACAACTCCGTTTTCACTCTTATAAATTCATCGAGCGTTCTACGCAAATGAAAAGCAAGGCAACTTCTCCAAAAGAAATTTGTTGGGGTCCAACCATTTATTGCAGCAAACAAACAAACTAAACAAACTAAGAAAACTAAAACAACTGACGCTCCAAGAAAAACACATAGTGCATGAAGCAATAAAAATATAGTGTTTTGAAAGGTGACCTGATTTTTGCCGATGAAGAAGGGGTGCCTCGGGGGCATCCCCAAGCTTTGACGCTTGTACTTCTTGGATATTTCTTGGGGTGATGCATGGGCATCCCCAAGCTTGAGCTTTTGTCCATTCTTCAACTCATCTCATCATTCTCCAATCCCTACACTTGAAAACTTCCTTCATACAAAACTAAACACAATTCTATTAGCAACATTAGTGTAAGCATAAAGTATATTCAACCTCTTTTAGCTTCAGGTTTCAACCCGAAACCACCACATATAAAGTATATACTACTGTAGAAACTTCCATAAGAGTTCCATGATCAAAAAGAACTCAAAAGAAAGCGATAAAGTGGCAAAAACAAATATTGGCAGAAATCTGTCAAAACTGGACAGCTGACAAAGGACGAATTTTTGAGGGATTTTCCGTTGCTCAAATCAAAAAGTGTTCAACTAAGAAAAGTTTGGATATAACCTGGGGCATATGCACAAGAAATCGCAGATCCAAAAGATATACAGAGAATTTTCACGAATTTTTACGGTGCAGCACCGAAAACAGTTTCAGGACAGCAACATCCCCAAATCTTTACCTCACTCAAATTAGAGGCTTCTCTTGGCACAAAAACGAAATAAACAAGATAAGGAGCGGTCATTACAGTAGTAATGACTTCCAAGACTCAAATAAAAGAAAAAGTACTGAAAAGAAAACAATGGGTTATCTCCCAAGAGTGCTTTTCTTTAACGCCTTTGAGCTAGGCGCAGAAAGGTGCGAATCAAGTAATATCAATAGATGAAGTGCTAGTTACCTCAGTAGGCTCTTTGTAGGTTCCCAAAGATGATTCAACCTGCAAGTCACCCTTAGTGGAACTAAGAGTCTTACCAATCTTAAGAACATGTTGAGATTTAAGTGCAGAAACCTTGGGAACATACATAAATTTTTGCTCTTTTCCAACAAACACTTTCTCCTTCTTAAATTTAAGAGAAGAGAAGATTAAACTAAGAGTTTCCATAGACTCCTCTAGTTTACCAATCCTTAAGTTTTGATTGTCATGAGTAGTGCTAGCCTCTAAAATGGTAATTCTCTTACCAATATTTTCTATTAATTCACTAACGCGGCTAGCATTTTCTAGGATACTTGGCAAACTTTTTTCTAAGGAGCTGAGCTTTTCTACCACCTCTTCCAAGGTGGTCTCAGTCTTAGCAACATGAATAGGAGGTACTCCCACTAAACTTTCAATTATAGTGCATGCTTCTCCCGCGGGAGTACCCAGAAAATTACCTCCTGTAAGAGTATCAAGAACATACCTATTCCAGCTAGATATACCAACATAAAAATTTCTAAGGAGGATCGTGGTGGAGTGCTTTTTGGTACACCTATGATGAGCATTGTTAATACGGTACCAAGCATCTTTTAAACTTTCTCCCCCTTGTTGCTTGAAACTACGAACTTCTACTTCAGGCTTACTCATTGTAACAAAACTAAAAGCAGATAAGTAAAAACAACTACCAAGGATTCTAATTTTTTTGGGTTTTTGATATAAAAAGCAATGCAGGTAAAATAAAATAAAGTAAAGCAAAACAAATAACAAAGTAAAGAATGTGTGTGCGAAGAACTCCCCTCGCAGAAGTCTTCTCTCTTCCCCGGCAATGGCGCCAGAAAAGTAGCTGCTACTCCAAGTTGATGTGGGAGCAAACTGTCCTTGTGCGTGGTGAATGACCAGCCCGTTGGGAACCCCAAGAGGAAGGTATGATGAGTGTAGCGGCTAGTTTTCCCTCAATTAAGAAACCAAGGTTTATCGAACAGGAGAAGGGAGACGATGACGACTGAATGTGTTGTGGAACCTGCACACACACAAACAAATACTTTGTTCCCAACTTGCGATGAGGTTGTCAATCTCACCGGTTTGCTTGAAATAAAGGTTATGAGTGTATCGAGTGGAAAATAGTAGAGTATATGCGAGTAAAGTAAACAGTGCGGGAAAAGTAAACAGGTGATTGCAATATGATTAAAATAGGACCGGGGTCCACAGTTCACTAGTGGTGTCTCTCCATAGATAAAATAACATGCTGGGTAAACAAATTACAGTTGGGCAATTGATAGAATAAAGATAACGTGATATGTCAAGAAGATCACTATGAGATTTACTCTGGGCATTACAACAAAATACATAGACCGCCATCCAACTGCATCTATGACTAATAATCCACCCCCGGGGATATCATCCGAACACCCTAGAAGTATTAAGTTGCGAACAACAGATAATTGCATTAAGCAAAGTGTGTAATGTAAACAAAGCATATGCCCTTGAGCATATGAATGTTGTTTTCTCCCTAGTAGCAACAACACATCTACCACCTTAGAGGTTTCTGTCACTCCCCCAGGTGAAATAGAGACATGAACCCACTATCGAGCATAAATACCCCCTCTTGGAGTCACTAGCAACTACTCGGCCAAGATAGCTACTAACAACGGAGAGCATGCAAGATCATAAACAACATAGAGATAACAAAAGATATAATTCAGTACAACAACTTAATCATAAACACCAATATTCATCGGATCCCAACAAACCAACATCATAGAATTACATAACGGTGATCTCAATCATGTAGGGCAGCTCATGAGATCTAAACATGAAGCACATGGTGGAGAAGACAACCATCTAGCTACTGCTATGGACCCATAGTCCAAGGTAGACTACTCACTCATCGCTCCGGAGGCAAGCATGGCGATGAAGAAGACCTCCGGTGGCGATTCCCCTCTCCGGCAGGGTGCCGGGAAGAGCTTCTGGACCCTCCCGATCTTCAGGTCGACGGCGGCGGCGGATCGCGATGTATTCTGGAAAACTGATCGGGCACTTAGGTTTTTCTCGTCGGGGGGTCTTTATAGGCGAAGGGGAGATGTCAGAGGAGGGACCAGGCCCCCTCACACAGGGGTGGCGCGGCCAGGGGCCTGGCCGCGCCGCCTGTGCGTGTGGGGCCCACGTGGCCCTCCTCCATCTCTTCTTCGGATGTCTGGAAGCTTCCCCGTGATATAAGTCTTCAGGAACTTGTTTCGTCCAATTCCAAGAATATTTCCTGTGTATCACTTCTGAAACACAAAAACAGCAGAAAACAGGAAACTGGCACTGTGGCACTTCGTTAATAGGTTAGTTCCGGAAAATGTATAAAAATGCCACTAAGTGTAACGAAACAATAGGCAAATGGTGTAAAAACAAGCATGGAGCATCAAAAATTATAGATACGTTTGAGACGTATCAGTTATCTATTTGTTCAATTATGTTATATTTGTTGGGAGTGTGTCCACTAGTGAAAGTATGATCCCTAGGCCTTATTTCCAAGCATTGCACACCGTTTACTTACTGTTTTGTTACATGTTTGCTTGCAGCGATACTTATTTCATATTACAATTGCTACTCATAATCATCACTACCGCTTGTATTTCACTATCTCTTCGCCGAACTAGTGCACCTATAGCTTTGACCTCTTCCTCCCTGAGTTCGATAAACCTTGGGTGATCCACTAAAGTTAAACTTGCTGCTGTTCTACAAACCTCTGCACTTGGAGGCCCAACACTGTCTACAAGAACAGACGCGTGCGTAGATATCAAGCTCTTTTCTGGCGCCGTTGCCAGGGAGGTAAGGTAAAAGGTACTCGCATCCTCCTCTGTGAGTACTCGGAGTTATTTCCTTTAGATTCTGCAATTACATCTTTTTGTTTATTGTTTTTATTTTCACTAGTTAGGCTTAATGGAAAATAAAGAGTTCTCTAGTCTTTTTCCTGAGTTTAGATATGAAGTGTTTGAAGAGAAAATTGAAAAACCTTTGGAGCTTAATTTGCATGCTAATAGTGTTGTTAGTATGAATGCTTTGAACACCGTTATTGCTAATGCTATAAAAAAGTCTAAGCTTGGGGAAGCTGGTTTTGTTAAGCATGATATTTTTAGTTCCCCAGCTTTAGTGGAGAAAGTTTGTTCTAATAATATTTTATCTCCCATATGTGATGTTCCTTCTTATGATGATATGTTTGAAGAATATGCTTTGCGAAATAGTTGCTCTCTAGCTTGTGATGATACTAAACCTCTAGTTTATGATGGCTACGATGATGAGTATAATATTTTCAGTTCACCTACTATTGAGGATAAAATTAGTTATGACTACAATATGCCTCCTATTTTTGATGATTATGGTGATGAGAATAATTATTCTGTTGAATCTGCTCCTACTACTATTGTTCCTGTGGTGAGTATTAATTCTTTTATGCATGTGGCTCATGATAGAGATCCTTTATGTGATAGTTATATTGTTAATTCTATTCATGATGCTACTGAAATTTATTATGAGAGAGGGAAACATGGTTTGATGGATCTCAACAATATTGAGTTTCCCCTCTTTATGTTGCAATTCTTGAAGTTATACTTGTTTTGCCTTCCTATGCTTTTTGCTTTGCGCTTTCATGACTTGTCTCTTTACAAGACTATTTTTCATAGGAAGTGGTTTAGATTTAAATGTCTTTCACATTTGCTTTTTGATGCTCTCTATTGCTTTAAGTTCCTATATGGCGCCTTTGCCTCAAGCTCTCATATGGCGCCCACATGAGCATCTTTGCAAATTACTGCGCCTAGCTCAAAGGCGTTAAAGAAAAGCACTCTTGGGAGATAACCCATTATTTATTTTCAGTATTTTTTTCTTTTATTTGAGTCTTGGAAGTTATTACTACTGTAATAACCGCTCCTTATCCTTTTTATTTTATTGTTGTGCCAAGAGAAGCCTCTAATTTGAGTGAGGTAAGATTTGGGGATGTTGCTGTCCTGAAACAGTTTTTGGTGCTGCAGCGTAAAAATTCGTGAAAATTCTCTGTATATCTTTTGGACCTGCGATTTCTTGTTCATATGCCCCAGGTTATATCCAAACTTTCATTAGTTGAACACTTTTTGATTTGAGCAACAGAAAACACCTCAAAAATTTGACCTTTATCAGCTGTTCTGTTTTGACAGATTTCTGCCAATATTTGTGTTTGCCGCTTTATCACTTTCTTTTTGAGTTCTTTTGATCACGGAACTTTTGGGGAAGTTGCTACAGTAGTATATGCTTAATATGTGGTGGTTTTAGGTTGAAACCTGAAGACAAAAGGGTTGATTCAATGTTATGCTTACACTAATGTTGCTAATAGAATTGTGTTTAGTTTTGTATGAAGGAAGTTTTCAAGTGTAGGGATTGGAGAATGATGAGATGAGATGAAGAATGGACAAAAGCTCAAGCTTGGGGATGCCCATGCATCACCCCAAGAAATATCCAAGAAGTACAAGCGTCAAAGCTTGGGGATGCCCCCGAGGCTCCCCTTCTTCATCGGCAAAAATCAGGTCACCTTTCAACAAACTATATTTTTATTGCTTCATGCACTATGCGTTTTTCTTGGAGCGTCAGTTGTTTTTGTTTTCAGTTTTCTTTTGCTTTGTTTGCTGCAATAAATGGTTAGATCACATCATGTTTGTTTTGGAGAGAGCTATGCTCCATTTTTCATTTGCCAAGAACACTCCATTTTTCACTCTTATCGTTCAATGAGTGTTCTCTTTTTCTGCTACTGCGTTTAGCTTGCATTTTTCACCTTGATTTTTTTTCAGATCTTGTTATATCTTTGCATCAAGGTGTATTTTGACCTCTGATCCATGTTGATTTTCCTCAAAAGAGTTGGATTAAAAAAGTTTGAATGGTGTTGGAAAAGAGAAAAAAGCTTTGTGCAAAAAAGTGGTACAAGAAGGAGCTTGTGTAGATTGCGGCTTAGGCTTTTGCATGTCGTGCTTGATGTCTTTTTGATAGTATGCTTAGTGGTTTTGCTGTAGCATGACTTGTCTCAAATAACTGAGATTGCTTAATGAGACTTTGAAAAAATCATGCGTTGTTTTAATTGTTTGGAAGCATTATTTTGGTTTTCTCCTTGATGCTTTATTTGGGTTGACTTGGCGCATGCTCACACATGTTAGACTCTTACAAATTCGCCAATAGCCTCTATGATCATTTAGTTTTTGACTTTTGATGCCATCTTATGCTTCTTTTAATGTTGCTTTGTCCCTTTGCATGATTATGGCCGTTATTGCTCTCTTAGTTGGTCGCTCCCAGTCTTTTGCTAGCCCTCATTTTGTACTGAGTATGAGCTCTACTCGTGCATCCAACTCCCAAAAACCAAGTTTGCCATTGTGTCCACTATAAATTCCTATGCATGGTATTTGTAAGCCATTCCAAGTAAATTTCCATGTGCTACCTTTCAAAAAACCTTCAAAATACTTCTCATTTTGTGACACTGTTTTTAGCTCATGGGGACGTAGTGGTCGGATTTGCTATCTTCCATATTGCTTATTCCAAAAAGAAAAAAAAGAGAAAAAAGAAAAGAAAAAAGGCACTCCTCCATGGAATGTGAATGTTGGTGGGCACCCAATGGAATCGGTTAGCCATGGTTTGTGAAAGGAAAAAAGGTGGGGAGGAGTGCCAAGCTTTATAAAA
Organism: Dactylis glomerata; assembly: GCA_007115705.1. Classification (NCBI taxonomy): domain Eukaryota; kingdom Viridiplantae; phylum Streptophyta; class Magnoliopsida; order Poales; family Poaceae; genus Dactylis; species Dactylis glomerata. The sequence continues at coordinate 14,831,866 of QXEO01000247.1, forward strand.
GAGCACAAAAGTGCCAATCTCTCTCTCAAAAACTTGCTTCATTTTTGTATGGAAGATAGTAAGAACCCCATTGCCAGTCGTTGACAAAGACAACCACCTCTTAAAACCAATTTTTATCTCTCTGTTTTACAAATGAAAAGCTCTAGCACATGTTTAATCACTGCTTCCCTCCGCGAAGGGCCTTTCTTTTACTTTTATGTTGAGTCACCACCTTCTATCTTTATGCACCGTCTAAGAGAGCATAGTTGTCATTCTGAGTATAATGTGCATTGTCCCAAAGTTTATCATTGATTGATTCATGACTATGGTTTCACTTGTTCTTAAATTATTTGTATCTAGTCACCCTTTTAAACATGAAGGTGTCCTATGCATTTATGTTTTGCTCTCCATGAAGGATAAGCTGAAAACCATTTGTATGTTTTTCCTTATGATTTGAACACACGTTTGACTTTCATTGTTTCATTTTCATGATCTTTTGTTTGTGTTCATTTGCATGTTTACAACATGGTTGCTAAGTTTCTATTGTCAAGATTATATCTTTCATGCCCATGTTTTAAGTTCTTTTGATCCCAGCTCACAACGCTTACATATATGATCAAGATTGTGTAGGTGCATGTCACCTCAAAAATTATTTCTTTTGTTATCACTTACCTACTCGAGGATGAGCAGGAGTTAAGCTTGGGGATGCTGATACGTCTCAAACGTATCTATAATTTTTGATGCTCCATGCTTGTTTTTACACCATTTGCCTTGTGTTTCGTTACACTTCGTGGCGCTTTTATGCATTTTCCGGAACTAACCTATTAACAAGTCGCCACAGTGCCAGTTCCCTGTTTTCTGCTGTTTTTGTGTTTCAGAAGTGATACACAGGAAATATTCTCGGAATTGGACAAAACAAGTTCCTGAAATCTTATTTTGCCCAGAAGCTTCCAGAGATCCGAAGAGGCGAAGGAGAGGGGCCACAGGCCAGCCTCACACTAGGCCGGCGCGGCCCAGGCCCTGGCCGCGCCGCCTAGGTGTGAGGAGGCCTGGGGCCACTCCTGATGATGCCCCTTCGCCTATATAAAGCCTCAGGACGGAAAACCCTAAGGGAGTCGGCAAAATTTCCAGAATAGTTCCGCAGCGCCGCCGCCGTCGAAGCCAAATTTCGGGGGACAAAAGTCTCTGTTCCGGCACCCTGCCGGGACAGGGAAGTGCCCCCGGAGCCATCTCCATCGGTCTCCATCACCGTCTCCACCGTCTCCATCGACCTCACCGCCATCTCCATCAACCTTGCTGTCTCCTATGATGAGGAGGGAGTAGTTCACCCCCGGGGCTGAGGGCTCTACCGGTAGCTATGTGGTTCACCTCTCTCTCCCATGATGTGATCTTTATGTGATCGTGAGCTTTGTATCATGTTGAATAAGTAGATATTACTCTTCTTCATTATGTGTACTCTAGTGTGTTATTAAAGTAATCTATTCCTCCTGCCATGGTGTAACGGTGACAGTGCGTGCATCATGGTGGTACTTGGTCTAGGCTACGATTGTGATCTTTTATGGATTATGAGAATAATTATCACTATGATAGTATTGAAGTGATCTATTCCTCCTTTCATGGTGTAATGTTGATAGTGTGTGCACCGTGTTAGTACTTGGTCTAAGTTGCAATAATATCTATCTTGAGTTGTGATTTGATTTGGATATCTCTATGAGTGGTGTTTGTCAAGTACTTGATGAACTTTGAGGAGTGCTTCGTAGCCCTATGCAATGATTAGTGTTGTTCAATAGGAGAGTAATTCAGAGTACCATAGTGAAGAGAAGTTATCTATTTGTTCAATTATGTTATATTTGTTGGGAGTGTGTCCACTAGTGAAAGTATGATCCCTAGGCCTTGTTTCCAAGCATTGCACACCGTTTACTTACTGTTTTGTTACATGTTTGCTCACAGCGATACTTATTTCATATTACAATTGCTACTCATAATCATCACTACTGCTTGTATTTCACTATCTCTTCGCCGAACTAGTGCACCTATACATCTGACAAGTGTATTGGGTGTGTTGGGGACACAAGAGACTTTCTATATCATAATTGCAGGGTTGCTTGAGAGGGATAGCTTTGACCTCTTCCTCCCTGAGTTCGATAAATCTTGGGTGATTCACTTAAGGGAAACTTGCTGTTGTTCTACAAACCTCTGCACTTGGAGGCCCAACACTGTCTACAAGAACAGACGCGTGCGTAGACATCATGATCCACCTCAATGTGCAAATTCCAAGGCCGTTAGTATTTGACTAAACATCCTTTGGACTATGTGTCAAATGCTTGACGCAATTGATGTTGATAGATTCTTCTAAATGGAGAGGAAATGCTAAATAGGATCTGCAAAATATTTGGTAGGAAAAGAAAAGTCTAGAAATGTCCAGCTCAGGTATATAAATGATATACATGTTATAGATGTATTCTTTGCTTGTTAACAATGTAATTCTTGAGTATTGGATACTAGATTGTTGGTATGAAATGTCATACAAAGCAACAATACAAGAACTGCAATGACCTAAATAACTAGCAAAAGAATGTGGTGACAATGCGCATCGAGAAACAAATAAATGTGCTATTGTGTTCTCGGCGGCATCAAGCCTAGCCTTCAAGATATGATTGAACTTAATAATTGTTATATTGGTCTGGTATTATGAGAACAATTGTTGTTCATATTATTACCGTCTTCCATAATCGATGGATAGATTATTATAAATCTTGTTGGTAAAAGAGACATTTATAACACTGATGCTAAAGGTCGCAAGACAAAACGAATTTCACTTATTGTGACACCGCGGTTTGAGTCATATTGGAAACAAAACATGAAAGAAATTCCATGTTGATGGATTTTCGAGTCATTTGATTTTGAATTGATTGACGCTTGTGAGACTTTTCCTAAAGATGATTAAACTCTGTTCATGGGCCATGGACAGAACAAGTGACTAACTAAATGGAGATCGTACATGTTAATGTATGTAGTCCATGGTGTGAAGTCGATCGTGGTGTATTTTCTATTTATCAGTAACTCGAATAGATGTATGGTACATCTACTTGATGAGATAGAAGTATGAAATAATTGAAATTGTTCAATTTATGAAGTGGAAATTATTGTAACAAGAAAATTCAAGTTTTTATGATTGGATCATAAAGAAGAATATTTGAGTTACAAGTTTAGCAAACATCTAAGAGTTAAGGAAATTGTTCCACAAACTTGCATCGTGATAAACACCATATAAGTATGGAGTTTTCAATGGATGTGATCAAACCTTGTTTGACATGGTTAGATCAATGATGAAATAAAACTGCTAATATAATTTGTGGATTATGCTTTAGAGACTACCGCTTTTCACTGAATAGAGCACCATCATAATCCGCTGAAATGACTCCTTATAAGTTATTGTGGTCTTTTCTTAAATTTTGGTATGCAAGGCATGTGTAAAATGTTTACAACCAAAATCGGATTAGTAAGTCTTTGTAGGTTATCCCAAAGAATGTCTATGGGTATTCCTTCTACTATGAACCCAAGCACATAGTGATTGTCGCTAAAAGGTGAATTTCTTATGAAGGAGTTTTCTCACGAAAGGTTTAAGTGGGAGGATAATAGAACTTGATGAGGTTATTGAACCTGAGCAAGATGATCAGAGTAGCGCTACACCAGAAAATGTTCTGGAAGCGGCAACTGCATTCATGGCTCACGCGTTTACAATATGTTGTAGTACCGGACATCAAAGTTCCTATTTAACAAAGTTGGTCGTAATCAAATAACAAGATTTGAGGATGAGATATTATTGGATAATAGTAACCAACAATATATAGAGAAGCGGTGATGGGCCCTGACTTCGTCATATGGATTATTCTAGCAACAATTACATATTGAGATATGATAGTTGAATAAACGAAACAACATTCCTCTACTGGAATGCACACCAAGGACGTGTACCTGACACGACCCAATGGGTTTTGTTGATTCAAAGGTTGCTAGATATGTATGCAAACTTCAATGGTAGAAGTAAGCATAGCGGAGTTGGAATCTTCAATGATGAAACTGTTAAAAAGTTTAATTTCATCAAGATATTTGAAGATGCTTGTATTTACAAGAAAGTAAGTGGGAGCGCTAAGACATATTTCTAATGCTTTATGTAGACGACATATTGGTCATTGGAAATTATGTGTTTTTCTTGATATTTGTTAAGATTTCATTGAAATTGGATTTTGATGAAAGACTTAGGCAAAACCAGAATATTGAGCATCAATGTCTATGCAGATAGATTGAGGCGTTAATATAGTTTTGCAGAGTACATAGATGAAATATTGAATTTGTTCAATATGGAAACAATAAGAACGGTTCTTGTTGCATGGAAAAGGTTGAAGCAAGAATCAACTGTTTAGACACTTGCTGAGTGAAACCACAAGAATGACTTTGTCAATCTTGTACACCATGATATGTATATCCAGATATGTCCGATGCTCTAAAAGGTTATGAGCATTCATATGATGATCGTTGGATAATAGTAAAGATATTCTTATGTACTTTTGAAGAACTAAGAATATATTATGTATGCAGGAGTGACAAATGGTCCATTGCAATTACATTGGCTTTGTCACTCATACAAGTAAAATTTTATCTCAATTTTAGACTATTTGTTTTGAGTTAGAAGGTGGCACAATAAGATGGAAGAAAGTTCCATGATAACTTGGATGAGTTTCAAAGTTAGACATTGTGACGGATACTGCAACGAAGGCTAAGTATATAGTTGCTATAAGCAGCAAAAGAACTACGTGTAGTTCCAAGTGTGCTAGTACCATGTAGTTCTATTGTATGACAATAGTGACAACATAGTCTCGGCCAAGAAACAAAGGTCTCACCAGAAGACCAAGTTTATACGATGCCATCTCATGGAAGATGAGTAATGCGTGATGACGCAAAAGATATGCAAATACACACGGACCTGAAAGTGTCAGACCCGTAGAAGGTTTACCAGGAGCAACGCGTATGAATAACACCGGAATGCCATAGGTGTTTAAGACGCAAGTATTGACTAGATTATTGACTCTAGTGCAAGTGGGAGACTGAAGGAAATATGCCCTAGAGGCAATAATAATATTGGTATTATCATATTTCTTGTTCATGATAATGTTTATATTCCATGCTAGAATTGTATTAAGCGGAAACATTAATACTTGTGTGGTTTATGATCAAACACCGTATCCCTAGTAAGCCTCTACTAGACTAGCTCATTGATTAATGTTGGTTAAGGTTTCCTAACCATAGATATGAGTTGTCGATTAATAATGGGGTTATGTCATTAGGAGAATGACGTGATGGATAGACCCAAATTAAGCACAGCAATTAGATCGTGTCAATGTGTTCACAATTGCGTAGCTTTTCCTATGTCAGTATCCTATTCCTTAGACCATGAGATAATGCCACTCCCTGGTACTGGAAGAGAGCTTTGAGGTCATCAAACGTCATCCTATGAGAGGGTGATCATAAAGGTGTCTCTCAGGTAATCGGAAAGTACTTGTTGGGTTGCATGTATCGAGATTGGGATTTGTCCCTCCCATGTCGGAGAGATATACTCCGGGCCCACTCGGTAATCAATATCATACACCATTTGCAAACACGTGATTAATGAGTTTAATCACAAGGTGATATTGGATTGCAGAACGAGTAAAGAGTACTTGCTGCAAACGAGATTGAACTAGGTATGGCGATGCCGACGATCGAATCTCGGGCAAGTAAAATATCGCGAGACAAAGGAATTCGTATACGGGATTATTTGAATCCTGACATCGTGGTTCACCGATAATGATCTTCGTTGAATATGTGGGAGTTGATATGGATTTCCAGATCCCTCTATTGATTATTGATGGTGATCATGTCCACGCATTCTCGAACCCGTAGGGTCACACACTTAACGCTCATCGACGCTAGGGTAGTTTTGGGATTTATGGAAACTATTTCGGAGAGTTACGGAATTGTTCCGAGAAGAAGATTAATGTTTTATTAATTAATTGAATTAATAAATGTTAATAATATGTTTATTTATTGGAAATAAATAGGACTAAAAAGTAGTACATAGAAAGTTTTGCTAATTGACTAATTTTGTAGCCCATCTAGACAAACTACTAATAAGAAAGCAAAAAGGCAAAAAAAGGAGATGGGCTGGCTTGCCTGGCCGCATGCACCATGTGCGCATGCACATGCACGTGCACAGGAGAGCAACGATCGGGAACGATCGATTTGATCGATTAGTTTCTTGTCGCGTGCGTCGTTCTGACGACGGCAAACCTGTACGGCACGTTGATCAACACGGTATTGATCGATTTGGCTCGCACGTCTCTCGCCTATAAAAGACTTTGCGGCCGGACAGGACGAGCTGATTTTGATCAGTCTCCGTCGCTGCCTATTGTCTCAGATGTAGTCTTTTCTTGCCCTAGTTTGACTAGATATTTTGCCCAATCTTCTTTCACCTCGCGCGTGTAGGCGAAGCCCTGCCCGCAGATACTCTCCACCATAAGCACCACGCCGTCGTGCTGCTGATCCCATCTACCACTCCACCATGCCTCGCTGGACCGAGAAGGAGGAGTCATCGTTGCGCGGTATGTGTGCAACACTCGGAGGTGCCGCCCATTGTGGCGCTTGGATCGGATCGGATCGCGAGGAGGAGACGCTAGTACGACTACGCCGACCACGTTCATCTGAATGTTTCCGCTGTGCGATCTACAAGGGTATGTAGATCTAATCTCTCTCGCTCATTGTTTTGCATCTTGTAGATCAGATCTTGGCTGTTTCTATTCGTCTTCGTAGGAAAAATTTTGTTTTCTATGCTGCGAATCCCTTCAGAGGTAACTTTAGGTTATTGAGTAGAACCACTAATTAGGTAACCGCAATTGAGTTTAAGGTATTTGAGCTCGTTGTTATGTAGCCTTGGTTATGCTTAGTACATCACGGGTTGATTGAGGTGTTGTAATACCGATGATCCATTCTGATATTGCCTGCTGCTTTATTCAGCCTGGGAGTGGTAACCCCAGTAACCCTCATTGATAGCGTGACTAAGACACATAACATTTCTGTATAAATTTGATCTCTAGTCCCGAAATCTTGAATTGTTGATTGGTGGTTAAGACGTTAGCAATGCCTTTCCTTATCTTAGAGTTGTAGTCTTTGTCAACGGACTAAGACTTGTGAAGATTCATGTAAAAAATGATCCGTTGTGACCATTGGTTCGTTTATGGCCCTGCTATTTCATATTTTTGATCAACTTATACAATTGCATGTCGTGGATGTCCTCCGGTTCAAGTGAAACTCTGCCAGATTTCTCCCGTGGCTTTGTATGGACCTTACCTTTTGAATTAGGATAGATAATGATGGGAAAACCCAATTCTCGTCAATCTTTAGAACTCTTGGGTAAGTACAAACATCCAGAAGTGGAATATAACACCCTACCTAAATACATAATCGAAGAATTCGTACCAGTTCTCCACAATGGTGTGGGTACACCGCGGATTTCTTCGAGAAACCCTTAGAAAGACATAGTAGTAAGACCGACCCAAAACTTATAGTTAATTATGGAGTTCAAATGGTTATAGAACGATGAGTTTGAAGACCATTAGAAAAGTCTAAGGGGAAGAGTTCAGGAAAGTCAAAAGTGTTGAAAGTGGGATGAAGTATGTCGGAAGTAAATTCTTTCCAAGATTTGTTGTAACCTTATGGAGTTCAGCATAGGAGTGAGATGATTTTGACCATAATCACACCAAGTATGAGCCACAGCTGGTATATGAGCCACAGCTGGTATATCATGAACCGCAGCCGGAGAAGTTTGAGATTAGAGTTAACCATAATCTTGAACCTAGAAGACCTATTAAAACCTATAGAATTGGATCAGAAACCTTGGAATGAACACACCAAATGTGTTTAATCCATTCTTAGTTGGTAAAACTAAGAGCCAATTAGGAAGATTCATTGGAACAATTAGTAGGACCCTATAAGCCATAGAAGGTACTGAAAATATGATAATCCAAGAGAATGTCCAAGAAGAAACCAAGATGGAAGGAATTCAAGTGACTATTGCTCGGAGTCAGACAACAGAAGATTCGAGGAACACTCTGGACAAAGGATACCATCTAAATCCCAATTAGTTGGTAAAGGAACATCAAGATATATGATACCAACAACAAGATCGTCCAACAACATACGAGAGTGAAAACTTCGGGACAAACTTTAGTTTAAGGAGGGGAGACTGTAATATCGTAGGATTAGAGGTTACAAAATAAGGGCAACAGATGTGTGCATTGCATTTCATGCATAGAAAATCTAGGTAATTTTTGCGCATTTAAATAAAACATATCAAAGTGATTGGAGTTTCACTTGAGTTGATGGAATTGAAGTAGCTCATCAACTAGAGCGCGATAAACTTCAATATGGCCTTTGTTAAAAATCCTTGTTTTGGGTAGTGATAGTCACAATAACTAAAAGAGAGTTAAGTGAGGTAAAACTAAAATGCTTGACCCACCATTTTAGAACCAAATATATATTCACACAAGGATCATCATGGTATTCTTTAAACCCTGCTTCTTTCATGCTAAAGAAGTCAACACAAGTCTTATTCTTAAATCATGATCTATTCTATATTCTTATGTCCTAATCTAGTGAGTCCCAAATATGAGAAGTGGTGAGGTTAGCTTAATGCCAGTTTGATTATAAGATTTGCCTTAACTCTAGGTGAGATAACTTAAGAATATTAGAGCCATTTCTATAAATGCCAACTAGGAGACTTTAGACTTTACTCAAATTCTAATTAGGACAAGTCATTTGATATAAGGGGAATCACATCATAAACCCTAATTCTGGTCTAGACTAGAACCATACTTAGGAAGTAACCAATACCTAGACTTATGGAGTTATGAAGTGGGGTATCCTATATGAACCACACAATGGGGGAATATCCTTAATCTCAGAAGGTAGGTACAACCAAGAATAAATCCTTGATAAAGGGAGTTGATGAAGGAAATAGTATGATCATGTCAAGTATATGATTATGCTTGTTGATGAAGATAATTAGGTTAGCTATAAAACCTTGTCTGATAAGCAGGTATCATCCTATAACCAAGAGTGGAGTAGGAACCCAGCTTGATCATATGTCACTTAGGAGATACCATCTTATGGAAGCATTATGGGAAACCCTGATCTTTGTACATGTTTCCATTAAGCAGATCTACTGGATATAGGTTGAGCAGATCCTAAGCCTTGACCTAGAAACTTGTTTAGTCTATAGAGCCTTTGTTGTATTGATCACATCTTAGAAGGAATACTATTTCCTTGATAAGTGTAATAGCACTCTATCCAATTCCATAACCTCCTATCCATTTACTTGGGGACTCAATCCCAAGTATCATCCCAACTTATGCATCACTTGTGATCATAAGCAAACCATACAAACTTGACATACTTTTAACCAAACAATTGTTTCCCAGTAACAACCCTGCTAATAGGAGTCCAGTCCATTACCCACTAAACCACTTACCTCTTGTTATGTATGTGGATCTCAGATAAAGAGATCTTCATTGTAAAAGAGGGGTAGTTTATATTTTCAAGTTAAGTATATAGAAAATCATTAATGCCATTGGCATAACTCCATATATCAATTCCATGTCATTAAGTAGCATAGTAGTGATAAGCATAAAATCATGTCCTTTCATCAAAGCATAAATAAGAAGTCCAAAGATAGTAAAAATTGTGGATAATCATTCTATACCATTTTAATATAAATCATAGCTTCTATATGCTCCTGAGAAAATCCCTATCACAGGAAAATAATTTGAACACCCAAGTACCATTTAAAAACTTACCTTTAATCAAGTTCCTAGTTCTAAATTATATTAAAATACCAATTAATATTTGTGCAATACACATTGAGAATTCTTTAATACAACATTTTATACCAGTAAAATATCAGCGGTATTTTGTGTGAAGTCATAAATACAAATTCCTGCAAAAGCAGAATTCAAATACTAGTTAGAAATTCAAAACTGAAAACAAGTAAATAAAAAGAAATGAATCAAAAAAAAGGAAGAGATCGGCTTGTGGACCGAACGACCCACTAAGCCAGAACATGGCAGCCCACCAGAACCCAACTCACGGTACCGTTTCGAGTTATAGAAGAAAAATAATAGAAGGTGAACGCCTTCGTCTTCCTCTGGTGGCTCGACACCGAGGCGCCACCACGACGCCGTGGTCGCCTTCGCCAGCCGTTGTCGATGACCACCGCCAAGCGCTGAATGACTGACACGTCGTCGATCTCATCCTTACCTGCCTACTGGCCATTTCAACAAAGTGATTTGTGCACTGGACGAAGTCGTAGCCACCACCGCATCCCGACCGTCGCCACCGTAGGGTCATTGACACCGACTACCCCTGCTCTATAAAACCCACCGGAAGAACCGCAGTGAAACCCTAATGTCTCTCTGCTCTTCCAATCACTCCCTAGCTCTCTCTGTTCCTCTCTATCTTCTCCATGAAGCCGAAGCATCTCGCCGGAGTTCTTGTCGCCGGAGTTGATTGAAGCCATGCCAGAGTCCGTGGAGTATACTGGGAGCAACACCGGAGCTTGTAGGTCATACTGGAGAAAGGAATCGAGCCGAAGTGGTTGCAATCCCCAGAATTTCATCATTCCTTTTCATGGAGGTTCGTCGGAATCCGCGAATTTGCGCTTGTCTCCGACGCCAATCGACAACATAGAGCATCCTATCATCACCCTGGTGAGTTCCTGTATCTCTAGAGCCCCTCCACGCATCCTATCATCGACTATAGCTCGACTTTGAGTTCGGCCGTCACCGGCCACCGCAAAACGTGCTCACCGGAGCTCACTCCGGTGACCGTTTCTTAGGGGAGCCGCAACCATCGCGTTCCTTGTTCACTCCCGAATATTTTGAGCATATTCATGCGTCCGGGGAAGCCTCGTAGCGCCGCCGCCATCATCCTCTGACTCACCGGCGGTTAGGTCCAGGATCGGTCAATATTTTTACTGAGTCAACTGCCACTATGGCAGCTGACGTGGCCTGGACCCACTGGTCAACCTTTGTGGGTAGGTTTAGCGTAGGTACAACTAGCATTCCTGTTTAAGTTAAATTCCAGAAAAAGTTTTATCTTTGCAAATTCATATCTAATTCGTTTTAAATTAGAAAAATATAAATAATATACCAAAATGATCATAAAAACATAACCTATCTGTTTAAATTATAATCTTGAATTCTTATTTGAAATAATTTTGAATCAAATTTGTAAACATGCCTAAGTAGTATTTTGAATTTAAATTCAAAACCAAAGTAAAATAACTCAAACCATTTTCCAATTATCACATCAATGTTTAAAATCTAAATGATATTATTGTAATTATCATTTCCTTATTCCAAGTATAAATTTAAAACTTTTCTATTAGCAACTTAAAATCTTAAATCTATTTTCCTAAATAATTTTTAAAGTACTAAACTTTAGGAAAAACTCTTGAATATATAAAAACTTGTGTATTAGAGTTATTACTTAATTCTAAGTTATTTTCATCCATTGTTTTAGTAAGAAGTAAGATAAAATTCTTTAATCACTTAAAATTTGGATTCCACTCTAAAGATCTAGGAACATAAATAACCAAGCTTTCCTAATTATTTCTGAATAAGAACTGAAACTTAAAATGAAATTCTATTACTAATATTCATTAAGGTAAATGTTCTTCAAAAGTTATTCTTTTGAAGTGCATATAACTTAAGAACCTACCATTTCTTTTAGTATTAAAACTAATAACTACCTTAGTGTGATAGTCTAGCCATATTTCCTAATTAAACCATGGGTGGTTAGTTTGATATTCTATTTCAACATGGAATACCTTAGTCAACTCACTATTTGCAACACCTTTGATATAACTTAAAAACTGTTACCTTCCTAACATCACCTAATTACCGTTCCTTTAAGTAATAACAATATGTCTATTAAGGCTTGTGTTCTTCAAAAGTAATTCTTTTGAAGAACATATCAAGTAAGCATCACCTCAATTCCTATGTCCTAAGTTTAGCAAAGACCTATGCATGTTAAGATTATTAACAACCCTGGAATCAACCATGAATGGAATACCTGAGCACTACTGGCTCATGACTAACTATTTGGGTGCCTATGCTAGTTTAGATTGTTATCAATTATAGAAACAACTATTTATGGTATCAATAATCTAAACTACCTTGAATGTCCATGCTTCACTAAAACCCTTCTTAACATTGATTGAAACCAAGCTTGTTTCCTTGGTATGCTCATCTATTAACTACTCACTAATTGTGATAGAATCATGGTAAAACCCTAGAACACTAAACCTTATGTGTAGTACTACCCTTCAGTAATAAATATGTTCTTCAAATGTTATTCTTTCAAGAGACATTGAAAGTAAGTAACCAACTATTCCATTAAGCTTGAACATATATAACTCTATTTGTGTCTTAAGATTGTTGTCAACCCTAAGATTAACTGGGTATTCTTATCAAATAAGAATTACTTTCACTTTGCTTGTCCCTAACAAACTACTTGTTTGCTAAAAAATACGATACCACTTAAAAGTGTTACTTTCAAGTTTTCACTCATTGCTATAATAGTCTTTTGCAATAACTCTTGTATGAAGCTTTATTCTATTACTTTAAAAGTTTGTTAGTCAATCTAAAATCCTTAACAACCTTGTTGTAGAGTGAATCTAAAAGTGCAACTCAGTATAAATGAGTCATCACAACCTTTTATACTAAACCATTGGGGGTTAGGATACGCTTAGAGCGATGCATAGCATATAATGTGCATATCATGCTGCAGTTCTTTTAACATCATCTTTACCAGATGATGGTGCTACTTCAATATTTGGATTTCTTACGTATCGAAGACCTTGACTTGCATAATCTTGCAGTCAAAAAGGCAAGTTTATCTTGCTCATATCTTTTGATTGCACTGATTTTGGAAACTTCTTGCAAAGTGTTGACTTCAAACTCTAACATTTCAAAAAGGATGGAAAACCTATTTTCATAAGTAATATGACTAGTGGTTATCGACCAGTGGTGATAACCTAGGAGGGCTGGCAGGTGGAACCACGGTAAGATTGTGGTGGTGGAGGTTCCATTTGCACGGGAAAGATAACCTAGGATTAACTACCAATGCCACAGTTATTCTAGCGCCGTAAAAACCGTGTCATCCAAGAGACTTGGAATGGGACAGGAAAGTCAGTTGTATCTTCTCTCGTTCGCATGTCAACGGACACTCAGCTACCGTACGCCGTATATCTCGAAAGAATACATGCACATGGGTGGGACCCCTTAGTGCCCACGGCCACTGGTGTCTATGAAGGTCCGCAAGGGACGCCTAGGTACTTCATCATTGGGGGTGAATATCAGGGGCACAACCTGCTTGCGTGAATTGGGTGGGCATGCGTTGTGCGGAGAAGGCAGTGATTGGCTTGGATCAATGACTGGGCCCCACACCATGGAAGTGTGGACGAGCAAGCTACTCGGTTGTGCAACAAGGCTTTGATCTCTTTTGGAAGGACACACCTCTGCAGAGTGTAAAAGGATGTGACATGTTACCCCTTGTTCTGAGAAGGAGCTGCGAACGCCGCAAGAAAGGTGCTCTCAAGGCACTAATACCCTGTGTTGGCTATTGGGCATAGTTTTCATAAGTAAAAGCAATCTTTCAAGAAACTTCGATAAAACCTTGCATTGGCCTACGACTCTTTTGGGTCCATGGCTTTAGTTGGTGCATATCACACAACTTCTTTCTAAAGAAACTTGCTGGGTAACGCTCGTTACTCACCCCAATCCCTTAAACCCTTGCTAGACTATGAAGAATTAGATGGGAGGCAACTCAAGGAGGCAACCTCAAGACATTACAGATGAAGATGAAGCATTCTACCAATGTCATGCTTATCAGTGGAGCCTACAATTGCGTGAAGCTTGGAGAAAAACTAGAATAGGGTTAGAAAGGAACCAGTTTCCCTATTCCTAGAACCTAAGTAGCTAGAATATTTCTCTAGCTAACCAACTGCATTAGTTGTAGTTTAGTTTAGTCTTCATTGTATTCTTTCTCGATTGTAGTCACCAAGACTAAACCTCTACCTGTTGAGGAGGTTCTGAAGATCTTCTGTATGCTGAAATTGTAATCCTATAGACATACTATGGACCTGCGATGTTTCTGTTGTACCACTCTGATGGATGTAATACTAGTGAGACGGTGTTTCATTGGTGTTATGTCAACGACTTGCATACTACACATGCAGTGGTATGCTGGGTCACCACACTGCCCCTCAGAGAGATTACACGAGGCCAGCTCCTCCCTGAGAGCAGACCAACTTTCTAGGTCAGCCGGGTTTAACGAGCGACGAAAATGGATATTCAAATGAGGAGCCTCGAGAGCCTGGTTAACCAAAATCGCTTGATCAGAACAAATAGCAAAAAGATTAGGGAACTTAGTAGCCAAGGGATCATCACCTCTCCACCGGTCAAGCCAAAATCTAGTACCACGCCCATTCCGAATATGAAACCTAGCACCAGATCTGAAAATATGTCTAATCTTAAAAATACTATTCCAGAACTGAGAGCCACCCTGGCTCCCAGAACTGAACTGAGAGATAGAGTTAGGGTATTTGGCAACTAAGATTTTAAACCAGAGGGAGTTGTGGGTGTCAGGTTGAAGAATCCTCCATACCCACTTTAACATTAGGGCAAGGTTCATAGCTCTGGTATTGGTAAGCCCCAGGCCCCCCATGGTCTGAGGAACACAACACTCCTCCCACCGGAGCCAATGGTACTTCCTCTTCTCCCCTACGCCTTCCCAGAAGAATCTAGCAAGCACTTTGTCAAAAGCAGCGTGGGTTCCCTCAGCCAGCAAGAAAAGCCCCATACAGTGCGAGGGAAGGCTCGCCATGGAAGCCTTTGTCAGGATGTGCCGAGCTGCGACTGACGAAAAATGCCCCTGCCAGGGGTCCACTCTGTGACCTACAGTTTCTACCAAATAGTTCATATCCGCAATGGTGAGTTTCCTATCCGCTATAGGAAACCCTAAATATGACATAGGAAACTTACCCTCCTTACAGTTGAACATGCGCGCAACCCTAGCTTGCTCTAGTTGTGACACCCCAGTCACAATAACCTCTGACTTGAAGAAGTTTATTTTAAGGCCGGAGAGGATTTCAAAGCAGATCAAGATGAACTTCAGGTTGGCAATCGCTAAGTCGTCCAGCTCAATCAAAAGGATCGTATCATCAGCGTACTGGAGGTGAGTAACCCCGTTATCTACCAGGTGGGACAAAACACCCTTGATGTGCCCCGCTGAACTAGCATGATCCAACAGGCTAGAGAGAGCATCTGCTATGAAGTTAAAAAGAAGCGGGGAAATCGGATCCCCTTGGCGAACTCCCCTTTTATTTCGAAAATAAGGACCAATCTCCTCGTTAATAGAGATGGCAGTTTGGCCCCCGGTGACCAACTGCATGAGATGGTGAACCACCCCCGATTCAAAACCTTTTCGAATCAAAACATCCCTCAGAATGGCCCAGCTAACCCTATCATACGCTTTCTCAAAATCAAGCTTCAGGATCACCGCTCTGGTTTTCTTAACTTTCAACTCGTGAACAATTTCATGAAGGGCAAGGGCACCCTCATGGATGAGGCGACCCTTGATGAAAGCAGATTGGGTGGTAGAGATAACACGATGGGCAATCGGCGATAACCTGGTGGCATAAGCCTTAGACACTAGCTTGAAAATCACATTAATGAGTGCAATAGGTCTAAACTGTCTGATATCATCTGCCCCCACAACCTTAGGAATCAATGAAAGAATGCCAAAGTTCAACCGAGAAACATCAAGCACACCAAGGGCAAAACCATTGAGCAATTGAAGAATTAACGGTTTCACAAGATTCCAAAAAGATTTGAAGAAGATCACAGGGAGGCCATCAGGGCCCGGAGCAGTGTCTGTCTTGGTTTCTTTGAGCACCTGATCAAGCTCCTCAGGCAAAAAGGATCTAATCATTACATCGTTGTCCTCAGAGGTGGCACACTGCCCCCCTGACCAAATTCCTTGCACTAAGGAAATTGGATAGAGGTCCTCAGACCCCATCAAATCCCTATAGAAGTCATAAATCAGTTTCTGAATTTCTAGTTTTTCCGAGACAAAGCCATCACCCGAGGCGAGAGTGGAGATAGTACACTTACGTCTTCGACCATTGGCCACTGCATGAAAATATTTAGTGTTTGCATCTCCCTGTAACGTCCACTTTATACGACCCCTCTGTCTCCAGTACTCTTCCTCTCATTGATAGATCAGGACGATGCACTCTTTGAGGTGGTAACGGAGGGCCCAATCATCATCTGAGAGACCAACAGAGTCTGCCCTATCGTCAAGCACCCTAATCTGAGAAAGAATTAAGGCTTTCTCCTTCTTCCTGTCACTCCCTAGGTTGGCACTCCAACCTTTTAGAAAGCTGCGCAAACCTACTGACACCCCATGCCAGACCTCCACAGGATCCCTTCTGCACCCAGGCTCCTCGAGCAATTGCCTCCACTTGGCACTCAAGAGGTCTTTGAAGCCCTGAACCATGAGCCAACCATTTTCAAAAATGAACCTAGATGATCTGGGGGGAGCATCATCCCCAGAGTCCAGAATTAAGGGGGTATGGTCAGAACCAATTCTGGTTTCAGCACACAAGGAAACAAGAGGGAATCTACCCTCCCAACTGGCAGAAACCAGAACTCTGTCAAGCACACTACACACTGGGTTGGCTTGCTTATTAGACCAGGTAAAACGGGCACCCGTGCGTCTGATTTCTCCCAAGTCCATTCTAACAATCGAGTCATTGAAGAGACTAACCCTAGCCCAGTCGATGTTTGAGTTATTTTTATCTGCACTGTCGCAAATTAGGTTAAAGTCCCCAGCCACCAGCACTGGGTACTGGGACCGGGCAACCTTGGCCTCCAATTCCTCAAGAAAGCTCCTAGATCTTGCATGATCCGCAGGGCCGTACACACCAATAAATTCAAAGATTAATCTGGAGGCCCTGTGGAGAATCGTAGCACTTAGAAAGAAAAGGCCTTGATCAGTAGCACCAACCGCTATTTAGACTACCACGCATGTACGAAGTAGTATGAGATTTCTTGGAGGATCATGCTCACATACCTCGTGCTGGGCTTTCCATGGATGCCATGGTACCGTGACGGAGAGGTTAAGGTCGCGGACCGTGTACCTCGTGGCGGTGAACGGGCACTGGGAGTCGAAATCCCCACTGAAAATTCGTCAATTTCAGAATAAAAGGTCATTACGAGTACTGTTAAATTGGATGGCAGTAGAAAGTCACCGTTGTTCCACGCGTACTTGTTCCTGCACAGGGTTTTGTTGTCCCTGTTCACACGGAAAGGGCCCAATTCTTGCATCGCTCCGTAGCCGAGCGACGAGCATCCAGGCCCTGCTCCATATCAATCCATTGTGATTCGCAAACTTACTGTTATTTTCAGGTATAAATATTATCACGGAGCAACAACATTCATATGAACATTGTGATCTACAGTATAGTTCTTTCTCACCTCCGTTGAGCCAAAGGAGGAGTGGCTTCGCCGCCGCGTCGCCGGTCGCCTCCACGAAGTAGTAGAAGAGCGCGCGGCCGTTGCTCGCATTGACGGTGACGTACCCGCCGTACTGGGCGAAGTCTACGCCCTCCGGCTGCCCCGGCAGCGCCGCGATCTTGTCGCCCTCCTTCAGAGCGCTGTGGTAGGAGCCACATGGGTACCTGCACACCCATCGTCAACTTTTGACTCAAGACATATTAACCCATTTTATCTTGTTTTCCTAGTAGAACACGAGATTCTGGTGTGCAAAAGTGATTTCAAAATTTTGGTTTCAATTTTTTTCATCAAAGTCAACTCACAAACGGAACATTCATTGACCTTTTGATTTTTGAGTTGACTTTGACCAAAAAAAGTTCATACAAAAAATTTGAAACCACTTTTGCACATCAGTATACCGTGTTCTACTTGAAAACCAAGCTAAAATGGGTTAATACGTCTTGAATCAAAAGTTAATGGAGGGGTGTGTAGGTACCTATGTGTGCAATAGATTGTTTTTGCATGCAAAGGACACTCATTTTAACCCAAACCTACAAAAATGACTTATTGTGACTATGGCTCAAGGGGACTCCCATTGCGAGAATGGCTAAGAAATATCTAAAGTCCTGTGGGGACCCCGGATTACCCATCCGGAATACCCGTTATGCATACAATTCACGATCCCAGGAAAAGTGTCGTGAATCCACATAACTGGGTCGATATCAAAGTTACATCATCCATTACAGTACCAAAATAAAAGTCTTACAATTGGTCACATGACCAAGACTGATAATGCCACGCAGGGCAAGTTCACAAATAAGCAGCGGACATAAGAGCATCGCTGATGACCCAAGTCAAGCCTACTACCCTACAGGCAACTGACTGGGAGACGTTCCTAGTACGCATTGGCGTCATCGTACCCATCACCATCTTCAGTAAAGTCTTCCTCCAAGTCTGACCAAGTTAATAGCCAGGGACAAAGCCGTGAGTACATTTGAATTGTACTCGCAAACCATCTAAAGAGAGAGAGTTTGATATGCAGTATGGCTGTAGCAAGGATAGGCTCTAGTCTAGGTTACTTTCTTTGAAAACCCGGTTTTCTCGTGTCGATATAGCATGTCCAGAACCATGTTCTATGACATTTCTATATCCTTAGTAAAAACATTTATAAAACATTTTTAGTAAAATCTCTAGGAAGGGGGTAACCCTTTTTGTTCCATAAACCAGGTCAATCACACATGACCACTTCCATCTTCTCGGCAGTACCCTACAGGTACTCCAAACCTTTTCCTTGCCATGGCAGTACCCTCCGAGTACTCCGTCTGGCAAATTTCCTCCATTTTCCGAAAACTATTTTTAAAACCAAAACCGACATTGGGCAATGTAGTGATCTTTCCAACCGTCCATGACCGAGGACTCGGCTATTCGAATAGGTTTACACTCTACAGAGGTTGTACACTTTACCCACAACATCCGGATACTTATCGTGTGGGCATCCTCCCCGCATAACAACATATGCCACGACAAGAACCCGATCGTAGTTTTTCACCTGCCCACCTTAGCATAGGACCTACCACCTAGAGATGCACCCCTCAACACCGAAGCCCAAGTGGCTGTTTGACCCAGGAGTAGCAAATTCCCCAGCCCACTTGACCCTTCGGAACCCTGCCATCACTTGCAGGCGTTTTCAATGAGGGCCCCTAGGTTGTACCCCTGCCCCCTAAAAAGGTGACAATGCGAGCCTGAGTAACCGCTGTTACCCAGGGTGCCACGGAAAAGGTGTCCATGGTCGGACTACCATTACTTTTGGAGGCCCCATACCAAAGTGAACAAACTACTCCGCTACGCCCCGTCCCATACCAGGGTAATTGTGGTTGCACGGGTTAATTGTTCCGAACGACTACAAAGAACCACCAATGCCTTTTTCATAAAATCCACCAGCTCCTTTTCTTCCATCCAACTTTATTTATCCAAAACCTCATTTATAAAGACATCTCATTGGAATAGGGCACTATTCCAAGGTTTTCGAAAACATTTTCAAATACCCAATTGAGTGTTCCCAACCTAGAGTTTTTTTTCTCCACTACAAGGTTTTCCAAAGGTCATGATGGTAAGCATCAAGCCACTAACCCAGGGGATAAGTAGGTGTCAAAAAGGTGTCATCCATAAGGATGATAACAATTGACTTGTGGAGCTAAGTCGCCAATAATTGCTATTTAGAGGTAATAGCAATATAAAAACATGCATGTTAATAAACATTTATAAACTGTGCAATAAGTAAAACTAGGATCAGATATGCAACAAGTTTAGATGGCTTGCCTTGGTCAGCTTGTCCCTGGTCTTCCTCTTGATATTCAAATACCTCCCCTTCTTCAGAAAACCCAGCGTCGTTCGAATCTAGCGCCGATAACAAATTAACAAAATAAGCACACAAGAACAAATAATTCACACACCTCACTACAGCAAGCAAAACATACATTCACAAGCACAAGCAGGTACCATAACACAATACAAAACTACTCCAAGTGGTTTCACCCACTTATCAATTTCCAGGATTAAAGGGTGAATTTAGCAAATAACAAACCCTAATAAGCCATTTACTACACTCAGGGAGTTATAAGCAACCAAACCATACAAAAGGCATATCAACAGGAATATGTGATTTTTCTGAATCCAACAAAAGTGGATTCATCTCATTCTAATTTATAAAACTTTTTCTATGCTTTTTCTAGTGAAAAATGGTGGCTGTTTTGGAAATAAAACTCCCATGCATTATCAGTAAGTCAATAAATTCTTTAAACTTAGGATCAGCAAGCTACTGCAGTACATGACCACTAAAAATTGGTTCTAGCTCATTTTCTATTTTAAATCTTGATAAATAAATTGTTAAAGTCAAACAAGCTCTTATTTTGCGATAGCTACTGCAGCAAGCACACAAATCAGATAGGGTTCAAACCACTGCATAATACAAGATATATAAACAGGGGTTCTAACAAAATTGGATTCACCAATTTATGATTTGTATAGCTCCAGATTTGGATTTTATAAGGAAAATCACTCTGTGTACAAGATTAATTAGAAGTAATTAAACAGGACAAATTTTGGTATAGGACCACTTCTATACGATAGATATTTTAACAAGTAACTCATAGAAATTTGAATCTACTCATTTGGATACACAAAGAAATTTTGGTGAATTTATGCCAAACCGGAACTCTGCAGGAATTCACAGATTTGAAACAAGAAAAAAAAACGGGTCAGCTGAGCAGATCTGGACGGATCCGTGATGGGCTGGCCCAAATCTCACGGAGGCATCCAATCGGTACCGTATCGGTACTGCCTCGTGGTCGTCCTCCTCGACGAAACAGCGATGCACAGCGGAAAGGAACCCTAGCGACGCCGACCAAGCGGAAGCTCACCGGGAGGGGTTGCGGGCGGCGGCTGTGGTCCAGAGAGGCGGAGACGGTGGTCCGGCGAGGCGGCGGCAGTGTTCTAGGTGCATGCACGCGCTTCGGGCTGGCATGCAGAGAGACTCGCTTGAGGTTCCGGGCGTGCTCGTCCTCAGCAGCTCCCTGGTTTTCCGAACGATGGCGACGGCTACGAGTTGCTGCAAGTGAAACGGAGGGAATGGTGAGTAAAATATCTGGGAGATGAACAAGGCTATGTAGAGAGGGAGAGAGGACAGCGGCAGCAGCGACGGCAACATCCACCTCTGTTGCTCGGTGTTGGCGACGAGGGCGAGCTCATCTCGGCATGGGGGAGACAGAGGCGGTGTCTCCCATCTCTGGGTGGTTCAGGTAGAGGGGAAGAGATAGAATGGGGATGCGGTAGGTGGCTGCTAGCTCGGGTTGAGTTTTATACGGCGGTGGTGTCGCGATGGTGCTCTCTGTCCATGGTGGGTGTCGAGGTCGCCATTGGTCGAACCAGCGGTGCAGGGTGATGCGGTGTTGTGGACTAGGACTAGCAGAAGCAAAACGGGCAAGCCTTGCGAGCTGGGACGGCTAGAAACAGTGAGGTTAATTTTGTGACCGCAGGTGTTCGATACTGACCATTAGCGGTGTGGTCAGCGAGCGGCCACGTCGTCAGTGGTGTTGAAGTCCCGGTGCGATGACGTGCTCGTGTGTGTGAAGGATTGGTGGTTTTGGGTGCTGCACGGCTGGGAACGCGGTGCGCGTCCACGGACAGCTGGACGCCGGTCAGAGCGACGCGACGGGGCAGCGTAGGGGTAGGTTTAGGCGGTTTTCTTTAGTGTAGCACAGAGAGGGGTCACAGGCTGGCGGGGTGGCGCAGTTTCAGCGGCTAACTTGGCCTGCTCTTTCTTGTCCAAGCCTCGTTGGTGCCCGGGAGCGTGAGAGAAGGGTGAGAGCTGGGAGCGGTCTAGCCCAAGCCACTGGAGTGTGGGGGCGGGCTGCTGTACTTGAGAGGGCTGCAGCGATGATTGGGGGTCGATTTGGAGGAGGTGGCGTGAGAAAGAGATGTTTGCAAGATCTTGCAAGATGTTGTATCGATACCATGCAATTCCCTCCACCCACAAGCGACAAACATGAGACTGCAGCCATGCACCAAGTTGCAGGAACGTGAGGGAGGGGTGTTGATACTCCATATGCCACTCCTTTGGTCAATATCTAAAAAGAGAAGAGAGGAAGGTTAGGTAGGCTTGGCTTAAAATTAAATTCATGCAAGATTTTGAAAATTGTTAGAGAGGTGTAGATGAGGTTGGCATGATACAAGAATAATAGTATAGGGACAAGAGATGGTTATGTGAGTGGCATGCATTTTTGGCTCAACAAATAATCTATATTTGCAACGGAAAAAGGGTTCAATGAAATAGATAGAGAAAGAATTATTTGGATGGAAGAGTTTGAACTTTCATGGAATAGGCAATATCAAAATGATTTTTTTTTAATAACACTCCCTCCAATAACTCGATCTTGAATTCAATTCAAGACTTTAGAAATGGAGGAATAAAGATCATAGAGTAAACAAAGGAATGGCTTCCCATGCACTCAACCAAATTTTGGGAATCAAGAATTTATAAGAAGGAATTATTAGAGGAGGAATAAGATTTGATGGGTTGATAGCACCATGGATCCTATCTTAGCATCATAGTGCTAAGGAAGGCTTTCTAACGATATAATTTTATTTGGTTCCTAGAAAATGAAAAAAAAATGGAACCATGGGTCCTTATACAATGCATGGAGGGGTAAATCCCTATTAGATACTTAGTTGGCAAACTAAAATAATTCACTACGGTGGCAGACTTAGGGTTGCTCAAACAGTATCACAAAAGAAAGCACACCAGATCACAGGCATACACACATATAATGCAAAAGTTTTTGTCGGCTCCAATTTTTAGCATCCCAACACTAGGGTTTTTCTGAATTACAAAAGGTGGGGTCAAAAGGTGGGGTGTTACAGACCTTCCCCCCTTAAAAGAATCTCGTCCCGAGATTCCATAGTTAAGAGCTAAGTAAGCCTGGAAATTCTCTCTGGAGATAATCCTCGCATTCCCATGTAGCTTCATCTTCAGAGTGGTTGCTCCACTGAACCTTGTACATTTTAATCTTGCGCCTTCGGGTAATGCGGACGTCTTCTTCAAGAATACGAACAGGTCTCTCTCAGTAGGTCAGGTCATGATTGAGATCAATAGAGTTGTGATCTATTTCCTTGAAGACTTCAGGCTTGTTGGGTGGTTGAAGACACTTGCGAAGCTGTGACACATGGAAGACATCATGGACTTCGGACATCTTCGGGGGCAACTCCAGTTTGTAAGACATTGCGCCACGATGATCAAGAATCTTGAATGGGCCAATATACCGGGGTGCAAGCTTACCCTTGACATGGAAACGTTGCATGCCCTTGAGTGGGGTCGCTCGGAGATAGACAAGGTCTCCCACATTAAAAGTGACAGACCTGCGCTTGGAATCAGCATAGCCCTTCTGTCGGGATTGGGCTGCCTTCAAACGGTTACGGATAAGTTGAACTTGTTCTTCAGCTTCGCGAATAACATCGGGCCCAAACACTTGGCTTTCCCCAGTCTCCGACCAGTTTAGAGGGGTACGACACTTCCGACCATAGAGAGCTTCAAAGGGGGCCATTTGCAGACTGGCTTGATAGCTATTGTTATACGAGAACTCAGCAAATGGTAGGCAATCTTCCCATTTGGCGCCATAGGCTAGGACACATGCACGGAGCATATCCTCGAGGATTTGATTGACTCGCTCAGTTTGACCTCCGGTTTGCGGGTGATACGCAGTGCTGAATGAGAGTTTCGTTCCAAGTGCTTCATGTAGCTTCGTCCAAAATCTAGAAGTGAACTGAGTTCCACGATCTGATACAATTACCTTCGGTACTCCATGGAGACTTACTACTCGGGCCATATACAACTCTGCTAACTCTCGGCCCTGGTTGGTGGTTCTGACGGGGATGAAATGAGCTACCTTGGTTAAGCGATCAACAATAACCCAGATAGAATCGTGACCTCGGTTTGACTTGGGCAGGCCAGTGATGAAGTCCATTCCAACTTCTTCCCATTTCCACATGGGTACCTTCAAAGGCTGCAGTAGACCCGCAGGTCTTTGGTGTTCTGCTTTGACTCTCTAGCAAACATCACACCTGGCAATGTAGAAGGCTATTTCTCGCTTCATTCCATGCCACCAGAACTGCTCCTTCAGGTCTTGATACATCTTGGTACCTTCAGGGTGAATAGAATATGGAGTGTCGTGTGCCTCCTTCATAATGAGTTGCTTCAAATCATCGACATTTGGGACGCATATGCGGCCGTTGTACCATAGTACTCCTTCATTATCTACAGAGAACCCAAACACTTTTTCACGATCCATCCTTCGCTTGATGCCTTCAATACTCTCATGACCCTTCTGTGCTTCCTTGATTTGATCAAAAAGAGTAGGTCGAACTTCAAGGTTTGCTAAGAAACCATGGCTAACAAGCTCGAGTCCAAACTTTTCAAATTCTTCACACAAGGTAGGTTGTTCAGCTTTTAGCATGGCATTTAGGGAACATGGTTCCCGGCTAAGGGCATCGGCTACCACATTAGCCTTACCAGGATGGTAATGAATGCCTAAATCATAATCTTTGATGAGCTCAATCCACCTTCTTTGCCTCATGTTCAACTCCTTCTGAGAGAAAATATACTTCAAGCTCTTGTGGTCGGTGTAAATCTCACACCGGTTTCCCATAAGGTAGTGTCGCCATGTTTTGAGGGCATGGACAACAGCTGCAAGCTCTAGGTCATGGGTAGGGTAATTCAGTTCATGGGGGCGCAGTTGTCGGGATAGATAAGCAATGACTTTGCCATCTTGCATCAGGACACTTCCAAGCCCAAGCTTGGATGCATCGCAATAGACATCAAAGCTCTTGGTGATATCGGGCATAGTTAGGATGGGGGCTGACACAAGTCTCTTCTTGAGTTCTTGGAAACTCTGCTCGCACTTCTCGGTCCACTCAAACTTCTTGTCTTTCTTGAGCAGCTGGGTCAATGGGCGAGCGATACTAGAAAACCCTTCAACAAATTTTCGGTAATAGCCGGCTAACCCAAGGAAAGCTCGAACTTCAGTAGGATTGGTAGGAGCTTTTCTTTCCATTATGGATTTGATTTTCGAGGGGTCAACAGATACTCCACCAGCTGATATGACATGGCCAAGAAATCCAACTTCCTTCAACCAAAACTCACACTTGCTGAACTTTGCATAGAGCTGATGTTCCCTCAAGGTTCCCAATACTAACTGCAAATGCTCTGCATGTTCTTCTTCGGTCTTGGAGTAGATAAGGATATCATCAATAAACACCACTACAAACTTGTCAAGAAACTTCATGAACACCTTATTCATGAGGTTCATGAAATAGGCTGGGGCATTGGTTAGGCCAAAGGACATTACGGTGTATTCGAACAACCCGAAACGAGTAGTGAAGGCGGTCTTGGGAATATCGGACTCGCGGACTTTCAGCTGATGGTATCCAGTCCGAAGATCAATTTTGGAAAAGACTCTAGCTCCATTCAGCTGATCAAACAGGTCTTCGATTTTTGGAAGAGGGTATTTATTTTTGATGGTCACTTCATTCAACCTACGGTAATCCACACACAGTCGAATGGTACCGTCTCGTTTGTCAACAAATAGGACAGGTGATCCCCAAGGTGAAGCGCTGGGACGGATAAGGCCCTTGCTGAGCATATCAGCAAGTTGCTTCTTCAACTCTTCTAGCTCTTGAGGGTTCATACGATAGGGCCTTTGAGCAATAGGGGGTGTCCCGGGGATCAGCTCAATTATAAACTCGATATCTCGATCAGGAGGCATACCAGGCAACTCTTCAGGGAAAACATCGGGAAACTCACATACCACGGGTACTTGGTCAAGTGTTGGCCCAGAGATAGCTTTCTTATAGTAGGCCTTGCGGGATGACATAGTTGCTATGTGCTCAACTGGAATACCCTCACTATTGGTGATGGAAATTGCCTTCTTGGTGCAGTCTATATGCCCGTTATACTTGGACATCCAATTCATACCTAGTATCACGTCCAGACCTTTGGTGCCTAAAATTATCAGATCAGCTTGGAAGGGCACACCATGGATATCTACCGGTACTCCCACACAATTTTTCTTGGTTTGCTTGACTGACCCGGGGATCTGAACTAGCATGGGTCTACTCATCATGGTTGGTACTAGCTTCCCTTTCCCCACAAATTGCTCAGTTACAAAGGAATGCGATGCTCCAGAATCGAACAACACTTTTGCAGGCACTGAGTTGATAAGGAATGTACCCAGAATGACATCAGGTGCTTCCTCAGCTTTCTCTGCGCTGACATGGTTCAGATGGCCTCTGGCAGCATTGGCTTTGTGCTTCTGATTTCTCCGTGGGGGTCCACGGCCTTGGCCCTGGGTGGGCTGCGACACGTTGAGGCTCGGTGCTGCTGGCTTCTTGAGAGGGCACTCCTTAGAGAAGTGTCCTGGCTGTCCACATGTATAACAGTCACTTCCTTGACGATTGGGGTTACTGGGTTTTGGGGCCTGAGATGCAAATCTGGGTGGTGGGGGTGCTGACCTGGCTGGGGGCAGACTGCGGGATCTCTGGCTGCTAGATCCACCTTGCATCATCATCCTCCTCTTGCGGCTCTCAAGAGCTCCCTTACGTTTGTCTTCTACCATGATGGCGGCATCCACCATGGCTTCAAGATCAGGATAGGGCACAGCCACAAGATAAGTCTGTAGCTCTTCATGAAGACCATTCAGGAATCGCTCCTTCTTCTTGTCATCAGAGTCAATATCATTGGGAGCATACCTTCCCCAAGATGTGAACTTGTCAAGATACTCCGAGACGTTCATGCTTCCTTGCTTCAGTTTGAGGAACTTATCTCGCATAAGCTTGATGAGTCCAGATGGGATGTGGGCTTTACGGAACTTGGTCTTGAAGTCATCCCAGGTCATGACTTGGTTGTCGGGTTGCATGGCGCGGACATTTTCCCACCATGCACCTGCGGCTCCAGCTAGGAAGTGGGTGGCATAGAGTACCTTCTCATTGGGTCCAACTCCAGCATACTCCAACTTGTTCTCAATGGTGCGGAGCCAATCATCAGCATCTAATGGCTCAGTGGACTTGGTGAAGGTCGGGGGATTGGAGTTCTGGAAATCCCTAAGCTTGGTGCGGGGTTCATCATTGCCATTACCACCATTGTTGTTGTGGTTGGTGGCAATCTGGGCAAGGTGCTGAAGTGTGGCAAGGTTTGCCTGGCGCTCGGCATGTGCTGCTTCACGGTCCTCCATCATCATCCGCAGCAGCTGTGCCATAGTTGGGTCTGGTTGCGGGGGTGGTGTGCTACTTCCACCATGGCCATGAGTTCCCGAAGCCATTCTGGAAACATAGCCGTGTGAGAGGTGGGTAACAATTTAACATGTGCAGGGCGATAATATTTTGCTAAGAAACAAACATACATTGAGCAAACATAAGCAAGACAATCATGCAAGCAGTTCAACTAGGTAATCACTAACAACCATGTCCATCACAAGCATACATCCAAAAAGGTTGCCACATCAAGTCCCGGCACACACAACCAACATAGTCTAGCACACAACCAAGTAACCAATGGGTTCAGCTGAACCATACAATGCACAATCACGCAAAAAGGGATCAAGGTAATCCTACAAGATACACGGCAAGTCCTAAGTGTAGTGGGTGAGACATAGGTGACCTACTCATGGCACATCTACACAAGTTTTTAAGAGAAATTTAGAACATTGATTTACCCCATGTGTGTAGTATTAAATATGTGAAAAACATAAGTTAATAATGTAAGCAGTCTAGATGTTTAAAGAACAAGGGAAGAGATGTAAGCAACATAATTTCTACTATATAGCCATCTCCTTTAGTATATTGAAAGTAGGGTTTTATCATGTCTAACGCCCGTGCTAACTAAGGTCTCCTAAAGTCAGGATGGCTCTGATACCAACTCTGTGGGGACCCCGGATTACCCATCCGGAATACCCGTTATGCATACAATTCACGATCCCAGGAAAAGTGTCGTGAATCCACATAACTGGGTCGATATCAAAGTTACATCATCCATTACAGTACCAAAATAAAAGTCTTACAATTGGTCACATGACCAAGACTGATAATGCCACGCAGGGCAAGTTCACAAATAAGCAGCGGACATAAGAGCATCGTTGATGACCCAAGTCAAGCCTACTACCCTACAGGCAACTGACTGGGAGATGTTCCTAGTTCGCATTGGCGTCGTCGTACCCATCACCATCTTCAGTAAAGTCTTCCTCCAAGTCTGACCAAGTTAATAGCCAGGGACAAAGCCGTGAGTACATTTGAATTGTACTCGCAAACCATCTAAAGAGAGAGAGTTTGATATGCAGTATGGCTGTAGCAAGGATAGGCTCTAGTCTAGGTTACTTTCTTTGAAAACCCGGTTTTCTCGTGTCGATATAGCATGTCCAGAACCATGTTCTATGACATTTCTATATCCTTAGTAAAAACATTTATAAAACATTTTTAGTAAAATCTCTAGGAAGGGGGTAACCCTTTTTGTTCCATAAACCAGGTCAATCACACATGACCACTTCCATCTTCTCGGCAGTACCCTACAGGTACTCCAAACCTTTTCCTTGCCATGGCAGTACCCTCCGAGTACTCCGTCTGGCAAATTTCCTCCATTTTCCGAAAACTATTTTTAAAACCAAAACCGACATTGGGCAATGTAGTGATCTTTCCAACCGTCCATGACCGAGGACTCGGCTATTCGAATAGGTTTACACTCTGCAGAGGTTGTACACTTTACCCACAACATCCGGATACTTATCGTGTGGGCATCCTCCCCGCATAACAACATATGCCACGACAAGAACCCGATCGTAGTTTTTCACCTGCCCACCTTAGCATAGGACCTACCACCTAGAGATGCACCCCTCAACACCGAAGCCCAAGTGGCTGTTTGACCCAGGAGTAGCAAATTCCCCAGCCCACTTGACCCTTCGGAACCCTGCCATCACTTGCAGGCGTTTTCAATGAGGGCCCCTAGGTTGTACCCCTGCCCCCTAAAAAGGTGACAATGCGAGCCTGAGTAACCGCTGTTACCCAGGGTGCCACGGAAAAGGTGTCCATGGTCGGACTACCATTACTTTTGGAGGCCCCATACCAAAGTGAACAAACTACTCCGCTACGCCCCGTCCCATACCAGGGTAATTGTGGTTGCACGGGTTAATTGTTCTGAACGACTACAAAGAACCACCAATGCCTTTTTCATAAAATCCACCAGCTCCTTTTCTTCCATCCAACTTTATTTATCCAAAACCTCATTTATAAAGACATCTCATTGGAATAGGGCACTATTCCAAGGTTTTCGAAAACATTTTCAAATACCCAATTGAGTGTTCCCAACCTAGAGTTTTTTTTCTCCACTACAAGGTTTTCCAAAGGTCATGATGGTAAGCATCAAGCCACTAACCCAGGGGATAAGTAGGTGTCAAAAAGGTGTCATCCATAAGGATGATAACAATTGACTTGTGGAGCTAAGTCGCCAATAATTGCTATTTAGAGGTAATAGCAATATAAAAACATGCATGTTAATAAACATTTATAAACTGTGCAATAAGTAAAACTAGGATCAGATATGCAACAAGTTTAGATGGCTTGCCTTGGTCAGCTTGTCCCTGGTCTTCCTCTTGATATTCAAATACCTCCCCTTCTTCAGAAAACCCAGCGTCGTTCGAATCTAGCGCCGATAACAAATTAACAAAATAAGCACACAAGAACAAATAATTCACACACCTCACTACAGCAAGCAAAACATACATTCACAAGCACAAGCAGGTACCATAACACAATACAAAACTACTCCAAGTGGTTTCACCCACTTATCAATTTCCAGGATTAAAGGGTGAATTTAGCAAATAACAAACCCTAATAAGCCATTTACTACACTCAGGGAGTTATAAGCAACCAAACCATACAAAAGGCATATCAACAGGAATATGTGATTTTTCTGAATCCAACAAAAGTGGATTCATCTCATTCTAATTTATAAAACTTTTTCTATGCTTTTTCTAGTGAAAAATGGTGGCTGTTTTGGAAATAAAACTCCCATGCATTATCAGTAAGTCAATAAATTCTTTAAACTTAGGATCAGCAAGCTACTGCAGTACATGACCACTAAAAATTGGTTCTAGCTCATTTTCTATTTTAAATCTTGATAAATAAATTGTTAAAGTCAAACAAGCTCTTATTTTGCGATAGCTACTGCAGCAAGCACACAAATCAGATAGGGTTCAAACCACTGCATAATACAAGATATATAAACAGGGGTTCTAACAAAATTGGATTCACCAATTTATGATTTGTATAGCTCCAGATTTGGATTTTATAAGGAAAATCACTCTGTGTACAAGATTAATTAGAAGTAATTAAACAGGACAAATTTTGGTATAGGACCACTTCTATACGATAGATATTTTAACAAGTAACTCATAGAAATTTGAATCTACTCATTTGGATACACAAAGAAATTTTGGTGAATTTATGCCAAACCGGAACTCTGCAGGAATTCACAGATTTGAAACAAGAAAAAAAAATGGGTCAGCTGAGCAGATCTGGACGGATCCGTGATGGGCTGGCCCAAATCTCACGGAGGCATCCAATCGGTACCGTATCGGTACTGCCTCGTGGTCGTCCTCCTCGACGAAACAGCGATGCACAGCGGAAAGGAACCCTAGCGACGCCGACCAAGCGGAAGCTCACCGGGAGGGGTTGCGGGCGGCGGCTGTGGTCCAGAGAGGCGGAGACGGTGGTCCGGCGAGGCGGCGGCAGTGTTCTGGGTGCATGCACGCGCTTCGGGCTGGCATGCAGAGAGACTCGCTTGAGGTTCCGGGCGTGCTCGTCCTCAGCAGCTCCCTGGTTTTCCGGACGATGGCGACGGCTACGAGTTGCTGCAAGTGAAACGGAGGGAATGGTGAGTAAAATATCTGGGAGATGAACAAGGCTATGTAGAGAGGGAGAGAGGACAGCAGCAGCAGCGACGGCAACATCCACCTCTGTTGCTCGGTGTTGGCGACGAGGGCGAGCTCATCTCGGCATGGGGGAGACAGAGGCGGTGTCTCCCATCTCTGGGTGGTTCAGGTAGAGGGAAAGAGATAGAATGGGGATGCGGTAGGTGGCTGCTAGCTCGGGTTGAGTTTTATACGGCGGTGGTGTCGCGATGGTGCTCTCTGTCCATGGTGGGTGTCGAGGTCGCCATTGGTCGAACCAGCGGTGCAGGGTGATGCGGCGTTGTGGACTAGGACTAGCAGAAGCAAAACGGGCAAGCCTTGCGAGCTGGGACGGCTAGAAACAGCGAGGTTAATTTTGTGACCGCAGGTGTTCGATACCGACCATTAGCGGTGTGGTCAGCGAGCGGCCACGTCGTCAGTGGTGTTGAAGTCCCGGTGCGGTGCCGTGCTCGTGTGTGTGAAGGATTGGTGGTTTTGGGTGCTTCACGGCTGGGAACGCGGTACGCGTCCACGGACAGCTGGACGCCGGTCAGAGCGACGCGACGGGGCAGCGTAGGGGTAGGTTTAGGCGGTTTTCTTTAGTGTAGCACAGAGAGGGGTCACAGGCTGGCGGGGTGGCGTAGTTTCAGCGGCTAACTTGGCCTGCTCTTTCTTGTCCAAGCCTCGTTGGTGCCCGGGAGCGTGAGAGAAGGGTGAGAGCTGGGAGCGGTCTAGCCCAAGCCACTGGAGTGTGGGGGCGGGCTGCTGTACTTGAGAGGGCTGCAGCGATGATTGGGGGTCGATTTGGAGGAGGTGGCGTGAGAAAGAGATGTTTGCAAGATCTTGCAAGATGTTGTATCGGTACCATGCAATTCCCTCCACCCACAAGCGACAAACATGAGACTGCAGCCATGCACCAAGTTGCAGGAACGTGAGGGAGGGGTGTTGATACTCCATATGCCACTCCTTTGGTCAATATCTAAAAAGAGAAGAGAGGAAGGTTAGGTAGGCTTGGCTTAAAATTAAATTCATGCAAGATTTTGAAAATTGTTAGAGAGGTGTAGATGAGGTTGGCATGATACAAGAATAATAGTATAGGGACAAGAGATGGTTATGTGAGTGGCATGCATTTTTGGCTCAACAAATAATCTATATTTGCAACGGAAAAAGGGTTCAATGAAATAGATAGAGAAAGAATTATTTGGATGGAAGAGTTTGAACTTTCATGGAATAGGCAATATCAAAATGATTTTTTTTTAATAACACTCCCTCCAATAACTCGATCTTGAATTCAATTCAAGACTTTAGAAATGGAGGAATAAAGATCATAGAGTAAAC
Source organism: Dactylis glomerata (assembly GCA_007115705.1). NCBI lineage: Eukaryota > Viridiplantae > Streptophyta > Magnoliopsida > Poales > Poaceae > Dactylis > Dactylis glomerata. Next base: position 14,864,318 of record QXEO01000247.1, read on the forward strand.
AAAGGAATGGCTTCCCATGCACTCAACCAAATTTTGGGAATCAAGAATTTATAAGAAGGAATTATTAGAGGAGGAATAAGATTCGATGGGTTGATAGCACCATGGATCCTATCTTAGCATCATAGTGCTAAGGAAGGCTTTCTAACGATATAATTTTATTTGGTTCCTAGAAAATGGAAAAAAAATGGAACCATGGGTCCTTATACAATGCATGGAGGGGTAAATCCCTATTAGATACTTAGTTGGCAAACTAAAATAATTCACTACTGTGGCAGACTTAGGGTTGCTCAAACAGTATCACAAAAGAAAGCACACCAGATCACAGGCATACACACATATAATGCAAAAGTTTTTGTCGGCTCCAATTTTTAGCATCCCAACACTAGGGTTTTTCTGAATTACAAAAGGTGGGGTCAAAAGGTGGGGTGTTACAAGTCCTATTAGGTCCTACGTTGACAGTCAACAAGGTCAAGAAGAGTCAATTAAATTCTAACGAATAAAGGAGAAAAGAAGAAGCCAAACATAAATAAAGTTTGAGTCAAAGAAGTTCAAGGTGGTGGAGAGAGATAGGTGAAGACTACTCCACATGTTGTAGGGATATGGATAGGCTACACTAGGGAAATTTTAAATATTGTCACATTAATAAGAACTACTAGAGTTATAGATCATGGGATTACGACTAGGCATCTAGTTGCGAGACTTGATGAAGCACCTCAGGGCAATGTAGTCGTACTACTTCATCATCCATGTCACCATGTCCCACGAACAACTACTCTCGTGTGATTCGTCCAATAAATACTATGCCTCTAATGTATCTACACATACAAGGAGGAAGCATCACACGTCACACTGTCTGGTCTGCAAATGCAACATGAACATGGCAGGTGTACCATGTGATGGAGGGTTGTGAAAAATTAATGAATCCAAAACCATGTGCCTATTCCTCCTTTATATATAGAGATCCCCAACGGACCTCTACATTACAGGCCCATTAGGACTCTAAGCCCGGTCTAATTTATATCCTAATCATAATTTGCCACCGGCCCTTAAATGTGTAATTTACTCTACGACATATTTCTTAGGCTATGCACCGCCAATAGGGTGCGTCACGTTGGAATACACCATTTGATTGGCAGTGGTGTGTTTAGATAGATTGTTAGTATCTCTCTAATGTAGTGTCCTACTTCCTCTGTTCCATAATTCTTGTGTAATGGAGTGGTATATGTTGTACCAAAATATTTTAAGATACTCAGAGGACTTGATTTAGATATTTCTAGCATGATTCTTAAAGATATATTAAAAATACATACAATCACACTTAGATACATATGTAAAAACTATATAATTTAAGCAATTTTCATACATTAAATCAAACATACAACATATTGCTTAAAATTAGCACAAACAATCTTTTAGTAAGCATTACCATTGTATAACAAACAACACTATATTTCTATGTGGTTAACTATGTAAGCTAAGTAATAAAAGATCATATTCGTGACAACTATGCGTAGTATGAATAATAAATTTAGAAGTATAAGAGTTTGGTATAAAATATATTTAATTTTGATTTGCCCCGTATCCAAATGTCTCTAATAGTGGCGGAGCTAGGTGTAAAAAGTTGTGATGTCAATTTCAACTTAAGATGTCAAATACATATATTTGTATTAAATTTTTATTTTTTGGTTTATTTATTAGCCTATATATGAAGTTTTAGCCAAAATGTTGTGTAGTCACTTGACTACACAACCAGGAAGTGGCTCCGCCACCACTCCATATCATAGGTAAGATTATCTTTTCACCTCTTTGATTTTTTGAATTTGGCATTGGTGTATTATCTTTTCCTGGTTTTGGTCTAATTTTTTTTGTTTTTTTTTTTGCTTTTTACAGAACAAATAGGATGCATGACAAATTAAGTCAGGATGTTGAAAGTAGTGTGGAAGACTCGGGTGGAATAAAAAAAACATGACATTAGAGGTGTGATGCAATCTAAAGATAGTACAAAACCCATAGGACAGAAATGCAAACGTAGTGAAACCAAAACACATGACATCTGAACAGGGTGCAACTTCGAGACAATGCAAATGAGGCACTTATGGTCCTATGAAAATAAATCATCAAACAAAGAGCTTGACACATGGACACCTTCCCGCGGAACATGCCACTTGTCGCAGGGGGCAGTCAAAATGTTACCTCCCTAGATTAGTGGCCTTTATCTAGCCAACTCACAAAAAGAAACAGAGTGTTGAAGTTAGATTTTTTAAATAAACCACAAAATCTGATTTAGGTAATCGTATGAAACTATCCTATAACTATTCACATATACCAACCCTCTAACGATATAAGGATACGACGACCCAAGGCCGGTGGATAAGCCTCTACAAAAGTCGACATATTCCGGATAATCTCGCGACTAGTGAATTGCCTCTACTTTTAAGAGCATCATTCCCCTTCATAACCTCATCGTATTGATAGGAAGCAACAACATCAATAGGACTATTGTAGACAATGAGGCTCGAACATGGAGAGCGTACGTTTGGAGCTCGAAATTTGAAGCTCCAAAAATTCAAAATCAAACCTTTTAAAAAATTCTGAAAAATACCATGGTGTAGATAATATTGTAGTCTATAGCTTTTCAGAATAAAATATGTTGTATTTTGGGCTTAGAAAAAAGACAGATCGAGATTGTCTTCGGTAGTGCATAGAAAACTTAACTTTGTCTTTCTCTGTGATTGTCATTTTTACTAGGCCAAAAAAATACAATTTATTTCATTAAAATTTACATAGAGTGCAATATTGCCCATGTCATGGTATTTTTTCTATTTTTTTGAAATGTTCATGTTCGAATTTTGTAAACTTTAAAGAAGAAGAAAAAAGAACAGGCTCCCTTTGTGCCCAAGATCCATTTGGAGTTTTTGCCGAACATGTACCTATATAAATGTCTCATTTTTCATTTGATGTCTATTCTTAATTGTTCCCTTCTAATCTTCTATTATTCAAGTAACTACACGTCGTTAGATTGACCAACGGATTTTGGTCATCAACAACATATATCGAGCTTTCCATATAAAAATTGATTTTTTTTGAAAAAAATATAAAAATTGATTGAGATAATAATCATTGCTCATTGTGTTTGCCAGAAGACTAGATTTACAAACTGCTCTCACGACATAAAACTTGGCTACATAACCTCAGAGTAGGACAACGGTTTGTACCGTCTCAAAACCGAACAAAATCTACGCCACCTTATCGTAAGGAGGAAGGATCCCTTTGAGAAAAGACTGAAGCAATATCAGCGCTCTCTTTGGTTGGAAGGACGGGACCGTGGGACGCAGCTTCGGTGCCTTACCTAACTAAGTCTCTCAGCGCCTTACCCTCATATCCACCATCCAATCTAGATCGGACGGCCTAAAACGACTCTATGCAAAATATGCTAGCTCTTACATCAAATATTTTTTTTATCACAAACCGTATGTCCAAATGGATTGAAACTTTCTCAGATTAAATCTTTGAATGAAATCTGCGTACTGTAATTTTTTCAATTTTTTTCAGAAAGTTTGAATTTCATGTTCAAATTTCGGGCGTTATTGTCCATTCGATCTAGATTGGACGGTGGATGTGGGGGTAAGGCGCTGTGAGCCTTAGCTTCAGTAAGGCACTGAAGCTGCCTCCGGGACCGTGTGCCCGGCTCCTCTCACGGTGGCAAACGTGAGCCCTCTGGCATACTGCTGAACATAGCCCCCTACCTGCAACCAGGAAACCAAACCATGAGTAAACCTCTGTTTAGACTACCACGCAAGTAGTAGGGCGAGATTTCTTGGAGGATCATGCTCCCATACCTCGTGCCCGGCTATCCATGGACGCCACGGTACCGTGACGGAGAAGTTTAGGTCACGGACCGTGTACCTCGTGCCGGTGAACGGGCACTGGGAGTCGAAATCCCCACTGAAATTTCGTCAATTTCGGTATCAATAAGACATGTTTGTGATCATTGTTTTAGTAGGAAATGTGATGGTGTGCTGTCCGAGGCCGTGGATTACCTAAACAGCCATACGGACAGGCGGTGGTCGATTAGCCATTTCAGTGTTGGCACCATGGTATCCGGTGAGTCTTTGAAGTCTGCAAAAATTCTGGACGAACACCGCGCACGAGGCTGGTTAATTAGGCCGCTCCTCACGAAACCGAAGACGCGTCAGTATACAGCCAAGATTCATATTTATATACTTACGTGCAGTCCGGCCATTTAGTTTCTCTCGCATGGAGAGCCCTCTGCACCGCAGGAAGATTCAGGTAGGCCAAGGTGGGCACATAGCTGCACGGATCGTACCCGGGTAACTGAAGAAACAAATGCTCGGAGTCAATGGGATGTAAATCAGAACACGAATCTAGCAAAATCAAGTTCAAGTATCTTCTTCTTGGTACGCATACCTGGCTGCTAGAGTAGTAGGAGCCGTTGCTGTCTGTGACGCAGACGGGAGCGTATATGTTGTAGGTGTCGATGCCGCCGTCCTGATACTCGTTGATGGCCTTCCAGCACCTGTCGCCGTCGGCGGAGTCGTTGAAGCTGCAGTGGCCGGCGATGTCCTCCCAGACCTCGTCGGAGATCACTCCGTGGTTCCACAGGTACTCGTACTGCCCTCTGTTGTTCTTCACGTCGTCCAGCCACGGGTTGCCCACCAAGATGCCCTTCAGGTTTACAATGGCGCCTCTCCTGCTGCTGTGGGATAAGATGGTGGCGGCGAGCTGGGGCACGTAGTGGCCGGCGTAGCTCTCTCCAGCGATGTAGAAAGCTCGCCCCTTGTACTCGGGGAACCTCTCGAGCCAGTTGACGTGGAACACGTAGGCGTCTTGGGCGGCGATTGGGTCTCCCATCTTGTCGTGGTCGGAGGAGGTGTTGGAGTAGGAGAACCCCACGCCGGCGGGTGATTCCAGGAAGATGACGTTCGCCGCTGCAAAATTTGTTTGTACATTTTTTCAGAATCAAATGGCACTTCATTACGAGTACCGTCAAATTAGAAAGTAGGATTAGATGGTTGTACAAATTACCGTCGTTCCACGCGTACTTGTTCCTGCTCAGGGTTTTGTTGTCCCTGTTCACACGGAAAGGGCCCAATTCTTGCATAGCTCCGTAGCCGAGCGACGAGCATCCAGGCCCTGCTCCATACCAATACATTGTGATTAACACATATATTTGTGTTTAATGAAAACTTAGTGTCATGAAGCAACAATCAACATCAGTACAGTATCATGTTTCTCACCTCCGTTGAGCCACAGGAGAAGTGGCTTCGCCGCCGCTTCGCCGGTCGCCTCCACGAAGTAGTAGAAGAGCGCGCGGCCGTTGCTGGCATTGACGGTGACGTACCCGCCGTACTGGGCGAAGTCGACACCCTCCGGCTGCCCCGGCAGCGCCGCGATCTTGTCGCCCCCCTTCAGAGCGCTGTGGTCGGTGCCAGCAGGGTACTGATCTGTCCGGAGGCTATCTGTGATCCCGAAACCAGGGTCTTGTATACTAGGAACACTAATACTTCTGCTGCTACTTCTGTTTCTTCTAGATAAGACGAATTTTGCGAGATGGGCCTCCTGAGACGCATGGGCGTGCAGCGTGATCAGGGGAAGGAGAAGCAAAAGGTAGTTCAAAGCACCGGCGGTATTCCACATCTCTCCGATGGTCGATCGTGAGCGATATGAAAGAGGAAGAGGAAGAGGATACGACGACACCAAACAAGAGAGAGATCGCGTCCAAGTCGCATTATTGTTGACTAGTTAAATGCCCGTGCGTTGCCACGGGCTCAAATCCTATTTTCAATATTAGTAATTTTATTGTATTTCGGTCTTGCCTAGTTATGAAAGTCCTTAATTTTTATAGCAATTTCACAAGGTTTTGGAAGCCCCAAAATCCTCCCCTTTCTAAGCATAGAATGACAGACATATCAACTCATAACCACCCTACTAACTTTATATAGGTATCTTAGATATAAGGCGATACTGTATAAAGTCATATAAGGCGATACTGTATAAAGTCCAAAATGCCTTAAGCTCTAAAATGATACTACCTCCGTCCCAAGGAATAAGGTGCTCTCGTTTTGCGTGTTTTTTCTTTGATCAAGATTTACTCTAAATATATAAAGAATGTTGATATAAAATTAGCATCATTGAAAATTATGTTATAATACAAATCCAATAATACTAATTTTACACAATACAATTAAGTTTTAGTTTCTCTATTTATTCTGTTAAAATTTGCTTTAGAATGCGTATGCGCCTTATTTCTTAAAACGGACATAGTATATGTGAGAGCTCTTCTCCTTTAAAATGTTCCTTGCAATCTCACATAATTAAGGGTTCAACCAACCCACAAAAAAGGAATAGCCTAACTCAAGTTATTCTTAAATTATTGCTTGCACCAATAACCCTCCAAGCACTGTTTATTTTTTGGAGACCAACCCATATTGTTTACATTGAACATCACGCAAAGCAGCTTGCTATCAAGTCTTTTACAAAACATGAGCTTCTCCAAAGGCAGCAAAATCATGGACAAACCTGATTACACTATGAATGTTACAAAATAAACAAAATAATACATTTGAGCTCAACAATGAGGGCCACATTAGCCTAGGAACCCGCTTGGGATGCCATTTATATTTCCATCCTCCAACGCTTTTTCTGGACCATGCAGGATTTTCATCGTAAAAAATTCCACCCGTTTTGGCTAAAATACCGAAAATCAAGCAGGGCATAAAGATCTCAAGCACCTTTCTATGCTGCCTGCTTAGGGGAGAATTAATAGTTGATGCATAGATTAGGTGGATCTTAATAATGCATAAATCCACGTCGGTAGTGTCTATAATTCTATATAGACATGAAAGTTCAAATGTCTATAATTCTATATAGACATGAAAGTTCAAATAAAAGAACGCATGATATCAAGGATGTTTCCTTGTAGGAAACCTGAGAAAAAAGCATATTAATTAGACTTACACCTGCGAAGGAAAACTGAGAAAACAAAGTTGAAGTTAACCAACGATTGTCTGTTTAGAATCAGAAACAATTAAATTCATTTTAATTTTAAATTACTAAATAATCAGAATTGAGGGGTCTATATAAATGATTCTTTTGTCCGAAATGCCTTGAAGACGATGGCTTCAAACAAATTATATATAATTCAAACCTCACTAAAAGAAAAGGCTAAAAAGTTAATTACACTACAATATCTACATGCATAGGCCATTCTATGTGATATTCTGCTGCTACGACAAGTTGTATTAGCCTAACCAAAGAGATTTGGGACATTGACGTAGTGTACAAATAAATCATATAACTATGATTGTCGCGCCTTAAAAAGTTACTTTGCACATACAATAGATTATTATGAAGAAAACGGTTCAGTTACACATTGACTCATATAGATTGCAATGCCTTTTGATAACCCAAACTTCATTAATCAAAGCATAAGAACCGAGTTGTACTAACAACCATTATGGAACTGAAGCAGTCAAGTAGATTGCATACGTTTACGGACCTGATATTGTCTTTTTTCATGCTAATTTGAAACATCATCGAGCCAAACAAATAGAACAAAACATAATAGAGAAATGATTTGAATGTAGCAATGATGAAAAACTGAAAAGTGCTTTACGTGTGCATTGTGATAAACAATCAATGAAGCGTCAATGGTAAAGAAAGAAAAGATGAGAAAATAATATGAGGTGCTACCCTGTCCTTTCTTTTGACATAGTACAAAATAGTTAATTACGGGCAATAGCACACAATTGCAGATACCCCGTCCACGAGATTCACCCCATGCTCACCTCATGTTTGCTGTAATGGCACCTCAACTACCCATTCCAGGCTGTTGGACTGATCAGGTTGGAGCAGACTATGAGATAGCTCTGCAGTCCAAATGGAAAAATTAAACCATTACCACATGATTTGAGACAGTAACGTCAAAATGGTATATACAAAATAACTGTGCTTAACTAAACATTTGCTCAAAATTCGTGAGATAAGAAACTGGTGGCTATACATCTTAGCTCTTGAAGACAGTACTTTTAGTCTAAGTATCAATTAGGCGAACAATATCTTATTTCTAAGAAATCAGTTAAGCCTAACAGCATTCTCTCGGTACATCACAGTCTATGTCACCAAGAGAATCAAGATATTAAAAAGTTTTTTTCCTTTATATTGATAACTGCGAAGTACTAATGTATATCTCTATGGTTGGAATAAAATGCACACCAAATTGCGACAGTAAGTTCAACGTGAGATTGAACATGTAAAAGAGAAGATGCTATCTTTTTGCCCTAAGAAAAGAGAGAAAATGCTACAATCCAGTAGCAACTTATTGACACACAACACGATTAAATAACCCTACTTGTTGAGGGTTGTCCATCTTTTGACAAACTTTCAAAAAAGTGTTCATTGTTGAGTCTCCCAAGCCAGTTCTTGCACAAGCAAGCTGAACAAGAATTCAAATTGTGTTCATTGTTGAGTGCCAAAAAAACATTACCGTCTTAGCCAATATCACTCAACGCAGCTGCAGATTGCTGGTGACCTTGCAGGGCACGTTGTGGGGCTTTTACAAAACATAAAAAAAGGTATAGACTGTTAGATCAAAAGCTATATCTTATTTTGCTCTGACTTCCCACATTTTGGCTGTTGGATCTAAAGCTGACGGTTTTTACCACGGCTACACAAGCGACTTCACTACCGGTCCTCACTTTCCTCCTCTCATTTACTTAACATGACTTCACAAACGATGACACAGAAACTGGTTATATAAGAGAATAAAATTAGAGATTTTATAAGAAAATCAAAGACTTATAGTAAATTAGGCTTATATTGAATCAGTAAAAGTTACGGTCATGCAAGATACAGACACAGTGGTAGATATTCTAGAATCTGACAGCCGATTAGTGAGAGATTCAGATTTGGACAGACACCTGACTCTCCCGTCTTAACTCCCTCTCTCTATCTTTAACTCGTCAAGACGACTGCCTCCCTGCTGCTGCGGCCATTTTCCTAAAAGAGCAGTTCGAGCGACCCTCAACGAGAAGCACCTTTTCCGCAACCCCTCATCAACCCCCGACAAGCCCCGATAAGGACACCTTTCAAGAGAGTTTATTGTGAAGCTCCACTACTACTTGTTAGTATTATCAAGTGTTGTCTGCAATTTTCTTTTTCTTGGTGAGAACATGGTTACAGTCAATTGCATAGAATTAAAAGTTACCATAAGCTTTGAGGGGTGCAAAAGAATTGCATATGCATGCATATAAAAATAATATTTAATCATGATATGTTGACTTTCAATGAAATAAGTAAACTTGAAATAAAATAAGTAAACCTGGAATAAAAATATATAAACCTGAATGGTGAAACCTGATTCTCTAAGATGGGAGCATGTGAATGTATTTCAATGAAATAAGTAGACCTGTTATAAATAATGAAATTTGTATTATATACTGAACACGTTTAACAATTGTGCCAGATAACATGTTGCATTCCCTTCACTCTGATAGGGCAAAGCTCTACATTCTGGTAAAATAATACCCAGAACTTTATTCCAATATGACTGACTATACACTGTATGCAAGATTATTTGCTAAACATGAGTTCAGTATCAGTTCCAATATGACTGACTGTAACACTGTTACCTGTACTTCCGCAATCTCCTACTCATGGTGTTTTGTATGATAGGAGAAAAACATCCAGTAGCTCACCGAGCTTAACCAAAGCCTCCAGGTGTATCTACTGCACTGCCATGGGAAATATTTTCTCAAGTCATGTGTATGATCTAAGTGTACAACTTTGCTACTTCGAATTAGGAGTCAAAATGTCATAAGCCTACAACTGCACACGACTTGTGCACGAATTCAGTAACAGTCATAAGCCAATATTTCAGAGAATTATTGTCAAACATTATAAGTAGAAAAATCAGACCCGGCTTGTGCTTACAAGTCTGCGCAGAAATAGTTTAAGCAAGGTGCTTCTAGTCCTGCATGTACTGAACGCCAATGGTGGCAACTGATTTACCGTGAGAGTGCAGGCTGGCTGCCCGAGAGAACGTCCATAGGCGGCAGCCATGAGTGCGCGGATCCGGCGCTGGTGGGGCGGCAATAACACCGCCGAAGACTCCGGCGGCAGCGCATTGGTGGAGAAGGACCACTGTGGACGCAGGGCGGCAACGCCATCGCGGATGCCGCCGGCTGCGCGCCAGTGGAGAAGGACCTCTGCGAATGGCGGGGCGGCGCCCCTGTAGAGGCGGGGCAGGGAGGGACGGGGCAGGGAGGGACGGGGCAGGAAGGGATGTGGCGAGGCGATGTAGAGAAACAGGACGGCGGTGGCATGGAGGCTTCGATCAGATCGAGGATTGCGAACGGGCGCGGCGAGGCGATGCGAGACCTTGTGGAATGATTTTTTACTCGCTCATGAGCTTGACCGGCGACGATGGGCTCGGGGGCGGACTTGGTGGCGGCGTGCCGGCGTCCATGGCCAGATCTCGCAGCGGCGGATCGATTGGCTGCGAACGAAGTGACGGACTCAGTGGGCCACGCGTGGAGGACTTCGACCCGATTTTTTTCGCAGAAAGCGAACTTTTTGACGTACGAAAGCTTTGACCCGGTCTTTTTCGACGTACCACGGTTTTGAACCATCACGTCCTCAAGCCGTATTATTAGTAGAGATTTTGTAGGCCAAGGGAGAGGAAGAGGATACGATGGCCGCAAAGAACGTCGGTTATAGCATTATTACTAGTAGTAATATTGTTTTGGCAGTTTTCGTATCTACCATCTATGAGAAAGATATCGTGTCGTGTGCACATGATCCAAATAGAATATAAGAGCATCTCCAACATAAGCTTTATAATTTGGCATTCCAAATGTTATTCCAGCGCACTGTAAAGATTTATCGCGAGCGCCGCGTAATTGTTCTTCACCGAAGACGCTAAAAAGCAGCGCATGCAAGATGGTTGAAAATGCATCCCCAACAGGCGCTGCAAACTACAACGCGCGGCGCCGACGCAAATAATATTCTCACACTTCTATAGAATCAACAAGATCAAACAAATCTAAATAAATTAACAATAAATTAGCTAGTTATTATTACAGCACAAGCAAATAATACAACAAGTACAACAAATTATTCACTAACAAATACAACAAGTTGTTCATCAGCAATACATCATAGTTTTTCAAATAATACAACAAATATACAAATAAAGTAGCCACTATTGTTTTCTATTCCATTTTCATCATTCTTTCATGAGATCTTTTTGAAGCTTATCATGTATATCATTGGACCGAGTGGAATGATACGAGACAATGAAACGGGTCACCCTATGTGCGGTTCTCTTCACTTGAGCGGAAACCCCCATCAATTTATAGTGAGTATGATCTTCATCTTTCCCACGATCATCCTTTATAATCATGTTATGTATGATGACACAAGCAGTCATGATATACCAAAAGCACTCTTGATCCCAAAATCTTGTCGGTCCTCTCACAATAGCAAATTAGGCTTGCAAATTCCAAATGCTCTCTTCACATCTTTCCTAGCCGCCGCTTGTGCATTATGAAATTGGATTTGTTTCTTACCTTTGGGTTGAATAACCGGCTGCACAAATGTTCGCCACCTTGGGTAGATGCCGTCGGCAAGAATGTAGCCACAGTTGTATTTGTGGCTATTTGCTTCAAACTCCACCACTAGACCTTCACGCAATGCAAGCCTTGTCATTAGTGGTGACCGTTGAAGAACATTGATATCATTGCACGACCCAGGCATTCTGAAGAATGCATGCCAAATCCAAGTCTCATGATCGACGACCGCTTCAAGGATTATAGTGGCATCCTTTTTTATGTCCTTTGAATTGTCCATGCCATGCCACCAGACAATTCTTCCAACTCCAGTGCATACAACCAATTTAGCCAAGCATACCTGGAAATCCCTGGTTACTGTTGAACTCCAAAAGCCTAGCCGTGTGACGAGGGTGAACTCGACAAATGTCCAATATGAAGGACTTTGGATCGGGGAATTAGGACGTCGGATGAACTCGATGGTAAAATCAGTCAAATAAGGTGTGTATCGAAAGTAAACGAGGTGGTGGACTTGGCTTGCTTTCAATCTGTCCCTCACCGTCCTCTCGTGGCCCCTATATATAGGTGGCCAGGTCTCAAGGAACGGGAGGGGTCCGATACATATTACAACATAGGTATACAACATGAACTCGTATTTCGACTAGGATTACACTTGGGCCTAGCTTAACGGGCCTCAGGGGTACTCAAGTAACGGGCTCTATTATCTATACCCTTGTCACCATGTCTTCAGCATTGGGGGCTCTCAAGTTTGTGGAGCCAAAAATATGCACAATTGCTACAGCAAAGCGCTTGACACACATGATAGCCATGCTCTCACCCATGGTCAAGTTTTCATAAACTAGATCCACCGGTATACCATATGCCAACATACGCAAGCCGGCGATCACCTTCTGATAGGTGCTATGCCCAAGTTCTCCGGCAGCATTCCTCCGTTGCTCAAAGAACCGATCAAACTTTATTACCTCCGTCGTGATGTGTTTGAACAAGTTCATGCTCATCTGAACATGCCGACGAAAATAGCTCTCGGGATATGTCGGATTTTCTTGAAATACATGCGCATCAACTTGTTGTGGCCTTCAATCCATTCCTTCCACAACTTATGCCTACCAAAAACCAAGCCACCAATTTTTTGCTTCTTATTGGCACGGCAAACCAACAGCATGGTGATGTTCTCTTCTTCCTCAATATCGAATTCATCGTCAGATCAATCGTACGATGAGCTCTACAAACATGTGTAAATAAACTCAATACTACTAGGAAAACTAAAATCAAGAAACAAGGGCACGTCGCTGGCGGTACATACCTTGCGAGGATTCCATCGAACACCTAGGGTTTGCCAAGTTGCGTCTCAGCTCGAGGAGGACATGGTCACCGTTGGTCGGCGCACCACAGCCAGCAGCACGGCACGTCGCCTAATCGATCGAGGCGCGGTGCTGAATTGACCTTGTCGAGCGCGGCGCTCGCAGTCTCGTCGGTGGCGGCAGTAGGCGGTAGCGGCGGCTCGGTTTATCATGGCGGGGATCTCGGGATAGGCTTGGGGAGGAGCGGGGTGGCGGATCTACATTGCTCCGGCGGAAAATTAGTGCGGCGGCAAATTAGTGCGGCGGCAGTGCCGAAGGAGAAATTGGGGAGAGAGAGGGCGCGGGCGTGGCGGCGGCACCGGAGGAGAAATTGGGGAGAGAAGGCGCGGGTGCGGCTGAATTTTCCTAGCAGTTGGCTCTTCGCGCGCGAGGAGAGAATAGCACACGCTGCAGCCGAAAATTTACAGCGCGCATATCTAGCGCCCGCTGGAGGACCAAATTCCATCTCTGGCGCACTAAACTGGTAGTTTTTACAGCGAACCCACCATATAGAGCGCATGTTGAAGATGCTCTAATTCTATGGTGGAAATTATATTATTCCCTGTAAGAACTCTTAATCTTCCACACTATCTAGAGAAAACATTAAATATAACATGTATAATGCATTATATCTTATTGTCATCCCTAACAATTAATAAAAAATAATTAATTATTAGTAAAAAAATTGTTAAGGGAAGACATATGGTACTGTCGGGGATATAACCCCGGGTATACCAAAGTACCCTTTTATTATGACTAATATATTCATTATACATTAAGTTATATATGCAGAAATATTTAAAAAGCAAGCAAGCAGTAGTCTGGGCCGGATTAACCAAGACAGACCGAGTTATAGCTTCCTTGGGCCGGCATATTAAGGCTGGGCCGGAATATCTCTAGGCCGATCCGGAGTAAAGCAAGGCAGGCCGGAATAGCAGCTGGCCCGGCTGGGCCCCCGCTCGTATCCCGGCTGGGCCTGGGAACCCCGGCGCCCCGGCAGGCCTCCTCGCCCGGATGGGCCGGCGTCTTCCTCAGCCTGGCCGGCCCATCCCGGCACCCCGCGCCCGGCGTGGGCCTATCCTCCTCCCCGGCTGGGCTTCTTCCGCCGAGCCATGCGGCTGGGCCGGCCGCATCCTGTCCCGGCTGGGCCGGAGCTTCCCCCAGGCCGGGATTCCTCCAGCAGGCCGGGTCGCTCCCCAGGCCGCACTATGCCGGCTGGGCCGGATTAGCCCCGCATGGGCCAGTTTCCTTTATATCCCGGCTGGGCCAGGCCGGGATTCCCCTGGCCCAGGCCGGGATTCCTCTTATCAGGCCGAGTTATTCATCTTCTGGGCCGATATTTAACCCCTCCGGGACATATTCCTCGTCCAGCATCGCCTCCAGCATGGTGTCAGTCCTGGGACGCCTCCAGGCTCGGACTGGCACATCCTCCATCATCATATGCTGGTCTTGGGACGCCCCTTGGCTCAGACCAGCATATCCATCCTCTCCCAGTCAGTCTTATCCTCAGGAGAAGGATAAGACTGATGACATGGTGATCCTAAAGATAGACGCTAGAAGACGAAGGCAAGGACTCCAAGTACAGGCATCGATGGGACTAGCCCATGACCGTGACGCATCGCACAGTACCAAGGACGGTACCGTGCTGATGCAGGCTATAGTGTGACAAGACCCCAATAGTCAACTCAGCTATAGTGTGTGCATAGTGTATTGTGGGGCATCCCTTGTCCCCTGGGCTCCCTATATAAGGGGCACCAGGGGGATCGATCACCCCAGCCTCCAGAGGAGGCTCATTCTCTCTCGCTCCATGGGAGCTCTCTAGCACTAGCTCTCCAGCTCCTGCCCAGTGCAGCCTTAGATAGGCAGATGAACAGCTCAAGGAGCACCATTGTAGCTCTCATGTGAAGCTCATATAGATCAGACATGCAGGAGTAGGGGTGTTACCTCCTCACGACGGCCCTGAACCTGGGTAGCTCGATGTGTTAGCAGTGAGTTCTGTGCCCGGTCTCTACCGAGCCTTCCCTCTCCCAGATCCACCAGTGCATAGTCGGCCCCCATTTAAGCCATCCCATGGCATATGTTGTTTCACCACGACGACATTTGGCGCCCACCGTGGGGCTGATTAAGGCGCTGGTAGGAGTACATCCGGACGGGATCTTCTTCATCTGCTCGGGGGCTCGACATCAGCAACGCTCCCGAGCACAGCAGGTCTTTCTTCAACTCCCGGGCTGACCTCAAGTCGCCCGGGCCAGCATACGGCTGTCCCGGATCTACATCGGCATCTCCGGGCCGGCACTCGGCTTCTCCCGGCCAGCATATTCTGTGTCCTGGCCAGCATATCCTGTGTCCCGGCCAGCATATCCTGTGTCCCGGCCAGCATATCCTGTGTCCCGGCCAGCATATCCTGTGTCCTGGCCAGCATATCCTGTGTCCCGGCCAGCATATCCTGTGTCCCGGCCAGCATATCCTGTGTCCTGGCCAGCATATCCTGTGTCCCGGCCAGCATATCCTGTGTCCCGGCCAGTATATCCTGTGTCCCGGCCAGCATATCCTGTGTCCCGGCCAGCATATCCTGTGTCCCGGCCAGCATATCCTGTGTCCCGGCCAGCATATTCTGTGTCCCGGCCAGCATATCCTGTGTCCCGGCCAGCATATCCTGTGTCTCGGCGAGCATATTTTGTGTCCTGGCCAGCATATCCTGTGTCCTGGCCATCATATTCTATGTCCTGGCCGGCATATGTTATATCCTGGCTGGCATGTCTTATGTCCTGGCCGGCATATTCCATATCATGGCCAGCATATCTTATGTCCCGGCCGGCATATTTTGTGTTCATCGTGCCAGGGACCGTTCCGCCTTCACCTCGAGCATCTGCAGGTACTTCAAACTTCCTCAATGGTGCATACAAGTAAGTATTTATGCTGGTTTACTCCATATCCTGGTCAGCTTATCTGAAAGTTAGTATCCCCGTAATAGGAAAAATAGCTCGGGGGCTAGGCTAAAGCCCAGCAAGTTGCTTCTTAAATACTGTTTCAATATATATTAGTTTGCATGCTAGCATATCAGCTTCCCAGTTTCCTCCTGTATGTCTATCTATATGCCAAATTGCTATATATGCCTGCTACAGATAGTATCCTTAGTATCAGTTTGTATGCCTACAGTCTTGTGCAAAGTATTATCTGGGCATGTTATATGCCGGTTTTATATGCCAACAGCAAGATGCTATGTCAAGTTATATGTCTTGGTATGTGCCAATCTTTATATCTGCTACAGAGCTATAGTCAGTATGCCAGTTAACATATCAAGTTCAGTATCTACTCATATGCCAAGTGCTTTATCCCATATGCTATGTGTTATATGCCGGCTGTCATATGCCAAGGCTCGTATGCCGGTTTATATATGTTGAATGCCATGTGCTAGCTGTTGCAAGTTTACAGTCAGATCAACTTATATGCCTATCTCAGTGCCAGTTTCTGCATGCTATGTGCTATATGCTAGATCTCATATGACAGTTATAGTATACTTGCATTTATATGCCGGCACATGAGTGCCAAATATCTGTTGTGAGATGCCAAGTTTGCTTATATGCCAGTTGCAGTATGTCTACATTTATATGCCGGCACATGAGTGCCTAGTTCTTCCTTGTGAGTTGTCAAGTTAGCATATATGTCAAACTACTATATCTCAGTCTATATGCCAAGTGCTTTATTTCAAGAGTTATATGCCGAGTGCTATGGGCTATATGCCAAACTCCATATGCTAGATTGCTATATGCCAAGTACTATGACCATCGCTATGTCTTTTAGAATGACTACAGAACAGGTTGGATATTTCATCATATATATGTCTATTACCCGGCTATGACTCTCCATATTGCCATTACAAGAAGAAATTACTATTATATCACCAGGGTTTCAGTTTATATCTCAAAGTCTCAGGTATTTCAGTATGTCGGCATATCATGGCAAAGAGCAAAATTTTAGTATGCCGGCATATGTTATATTTTTGTATCCTGGCCAGCATATTTTATATCATGGCCAACATGTTTTATAACCCGGCCAGCATATTTTATGTCCCAGCCAGCATAGCTTATATCCTGGCCAGCATATCTTATATCTCAGGTCTCAGGTATTTCAGTTTGTTAGCACATCAGGTTATTAAGTGATATCTTGAGTCATATGTGTTTCAGTATGCCGGCATATCATGTCAGGAGTAAGATTTCAGTATGCCGGCATATCATGGCAAGAGTAAGATTTCAGTATGCCGGCATATCATGGCAAGAGTAAGATTTCAGTATGCCGGCATATCATGGCAAGAGTAAGATTTCAGTATGCCGGCATATCATGGCAAAAGTAAGATTTCAGTATGCCGGCATATCATGGCAAGAGTAAGATTTTAGTATGCCGGCATATCAGGGCAAGAGTAAGATTTCAGTATGCCGGCATATCATGGCAAGAGTAAGATTTCAGTATGCCGGCATATCATGGCAAGAGTAAGATTTCAGTATGCTGGCATATCATGGCATGAGCAAAGTTTCAGTATGCCAGCATATCATGGCAAGAGCCAAATTTCAGTATGCCAGCATATCGTGGCATCGACCAAAATCCCCAATCACCGTTTATTTCGGTTCGCCAGCATATCAAGGCATCTATCAATAACTCATATCGCCGTTTATTTCGGCATGCCAGCATATCACGGCATTCTATAATCCCTTCAGTTATCGCCAATTCTGGCTCAGTAATATATCGAGACATCGATCTCAAAGCTAACAAGCATCATATCTCTTATCATGTCCGGTTTCACAGAGTATCCCAGTTTAGCATATTAACATGTCTTATCATTTTTGCATATTAACAAGTGCCCAGCGATGGCACAGTCCAAGAGGCATATCAGTATACCGGCATTGTCAAAGCAGACAATGTCGATGAGACATAGCCTGTGAGGCAAAGTGTCGATATAAAGCCCAAGAGGCAAAGTAGCCCAAGAGGCAAAGTAGCCCAAGAGGCATATCAGTATACCGACATTGTCAAAGCAGACAGTGTCGATGAGACATAGCCTGAGAGGCAAAGTATCGATATAAAGCCCAAGAGGCAAAAGTAGCCCAAGAGGCAGAGTAGCCCAAGAGGAAAATAGCTCAAGAGGTAAAGTATCGATATGGCCAAAAAGGGCAAAGCAGCATTCCGGCATTGTCGAAGCAGACGATGTTGATGAGACATAGCCCAGGAGGCAAAGTGTCGATATAGCCAAAGAGGGCACAATAGTATT
Source organism: Dactylis glomerata (assembly GCA_007115705.1). Lineage (NCBI taxonomy): Eukaryota > Viridiplantae > Streptophyta > Magnoliopsida > Poales > Poaceae > Dactylis > Dactylis glomerata. The sequence goes on from QXEO01000247.1 coordinate 14,882,509, forward strand.
TTGAGATAGCCCGTGAAGGCTAGCATATCATATATATGAGTTCTTGTCAATCAGGACATTGCCTATGATGGCATGAGATAGAGTTGGCCTGTGCAGGCCAGCATATTTTTATGAGTATATGAGTTTGGGACTTTGGTATATTTTTATTTAAGCCTGTGCACGACTCTACGAGTCCTCCACAGCCTCGGGGGCTAATGTCGGGGATATAACCCCGGGTATACCAAAGTACCCTTTTATTATGACTAATATATTCATTATACATTAAGTTATATATGCAGAAATATTTAAAAAGCAAGCAAGCAGTAGTCTGGGCCGGATTAACCAAGACAGACCGAGTTATAGCTTCCTTGGGCCGGCATATTAAGGCTGGGCCGGAATATCTCTAGGCCGATCCGGAGTAAAGCAAGGCAGGCCGGAATAGCAGCTGGCCCGGCTGGGCCCCCGCTCGTATCCCGGCTGGGCCTGGGAACCCCGGCGCCCCGGCAGGCCTCCTCGCCTGGATGGGCCGGCGTCTTCCTCAGCCTGGCCGGCCCATCCCGGCACCCCGCGCCCCGGCGTGGGCCGCTCCTCCTCCCCGGCTGGGCTTCTTCCGCCGAGCCATGCGGCTGGGCCGGCCGCATCCTGTCCCGGCTGGGCCGGAGCTTCCCCCAGGCCGGGATTCCTCCAGCAGGCCGGGTCGCTCCCCAGGCCGCACTATGCCGGCTGGGCCGGATTAGCCCCGCATGGGCCAGTTTCCTTTATATCCCGGCTGGGCCAGGCCGGGATTCCCCTGGCCCAGGCCGGGATTCCTCTTATCAGGCCGAGTTATTCATCTTCTGGGCCGATATTTAACCCCTCCGGGACATATTCCTCGTCCAGCATCGCCTCCAGCATGGTGTCAGTCCTGGGACGCCTCCAGGCTCGGACTGGCACATCCTCCATCATCATATGCTGGTCTTGGGACGCCCCTTGGCTCAGACCAGCATATCCATCCTCTCCCAGTCAGTCTTATCCTCAGGAGGAGGATAAGACTGATGACATGGTGATCCTAAAGACAGACGCTAGAAGACGAAGGCAAGGACTCCAAGTACAGACATCGATGGGACTAGCCCATGACCGTGACGCATCGCACAGTACCAAGGACGGTACCGTGCTGATGCAGGCTATAGTGTGACAAGACCCCAGTAGTCAACTCAGCTATAGTGTGTGCATAGTATATTGTGGGGCATCCCTTGTCCCCTGGGCTCCCTATATAAGGGGCACCAGGGGGATCGATCACCCCAGCCTCCAGAGGAGGCTCATTCTCTCTCGCTCCATGGGAGCTCTCTAGCACTAGCTCTCCAGCTCCTGCCCAGTGCAGCCTTAGATAGGCAGATGAACAGCTCAAGGAGCACCATTGTAGCTCTCATGTGAAGCTCATATAGATCAGACATGCAGGAGTAGGGGTGTTACCTCCTCACGAGGGCCCTGAACCTGGGTAGCTCGATGTGTTAGCAGTGAGTTCTATGCCCGGTCTCTACCGAGCCTTCCCTCTCCCGGATCCACCAGTGCATAGTCGGCCCCCATTTAAGCCATCCCATGGCATATGTTGTTTCACCACGACGACAGGTACATGGTACAATGCAGAAAATAACCTTCTCTTTTATTTTCTAAGGGATCATTCCTAAGCTAAGAGAAGACAACCTTCTCTTTCTTATTTCTCCACCCTCTAACTGTAACATCCCAGAACGTAGGACAACTCCGGGGTAGACTAGAAGGGCTTTTGTGCATTGCATCTGAAATTACGGGATTTTTTCGCGCTTTTGTTACTAAAACCTAAGAGTGATCGAATCTCTCTTCGAGGGGAAATTGGTGAACTCTCGAAGTTCGAAAGATTTGGACATGATCTCTTTTGATCCATGGTTGTGAGAAGTGATGACTCAAACCACTAAAACCCTAGCTATAAGCTTTGAAATTTGAACTAGACATAAATCAAGTTTGAATTTGAATGATTAAACTTTGAATTAAAAAGGCACATTTAGAGAGGATAAACATTAATAAAGAAGAAATAGATGGGAATATAAACATCAATAAAGTTTAGATAAAACTTAAACTTTATTGATCATCAACACATATTACATTGTCTTTACATAATTCATGAATGAAAGAATATTACAACTTGGAAAGAATCAAAGACAATTACAACAAGAAGAAATGAAAGATTACAAGTTGCAAAATTCTAAAAGAAAACTAAAAGTCTTCTTTCTTTCTTTCCTTTCTTCTTTTCTGATCTTGGCACATGCAACCAAATAAACAGAAATAGCAAGTTTTGCCAAGGTAGCATTTACCAAGTGGCATTCAAAAGAATATATGAAGCCACTGTAGATAATCATCAGAAGGCTGATCTTATCACCAAACACTCGGGTAGAAATATCCCAAGCCAGCCGAGATGGGCAAGGCAGCTCACAGCAGCATAGTCACCATATGCATGCACTCAGGTGTCACACACCCAAGTCACAAGACCAAGTATAAAAGCATCACAGAGGTGAAACTTGCTCGGCTAAAGATCACAGTCGACCAAGAACAGCACCACCACACCACCAACATCAACACCCAAGAACACCATCACCATCAAGATCACATCACCACCACTGAATCACCACCACACAATCAACCCTGCTCATGTGTTGAGCAACAGGGAAGCTTCACACCCCAGCACATCATCAAATAAACCATCCAGCAAAGCCAAAGGCCAACATGGTCACATAGTTCAACTAGGAACTAGGTCAAGCAGCTAGGAGGAGCAGGCTTGCCACAAGAAGCAGGAAATTAGAATAATTCCAGAAGAACAAGCTACTCTTCAGCAGCAGGTTATTATTAAACCACAGCACACATGAGTGCTGGGAGAGAACTCACAAATTATTCTCCCAGGCAGACTGCACAGAGCATAGCCACACAGAGATCAAGCAAAGCTTGATGAAACAAAGGCTTTGGTCATCATTTGGATGTCCAGGAGGCCAAGACCTTGGAGACAAGGCCATCCACAACACCTACTCCCTAACTCATAACTTATCTGGGAATTTCTCAAAGGAAATACTCACAGAAGTAAGAGCAAGGCCAGGAGTGGCACATGGGTTGCCTAGCTACCAAGACTAAGACCTAAAACCTAGAAAACCATCAGCTCTGTCAATTAAAATTGACCAAGTTCAGTTAGGCATTTGGGAAAAGTGGACAGGGACACTTTCAATCAAATAAGCCACCAGCAGACCACCACAGGGGGTGATCTACTCTCATGAGCACCAAACTTAACACCCACAGTAACTGTGAACACCTCAAGGGGGCATCACAGTGAAGCAGTTAGCCAAAAGCTACTGCAAGAGCCATAACAGCAGGCATGAAAGATTGCATCACAGCTAGGTAGAACCAAGCTCAACAAAATAGTTGCATCACTAAAATCAGCACAACAGAACCACTGCAAGAAAGTGCAGTGAGACTGTTAACATCACCAGCCAATTAACAGTAGCATTTAGAGATAACTAAAACACATAGTTATCCATGCACTTGATCAGATTGATCAAGACTAGCCACTAGCAAGATATTAACTAATCAAGCAACAACAGCAAATGATTGATTCAACAGTAAAAGGCCACCATAGTATGCAGTTAACCGAGTCAGCAAGTTTTAGTTAACAGAGTTAACTGAAACTATGACTGAAACTGACAATAGCAGCTAAGACAAGCATGATCAAGTATAACAGCAGGATCATGGAGCCTAATAACACAAATCACAACCAGTTAATCTCACAGCACAAGTACAAGCTTGGGGAGAAGCCCCAGTGCAGCAGAGGTAGGAGAACTTGGCCAACACAAGCTCCAGATGAGCATGGCCAGTGCAAGCTCCAGGTGAGCTTAGCCAGTGCAAGCTCAAGGTGGGCATGGCCAGCGTAGAGCAAGCTCCAGGAGGGCATGGAGCAAGCTCCAGGAGGGCATGGAGCAAGCTCCAGGAGGGGAGCAGACTCTAGGAGATTACAGAGAAGTACAGAGGGAAGAAGTGGAGGAGAAGCACTTACACGACGCATAGGAGGTACCACCGTCGCATGGCGAGGCAGTGCCTGCGCGGCCACGACGGCATCAAGCCAGGGGAAGTCGCCGACGATACATCGACGAATCACCTAGCTCACCAAGCACAGATCTCGCCGAGGACAAGGCCTAGCAGCTCGAGATCAAGCTCGAGGTCGCCATGGCCAAGGTCCAGAGCTTTGGAGGTGAAGGGGATGCGAACGTCTGGGAAGCAATCGACAGGATCTCGCGGACAGGCGGAATCGCCGTCGCCTGATCTATTGATTAGACACCATCTCAGCGGCGGATTCCGGCGGAGCTCATTGGAATCGAGCGCGGCGGTGGCGAGGCGACGCAGTCTCTAGGGGGAGCACGAGAGAGAAGACGATGCGGGTGAGCGAGGGGGGGTGCGACCGGTCGGGCTGACCGAGCCGCTGGTCGGGTTCGACCAGAAGGCTGGCGCTGATAGGTGGGCCTAGCCCGACAGGTGGGCCAGGGCTGGCAGAGAGAGGTAAGAGGGAGAGGTTTTGATCAAAATTTTAAAAATAGAAATTGAATTAAAGAAAAAGGTTTTTCTAGAAAAAGCTTTTCAACACCCAATTAAAAGCAGAAAAATAAATTGGATTTCTGCAAAAATAACTTTAATTGATTTTGACCTTTTTAATCACTTAAATAGTGATATTATGAGTAAAAGAAGGTTTATTCATAATTGCCTTATGAACTTTTCTTTTAAAAGAAAAACCTCTAGAAATGATTTAAATACAAAAGTAAAAGGGAAAATAACATTCTTGAGATCAAACCAAGTAATTCATCCAAGAATTTATCTTTAGTATTCTTGAATGAATTTCACTTAATATATACTCTGATAAATTCATAATTAGAGTATATACACTTTTAATAAATCATCTCAAGAAAAAATAATAGGAAAGAGAACTTAAAAGGTTCTTTCTCTAAATATGAACATCTAAGAAAAACCTAATTAGAATAGAACTTATTATCAAGATTGAACTCCATTCCAGGGTATTAAAGAATATTCTTGAATGAAACAATTGATAACATATACTCTTTAAAATCATAAAAGGAGTATATAAACCCTAGGATAAGAATAAAACACTTCTGGGGGTTTAAAGGGAATACACACACTTTAAAAGAGCATGCATTATTTGAATCTTTAACCATTGCCCTTATCGGATAATGATGTTGTTTTCCAGAACCCGAGGTCCCAGGTCACTTCCACAAATCCAACTGCACTACCTTGCAGTTTGCAGGAAAGTTCACTCTTCCTCATATCTCTTGTTTATCTTTAACAAAGTACTTGTAAATATACCGGTGGTATTATTATTATGATTGCATTAAAAAGCAAAGGTTCTGCTTTTCTAGAATGAATATGATTAGTGGTTAGCAATCATAATGGTTGTCGACCTAGGAAGGTGGGCAGTGGGACCATGGTAAGAGTATGGTGGAGGTCCCACTGTACCGAGAATGTTCACCTAGGACTAATAACCAATGTCGCCAGTGATTCTTGTGCCATAAAATACCGTCAACCATAGGGTCTGGAATGGGACGGAAGAGTCAGCTGTATCTTTTCCCTCATGCATATCAACGGACGCGTCGTTTCGGAGCAGTTGTCTCCTTGCGCGGAGCTTCAGGATGGGTGGATTCCCCCTAATGAATACACGATTCTGGCGGTCTATGATGGATTGCTGCAACGACGGGGGTAGAGTGCCGATGCTGGTGTTACCACAGGGCGTAACCAAACTGGTGGGGGTAACTCATTGTCTAGAAAGGCAAGTATGCCGAGGTCGGCAACTACCAAAAGTATAGACTGATGACCCACAAGTATAGGGGGTGTATCATAGTACTTTCGATAAATAAGAGTGTCGAACCCAACGAGGAGCAGAAGGTGTTGACAGGTGGTTTTGATCAAGGATTCACTGTAAATACTAGCAAACGGGTTTTCAAGGGTATTTGGTAGTGCAAATAAATAAAGTATGAGTAAATAAAAGACAGTAGTAATAATTGCAGCAAGTGGGCTGCTACTCCAAATAAATGTTGCTGCAGACAGTCCTTGTGCGTGGTGGATAACCAGCCCGTTGGGAACCCCAAGAGGAAGGTATGATGAGTATAGCAGCAAGTTTTCCCTCAGTTTAAGAAACCAAGGTTTATCGAACAGGAGAGGAGAGACAATGACGACTGAAGGTGATGCGGAACCTGCACACACACACAAACAAATACTTTGTTCCCAACTTGCGATGAGGTTGTCAATCTCACCGGTTTGCTTGAAACAAAGGTTATGAGCGTATCGAGTGGAAAACAGTAGAGTATGCGAGTAAAGTAAACAGTACAAGTAAAGTAAACAGGTGATAGCAATATGATGTAAATAGGACTGGGGTCCATAGTTCACTAGTGGTGTCTCTCCATAGATAAAATAACTCATGGTGGGTAAACAAATTACAGTTGGGCAATTGATAGAATAAAGATAACGTGATATGTCAAGAAGATCACTATGAGATTTACTCTGGGCATTACAACAAAATACATAGACCGCCATCCAACTGCATCTATGACTAATAATCCACTCCCGGGGATATCAATCCGAACACCCTAGAAGTATTAAGTTGCGAACAACAGATAATTGCATTAAGCAAAGTGTGTAATGTAAACAAAGCATATGCCCTTGAGCATATGAATGTTGTTTTCTCCCTAGTAGCAACAGCACATCTACCACCTTAGAGGTTTCTGTCACTCCCCCAGGTGAAATAGAGGCATGAACCCACTATCGAGCATAAATACCCCCTCTTGGAGTCACTAGCAACTACTCGGCCAAGATAGCCACTAACAACGGAGAGCATGCAAGATCATAAACAATATAGCGATAACAAAAGATAATATTCAGTACAGCAACTTAATCATAAACACCAATATTCATCGGATCCCAACAAACCAAACATGTAGAATTACATAACGGTGATCTTAATCATGTAGGGCAGCTCATGAGATCTAAACATGAAACACATGGTGGAGGAGACAACCATCTAGCTACTGCTATGGACCCATAGTCCAAGGTAGACTACTCACTCATCGCTCCGGAGGCAAGCATGGCGATGAAGGAGACCTCCGGTGGCGATTCCCCTCTCCGGCAGGGTGCCGGGAAGAGCTTCTGGACCCTCCCGATCTTCGGGTCGACGGCGGCGGCGGATCGTGATGTGTTCTAGAAAACTTATCGGGTACTTAGGTTTTTTCCGTCGGGGGGTCTTTATAGGCGAAGGGGCGATGTCAGAGGAGGGGCCAGGTGGCCTCACGCGGTGGTGGCGCGGGCCAGGGGCTGGCCGCGCCACCCCTGTGTGTGGGCCCCCTGTGCCTCGCCTCCTACTCTCCTTCGGATCTCTGGAAGCTTCCGGGTAAAATAAGACTTCAGGAATTTGTTTCGTCCAATTCCGAGAATATTTCCTGTGTATCACTTCTGAAACACAAAAACAGCAGAAAACAGGAAACTGGCACTGTCGCACTTCGTTAATAGGTTAGTTCCGGAAAATGCATAAAAGTACCACTAAGTGTAACGAAACAATAGGCAAATGGTGTAAAAACAAGCATGGAGCATCAAAAATTATAGATACGTTTGAGACGTATCATGGCCCAATCCTTTCTTCAGCAAAGGACAAGCCGGTGGTGTAACTTATGATGACCAAACGTTCTCGAGGACACACGGGAGTTTCTGTCAAGTGCTTTCGCTTCATTCTGCTAAATAATCTTTACTGGTTTGATAAGTGTTATGGGGGTGAACCTGTGCTAGCGCACTACCCTTACTAGGATAAATACACACTTGTGATTATACCCCCCCTGCAAGCATCCGCAAATACAAGAAAATAATAAAGATAAATCTAACCACAGCCTTAAACTCTAAGATCCTACGCTCCCTGGTGCAATGGTTTCCCAATAGAGCTTTAGGTTTCTGTCACTCCAGCAACCCCACAATTGGTAGCCAAATACACAATGCATCTCACTAGGCCCATAAATGGTGAAGTATCATGTAGTCGACGTTCACATGACACCACTAGTGAAATAGCACCACAACAAATAAATATCAAACCATTAAATATTACTCAACATAATTCCTCTACTAACGACTTGACTTCTCCCATGTCCTCAAGAACTAAACGAACTACTCACAAGATATCATATGGAACATGATCAGAGGTGAAATAAATGGTAAATAACAATCTGAACATAAACCTTAATTCAACGGTTCTACTCAATAGCATCAACCACAAGAGTAATCAACACCGGGAAAGTTTCCCCTAAGAATTTGACAAGATTCAACTCAAGATGTTACAGCAGGATGGCAAGGTGATGGTGGAGATGCAGGTGCTGGTGATGGAGATGATGATGATGATCCCGATGAAGTCCGGTGCGATGGTGATGACGATGGCGACGATCTCCCCTCTCCGGGAAGGAATTTCTCCGACAGATTTCTCTCTGCCGGAGAGCTTTTCTCTCTCTGTTGTTTTCCGCCCCGCAGAGGCGGCGGTGTTTATCTCTGAGCCCCTCTTTTGACTTAGGTTTTTGGGGACGATGAAGTACGCGAAGGGGCGAGACCTGGAGTGGGCCAGGGTGCCCTCACACAGGGCCAGCGTGGCCAGGGGCCAGGCGGCGCCCCCTATGTGTGAGGCGGCCCTCTGGCTCCTCTCGACTCCTCCTTCTGGCTTCCGGAGTCTTTTGGTAAAATATAATTTTTTGGTATTTTTCTAGAATTTTCCTGATTTTCCGAAATATGGTGTCTTGACGGTCCTTTTCCAGCAAAATCCTGACTCCGGCAGCAAATCCTCCAATGATCATCAAACATGTAAAAATAGAGGAAACAACATAAGTATCATCTCTAAATATGAAATATATCAATGAATAACAGCAAATTATGATACAAAATAGTGATGCAAAATGGACGTATCAACCCCCCCAAGCTTAGACCTTGCTTGTCCCCAAGCGAAAACTAAACTCGGTAAACATGACCACGGGTTTATGGAGTGAAGTGTCGATAATCAAAATACGGACAAGAAGCATCACATTCACCAAAGGCACAAGTTATAATAGACAGCAACTTCCCTTTATATAATATAGACTTGCAATAAGTAAAGGGAATCACATATAAAGATGCACAAAGTAAACTATAATTGGTGATGGCAAACCTTAGTTCTTGGTTAGAGAATAATGAACAACTATACTAGCCTTTGAATGGAGCCTTTTTAAAATAGAGCTAATATAGCAAAAACCATATGCTCAACAAAACAAACTTTTTTGCATTCATAGAAAGCTTTCAAAGATATATTCCTTCAGACAAAAGCATTGTACAAAACAAGGAAGATAGTAAACATGATTAAACGAATCAACATATGAATGAGTGAAACATAACAACTCAAATGCTTGCTTAAGACAGAAGGGAATAGGTTGACTCAATATAAAAGTAAAAGATAGGCCCTTTGCAGAGGGAAGCAGGGATTAAACATGTGCTAGAGCTTTTCATTTGTAAAATAGAGGTAAAAATTGTTTTGAGAGGTGGTTGCTTTTGTCAATGACTAGCAACGGAGTTCTTGATATCTTCCATACTAAACAAGTGAGAGCGGTTCCGAGATGTTTGATTAATTGGCACATTGGTGCTCTTTTATAGCTTTGCACTCCTCCCCACCTTTTTCCTTTCTCAAACCATGGCTAACCGATTCCATCGGGTGCCGACCAACTTTCACATACCATGGAGGAGTGCTCTTTTTCTTTTCTTTTCTTTTTGAGATTATAATGGTCTGACCAGCTCCCTTGCAAAATTAGTGACGAGCTGATGAAGCTGCCTAGTCGAGGGGTACTTAATTTAGTATGGAAGATAACAAACCCATCCACTACGTCCTCATGAGCTAAAAACAGTGGCACAAAATGAGAAATGTTTGAAGGTTTTTGAAAGGTAGCACATGAAAATTTACTTGGAATGGCTTAAAATACCATGCATAGGAGTTTATAGTGGACTCTTTGGAAGTGACTTGGCTTTTGGGATTTTGATGCACGAGAAGTATTTCCTCTCAGTACAGGTCTTTGGCTAGCAAGGCTGGGTAGCAAACATAAGAGTTGCATGAAACAAATAAACATACATATAATAAGAACAATCATGCAAACTTCCTTGAAGGTACAAGGATTTTAACTTTGAGAATAATAATGCTTATAAGCCAATCATAAGGAAAACTGAAGTGATGTAACTACAAACACTTCTTCATTCTTTTCTACTCAAACCTCAAGGTAATGTTGCTACTGACCAAGCTAAGTTTGCCAAACCAACTAAATTTACTCATGGTCCCAAAGTGATACCAATACTAATCAACAAGACTAATCATATAAGAAACATTGCAAACTAAAATAAAGTGTGCGGAAAGTAAACGACAGAACTTCTCATTAACATTTCATTATCGTAACTCACACCAAGGGATACATAGATAACCAACTAAGGAGGATACTTCCACACTGCAAACTATTCTATAGGATAATTTCTCTATTCATGATATGACTCTACTTGAAAAGTAAATGAGTAGAAGGGTGATGATGTGATACCGCGACTGACGAAGGAATGACAGATGGGCCCCCGACATTCGCCTACCTAGTTTTCCTGAAGAATGTTGGCCTGGATTCAACCTCTGGCAGCAAGTCCAGCAAGACCAATGCTGCAGTTACTGCTCATGTCCATAATCTGGAACAACAGCTCGAGAGGTCGCAGCGTGAAAGTGAAGTGATGCATGAAGAAATGACTGCCATGAAGAAGAAGGCCGAAGAAGCTGAAGCTGCACAAGCGGAACATTTCGAGCTGCTTCTCAAGAAGACGGAAGAGAGCGATGCGAGGCTGGCTTCCATGATTGCTTTGTTGACAGATAAACCTGCTGGGAATTAGTGGGCATCTGGTTTGGTGCTCATCTGTGGAAGATGGTAGTTTTTTGGTAGTTGTTAGAATGCTGAACATGTGTTCCATGGCATCCAGTACTGTTGTGCTAAACTTGTGCTCCTGGGTGTTTTGGTACTTGTGCTCCTGGGTGTTTTGTACTCCTGTGCTAAACTTGCCCTGGGAAGCTTGCTGTTAAGCTATATATGAATGATGGAAATTTGAATTCCTATGTGTTGGCAATTTGAATGATGAATGTGCTGTAATTTGCAATTTATGCAAAATCCTGTATTTGTTTATTGCTTATTTCAAATTTCTGAAATGCATCCAGTAAGATAACAGGCTAGAAGAAAACAGGCCCAAAAGTTATTGGACCCAATAAGAGGCCATGGCCTGGCTCCAAAAAAGCCCGATTCGAAAATGGAAAATATTTGAAAATGGCCTAAAACTTGACTGGACCTGATGCTATATGGGCTGTAAAGAGGCCTAGGCCCACAATATAATACCAGAAATAATTCAAAAAAAGAAAAAAAGTGGATGAAATAAGCAATAAAAAGGCCAAGGCCCATAAATGAAATGGGCTTTATAAAGGCAAAAGCCCAAAAGAAAAAGGTAAAAATCAGAAAGCAATTCTATCAAAAATGGCAAAGGCCTAGAAAAAATTGTTAGAATTACTGGGCTTGGCCCATGTAGATCTTCCAGATGGACTGGGCTAATTTCGGTTATGACCATATCAAAATCGTCACAATGCCTGCCACGTGGCTGACACCTTGGATTGCTGATGTGTCATCTCCAAATTGCCCATGACGATAATAAATCGTCATAACCGTTATGATGGTCCAAAATCGTCATAGACAGTTATGACGATTTATCTAGAATCATCACGTTCAGTCATCAACGACGCCCCGTTTTTTACGATGATTTTTTCGTCATAAAATCGTCACAAATCAACCATTATGACGATTTTGTGACGAATTTAGAGGGTCACTAGTCAACACATTTCTTGTAGTGCACTCTTCAGAGCTTGGATGCGGGCTAGCAGTGGTTTGATTTCCTCCATCTCAGCTTCCGTGGGAGGCGAATCCCACGAGGCCAATTTCTTCAGATCTTTAGAGGCATCAAAAGGGGCAATGCCGTACTGGTCAGAGGAAGAGACTTTCCGGTCTTTAATATAAAACCACTTCTTCCTCCAACCTTGTACTGAGGCAGCCATGGAAAATTCCAGGTACCGAGACTCCGCACGAATAGAAATTACAGCCCCGCCCAGCTCAGGCTTTTTTGATAAAGCAACACTGGGGCGGAGCCGAAAGAGAAATTTCTAGAGAAGAAAATGGGGTTCGATCCCCAGAAAGGACTCGCAAAGGGTGATGAAACAAGCAATGTGAAGAATTGACTTTGGTGTGAGCCGGTGAAGCTGCACACCGTACACAAAGAGAAGCCCATGAAGGAACTCGTGGGCAGGGAAAGAGAGATCGCGCAAGAGAAAGGCAAAAAACATCACCCGGAAGCCGCTCGAGGGCTTGGGGATGCGCTCGGTGCTAGGGAAGATGACCTGATCGTCGTCGGAGATGAGACCATCAGCCTGGGCCTTGGTGAGATCCTTCTGCTTGAAATCAGAGGGCACCCAGCTGGTCGATGCATTGGCAGTGTTGCTCTTCCCCATCTTGTTCTTCTGCACAAGGTCTCAAGGATCGGGTGGGATCCGATACAGATTACAATATCGACATACGACATGAACTCGTATTTCGACTAGTATTACAATTGGGCCTAGCTTAACGGGCCTCAGGGGTACTCAACTAACGGGCTCTATTATCTATACCCTTGTCAGTAGCCCCCGAGATTCTACCAGAATTGCAGATTCGGGTTGAATCTCAGATCTTCAATTCTTCGACTTGATCAATACTTGACTTCTTCAAATCTTGAAATCTTCAACTTGGTCTTTCGACTTATTTTTCTCTATAATATCTCGCAAGGGGCTTTGATGAACAAGCCTGCCAACTCTGACGGATCAAGAGGTCAGTTAACTGCCGGAACAAACACTTGCCACCTACTTCAAATTCAATCCCCTTGGACTTGAATTCGGGAAACCGGTCAAACCCACTCTTTTGCCGCATTTAGGACTTACAAAGAATGAGTCCCAGTGGTTCTTAGGGTACCTAGTGCGTCCACCAGGATTTTTCTTCGCATCGTAGACATGGATACATACTAGCAGAGCGCATCCATGTGCGTATACCGGGCCACACAGGACAGATCCTGGGGTCTTACCTTCGTGATATATCACGGCATTCGAGTTTGTCGTGATGACGTAACTCGAGAATTATATTTCGCAGCCTTGTTTGACTGATTCAATATACATAACTTTTCGAGTTATCTTCTCATGAATATCTCCCGATGGGAGTAATCGACGTCTCATTTCATCGACAGTGTAGCTGAAATTTTTTTGCTGACGAAAAGCAACCGATTATACATACACCTCGCATTCATCAACTTTTTCCTTTATCACCTGTTTCCACTTCCTTCCGTCCTTTTTTGTCGACTTCTTTCTATCGGGTGCACGACAGCGCTCCCGATGGGAGTAGCCCCCGAGGCTATAGCCAAAATTTTCGGATATAGGCTCAAAAAAATAGATAAAACCTGTTCCTTATATTTATTTTTCACGTAATTTTGTCGACTTTCTTTGCCTTTGCAATGGGTTTCCTCCCTCTTTGTAACACAAGCCCCGAGTCGAAGATGAGGTGAACTTGTGTTTCTTGACAGATATTTTGTACTATTTTGCACTGTAAAAACCCAAAAGTATACTTTGGGCCTTGCTGCTCCAAAGGCCCATTAGCACGTGCTTATAAATAAAGCACGCTTGACCAGGGTAAAAACCCGAATCCTTTCACTAGTGTTTTTCTCTGCCGCATCGTCTTCTTCTTCCTTAACCCATCTAGGGTTTTTTGTCCCTGCCACTTATCTCCATGGCCGATGCCAGTGGATCTCGATTGAACCTCGACACCCCGGTGGAGAAGCGGGGCCGCGGCCGTCCTCGGGGTAGCAAAAAACAAGACCGTCGCTGTAACTGCGATAGCATTGTCTTCTGCTTTGGGGAAGCGACGCCCCGGCCGTCCGACCGAAAGCAAGAATAAACCCAAGGCGCCCTCTGCTGCACCAGGTTCAAGTGCTCCTTCCCCTGATGCTTCTTCTTCTTCGCCCCGAATCTATTCTTTTTTCTGCATCTGCAACACGCAGTGCCGCGAAATTCAGAGCCTGCCGCTGAAATTTACTAAATTCATGGATGGGCGAGAACTGCGTGAAGCAGTTTTCCGTGAACACTCTGGTGGCAAAACCCCATACGAAGTGGAGGTGTGGTACGACGGTGCCGGTGAACAATTCTTCAAGGGCGGCTGGTCGCGATTTGCGGAGGATCATGACCTCCATCAGGGGTTCTTCATGACATTTGATTTCCATGTTGGCACGTCAAAGTTCGACGTGAGAATCTACGACGGAACCTAGTGCCAGAAGGAGTATGAAGCCGAAATGTAGTTTCACTAGTTTTCTTCTTTATGTAATCCAGTTGTTTTTTCATCGCGCTTATCTATAATAAATAGTTGTATCGGAATTATGTGTTTATGAATAGACCAAGGGAACGAATCATGGTTCAGAGGTATATGCATTGATATTTTATCGGGTTCCTTTGAACCGTATATGGTGCTGTCGAAATATCGGGTTGCAATCAACCTTGTAGTATGTCGTAGATAGTCACAAAACTTGTTAATATTATTTCGTACAACTCGAGGGTCTTAGCCCCCGAGTGTAAAGTAAAATATTTACACATATTGTCGATTTGACCCAATGAACCCGACCTATGGCCTCATGTTCTGGATTCAGAGGGTCATAACTCAAAAAAAACTCCTTGGTCACCTTATTTCGCCTATGCGTAGAACCGTCGTAATTGCTCTGCATTCCACGAGTTACTCTCGTCCTTCCCCGTTTTCTTGTCTTGTAGTCGATAAGCTCCTCCTGGTATTACTTCTGTCACAATGTAAGGTCCCACCCATGGGGACTCTAGTTTTCAATGGCCATCTTGCTTTAGTCGTAGTACGAGATCTCCCACCATGAAAGATCGTGGACGAACTCGACTATTGTGCTAGTTTCGCAGATTTTGCTGATATTGAGTAGCTCTAGCGAGTGCTACATCTCTTGCTTCGTCAAGTGCATCAACATCATCCTGAAGTGCTTCTGTAGAAGTTGCCTCATCATATGCCGCGATTCTTGAAGCTTGATACGTCTCAAACGTATCTATAATTTTTGATGCTCCATGCTTGTTTTTACACCATTTGCCTATTGTTTCGTTACACTTAGTGGCACTTTTATACATTTTCCGGAACTAACCTATTAACGAAGTGCCACAGTGCCAGTTTCCTGTTTTCTGCTGTTTTTGTGTTTCAGAAGTGATACACAGGAAATATTCTCGGAATTGGACGAAACAAGTTCCTGAAGTCATATTTTACCTGGAAGCTTCCAGACATCCGAAGAAGTGTCGGAGGGGGGCCACCAGGGCCCCACACAAGGGGGTGGCGCGGCCTGGCCCCTGGCCGCGCCACCCCTGTGTGAGGGTGCCTGGTCCCTCTCCTGACATCGTCCCTTCGCCTATAAGTACCCCCCGACGAGAAAAACCTAAGGGCCCGATCAGTTTTCCAGAATACATAGCGATCCGCCGCCGCCGTCGACCCGAAGATTGGGAGGGTCCAGAAGCTCTTCCCGGCACCCTGCCGGAGAGGGGAATCGCCACCGGAGGTCTTCTTCATCGCCGTGCTTGCCTCCGGAGCGATGAGTGAGTAGTCTACCTTGGACTATGGGTCCATAGCAGTAGCTAGCTGGTTGTCTTCTCCACCATGTGCTTCATGTTTAGATCTCATGAGCTGCCTTACATGATTGAGATCACCGTTATGTAATTCTATGATGTTGGTTTGTTGGGATCCGATGAATATTGGTGTTTATGATTAAGTTGTTGTACTGAATTATATCTTTTGTTATCTCTATGTTGTTTATGATCTTGCATGCTCTCCGTTGTTAGTAGCTATCTTGGCCGAGTAGTTGCTAGTGACTCCAAGAGGGGGTATTTATGCTCGATAGTGGGTTCATGTCTCTATTTCACCTGGGGGAGTGACAGAAACCTCTAAGGTGGTAGATGTGCTGTTGCTACTAGGGAGAAAACAACATTCATATGCTCAAGGGCATATGCTTTGTTTACATTACACACTTTGCTTAATGCAATTATCTGTTGTTCGCAACTTAATACTTCTAGGGTGTTCGGATGATATCCCCGGGGGTGGATTATTAGTCATAGATGCAGTTGGATGGCGGTCTATGTATTTTGTTGTAATGCCCAGAGTGAATCTCATAGTGATCTTCTTGACATATCACGTTATCTTTATTCTATCAATTGCCCAACTGTAATTTGTTTACCCAGCATGTTATTTTATCTATGGAGAGACACTAGTGAACTGTGGACCCCGGTCCTATTTTAATCATATTGCAATCACCTGTTTACTTTTCCCGCACTGTTTACTTTACTCGCATATTACTACTGTTTTCCACTCGATACACTCATAACCTTTGTTTCAAGCAAACCGGTGAGATTGACAACCTCATCGCAAGTTGGGAACAAAGTATTTATTTGTGTGTGTGCAGGTTCCACAAACACCTTCAGTCGTCACCGTCTCCCTTCTCCTGTTCGATATACCTTGGTTTCTTAACTGAGGGAAAACTTGCTGCTACACTCATCATACCTTCCTCTTGGGGTTCCCAACGGGCTGGTCATTCACCACGCACAAGGACTTACTGCTCCCACGTCAATTAAATGCCACAGCTCTTTTCTGGCGTCATCATCACACGAGTAGCAGAGCTTCATGAGTTATTTCAACTGGAAGCACGGCTTCTGCGCCATGGACCAGAAAAAGTGGGTTTCTTGAGTAGTTGCGTTCGGTGTAGTTCGTAGACTCCATAGGACAGTGGGTAGCTCATCCACCCAAGCGTGCTTGGCTTTTTTGAGGGGTGCTAGCAGCCTTTTCTTTAAACCATTGCATATTAAGCCATTGGCTTTCTCGACTTGCCCATTTGACTTTGGATGCGCCACATATGCAAATTTCAATTTAATTTCCCAGACCTTCACAGTAACTCTTGAACTCTTTCGATGTGAAGTTTGTCCCATTGCCTGTGATTATGCTGTGTGGTACTCCGAAGCGAAAAACTATGGACTTGATGAAGTTAATCGCGACTGTAGAATCTTAGGTTGTCACTGGGGCTACTTCTACCCACTTGGTGAATTTGTCAACTGCTACCAGCATATAAACATGCCCTCCTGGCCAAGATTTATGTAGTTTCCTGATACGTCTCAAACGTATCTATAATTTTTGATGCTCCATGCTTGTTTTTACACCATTTGCCTATTGTTTCGTTACACTTAGTGGCATTTTTATACATTTTCCGGAACTAACCTATTAACGAAGTGCCACAGTGCCAGTTTCCTGTTTTCTGCTATTTTTGTGTTTCAGAAGTGATACACAGGAAATATTCTCGGAATTGGACGAAACAAGTTCCTGAATCATATTTCACGGGGAAGCTTCCAGACATCCGAAGAGCTGCCGGAGGGGGGCCACCAGGGCCCCACACAAGGGGGCGGCGCGGCCTAGCCCCTGGGCGCGCCACCCCTGTGTGAGGACACCTGGTCCCTCTCCTGACATCGCCCCTTCGCCTATATATACCCCCTGACGAGAAAAACCTAAGGGCCCGATCAGTTTTCCAGAATACATCGCGATCCGCCGCCGCCGTCGACCCGAAGATCGGGAGGGTCCAGAAGCTCTTCCCGGCACCCTGCCAGAGAGGGGAATCGCCATCGGAGGTCTTCTTCATCGCCATGCTTGCCTCCGGAGCGATGAGTGAGTAGTCTACCTTGGACTATGGGTCCATAGCAGTAGCTAGCTGGTTGTCTTCTCCACCATGTGCTTCATGTTTAGATCTCATGAGCTGCCCTACATGATTGAGATCACCGTTATGTAATTCTATGATGTTGGTTTGTTGGGATCCGATGAATATTGGTGTTTATGATTAAGTTGCTGTACTGAATTATATCTTTTGTTATCTCTATGTTGTTTATGATCTTGCATGCTCTCCGTTGTTAGTAGCTATCTTGGCCGAGTAGTTGCTAGTGACTCCAAGAGGGGGTATTTATGCTCGATAGTGGGTTCATGTCTCTATTTCACCTGGGGGAGTGACAGAAACCTCTAAGGTGGTAGATGTGCTGTTGCTACTAGGGAGAAAACAACATTCATATGCTCAAGGGCATATGCTTTGTTTAGATTACACACTTTGCTTAATGCAATTATCTATTGTTCGCAACTTAATACTTCTAGGGTGTTCGGATGATATCCCCGGGGGTGGATTATTAGTCATAGATGCAGTTGGATGGCGGTCTATGTATTTTGTTGTAATGCCCAGAGTAAATCTCATAGTGATCTTCTTGACATATCACGTTATCTTTATTCTATCAATTGCCCAACTGTAATTTGTTTACCCAGCATGTTATTTTATCTATGGAGAGACACCACTAGTGAACTGTGGACCCCGGTCCTATTTTAATCATATTGCAATCACCTGTTTACTTTTCCCGCACTGTTTACTTTACTCGCATTTTACTACTGTTTTCCACTCGATACACTCATAACCTTTGTTTCAAGCAAACCGGTGAGATTGACAACCTCATCGCAAGTTGGGGACAAAGTATTTGTTTGTGTGTGTGCAGGTTCCACAAACACCTTCAGTCGTCACCGTCTCTCTTCTTCAAGATCGACATTAAACCTTGGTTTCTTAACTAAGGGAAAACTAGCCGCTACACTCATCATACCTTCCTCTTGGGGTTCCCAACGGGCTGGTCATCACCACGCACAAGGACTTACTGCTCCCACGTCAACTAAACGCCACAGTCTTTTCTGGCGCCATCACACGAGTAGCAGCTTCTTTTCTGGCGCCGTTGCCGGGGAAGAGAGAAGACTTCTGCGAGGGGAGTTCTTCGCACACACATTCTTTACTTTGTTATTTGTTTTGCTTTACTTTATTTTATTTTACCTGCATTGCTTTTTATATCAAAAACCCAAAAAAATTAGAATCCTTGGTAGCTGTTTTTACTTGTTTACTTTTGTTTTGCTGAAATGGGTACTCCTGAAAATACCAAGTTGTGTGACTTCGCTAGCACGAACAATAGTGATTTTATCTGCACTCCTATTGCACCAACTGTTCCTGCTACCACTTTTTATGAGATTAAGCCTGCTTTATTGAACCTTGTTATGAAAGAGCAATTTTCTGGTGCTAGTACTGAAGATGCTGCAGCTCATCTCAACAATTTTGTTGAGCTATGTGAGATGCAGAAATATAAGGATGTTGATAGTGATATTATTAAGCTCAAGTTGTTTCCTTTTTCTTTGAGAGGAAAAGCTAAAGATTGGTTGCTGTCTTTGACTAAGAATAGTATTGATTCATGGGCTAAGTGTAAGGATGCTTTTATTGGTAGATACTATCCTCCTGCTAAGATTATAGCTTTGCGCAGCAATATTATAAGTTTACTCAGTTTGATAATGAACATGTTGCTCAAGCTTGGGAAAGAATGAAATCTATGGTAAAGAATTGCCCCACTCATGGACTGACTACTTGGATGATTATCCAAACTTTTTATGCAGGACTGAATTTTTCTTCAAGGAACCTACTTGATTCAGCTGCTGGAGGCACTTTTATGTCCCTCACATTGGGCGCCGCATCAAAGCTACTCGACAACATGATGGTAAATTATTCTGAATGGCACACCGAGAGAGCTCCACAAGGTAAGAAGGTAAATTCTGTTGAGGAAACCTCTTCCTTGAATGATAAGATTGATACCATTATGGCTATGCTTGCTAATGATAGGACTCATGTTGATCCTAATAATGTTCCTTTGGCCTCTTTGGTTGCTCAAGAAGAGCAAGTTGATGTGAATTTCATTAGAAATAACAATTTTAATAACAATGCTTATAGGAACAATTTTGCTAGTAACAATTATAGACCGTTTCCTTCTAATGGTGATAATAGCTATCTTGGTAGACCTAAAATGCCTAGTGAAGAAAGAATTTTTGAACTTGAAAAGGCTACCAAGAATTTTATGCAGATGCAATATGAGCAGAACAGGGCTTTCACCAAGACTATGGAGGAGCAATCAGCTCTGTTGAGGACTATTAGTCATCAACTAGAAAATTTAAACAAAGTTGTTCCTGAATTACAAGCTAAGGCTTCCAAAGCTGAAACCGATATCTCATTATTGTCTAATGTGCAATCTTCTTTAGTTAATAGAATGTCCGCTAAGCCTGATCCTTTTGCTGCCGCTAACGCTATCCAAGTTGGAATTGATAAAAATATTAGATTGTTAGCGGAATTGCATGCCAGGTGGGAAAGAGAAGATGAGATGGCTAGAGAGATGAAGGTATGTACTATTACTACCTCTAATGATGTTGCTCCTACTGATATCAACCCTCTTACTTTGATTGGTGTAGAGAAAACTCCCACTCCTTGTGTTAAAAAGCCTAAAACTGCCAAAACTTTTTCTCAAAAGAGTGCTGCAATTTTTCGGAGTGTAGGAGATGATAGCTCTATTTCCTTTAATGATTTTGATGTTGATGGCTGCAATATATCTGAAGTTATTTTGTTCTTGCAAAAGCTTGCTTTGACTCCCAATGCTAGTTCTTTAAATATTGCTTTTACTAAGCATATTACCAATGCTCTCATAAAGATTAGGGGTGAAAAGTTGAAGCAAAAAGCCTCTGTTCCCAAGAAGTTAGAAGATGGTTGGGAACCCATCATTGATATGCATGTTAATGGTTATGATTGCCATGCTTTATGTGATCTAGGTGCTAGTATTTCTATCATGCCTAGAAAGATTTATGACATGCTTGATTTACCACCGCTTGAAAAATGTTATTTTGATGTTCCTATTGCTGATGTTGCTAAGAAGAAACCTTTGGGAAGAATTAATGATGTTCTTATTGTGGTTAACAATAACCTTGTTCCCGTTGATTTTCTTGTTATGGACGTTGAATGCCATGCTTCATGTCCTATTATTTTGGGAAGACCCTTTCTTCGAACTGTAGGTGCCATCATTGATATGAGGGAAGGCACTATCAAATATCAATTCCCATTAAAGAAAGGTATGGAACACTTCCCTAGGAAAAGAAAGAAATTACTTTTTGACTATATTCTTAGAGCAAATTATGAGCTTAATGCTTCATCTGCTGATATTACTTGATTCGCAATTTTTTGCGCCTAGCTCAAAGGCGTTAAAGAAAAGCACTCTTGGGAGATAACCCATTGTTTACTTTTCAGTACTTTTTCTTTTATTTGAGTCTTGGAAGTCATTACTACTGTAATGACCGCTCCTTATCTTGTTTATTTCGTTTTTGTGCCAAGAGAAGCCTCTAATTTGAGTGAGGTAAAGATTTGGGGTTATTGCTGTCCTGAAACTGTTTTCGGTGCTGCACCGTAAAAATTCGTAAACATTCTCTGTTTATCTTTTGGACCTGCGATTTCTTGTGCATATGCCCCAGGTTATATCCAAACTTTTCTTAGTTGAACACTTTTTGATTTGAGCAACGGAAAATCCCTCAAAAATTTGACCTTTGTCAGCTGTTCAGTTTTGACAGATTTCTGCCAATATTTGTGTTTGCCACTTTATCGCTTTCTTTTGAGTTCTTTTGATCATGGAACTCTTGTGGAAGTTGCTACAGTAGTATATACTTTATATGTGGTAGTTTTGGGTTGAAACCTGAAGCTAAAAGAGGTTGAATATATTTTATGCTTACACTAATGTTGCTAATAGAATTGTGTTTAGTTTTGTATGAAGGAAGTTTTCAAGTGTAGGGATTGGAGAATGATGAGATGAGTTGAAGAATGGACAAAAGCTCAAGCTTGGGGATGCCCATGCATCACCCCAAGAAATATCCAAGAAGTACAAGCGTCAAAGCTTGGGGATGCCCCCGAGGCACCCCTTCTTCATCGGCAAAAATCAGGTCACCTTTCAAAACACTATATTTTTATTGCTTCATGCACTATGTGTTTTTCTTGGAGCGTCAGTTGTTTTAGTTTTCTTAATTGGTTTAGTTTGTTTGTTTGCTGCAATAAATGGTTGGACCCCAACAAATTTCCCTTTGGAGGAGATGTACTCGTTTTCATTAGCAAAGAACGCTCTAGTTTTCACTCTTATTAAAAATCGAGCGTTCATCTTTTTCTGCTACTGCTTTTGGTTTTCGTTTTCGCCTTGATATGCGTTCAGATCTTGTCATATCTTTTCATCAAGGTGTGTTTTTGCCTCTGGTCTTCATTGGTTTTCATCAAAAGAGGTGTTTATAAAAATTTCAAATGGTGTTGGAAAAGAGAAAAAGCTTTGTGCAAAATAGTGGTACAAGAAGGAGCTTGTGTAGACTGCGGCTTAGGATTTTTCATGTCATGCTTGATGTCTGTTTGATAGTATGCTTAGTGGTTTTGCTGTAGCATGACTTGTCTCAAATAACTGAGATTGCTTAATGAGCCTTTGAAAAAAGCATGCGTTGTTTTTATTGTATGGAAGCATTATTTTGGTTTTCTCCTTGATGCTTTATTTGGGTTGACTTGGCGCATGCTCACACATGTTAGACTCTTACAAAGTCGCCATTAGCCTTCATGATCATTTAGTTTTTGACTTTTGATGCCATCGTATGCTTCTTTTAATGTCGCTTTGTCGCTTTGCATGATTATGGCCATTACTGCTCTCTTAGTTGGTCGCTCCCAGTCTTTTGCTAGCCCTCGCCTTGTACTGAGTATGAGCTCTACTCGTGCATCCAACTCCTAAAAACCAAAGTTTTTCAAAGTGTCCACCATACATACCTACTAGCAATTTGCTATTCCAAGTAAATTTGACTTGCTTTTATATTCTCTTCAAATTAAACTCTTACCAGTGTTATGCGAAATTCGGTCAGTAAAGCTCTCACGAACCGGAAGGAACACTTTACTTTTTCCTGTTCTTAAAAATTTGACATTGTGGTCTTTTATGCTGAGTTGTTATGCTTGCAAGTTGTAAGTTGGATTCTAGCCCAGCCATGCTGTCATGGGGCAAGCTTTCAACATTGCACTTCTTTTTGAGTTGATATCGTGATCTTTTGTTTATGGATGCCCGCTGTGTGAAATGAATTGGGAATCTTGTGAGGATCATGGAGTTTTTATATGTGTTAGGGAAACGCCGGGCCGCCAATCTAAGCCATGCATAATTCATGGTGGAAATTTGCAGCATACCCATGGTGAACATTCGACGACGCATCTCACAATAAAAAGCTAAACAATATAGCAAATAAAAGAGATGTCGAGGTGTTCATTGTCTGCTTGTCCTGTCATTTTGGTGTGGGCTTGTTCCATGTCATCGGGCACGGAGGTACCCCATTGGCGGTTCTCAATGATATGCATATACTTACAATGACAAGAGCCTTGCTTGGGACTCTAAGTAAATTAGCATGGTTTGGGTACTCGTATTCACGGGACACGAGGTTTTCAACTTATGATTTGTCAAGCATATGCATCATAACTGTTCTCGCATTAACTTTAACCATTCAAGATGCTTATGATGGGGGCAATGAGAGCTCAAAGCCGGTAAGTACCATAATTTTTGAAGGTTATAAAACTTGCAATCACTGCTTCCCTCTGCGAAGGGCCTTTCTTTTACTTTTATGTTGAGTCACCACCTTCTTTCTTTATGCACCATTAAGAGAGCATAGTTGTCATTCTTAGTGTGATATGCATTGTCCCAAAGTTCATTGATTGACTCATATTGTTGGTTTCACTTGTTCTTAAATTATTTGTATCTAGTCGCCCTCTTAAACTTTGAGGTGTCCTATGCATTTATGTTTTGCTCTTTTTGAAGGACAAGCTGAAAACCATTTGTATGTTTTTCCTTATGATTTGAACACACGTTTGACTTTCATTATTTCATTATCATGATCTTTTGTTTGTTTTCATTTACATGTTTACAACATGGTTGCTAAGTTCTTACTGTCATGATTATATCTTTCATGCCCATGTTTTAAGTTTTATTGATCCCAGCTCACAAATGCTTACATATATGATCAAGATTGTGTAGGTGCATGTCACCTCAAAAATTATTCTTTGTTATCACTTACCTACTCGAGGACGAGCAGGAGTTAAGCTTGGGGATGCTTGATACGTCTCAAACGTATCTATAATTTTTGATGCTCCATGCTTGTTTTTACACCATTTGCCTATTGTTTCGTTACACTTAGTGGCATTTTTATACATTTTCTGGAACTAACCTATTAACGAAGTGCCACAGTGCCAGTTTCCTGTTTTCTGCTGTTTTTGTGTTTCAGAAGTGATACACAGGAAATATTCTCGGAATTGGACGAAACAAGTTCCTGAAGTCATATTTCACGGGGAAGCTTCCAGACATCCGAAGAGCTGACGGAGGGGGGCCACCAGGGCCCCACACAAGGGGGCGGCGCGGCCTAGCCCCTGGCCGCGCCACCCCTATGTGAGGACACCTGGTCCCTCTCCTGACATTGCCCCTTCGCCTATATATACCCCCTGACGAGAAAAACCTAAGGGCCCGATCAGTTTTCCAGAATACATCGCGATCCGCCGCCGCCGTCGACCCGAAGATCGCGAGGGTCCAGAAGCTCTTCCCGGCACCCTGCCGGAGAGGGGAATCGCCACCGGAGGTCTTCTTCATCGCCATGCTTGCCTCCAGAGTGATGAGTGAGTAGTCTACCTTGGACTATGGGTCCATAGCAGTAGCTAGCTGGTTGTCTTCTCCACCATGTGCTTCATGTTTAGATCTCATGAGCTGTCCTACATGATTGAGATCACCGTTATGTAATTCTATGATGTTGGTTTGTTGGGATCCGATGAATATTGGTGTTTATGATTAAGTTGCTGTACTGAATTATATCTTTTGTTATCTCTATGTTGTTTATGATCTTGCATGCTCTCCGTTGTTAGTAGCTATCTTGGCCGAGTAGTTGCTAGTGACTCCAAGAGGGGGTATTTATGCTCGATAGTGGGTTCATGTCTCTATTTCACCTGGGGGAGTGACAGAAACCTCTAAGGTGGTAGATGTGCTGTTGCTACTAGGGAGAAAACAACATTCATATGCTCAAGGGCATATGCTTTGTTTACATTACACACTTTGCTTAATGCAATTATCTATTGTTCGCAACTTAATACTTCTAGGGTGTTCGGATGATATCCCCGGGGGTGGATTATTAGTCATAGATGCAGTTGGATGGCGGTCTATGTATTTTGTTGTAATGCCCAGAGTAAATCTCATAGTGATCTTCTTGACATATCACGTTATCTTTATTCTATCAATTGCCCAACTGTAATTTGTTTACCCAGCATGTTATTTTATCTATGGAGAGACACCACTAGTGAACTGTGGACCCCGGTCCTATTTTAATCATATTGCAATCACCTGTTTACTTTTCCCGCACTGTTTACTTTACTCGCATTTTACTACTGTTTTCCACTCGATACACTCATAACCTTTGTTTCAAGCAAACCGGTGAGATTGACAACCTCATCGCAAGTTGGGGACAAAGTATTTGTTTGTGTGTGTGCAGGTTCCACAAACACCTTCAGTCGTCACCGTCTCTCTTCTTCAAGATCGACATTAAACCTTGGTTTCTTAACTGAGGGAAAACTAGCCGCTACACTCATCATACCTTCCTCTTGGGGTTCCCAACGGGCTGGTCATCACCACGCACAAGGACTTACTGCTCCCACGTCAACTAAACGCCACAGTCTTTTCTGGCGCCATCACACGAGTAGCATTTCCCTACCATGTCGAGACCCCATTGTGCGAAGGGTCAAGATAATGGTATTGGTTGCAACTCTGCTGCTGGCGCGTGCGGTCGAGATGCGAAGCGTTGACAAGCCTTGCATTTCCTTACTACGTCGTTTGCGTCTTCAATGGTTGTTAGCCAATAAAATCCTGCTCGAAAAG
The DNA here is from genome assembly GCA_007115705.1 of Dactylis glomerata. NCBI lineage: Eukaryota > Viridiplantae > Streptophyta > Magnoliopsida > Poales > Poaceae > Dactylis > Dactylis glomerata. Next base: position 14,908,475 of record QXEO01000247.1, read on the forward strand.
CGTTGGCTGTGATAGATCTGCTGCTAGCATGATGTCCGCATACTCCTGCGTGGATATCTCTTAAATTTTTTTGCCCTTCTTGAGGGGTGACGCATCGTTGTAAGACGCCTGTTATGCTTCTCTTGTATAGTTTTCCTTGCAGCACGACAAAAGCCTTGGATCATCATATTATCCTTTTAGCTTGCACTGTGTCTTCGGGTAGTGTTTTGTTTACCATGTATGCCAAGTATGGTTGCATCCAGGTTTCCTCGATCATCATGACTTCTACGGGTTCAGCTGTCCCGCTGTTACCAGCCCCCGAGCCTGTTGCTTGATGCTGGGCTTACTCTCCTGTAGTCAAAACTTTGGTTCCTTTTATTGATCTTTCTACTGTTTCCTCCCAAAAAACTCCTTGTGGTACGGGTAAACACTGGGACCCGATATTTGCTAAATTGTCGGCTTCCTCGTTGCTTGCTCTACTGATATGCGAAACTTCGCATCCGTCAAATGTTCCCTCGAGATAATAATATAAGTTCCTATACGCTGTCATATTGTTGTTGATGGCATCGCACTTGTTCATTACTTGTTGGACGACGAGGTTCGAGTCTCCAAATATTTTCAGTCGATTGCTCCGCATGCCTTGGCCATTTTCATCCCATGGAGTAGCGCCTCGTATTCGGCTTCGTTATTGGAGGCTTGGGGAAAACTCATCCTTAACACATATTTCAACTTGTCGCCTTGTGGTGATATCAGGACTACTCCTGCTCCTGCGCCTTGGACCCTTTTTGATCCGTCGAAGTACATTGTCCATACACTCGATAGGTCTGGTGGTCCTGTGTTTTGCAATTCCAGCCACTCTGCTGTAAAGTCTGGTAACACTTGTGATTTGATCGCCTTTCGCTTTTCATACGTGATGTCCAGGGGTGACAACTCGATTCCCCATAAGGAGACACGTCCTGTTGCTGAAGGGTTATTCAATATATTGGACAGTGGTGCTTCGTTGACCACTATGATCGGGTGTACCGTGAAGTATTGCCGTAGTTTTCGTGCTGATGTGAATACGCTGTATGCAAGTTTCTGATAGTGCGGGTACCTTTGCTTTGTTGGAGATAGCGCCTCGCTAACGAAATATACTGGCCGCTGAACTCCATGGGTTTTTCCTTCTTCACTTCTTTCGACTACTAATACTGTAATTACCACCTGATGTGTTGCTGCAATATAGAGTAACAATGGATCCTTTTCCTTTGGTGCGACCAACACCGGCGGTGTGGAAAGCACTTTTTTAATTATGTGAAAGCTATGTCTGCTTCTTCGGTCCACTCAAATTTATCGTCTGATTTTTTCATTAGTGCATAGAAGGGAAGTGCTTTTTCCCCTAGCCGTGCCACAAATCGACTTAGAGCTGCGATGCGTCCTGCGAGCTTCTGTACGTCGTGCAGTTTTGTTGGTTTCCCCATCGTTAGTATTGCCTGGATCTTCTCTGGATTTGCCTCTATCCCTCTTGCGGATACCAGGAACCCGAGGAGTTGCCCTGCAGATACCCCAAAACAGCACTTTGTCGGGTTGAGCTTCAGCTTGTATCTGTTTAGATTGTCGAAGTTTTCTGCTAAATCACTGATTAGCGACTCTTCTTTTTGCATGGTGATAACCACGTCATCGATGTAGACTTGGATGTTTCGTCCTATTTGATTTCCGAGGCAGTTTTGCATCATCCTCTGGTAGGTTGCTCCTGCGTTTTTTAGGCCAAAAGGCATGACTTGGTAGCAGAACATGCCGTAAGGCATTATGAAAGCTGTTTTTTCCTCGTCTTCTTTCTTCAACTTGATCTGGTTGTAGCCAGAATATGCGTCCAGGATGGAAAGCCTTTCGCACCCTGCTGTTGAGTCAATTATCTGATCAATGTGAGGTAGAGGGAAGGGATCCTTTGGGCAGTGCTTGTTGAGAGACGTATAGTCGACACACACTCTTTGCACATCCGTGTTTTTCTTGGGGACTATAACTAGATTAGATACCCAAGTCGACGATTTGATTTCCCGGATGAACACTACGTTTTCTATCCTATGCAGTTCCGATGCTATTGCCTTCCTTTTGGGTTCATCGAATCTTCTCAATGGTTGCTTGACTGGTTTTGCTTTGGGATTGACGTTTAGTGTGTGCTCGACGAGTCCCTGGGAACCCCTGGCATGTCTGAAGGACACCAGGCGAAGATTTCCCAGTGCTCACGGAGGAACTCGACGAGCGCGCTTTCCTATGAAGTATCCAAGTTTACTGCTATAGAGGTAGTTTTGCTTGGGTCCGTAGGGTGGACCTGGATTTTCTTCGAGTCTTGAGTTGCATCAAAAGCCTGATCTGGCAGGGATCGCCCGACGTCGGGTAGTACGTTGTGGTCGGTTTCGCCTTTTAGTCTCGCGTATTTTGTTGTCATGCCAAAGGTTTGCGCCAGTCTGTTGAATTCTTTGTCACAGGTGTTGGATACTTCAAAGCTACCCTGCACCATGATTGTTCCTTTGGGTCCTAGGATCTTGAGTGTAAGATACGCATAATGAGGTACTGCCATAAATTTTGCAAATGCTGGGCGCCCCAGGATTGCATGATATTGTGAAGGCCAATCCATAACTTCGAATTCCAGCTTTTCTCTGCGATAATTGTTGCTATTTCCGAAGCAGACGTCGAGTTCTATTTTCCCAAGAGGGTAATTTGCGCTTCCTGGTACTATTCTATGGAAAGAGCAATCCGTCGGCTTTAAACTTTCCAATGAAATGCACATTGCCCTCAGAGTTCTCGCATATATCAGATTTATGCCGCTTCCTGCATCCATGAATACTCTCCCAATGTCGTATCCCCCTATTTGTGCTTTTAGTACCATTGGTGCATGCCCTGGCCTGGGTACTTTCCTTGGGTGGTCTGCTCTGCTGAATTTAACTGGTTGATCAGACCACTTTAGATACTCTATAGTAGCTGGTGGCGATGATATTGCCAGGTTGACTTGTCTTGATATGCTCTTCCTCTCTTTCTTCGACTTTGGCACTGGTTGAATCATTGCTGATATATATACCTTCGACTCTAGTTGCTTTGCGAGTCGCTGCATTTGATATCCTTGACTTGTTATTTTTCCTCCCTGTCGTGTTCCTTGGTTTGAATCCATGGCGTTTTGTAACCTTAGGAAGGTTCTGCAATCCTTCATCTGGTGGTTGGAGACTCTTTTCCCGTCCAAGTACGCGTAATGGATGCGACAAGGACCATATAACATATCTTCTGCTGAGGGACCAGAGTACCTTGGTTTCTCCTTTCCCCTGCTGTCTCTTGCCTGAAACTCTCTGTTTTTGTAACCTTCCTGGTTCCTTTCGTCGTATCCCGCGGCTATCTGATTGCGCCTTCCATGGTTGTCGCTGTTGCGGCACCGTCGCCTTTGCCTGCTGGATTTGTCGACTTCCCCTGAACGTCCCCTTTTGTTGTTATACATGTCTTCTCCATCGGCAAATCTGTTATCTATCTCGATTAGTTCTGAAACTGTTCTCGGCTTTATTCTTCCTATCTCTTCCACAAGGTCTGAGCGACGAAGTCCGGCTGAAAAAGCGTCTATTGCTCTTTCATCAGAGACGTCCTCTGCGGAGTTTTTAATGACACTCTAGTGTTGTATGTAAGAGCGCAGAGTTTCATCTCTTTCCTATATGCACGATTTAACTTCTTCCAATGACACTGGTCGCTTGTATGTTGAGCGAAAATTTCTTGCGAATTGGTTTTCTAGCTCTCCCCAACTTCCGGTGGAATCATTGGGTAGGGTATTTAACCAGGACCGCGCTGCGCCGGTGAGGTGTAACTGCAAACTTTGCATTGTTGTTGCTCTTGTTCCCCCTAGTATTTGTACTGCTTGTAGATAGCCTGACAACCATAGCGTTGGTTCCTGTGACCCATCATATTTTTCCTGGTCATGTGGTAACTTAAATCCTTTGGGTACTCGTGTTTTGCGAACCCTGCGGGTAAAGCATAGTGCGCCCATCTCTTTTTCGTCGTCTTGGTAGTTTTCTTCCCTCCACGCGTAACGTGAGTTATTTACCCTTGCTTGTGCTATTATGTTCCTTGCATCCTCCTTCCTCTTTTGGCATTTCTCGTCTTCTGAGGACTCGCTAGTTTCGTTCTGTGAAGATTTGCGCTTGACCTCTTCTTTTTCCCTTTCACTGCGGTAAGTTGACTTTTTCTCTGAAATATTTCCCTTTAGCTTTTCTTCCACTAACCCGAGGCTCCGTATCGCGGCTTGATGCATTTGTTCCCGTGGGTCACCAGGTTTTGGTTGCGTGGTTAGTAGGTATGCTTGTGCTGCTATCAATGCTGCTTCTGGTATTTCTTGCATGAATTCTTCCTCCTCTTCTGGTTGGTTCGCGCTTGGGCTTATCGTATAGCTTTCTTCTACTACACGTGCTGTTGTCCTTCTATTGTGCTTCGGTTCTTTGTGTCTCTCCATGCTGGATTCTGATGAGTTGGTATATTCGCTCCAATATCCTTCACTTGGTGTGTTGTTGTAATCTGGGCTTCTCATAATCACATCTCTTTCCTGCCTTAGCTTTTTCCTGCGCTGGTGTAGCGCATATTGGTACCCCATTAAAACTTCTCTTCTTGAATCTGCGGGTACATCAGTCCCGTGGTTGACAGCTGTCATGATCATTCTCCACTCTCCAGTCGAAACATGCACTTTCTCCTTCTCTTTCTTGCCATTGCTCCTTATTTTGTCGACTTGCATGTCAACCTCCTTGTTGCCGGTGTGACTGTTTTCTTCTTTTGTTGCTTCAGTGATGATAACACATAATTGGTGTACGCTCCTGGAGACGCCGCTGCTTCTGCTGGCGATATCCCTTGATTTGTCCACTGCTTCTTCCACCATGGTCTCTTGCCCGATTTTGTCGGGTTCCTCTAATTTTCCCTGCAAATTTTCTATTGCTGCTAAGCTGACTGGCGAGTTTGCCTCGCTAGAAGAACCTACAGATGATCCAGATGTTGTCATCCTCTCTGCTTTGCCCGCCGACGGAATTGATTTCGTCGGATCCGAAAGGCGAGTTGAACCCAAAGGTCCGATGTAGAAGCTTAGACTTCCGAACGTCAATTCCATCTCTTGATTTTCGTCGACTTCTGGATTGCTATTGGCTAAAAGCGAAAAAGCCGTCGAATTCATGATTCCAACGCCCAGAGTCCCCACGGTCGGCGCCAATTGACGAGGGTTAAACTCGACAAATGTCCTAGATGAAGGACTTAGGATCGGGGAGACAAGGCGTCGGATGAACTCAAAGCTAAACTCAGTCAAACAAGGTGGCTATGAAAGTAAACGTGGGTGTAAAACCTGGCTTGCTTTCAATCTGTCCCACACCGCCCCCTCCTGGCCCCTTTATATAGGAGGCCAGGTCTCAAGGATCGGGTGGGATCCGATACAGATTACAATATCAACATACGACATGAACTCGTATTTCGACTAGTATTACAATTGGGCCTAGCTTAACGGGCCTCAGGGGTACTCAACTAACGGGCTCTATTATCTATACCCTTGTCACTCCCCCTTATATAGCTTCCTGATGAAGGAACGTGGGCTGAGACGTGGCGTAAGAAGCGGAAACGGCAGCCCACTAACGGGCAGGAAAATTGCGAAATTACTGCGCTGCCCACAAGTAACGGTCAGCGCCCAGTCAAATTACATACATAGTACTTATATTAATGATGTCACTAGAATTCGAGTAACGGGAAATAAGAATATGACAGCGGTGGACACTAATAGGGAAACATTCAACAAAAGTCTAGTATAACATTTTGCGTGTTGATGATGACCAAGGAAGTCGACGAAAAATTGTTATGAAAGACACAGAGAAATCAAGGAAGAAAAACTCATTTTTTGAGTCTATACCCGAAAAGATTCGACTATAGCCTCGGGGGCTACTACCATCGGGAGCGCTGGCCGCGCACCGACGATATTATCAAGTAAAGATATTACCTGGTGATCAAAGAAGAGATGATTTATCTGAGCTTATACTCGAAACATGTTTTCGACTATAGCCTCGGGGGCTACTACCATCGGAAGCGCTGGCCGCGCACCCGACGAAACTTTCACATGTATAAAGAGAGTAAAGAAGAAGAAAGAAGACTAGGATAGCATCGTTACTACTATCGGGAGGGAGTTTATATTAATCAAGGTGGAATAACCTGAATATTTTTAGAACTGAAACAGTTAAACAAGGCTGCGACGTATGATTCTCGAGTTGCGTCATCGCGATAAAATTCGAATGCCGTGATTGAAATATATCGTGAAGGTAAGACCCCAGGATCCGTCCTGTGTGGCCTGGTATACGCACATGGATGCGCTCTGCTAGAAATTATCTGTGTCAACGACGCAAAGAAAATCCTGGTGGATGCACTGGGTACCCTGAGAACCACTGGGATTCATTCTTTGTAAGTCCTAAATGCGGCAAAAGAATGGGTTTGACCGGTTTCCCGAATTCAAGTCCAAGGGGATTGAATTTGAAGTAGGTGACAAGTATCTGTTCCGTAAGTTAACTGACCTCTTGATCCGTCAGAGTTGTCAGGCTTGTTCATCAAAACCCCTTGCGAGACAGTTTAATGAAAGATACTCGAAGTCGAAGATTTGAAGATACGAAGAAGTCGAAGATTGATCAAGTCGAAAAAATAAAGATCTGAGATTCAACCCGAATCTATAATTCTGGTAGAATCTCGGGGGCTACTGACAAGGGTGTAGATAATAGAGCCCGTCAGTTAAAGTACCCCTGAGGCCCGTTAAGCTAGGACTAATTATAATATTAGTCGATATACGAGTTCATGTCGTATGTCGATACTGTAATCTGTATCGGACCCCTCTCGATCCTTAAGACCTGGCCACCTATATATAGGGGCCAGGAGAGGACGGTAAGGGACAGATTGAGAGCAAACCAAGTTTATCCTTACGTTTATTTTCAATACGCACCTTGTTTGACTGATTTTACTTTCGAGTTCATCCGACGTCCTACTCCCTCGATCCTAAATCCTTCATCTAGTACATTTGTCGAGTTAACCCTCGTCACGATGTGTATTTTCACATATTGATGTGTACTCCAAATGATCTAGCTACACCGATAAGTTACTGCATTTCTAAACTTTCAAGCATAACTTAGTTTCATAGTATTAATTGAAAAAGCATGGGGCTATGACAAAATGTAGGATTGTGGTAACATGTATTTTCAATTCAACCAAAATTTTCATCTACAGAATGAGAAACATAGAGTTAGCATTACCATCAATAGATATTTTATCAGATGGAACAGAAAAACAAAATAAATTTCATGATCCACAGAAAACATTCTCAGGAGTTAAAATAATAATTTCAAATTAAGTGACAAGTGCAAAAATTCTAATCATACAAATCGGTCATGATCGCTAGTATGACTCCAATTAAGATTCTCAAAAAAGGTGTGACTACAATTAACTCAACGGTAGTTAATACACTGCACTTCCGTCACCAAAGATCGCATCAATTACAGTTAGCAGTTGTTAAAGATAAAATTAACAAAAATGATGATCAATTATTGTTCTCTGAACCATGGTACAGGTCCCTCTCCGCCAGTGTGCGTGAGTTTTTTTTAAAAAGGGCCTCCTCTTCTCTCCCCTTTCCCCTTCCCCCATGGGAGGAGAGGAGTGGAACCAGCGAGAGAGAAAACAGAACAAGAAGAACAGTTCTTCCCATTTCCCCTGGGCAATGGAGAACTCCACTTGTATAAATACGCGAGCCCACTACCCAGGAACGGCAAATCAAGCCTGAACGCGACGACCTATCTGGCAGTTCTCTGCTGCCAAGTTGGGGTTAATTTTTCGATCCGAGGGGCGTGCTCTTGTTAGCGGTTTCCAGTGGAACTCCGGGTCCTTTTTTTTGTCGGGTTTTTTGTCTGAATTTCTTGCTGTTTTTCTCTTCATTCTCGTCGTCTCCTTCCCCATTCCTTTCCGCCCGGAACCTGCCACGGTTCGGTTTACTGAGTGAGAGATAGAGTAATCGAAGAGCGAAATTGTGATTCCTGACTAAATCTGCATTGAGGTGAATGGGTTGGAAGCATCAGGCATTATAGTTTCAGTTTGATCCATCCAAGAACGTTGCTGTCTGGGTGAGCTTTTGGCCTCTGCGGCGTCTCTGATTATTCTTTAAAGCTACACAACAAAAGCTTACGCAGAGGTTGCCATCTTTTTCATCATTACTAATGGCCTCCCTGCACAGGTATTCCGAGGCAAGGCGATGCTGCGCAACAGATCGAGAAGAGCAGTTGGTGCCAAGCAAGGAGGAGGAGGTCTCATGCCTCAGCCTGAGCCCCTCGCCACCGTCACTGCTCAGTCTCCGAGGCAGAGGAATCCTGCGACGGCTCCGGCGTTCCCTTCCCCGAGACCGTTCATGGCGCTCCCCCAGGCCGGGTTCTTGGACGGTGCCGAGGGGCACTCCTCCTCCATGAGCCCAACCTCCATTCTTGAGAACAAGCAGTTCTGCTGCTCCGCCCTGCCCCCGTTCCTGTCTGAGAGAAGCCTCAGAAAGACTCATATGGAGATAGCTGCTTCTGAGCCGGCTAGCGTCGGCCTCGCTGATGTGCTCCGGGAGCATAGTAACGCCAACACTGTCGGCGGCGGTAAGGTGGTGTTCGGGTCGCAGCTCAGAATCCAGGTCCCTTCGGGCAGGGCAGTTGAGCTGGTGTCCTCCCCGATAGAGTTCGGCGTCAAGAACCGGGACGCGCAGCTGGCGGTCCTGTCGCCGGCGAGGAGGTTCTTGCCGGAAGTGGTGAGCTCGCCTACTGCGCGGGTGTTCGCCGCCGGCGTCGCCCCCGGGGAAATGGCGATGTCGGAGGACTACACATGCGTCATCTCTCGCGGCCCCAACCCGAGGACCAGGCACATCTTCGATGACTGCATAGTCGAGAGCTGCGGAGATGTGCTCGTGGACAAGATGGACAAAGGTGCAGGCGCCGCTGTCGACGGTGAAGCCGTGCCAGGGAGCGGCTTCTTGAGCTACTGCCATGCATGCCACAAACTAATTGGGCATGCCAGTGACATCTTCATCTACGGGTGAGTTTCTTCTTTTTCACCCTGTAATGATGTTTCATGTATGCAGACCTCCTTCGAGTTGCTTGCCGGTTCAAAAAGTATAAATGCTAAACTTTTAGTGCCAAGTAAATGTTTTTTTAGACGCTGCATAGAACTGATCAGAAGTGCATATATTTTGGTAATTGACCGCGGCTATTTCTGCTTGCTCATATAAGAGTATATACATGAATACTCTGTTCATTCCAAATGTAAGATGATCTGAATTTCTCAACATGATCTATATATGTCAACCATGGAACAACAACACTTGCACTTAGATGATACAAGTGAGTTTCTTCTCTTTCACCCTGTAAGATGCTTCCTGTATGCAGACCTTCAAGTTGCTTGCCGGTTCAAAAAATATAAGTGCCTTTTAGTGCCAAGTAAATGATATTTTTAGACTCTGCATAGAACTGATCAGAAGTGCATAAATAGAAATGATATTTTTAGACGCTGTTTGCTCATATAGGAGTATATATACGAATACTCTGTTCATTCCAAATGTAAGATGATCTGAATTTCTCAACATGATCTATATGTCAACCTTGGAACAACAACACTTAAACTTCAGATGTTGAAACACTAGCACAGTTAGCACAGTTTTGTATTGACATCATGGAGCCGGATATAGTTTCTGAACTGCTACTTAGATGATACTAACAAATAGTAGTATGTGACAGATGCAGAATAATTTTTATTTATTGTTATCAGACAAAGAGATGGCTTCAATGATTGCAAGTTTTATCCAATCACCAATTTGCAGATTGTTGATATATATATCAAGATACTTGGTTATATTACATTTCATCAAGATTATTTCAGTGCATATGCCATTCTTTGTCGATGAGTTTGATTTTTTATCACTTTTTAAAGATTTTAGTAGGCGTCGCTTACTTAGAGTAGTTCTTTCTTAGGGATTTGTTTTGATTCCACATTGCTGTCACATAGAAAACTATGCCAAAGGAGCTCATTATCCTAATGCCGGGGGGTTGTTAACAATTTACTAGGGACTAAACTATTTGGTTGTTGCTAAGTGCTAAACTAGGTCCATGTCCCAAGTCTCTTGTGCTCCTACTCCTGACCATGACCCGGACCAGCTATCATCATCAGAAAAACAAAAACAAAAGAACGCTTGTTAGTTTGTGCCAAAAGATTATACTGAGTTTGCTTCGATAAGACGGTGAAAGGGATCTGTGCAATGTTTTGTTCTTGGTTCTCTTGCTTGCTGGATGGTCCATGGATTGAAGTGATAAACTCTAGCTTGGAGATGCGCTAAGAATTTTTTTTTAGCTCCACGACTTCAAATGCTATCTTCTCGTTCAGAGTAGTTTTATTTGTGTTGGTGCTTTGCACAAAGGCGTAATATGAACATCAATTGCCCCCAAAAGTTATGTCCTTACAAATTCAGAAGTTGTGCCATTAGTATTCTTGTGTGATATAATTGCTTGTTTTATTCTTTCTTCAGGGGTGACAAAGCGTTCTGCAGCAGCGAGTGCCGGTACCGGGAAATGCTTTTTGACGAAGCAGTGGACAACTTGCGCTAGCTAAACGAGGGATGGTATTTCGTAAGAGTATTTCAGTGGAGGAGAAGGCATGATACTGAATAACAGAGATGAGATTTTATCTTTCTTTTTTTCTCAACTTTGCAAGATTGAACAAGATTGAATGATGGTTTTGGTCACGGAGAACGGAATGATTTAGTCTTTTGGGGATTAAAGACGTTTTGCCACTTCTGCAAGAGGTTGCACCGTTGGAGATTGATAGTCCAGGGGTTGCTTGTTCATGACATTCCAGTTAATTAAATTTGATGCTCATGTTCAATTCTTCCCTGTGGTGCGGAATGTACTCTGATTGTTTTTTGCTAGATGTGATATGAAGCCATCTGTCTCAGAATGTACCCTGAAAGTTTGTTCGGTGAATTATTAGGATATCAAATTAATCCCAATGGCTCTTTTAACAGTTCCAGTCGATCAAATAAAACAATCAAATGAACATATTGGGTCTTTCATCACCGTCAAACACTTTAGGCCTTGTTTGGCACAAGAGGTTTCACGTGTTTTGCTGAGTATAATCCCACGGGGATTTGGTGAAGACACTCCATTCACCCAATCCTCTTCTCCACCCCAACCCCCTTCCCCATCAACAAACTTTTCGTGTTTGGCACACGTGGATTTGATTTGGTCGCGTTTTAACATAATATGAATGAAACTAATTCTATGCATACTGTACCTGCATTTGAGTGTGTGCCAGCGATCTAGTCTGAAAGGCAAAGCCAGTTTGTACGTGCGTCCACCCGCAAAAAAAAAAAAAGCTTGTACGTGCGTGAGTTAGCTTCTCGTGTACTATATGTGTCCCCGCGAGAGCTTTTGGTGTCAAGTATTTAATCCGGAGTTCCAGGCAAGGCCAACACAACCCACGGCAAGAAACGCGATAGTTTTGCGGGGATTACTAGTGTTTGGCCCGCCGGATACTCACCTGCCAAACAGCCTAGTCGTGTATTTCTGTGTTTTTTTGGTCGGGTGGATAATACACAATAAAACACGCCAATACACCACAATACAATCAAATGAACATATTGGGTCTTTCATCACCGTCAAACACTTTACTTGCTTATTCATCAAAAGAGAAGATGGAACTAAAAATTATTACACCTCTTTCAGTGATTCAGAGGACTAAATGTAGTTCATAGGTTTGGGTGGAGTGTGTTGTAGTAGCTAGACTAGCAGCTTCACCATGGCCCATGGGGGGGCATTCACCGCCTGCACACCGTCGACGACAACCCCTGGGCGCGCTGGGTTTGGCGGGTCGCAGGCGACCGCCCGGCCTCCGCTCTCGTCGCAAGGAACCTACCTGGTGGCCATTGGAAAATCCTGTGCGACCTCGTCCCCTTGTACCGTTCCATCTCCAAGGTGCAGCTCGGCGACGGTGGACGTTGTGGGTTTTGGCTGGACGACTGGCTGCCCCTGGGTGCCTTGCACGCCGCCATGCCCGCCCTGTACTCCCACGCGACTGACGTGCACATCTCCGTCAGGGACGTGCTTCGCCTCGGCCTGTCCACCGTCCTGGTCCCCAGGCTCACCACGGCCGCTGAGTCCGAGCGGCGTCGCTTGGCTACCCTTCTCGACAGCGTCCGCCTCAACGACGGCCCTGACGTGCGGGTGCTCACGCGATGCGGGAGCCCCTCCGGCCACCTGCGCTCTGCTGAGCTCTACAAGCTCGTCGGGTTCGGTGGCGTGCAGGCGCCGCTCGCCTCCTTCGTCTGGGACAGCCACGCCCCAGCGCGCGTCAAGTTCTTCGGGTGGCTGCTCTCCCTCGGCCGGATCCAGACTAGGGACTCCCTCCTCCGGAAGAACATCCTGGCGCGTGCCGCCGCCGGTTGCCCCGTGTGCCCCGCCGTGCTCGAGACTGCGAACCACCTCATGTTCGGTTGCCCCTTCGCTCAAGCCTTCTGGTCCTCTACCGGGGTGTGTTTCGACCAGAACTCCACTGTCGAGGCCATGCTCGACCCTGCCTGCTGCCGCGGAGTCCCGGAACGGTCCCTTCCGACGTTCCTGATCCTTTGTTGCTGGCATATCTGGAAGCATCGCAATGGTGTCGTCTTCAACGGGGACGACCCCTCGCTCGCTAGAGTCAAGCTGCGGTGCCGCGACGACGCCGTGTTCTGGCGAGCCCGTCTCCCCGCCGCGGCCAAGGAAGACGTAGATGTTTGGCTGCGTTGTCTGCAGGGGTAGCTTCCTCCTGTTCCCTGTTGTGCACCTCGGTGCCATCTCTCTCTGTACAAAAGCGCTGTAAGGCTGCCTGCCCCTGAGGCTTTCTGATATATAAAAATTCAGGTGGGGATTAATCCCCCCCGGTGAAAATTCAAAAAAAAAAACAAGCATAATGAGAGCTCAACAGCTCGTAATCATGATACTGTTTGTGTAATCGGTGAGTGCTGGACCAACATGATTATGATTTTCATGTCATCATTCATGACTGAGTTCTGCTTATACTGTTGGATATCTTTTCTTTTGCTTTTGATTGCTGTTGCTGCATTATTGGAGTTTGTACGGCTCAGCATAAATTTAAGCACCTGTACTTTGGGAGTGATATCATGGAGGGGGATTTGAGCTTTGGAGCCCTCACAGGTTTCTTAATTTTCCTTTTCTCTATTTGCGTTTTGCTCATGTAAATTGCTGCATCTGATTGTTGATATGCTTGTTCCTGTGTATTTTGGAATTCCTATCTTTTTTATGTTTGTACACAGTTTATGTAACCTTTGGACAGCTATTTTCTTTTGTGGGGGATGTGGACCGCTAATATTAGCTGCATCTTTAATTAGACGCCCATTCTTAAAGAAAAGTTGCGTTTGAAAGAGTAGGGTGTGTCATCATAATATGAAGTCTCTATCCTAGGAAGATTATATAAACGAGAATGATATATGGATTTTAGTACTCACAAGTCACAACAGTCATAGACATACTCATTGCTCAGCAGAATTTTTAAACAGTTTTTGACGAGGTCATTTTCCGTTGCATACATTATTCCTGCCCGGGATGGTTGTCGATTTCCATACCAGAGACTGGTTTGGGAAGATCCTCTGGCTAGAACAAGTTCGGGAAGGAATCACGGTTCTAGATTTTAACTTGCCACCGGTAGAAATCTAAGCACGCTGCGGACTCCAAACCTCACAAATTGGCTAGCAGCTGTACTCTGAAGATCACCCGAGCCGTGGTAGGTCGGACGACAGGAAGCTGTACACGGCGGCGTCCTTGGCTTCGCCGCCGCCGGGGCCGGGGCGGACGATGTAGCTGCGCAGCACCCCTTCCCTCTGGAACCCGGCCTTCTCCAGCGCCCTCTGCGACCGCGCGTTCCCCACGTCCGTCACCGCCTCCAACCTTTCCAGCCCCGGCAGCTCCTCGAACACCCTCCCCACCACCTGCACGCACGCGAAGATCGTCAAGAACTCAATTGCGCGGCGAGGCCGGCAGCGCTGTAGGTGGCTAATCGCTTACCATCCGGATGGCGGCGGAGGCGATGCCGCGGCCCCAGTGGTCGTGCGCCAGCGCGTAGCCGAGGTTGGCCCGGTGGCCGGCCTCGTCGGGGTAGGGCCACACGGAGACCTGGCCCACGGGGCGCCCTCCCTCGACGCAGATGGCGCGGAACCACGGGTGGCCGAGCACGGTGTCCCTGATCTGCGCGACGGCCTCCTCCCTGCTCGCGCACAGCGGACGCTTCAGGTGGCGCATCACGCGGTCGTCCGACGCCCACGCCATGAACGCGTCGACGTCCTCCAGGCCCAACCGCCGGAGCGACACAGCGGGCGGCGGTTGGGCGTCCGCGCCCTCCCCCTGATGCCGCGCGTCGCCGTCACAGTCCATCGGTCGCTGCCTTGCCTTGCGCGCCGGTGCAATCACTAGTAGTGGCCATGGATTGCGAATTTACAAATCAAAATGAGCCATGGTCATGTATTAGACATAAGCTGATGCTACAACTAATACTAGTTAAACAATATTACTAACTCTGATCAAAATGAGCCATGGTCATGTACTAGACATAAGCTGAACTATCTAACAATATTACTTTCTCTAATCCATATTACTTATCGCTAATATGGATACATCTACACACATACTTATCGCTGATATCTAGATACATTTATACCGACAACATATGGGTCGGAGGGAGTATCTCCGCCTTGCGATATCTATTCTTAATCAATTCATATGTTTATTTCACTTGTTATTTTGGCGAGGTAACTCGTATGGTTTTTTTGATCATGACACTAACACTCGCAGAGCTACTACCGGTCTTTTTTCTCCATCTTGGTTTTATCATCCAAAATACATACAATACAAATGTCGATCACAGCTATCCTGATCAGGTCTACAGCTGAATAATTCTTCCCCAACCTCCGCGAATGCACATAATAATAATAATTTTTAGTTAAGAAGATGATGATAACCAATAAATATCAACATACAGTTCTCTTGAAGTAATAAGAAGTGTGCACTTGCACTAACATCGCCAGATCTAGCATGTGAAGAACAGGGTAGGAATTTTATTTTGGATGTTGATTCCAACAAATCATTTAGAATATTTGCACAAGGACAATCCCTTTGACAATAATATGACATAATGTGTTGTTGCCAGGTCCCACCAGTTAAGACCAAATCACATGTTTTGTGTTGGGCATAAAATGATGTTCGAGCCACCATGTTAACAATGGATCTTTTGAGAGATGCGCTACTCCATCCAAATCCACCATGGTGTCCTTTAGACATAGTCTGCCATGAACCAAAACACCTCTTGAATGTGCACCAATTTGAATAAGAGCCGATGACCAAATCAGTAGCCCTCTATCTCATGTGACAAGCTTCTACTCATCGTTGAATGGAAAGGAGGGAAGCCACCATAAGGTTCCATTGTCTAGATCAACATGTGTACCAAGCCAACCAACAACAATGGACGAAAAGCTCCCTGCTTAGATCTCTCTCCTAGATTCTTCGATTTAGCTTGCTATGATTGGATATCTGTGCTAGATTGTTTTTTTTTATCTAGCTATGCTTGGATCTCTTTGCTAGATTGTTCGGTTTAGCAGGATTTGCTTAGATCTCTCTGCTAGTTTGTTTCGTTTAGCTTGCTATGCTTGGAGATCTCTCATAGATTGTTTGGTTTAGCTAGATAAGCTTAGATCTCTCTGCTAGATTGTTCAGTTTACCTTGTTGTACTTAGCTAGATTGAACTGGATACATTGTTATGATTGGATTGATCTCCCTAATTACATTGTTTTGGTTAGATGGTTCATTTGATAGCAGTGGTCTATCTTGGTGACACTACATAAGAGTGCTCTTGTGGATTGTGCATCAGAGCTTGCCATCAAGTGATGATCCATCTAGCCTTGAGCTACATCTCAAATCTAGATTGACTCTTAGTNCATCTCTCTCTGTACAAAAGCGCTGTAAGGCTGCCTGCCCCTGAGGCTTTCTGATATATAAAAATTCAGGTGGGGATTAATCCCCCCCGGTGAAAATTCAAAAAAAAAAACAAGCATAATGAGAGCTCAACAGCTCGTAATCATGATACTGTTTGTGTAATCGGTGAGTGCTGGACCAACATGATTATGATTTTCATGTCATCATTCATGACTGAGTTCTGCTTATACTGTTGGATATCTTTTCTTTTGCTTTTGATTGCTGTTGCTGCATTATTGGAGTTTGTACGGCTCAGCATAAATTTAAGCACCTGTACTTTGGGAGTGATATCATGGAGGGGGATTTGAGCTTTGGAGCCCTCACAGGTTTCTTAATTTTCCTTTTCTCTATTTGCGTTTTGCTCATGTAAATTGCTGCATCTGATTGTTGATATGCTTGTTCCTGTGTATTTTGGAATTCCTATCTTTTTTATGTTTGTACACAGTTTATGTAACCTTTGGACAGCTATTTTCTTTTGTGGGGGATGTGGACCGCTAATATTAGCTGCATCTTTAATTAGACGCCCATTCTTAAAGAAAAGTTGCGTTTGAAAGAGTAGGGTGTGTCATCATAATATGAAGTCTCTATCCTAGGAAGATTATATAAACGAGAATGATATATGGATTTTAGTACTCACAAGTCACAACAGTCATAGACATACTCATTGCTCAGCAGAATTTTTAAACAGTTTTTGACGAGGTCATTTTCCGTTGCATACATTATTCTGTCCGGGATGGTTGTCGATTTCCATACCAGAGACTGGTTTGGGAAGATCCTCTGGCTAGAACAAGTTCGGGAAGGAATCACGGTTCTAGATTTTAACTTGCCACCGGTAGAAATCTAAGCACGCTGCGGACTCCAAACCTCACAAATTGGCTAGCAGCTGTACTCTGAAGATCACCCGAGCCGTGGTAGGTCGGACGACAGGAAGCTGTACACGGCGGCGTCCTTGGCTTCGCCGCCGCCGGGGCCGGGGCGGACGATGTAGCTGCGCAGCACCCCTTCCCTCTGGAACCCGGCCTTCTCCAGCGCCCTCTGCGACCGCGCGTTCCCCACGTCCGTCACCGCCTCCAACCTTTCCAGCCCCGGCAGCTCCTCGAACACCCTCCCCACCACCTGCACGCACGCGAAGATCGTCAAGAACTCAATTGCGCGGCGAGGCCGGCAGCGCTGTAGGTGGCTAATCGCTTACCATCCGGATGGCGGCGGAGGCGATGCCGCGGCCCCAGTGGTCGTGCGCCAGCGCGTAGCCGAGGTTGGCCCGGTGGCCGGCCTCGTCGGGGTAGGGCCACACGGAGACCTGGCCCACGGGGCGCCCTCCCTCGACGCAGATGGCGCGGAACCACGGGTGGCCGAGCACGGTGTCCCTGATCTGCGCGACGGCCTCCTCCCTGCTCGCGCACAGCGGACGCTTCAGGTGGCGCATCACGCGGTCGTCCGACGCCCACGCCATGAACGCGTCGACGTCCTCCAGGCCCAACCGCCGGAGCGACACAGCGGGCGGCGGTTGGGCGTCCGCGCCCTCCCCCTGATGCCGCGCGTCGCCGTCACAGTCCATCGGTCGCTGCCTTGCCTTGCGCGCCGGTGCAATCACTAGTAGTGGCCATGGATTGCGAATTTACAAATCAAAATGAGCCATGGTCATGTATTAGACATAAGCTGATGCTACAACTAATACTAGTTAAACAATATTACTAACTCTGATCAAAATGAGCCATGGTCATGTACTAGACATAAGCTGAACTATCTAACAATATTACTTTCTCTAATCCATATTACTTATCGCTAATATGGATACATCTACACACATACTTATCGCTGATATCTAGATACATTTATACCGACAACATATGGGTCGGAGGGAGTATCTCCGCCTTGCGATATCTATTCTTAATCAATTCATATGTTTATTTCACTTGTTATTTTGGCGAGGTAACTCGTATGGTTTTTTTGATCATGACACTAACACTCGCAGAGCTACTACCGGTCTTTTTTCTCCATCTTGGTTTTATCATCCAAAATACATACAATACAAATGTCGATCACAGCTATCCTGATCAGGTCTACAGCTGAATAATTCTTCCCCAACCTCCGCGAATGCACATAATAATAATAATTTTTAGTTAAGAAGATGATGATAACCAATAAATATCAACATACAGTTCTCTTGAAGTAATAAGAAGTGTGCACTTGCACTAACATCGCCAGATCTAGCATGTGAAGAACAGGGTAGGAATTTTATTTTGGATGTTGATTCCAACAAATCATTTAGAATATTTGCACAAGGACAATCCCTTTGACAATAATATGACATAATGTGTTGTTGCCAGGTCCCACCAGTTAAGACCAAATCACATGTTTTGTGTTGGGCATAAAATGATGTTCGAGCCACCATGTTAACAATGGATCTTTTGAGAGATGCGCTACTCCATCCAAATCCACCATGGTGTCCTTTAGACATAGTCTGCCATGAACCAAAACACCTCTTGAATGTGCACCAATTTGAATAAGAGCCGATGACCAAATCAGTAACCCTCTATCTCATGTGACAAGCTTCTACTCATCGTTGAATGGAAAGGAGGGAAGCCACCATAAGGTTCCATTGTCTAGATCAACATGTGTACCAAGCCAACCAACAACAATGGACGAAAAGCTCCCTGCTTAGATCTCTCTCCTAGATTCTTCGATTTAGCTTGCTATGATTGGATATCTGTGCTAGATTGTTTTTTTTATCTAGCTATGCTTGGATCTCTTTGCTAGATTGTTCGGTTTAGCAGGATTTGCTTAGATCTCTCTGCTAGTTTGTTTCGTTTAGCTTGCTATGCTTGGAGATCTCTCATAGATTGTTTGGTTTAGCTAGATAAGCTTAGATCTCTCTGCTAGATTGTTCAGTTTACCTTGTTGTACTTAGCTAGATTGAACTGGATACATTGTTATGATTGGATTGATCTCCCTAATTACATTGTTTTGGTTAGATGGTTCATTTGATAGCAGTGGTCTATCTTGGTGACACTACATAAGAGTGCTCTTGTGGATTGTGCATCAGAGCTTGCCATCAAGTGATGATCCATCTAGCCTTGAGCTACATCTCAAATCTAGATTGACTCTTAGTGAGATAGACATGGCTCGGAAGTTTTGCCACAAGGATCATGGGCTCAAAGTAAAGAAATGTTGTGAATACAACAATTATGCCAAAAAGTAAGTTTGTTCTTTGATGTAATTTTTTCTTCATATTATAGGTTTACATTTAGTTAAATATGGAACTCATATTCTCACTTGTACATTTGCAGTGAGGCAGTGAATTTTTTTTGTGCAAGCCTATAGGCGACAGAAGTGCTTTGGAGAAGCATGAAACAACTACCCAACCTCTTCTCGGCTGAAGATTCTATACCATTTTGTAGCAAGTGCTCACTAGTGGGGACGGGGCCTCCAGTCCCGGCCCGTAAGGGGCTTTAGTCCCGGTTTGTAAACCGGGACCCCAGCCGCGGGACTAAAGCCTGAACCTTTAGTCCCGGCCCGCTTACCAGCCGGGACTGGAGGGTGTCCACGTGGGCACCTCGGAGCGAATCAGGGCCAGGACCTTTAGTCCCGGTTTGTAACACAGACCGGGACTAAAGGGCATCTGCAGATTTTTGTTTTTTGCTTTAGGGTTTTAGGGTTTACGGGTTTTAGGGTTTTACGTGGGGGATTAACGTGATGCCCCGTTTGGTGCCTTGGTGTTCGGGAATTAGTTTATGCATATATATAAGATTAACTTATCTTACAAGCGAGCATATATATACAATTATATGGAGATCAGAATTATCGGGACAAGAGCCCGTCTATTCGATTACATGGACCAATATCAGTAATGGCCCCTAGCTACACTAAATCGTCCTTTGTCGTCTATAGCTTCTATCCTCAGAAAGGCCGCTAGCTCCTCTGCAACAGCAATCGCGCGTTGCTCTGGTAGGTACTTCTCCCGCATGGCCGTGTACTATATAAGAAGAGGAGATGAATATGAATATCAATCATGATAACAAAGAATGACGAGTAAAAATAGAGGTGTGAATGTTTATTGCTTACATCGTATCTGTAATCCTTGTGCTCAGAGGTAAACGTGCGAATGGTCTCGCAAACATAGTATCCACATAGATGCGTCCCCCGTGGCTGCTGGTCGCACTTTACGAGAATAGAATATATATAATCAAAATAATAATCTAGCATTACAAATGTATTGAAAATAGAAGTATATCATACTACTACTTACCTGAGCCGCTCTAAAGGTCAGCTTCTCATGCTGGATACCGGGAGTCACGCACTTGAACCGCTTCCAAACCCTGCCCGACAAGGAAAATGATTTGCTAAGTTTTTCATTAATTGATATATCAGAAAATCATCGAAAGAGACCGATAGAGCGCAAGAATGATTGAAATTACCCTTGGAGCATGTCCTGCAGGCTTTGGAACTGTTCCAAGGGTCTCGATAATGGGTCGAAGGCATCAACTCTTCCCTTATCAATTTGAATGTCCAACAGAATCCAGTGGTAGCTGCACATGTATATATATATATGTGTCAGTAACTTATCAATTACACTCATAAGTGAATGGACACAACACAGTAAGACCCTCACCTGAAGTTGTATGGAAACAATATGTGGTCACAGAAATTTTGATCTGTTAGAAACCTTAGAAGGTTTTCCTCCGTCTCCTTGGGGTTATCAGTTAGCGTCGCTATATGTATTTTATCTGGGTCAATAAACCCAATATTGTGGATGTTCGTTGGGGTTATCAGTTAGCGTCGCTATATGTATTTTATCTGAAAATAGAAGTATATCATACTACTACTTACCTGAGCCGCTCTAAAGGACTTTAGTCCCGGTTTGAGACACAAACCGGGACTAAAGGGTGCGCACAGGGGGGCCTCTCAGCGCGTAGCCCTTTAGTCCCGGTTTGTGTCTCAAACCGGGACTAAAGGGTCGTTACGGGCCGGGACCAAAGCCTCCCGGGCGGCTTGGTCTTTTGGGGCGACGTGGCCGGGCCTTTAGTCCCGGCCCAGATGGAGGCCGGGACTAAAGGGTCCAGGCCAAAGGCCCGTTTTCCACTAGTGGCTATAAGCTTAGTTCAATATTACGTTGTTATGCCTTCAATCTTCTAGAGACCATGTCTAGAGTCTTCAGTCTCCTAGTCTTGTCCGTCAAGAAATCAGGTCTTGTCCGTCAAGCCTTCCATCTTCTGGAGTCTTCTCCGGCTTGGATCCACCATAGTCGGTTGGGCCTTTGTCTGGATCCAGCAACTTGGCCACCCGGTACTCAGAATAGCAATACCACCCAAGTGGGCCACTCGGGCTTGCTAGTATTTTATATCTGCCGTGAGGTACCCTATTCGGCATACACCCGGCGCCCCACATGCATGGGTTTCTACCTTACGCACCTCAACGTTAATTTGACTCGGCATCGACACGAAGCTTAATATTACACGCTAGCTCGTGTTCACCTAGGTTTTTGTCTAGCTCACACTAACTCGGAAAATTTTATAGTCTACTTTGCTTTGAGGAACTCTTCAAGGTCTTCCAGTGATTTAGCTGACTAACCATAGGCGGATACATCCGATTAGATGAATGAAGAGAACTGGCAACCTATGAGTGTTTTGGAGGCTATTGTTGAGAATATACTTTACGAGACATGGAAATATCCCGTTAACCTCGGGCATGGAAATATCTGGCTGACCACATGCATGGAAATATCTGGCTAGCTAACCTCAGACATGAAATTATTTAGCTAAACTTAAGAAAGGCCTAGAAAACTATACGAAGCCTAGGAGTGCACTACCTTGGGTTACAAGACACGGTCCAAGCTATATTCTAGGTCTCTACGCCTTAGTTAGTTATGAAACTCCATGTAAACCCTAGGACCTGCTCCTTATATAAAGCTAGCCTACAGGCAGCCTTAGGGGTGAAGAGAGAATCCTATTCACTATCACATCTATAATTTGTACTTGTTGCCATATACTGAATCATAGCAGAACGTAGCGATTCTCCACCGAGGGGACATCAATCTGGATAAACCAAGTGTCATCCAGTTCCCAGATCTTTCCTGCCATACACCCATAGTTTCAAAAACTGGACCGGTGAGTGAACCGGTGAGGTGACTGGCTCACTGGTTCACTGGTCCAACCGGTTGTTCAGCTGGTTCAATAGCGACAAAAAACCATCAAATTTAATAAATAATTAAGTTAATTTTGGAAAAAATTAGCATCAAATCATATATTTTATGTTTGCTTTCATAGTAGATCACAAACTAAGTGTAGTAAAGGTGGTATTAGGTCTTATGTAAAGTATTTAGAGCAACGTTATAGGTTTTAGGATCATCTCCTCAAGAAAACACATTATTTTTATGCAGTTTTTTTGGGTTTTTTTTAGTTAGACCAGTGACTCTTAAAAAACCGGTGAGGACTTCGGTTCAGGTTTTTTCTGGTCGAACCACCGAACCGGTTTGGTTTTTAAAACTATCCGCATCACTCCCCATTGTGATCACCCCATTAGTCGAATCCCGATGACAACACTAGACATCCTTAACAGCCGTCTTCACCACCCTGGCTACATGTGTCGAGGCAAGACCGAATCCTCTTGAATCAGCAGATACCACTAGGCTATCCAGCGGATTCAGGAGTGCTATGTAGGAGCCGCCACGTCTTCCAAATCTGCCACCGGTCTGGTCACTAATTCATTCAACGGTCAAGACAAGGGTGTTGGCTCTGACGTGCCCGACTCTGCACGCCGGCGAGTCAACACTGGGAGCTGTAGGGCGGACGCCATGATGCACGCCTAAAACATGAGCAGTGGTTCATCGTTGCTGGCTCTGCGGCACACCCAGGAGAGCTTCGTTGCATTTCATTTTGCGTAAACTAGCAAGGTGGCCCTCGCAAATGCGAGGGTGTCATCACTAGCTTTCAGAATCTACTTATTAAATAAAGTTACTATGTAACATATACGGAAAACACGGAATTCTAAATAATATGATTATATAGGTTTGTTAACCATTATGGTTGGTTAAATTTGAATCGCATCGAATTTCTTGTGTTCCATCAAAGCAACTATTCTTGTTGTTTTTCAGTGTTTGGTAATTGTCTAGTTTGCACTCACAAATCTACATTTCAAGATATCCAAATAGGCAATAAAATACCATGCCACATGTTTTATTATGTATTCCTGAAACATAGTTTTTTTATTTTGTATTTAGTTTTTCCTAAATCCCCTAGTCTTAAATCTATGTTTTCTATTATCTCGCTGGCACATATTTAATGTTTCGTGAATTTTATCATCCCATTGCACCCTAAATTTTTCCCAACCGGGTAGGTTTTTAATATTCCTTATTGCACCGTCATGTAAAAATTCAAGTCAGTTATTCGTATCCATTTTGAATTGAGAAAAGAATCGATTAGCATCTGTATTGGAATAGTGTCAGCTACGCATTCACATTCAATAACATCATTCACAACCATATTGGTTTTTAAAATATAAAGATAGGTGTTGGAAGGACATTATCTGGTCCACATTCGATCTGGTTCTACCCCTAGCCAGATCCACCAAGAATAAGCTCGCATGTTCTCTGATCTGGAAGAGTAAAACTCCCTCTTCCCGTGCTTTCAAAGTCGCCAAGGTGACGAAGGAGGATCAGCGGAGAGATGGAGGTATAGATTGTATCGGAACACATACTCGATGGCCGCTAGCAAATGGCCTCGACTCCTGCTACCGCAGTTTATTGCTGGTCGATTCCAACCGACCATCGATTTTTTTTGGCGACTATTCTTGCTCTTCTTGGGCATGATGCGAAAGGGATGCCGCGCATCTCCAGCATGGAACCTATGGTGAGGTTCCATGGAGGCTTCGCCGCACCAAGTGTTTCCTTCCAATGAAGATAAAGCTATGTTCATTTGGAGGATGATAGGGACCCGATCGCATTTTCCATTCATTAGTTGGGGTACCCTTTGGAAGAGTTAGGGACCAGTTTGTAATATTATATTTGTCATGAGTCTTGTTGTAAGTTGTATACTATTGCTTTGAGTTTAATGCAGCTTCATGGTCCTTCAGGACCTCTCTTGTGTATTAAAAAACTAATTGATTTGTTGGCTCAAAGTGCACATGGATATGGGAGCCTCTCTCCGCCGGTAACATGTCGTCGTTGAAGGTGGTTTTTATATTCTCCCAACCTGTAGAGATTCATCTCACATATTCACCAAGGTTTGTATGCCAGTTTTTTCATCTACGTTGCAATAAATGGGTTCTATCAGTGGATACCCCACATGCCTCAGATAATTGCCAAATCTAATTAATACTTTTGGCGATTTATTTAGAATTTTGATCAACCGGAGATGTGTGCACCTGCATATCGACGGTGCTTAACCCTCTTATTTATAGCTAGCTAGGGTTGTAAAGGGATATATATATATAACATATGCAAGGGAGGCGTGAATACACCCTACTCCAACTGGTACACGAAACTTTTCTTTTGACATGTTGATGAATTTGAGTTTTTCATTATCATGTTATTTTCTTAAATATTTATTTATAGGCGATGATTGATTTAAGCAAAAGAGGTTAGGTGTTTTGTTGGACCGACATGTAATTTTTTTTTGGATTATGAATGCGTGTGCATATGTAACGTCGAATGTTTAAGACACACCATGGTACTTAGACTGAGTGGTCGGCTGTTTTTTTGGAACATATATATGTGCATTACATATTTTACATGAAATTATTGGAGCCCACTATATTACGTAAATTGAACAGTTGGCTTTTTTTTTAGAACAAATATGCGTGTCACGTGACATTTTTTAAAGCCCACTTTATATGTAGATAGAACTAACACGTACTCGATCCAGGTAACCTCCCAACTTTTCTTAGAGTTTGTATGGTGCACGTTTAAGATAGGATGTTACTATTTTTTAACGTAAATTTACAGATCTATGCCCAAAAGAGGAAATAGATTTCTATTTGAACTGTAACATGACGTGCAGTTTTTTTTTGTAACTAACGTGACATGCTAGCTACCTAATATGTGTATATGAACCACAAATACGTAACATTATATGGTTAATCTTAACCATAGATTTTAGATCTAACAGTTAAAATAATTATGATGATGTGGTTTAATATGGTGTCTCAAAAACAAAACCCCCGTATTGTGCTTTTAGTATATAACTAGCAAGGTGGCCCTCACAAATGCGAGGAAAGCCTTGTCTACAGAGGGTGATAGGTTGGTTGGTGATTTCATCCATGCCAAGAGATCGCCAAACCTCATTTTATTGCTTGCATGTAAATCAGGCGTCGGATGTCTTTACACTCTGGTTTGTATATTGGATATTATAGCAAGACTTTATGTGTATATTTGCAAGAATATCAACTCCTGGAATTAAATCATATAATGTTCTCCAAGCAAAAAAAAAAGTTGAATATACCTAGCCCACTTATTTTCCACAAAATATCCCGAACAGTATTATGCCTAACTGGCCCTTGTCCATCTCCACTTCTTACTTTCCCTCTGTATTGGTGCCCCCGTTCAGTGTAGTACCACACAGAGGAATTCAGGTTTTGGTCTTGTGCCATGCGATGGAGTCCTCCTACCAAGTTTGGACAAAATCCAGTTTGCAATATTATTTGAGCTTCCAGAGGATCGAATAATGATATCCCAAATAAGAACCTCATCACACTATCTGATAAATGACTTGACCCCTAGCTATTAGAGTCATTTTTTCTTAATATATTGCTCAGAAGCCAACGGTCCTTTTAAATTTCAATGCTTTGCCCATTCCCAGCTCTCCATTGTTGTTGGGAATTATATCCGCGCAGGCACGAACACAAATATTTCCAAACGTTCGCCTCAAACCCAAGTAGCGAATCTGTCTGGGCGCTAGGATATTTAGTTGAATCTTGTAAGTGGCCAGGAATTTATTATGTTTCTCCTACGCAAGTGTACACGTTTGACATGGCCAAATAAGAAGGATCCCAAGATTGATGCATGGATAATTGTATTTGTTTGACATTTTTGGTATATTTTCTTTTTGTCCATAACCTTCAACACAAATTTATATAGTCAAGAATTTAAAGATTAGGATACATTAAGGTGGTTTAGCATGCAAACCTAGATCAGATTATTAATCTAAGTAGAGTAGATAATTATATAAAAAATAAGTCAATAACAAATTTTCACATGTAGCGCTTCCATAATAAGACGTCCAAGCTTGGGAGGAACCGTTTAGTAGCACGTGTATTTTTTTAAGGATATTAAGACATGTTATATTTATGAACGAAGGCAATAATAAGTAATAACAATATGATCAACATTTTTTTGTTTACGCATAGTTGATTTTATAATGTGAAAACCTGCATGATTTTGTTTTTGGTCTTGGACTTTGTAATATGCAAAAGCTAGAGAAGATCAGAATCAGAATCAATTTGATTAGCCGGTTGATCTGTTTCATCTTTGCCGGTTGCCGTTTTTCCTTTTCTGAATTGCCCCGTTCTACTCGCATGTTGTAGAATTTTTTTTATTCTCGTACAGGCAGCTTCGGTTGGGCATATAGAAAGTCTCAGTTGAGACGATTTCCGTACCTTTAGTTTTCACGTCTCACCATGATCCGGTAAAAAAACTTATTTGACAACTACCATGATCCAGTAAAAAAACTTATTTGACAACTACCATGATCCATGCATTGGCTGTTTTTAGCGAACATAGGTATATGTTTTTTTAAACAAACACATTACGTGGTACTCCTTGAAAACACTTTATGTTTTTTTTCAAACCATGTAAACACTTTATCCTCTTATAACATTAAACGTGTCAAGCTGGTACGTAACAAATAATCTTTTGTTAAATCCTAGCCATAAATTTTAGATCTAACTATCAAAATAATTCTAATGATGTGGATCAACATGGTGCTCCCATTTTAAAACCTCGTATTGTGCTTTTAGTATATAGTAGATAGATAGATCGCACACCCGGTGGCAAATGATTCTGCACTAGCGACACTTGCCGCCATCATCAGTGCCTTGCGCACCTGACTTGCCTTTGCCGGGCTCGCAGCCTCGCGCGTTGCCGCCTCTGCGTCCAATGCGCCTCCATGTCGCAGCTTCATCCGAGCGAACCACTCCCCTTCGGAGAGGAGAAGTTTGACGGCTTGCTTGGCCTCCGGCTCCTCCAGCTCATACCGCTCCATGGACCATGGCTGCCTTTAGCTGGCAGATCAGCTCTTCTATAGAGAGGGTGTCGTGCTCAAGCAAGGTCTCGGTGGAACATATCATCTGCGAGAATTTCTTGGGGACAAAGTAGAGGAACTTACAAATGATGTTCGGCTCGCTGATCTTTATGCCGAGCACACCGATCTGCGACATGAGAAATGCCAGGTGCATGCCGAAGTTATTGATGTCCTTGACATCGCTGGACTAGATTGCCTCGAGCTGCGCTTCTTCAGCACCATCGTTTTCGCGTCACACACTCGGGTTACCCTGAGCCTCATCGTCTTCTGTCTTCACCGTCTCCCATGCCTCCTTCATTGTCTTCTTGACAAAGAGGGTGGAGTGCATCTCCGGCGATATAGACCGTTGCAGGCACTCCATGGCTGTGCGGTCAGTTTTGCGCTCCGGCATGCCGATGTTGACAGCGTCCCAAAGCTTCCGCGCCTCCAAAATGACCTGCACGAGGAGCGCCCAATCCACGTAGTTCCGTGTGCACAATATACATCATAATATGGTTATAATTTGACACGAAATTTTTTAGGTGCACAATATACATCGTAATATATCTCCATAAATTATTTCACTTTTTTGAATACCCAGAAATATTACATGCAATAATGGGGTGCGGGCGCCACTAGTTGCGAAATATTCACTCTCGATATTCTCGGCATCTTTTGTCAAGTGATCTATGTGAAGCGAGACGTGAGTCTGTTTCCACGTTTCTATTGAGACGAATTTGTGTGTGTTTGCGTCGTGGCTCTTGTGCTGTGATTCAGTGTATATATGTAGGTGCGGTAGGTTTCCGGTGTGAAGATTTGTAAATCTGTTCTGCAAGCAAACAGATTAAATAGTTTCTTTCATAGAACACAACAATAGTATTTTTACTCCTCATTTCGTAAAGAAAATCACAACAATGCAGTAGTACTAGTAAGTTCAAGACGGTTTGACAGTTAACCTACGCTATAAAATATTATTATCTTCGTTCCAAAATATGGTAGTATGTTTTAAAAAGCTAGCTAGTTTACCTTTTCAAAACACACTATAATTTAAAATGAAGGTAATACCTTATTTCATGGCCATCTGTCTTATCTTTCCCTAGTCAAAGGGACACATGTCTAAAAATAATAACAAGAGGGCCACAGGACAACGACGTTGCTATCAGCCATCGTCCGATGCACCAAAGCTGACGCTCTTCGCTATGCCATGCGCAAATGCTGCGACCTCCCCTCCCGGATGAGAAAATGTTCAGGTACACCGGCAAGGACTGGCTTCAGGTGTTGCTGGGTAGGTGTTATAAAAGCGATAGGCAATAATGAAGAACGAAAACGAAATCACAGCACGGAGACATAAGATTTTAACGTGGAAAACCCTTTTCAACAAAGAGAGGTAAAAACTGATGACCCACAAGTATAGGGGATCGCAACAGTCTTTGAGGGAAGTAAAGCCTAAATTTATTGATTCGACACAAGGGGAGCCAAAGAATATATGTAAGCCTTAACAGATGAGTTGTCAATTTAGCTGCACCTGAAAACAGTCTTGCTCGCAGTGGTTTATCAGTAGCAACAGTTTTATAGTAGTGATAGTAGTGAAACAGTAATAGCAGTAGTAAAATAGCAGCGGTAATAGTAGCGATAGTAAACAGTAGGAACAAATACTGTAGGCATAGGGATGGATGCACGGGTGTTGCATGGATAAGATAATTCATGAAATCAATGAGACATGGGCATTGCAGATAAATAATGATAAAGCATCCTAGTACAAACAATCATAGGCATGTGTTCCGTATATAGTCGTACGTGCTCACAAGGAGAAACTTGCACGACATCTTTTGTCCTACCAGCCTGTTGCAGCAGGGCCTCAAGGGAAACTACTGGTAATTAAGGTACTCCTTTTAATAAAGTACCGGAGCAAAGCATTAGCACTCGGTGAACACATATGATCCTCACATCATAGCCATCCCCTCCGGTTATCCCAATTTCTATCACATTGGGGCCTCGGGTTCCGGACAACAATATGTGTATACAACTTGTAGATAAGACCATAAACAACAAGTATCATCATAGAAATAATAACATGTTCAGATCTGAAATCATGGCACTCGGACCCAAAGTGACAAGCATTAAGCACAACAAGTTGCAACAATGTCATAGGCACTAAATAAAGATACTAGGCACTATGCCCTAACAATCTCATATCAAATTACATGAACAATCTCATCCAATCCCTACAATCCCCTCACCTACAGCGGGGGAATTACTCACACATGGATGGGGGAGTCATGGATGGTCGATGGAGGAGCGTCGGTGAAGATGGTTATAAATATCTCCTCCAAATCCCCGTCCCGGCAGGGTGCCAGAACGGAGTTTCTGGTTCCGAATCACGGTTTCTGATGGCGGCGGCGCAGCGGAAGTCTATCTGGGAAAAACGTCGTCTCTCTGATATAATTGAGTCAGGGGGTATATGTAGGCGAAAGGAGAGGTCGAGCAGACGGCCGAGGCGTCCTCACACCAGGTGGGCGCGACCAGGGCTGGGCCGCGCCCCCTGTGTGTGTGGGGCCCTCGAGCCTCCCCTTCGTCTCGTCTTCTGGCTCCGTGGGTCTTCTGGTGAAATAGGATTTTTGATGATTTTTTCCGAATTTTTACTGAAAGTTGGATTTCTGCACAAAAACGAGACACCAGAGCAATTCTGCTGAAAACAGCGTTAGTCCGTGTTAGTTGTATTTAAAACACACAAATTAGAGGAGAAACAATAGCAAAAGTGTTCGGGAAAGTAGATACGTTTTGGACGTATCAACTCCCCCCAAACTTAGCTATTTGCTTGTCCTCAAGCAATTCAGTTAACAACTGAGAGCGATAAAAGAAACTTTCACGAACACATTTGCTTCATATGATGTATATATACTAACTATGTGATCAAATACTCAGGCAATTCATAATAAGAAATATGCAACTAATGTCACCTCATAGTCAAGCAAGCTATGAAAGAGTGCCAATGCACTAATAACAAGTAACATATACATAAGAAGCTACAAGATTATAATATGCATAAATGATATGAAAAGTGGTATCCAGCTTGCCTTTATTTTTGGAGCAAAACATAAATGCTGGGGCACCTCTGAAGTCCAAGGGAAGACTAGAAGTAAAAATATCAAAAATACAAGCATCAAAATTATACCACAATTAACCATGTTCTGGGACAAGCACATTACACTAAGAATAACAGCTATGCTCTCAAGAAGTGCTTTAAAGTTAGAAGATGATGACTCAACATAAAAGCAAACGAATGGCCCTTCGGAGAGGGAAGCAGGGATTTAACATGTGCTAGAGCTTTTCATTTGTAAAACAGAGATAAAAATTTATTTTGAGAGGTGGTTGTTTCATGTCAACGACTAGTAATGGGGACTTGCTATCTTCCATAATAAACAAGTGAGAGCGGTTCCGAGTTCTTTGAAATTTTGGCACATTGGTGCTCTTTTATAAAGCTTTGGCACTCCTCCCCACCTTTTTTCCATTCTCAAACCATGGCTAACCGATTCCATCGGGTGCCCACCAACTTTCACATTCCATGGAGGAGTGCCTTTTTTCTTTCATTTTAGAATTAGATTATAATAGTCTGACCAGCTCTCATGAAAAATTAATGACGAGCAGATGAAGCTGCCTAGTCGAGGGGTACTTAATTTAATACGGAAGATAGCAATTCCGACCACTACGTCCCCATGAGCTAAAAACAGTGGCACAAAATGAGAAGTAGTTGAAAGTTTTGAAAGGTAGCACATGAAAATTTACTTGGAATGGCTTACAAATACCATGCATAGGAATTTATAGTGGACTCTTTGGTAGACTTGGTTTTTGGTAATTGGATGCACGAGTAGAGCTCATACTCAGTACAAGTGAAGGCTAGCAAAAGACTGGGAAGCGACAATCGAGAGAGCAATAACTGTCATAATCGTGCTTGCGACAAAACAAAATTAATATAGGCATAAAAATGATACAAGAACTCTGAGGCAAAGTAAATCATCGAGGCTTAATTGACTTTTTGTTCAGTCATATGCATGCTTGAGCATGTGCCAAGTCGATTCAAATGAAGCTTTCAGAGGAGGATACCACCATAACATACCATATTATGAATAAAACAATGCATGCAAGCGTCTACATGACATGCTACTAGCTACTAGTAAATTGAAACTAATCATATGAAAGCAAGAACTACAAAGCATCCATTAGATAACATATACCTTACATGAACCGACTAAGTATGTCCACATAGATGAGTATATGTACAAAAATGAAAACAAATAGAGTTCATACCAGCCTCTTACCACATCTCGGGTTGTCATATATCGTTATTATTGCTTTTTCACTTGTGTGACTTGAATAATATAAAGTGAATACCAAGCTCCAATGGAGTAACGAGAGACTGAACCCTACAACAAACTTTACAAAACCAAAGAAGAGCAACAAATATTTTTGGGGGTTTTCAATTTTTGAAACCAGAACAGAAGGAAACAGCAAACAAAGCAAAATATTTTTGGATTTTTCAAATAGCAAACCGAAAATAGCAAGTGAAGCAAACCAAAAGTAGCAAACTAAAAAGCGAACAAGGAGAAACAACGGAAATATTTTTGGTCCTTTTGTGTTTTGAAAAAGTGGAAATAAGAACTAGAACAATAAAGAAAGCGAAATATGGATACATATAGGACCGACAAAATATGATATGTAGATGAGTGAATCATCGGCGTACCTCCCCCCAAGCTTAAGCTTTTGGCCTAAGTGGAAATCAATCCCAACTCGGCCAACTCGGCCATGAGGTGGCGCCTCCGTAGTGCGACGAAGAAGCACCATCGTCCTGATATGAGCTCGAGGACGCCCCGGAGTGGTACGTGGTGAAGTGATAGGCCGGCTCCTCCGCTTCCTCCTGGTCCACAATGCCATGCTGTACGTTGAAGCCGAGCACCCTAAGTCGCTCGTCCAACTCCTCCTTCGTGCGTGACCATGGCATGTTATCAATACTAAACAAACTGGGTTGTGGCAAAGGCACTTCCCTTTCCTCTCTATCAGTGAATAACATCCTGTAAACTAATTTCCCTGCACGTGAGTTAGCAGTAACAAAATGATGGAGCGTCATGGCGGCAAGATCGAGCCTCTGTGGAGTCAACAATATATCATGAGGAGCAATAGGAAGTTCAAGAGCAGCAACAATGCGCGCAGCAATAATACCTCCATAAATAGGTCCCCTAGCAGCTAGGCGACGATCAATAATAGCACCGAGGTTATACTTCCTACTAACATCAAGACCGGTAGCTAGAAAAGCTAAATGATAGTTGGAGATATTGCTAGTGTTTCCTCTACCAAGTACACTAGTGGCAAGATAGTAAGTAAAATATCTAATAGCTGGGAGTTGAATATTTCTTATCTTGCCATGCTATGCGGTGCGGTCATCATTGTTGGTTACTCCTCGGTAGAGCTCCACTAAATCAGCGGGCTGCTGCAGCATCTTCCTCGCCGTCCCAAATATGGGTATACCTAAAATGTTACAAAATCTCTCCAAAGACATGGTGATAGGTCTACCATAAATCTTGAATGCAATGGAAGGATTGTAATGAGCATTAGTGAATTTAAAGCTTTCAACAAAAATCTTTGTCAGAATGGCATATTGATTACTCTCATCCATCATGTATGTAGTCAATCCAACCCTATTAACAAGGAGCAAGAAATCATTAAGAATCCCTGCATCACTCAAGAAATTAGTACAAGGGAAGGTCGATGGATGTGCATCTCCATCGTCCCCCTCAAGGTTCGGTGACATAAGATCTTCATTGTAGGATATCCTATATTGAGCAGTGGATCTTGAAGGCCTTGAGGACCTTGGTGCTTCTCTTTCAAACACTTCTCCATAGGTGTAGTTATCCATGTCCCTTTTCTGAAATTTTTAACAAAACTCATAAAATATGATTTTGAGACAAGCAAATATAGGGAACTACTATAGTGAGCTACTAAAGAGCTATCATGCATCAAAATATCATTTCTAAGCAATAGAACAAGCATGCATACTCATTTATCCTGCCACCTACAATGCTAAAATACTCAAGAAATACTTCACCAAAAGAAATTCTACTAGGACAAGCGGAGGAGTCACATACCGGAGAACAAATGCTCCAAATCTCAGCAGAAATGATGGGCTGAGCAAGGAGATCGAAAAATCGAAGTGAAGAACAGCAAGAACTCGGGTTTGAGCTGGGTGTGTCGTTGTTTTCGGGAGAGAGAAAGAGCAGGGGAGGAAGAGATAAGTGAGAGGCCAGGTGGGGCCCTCTCACACCAGGTGGGCGCGGCCAGGGCTGGGCCGCGCCCCCTGTGTGGGAGGTGGCGTGGCAGCCCCTCCTGGTGTCTCCCAGGTGCCTCTCTGCCCCATTTTTGACATAAAAATTTATAAAGAATTTTCTAGAATTTTTCGAGAAACTTAATTTTCAAGGATTTTTCAGAAATTGGCATATCGATAAAACTCAGAATGACGAAGATAACATGATTTCAAGCAAATCAAAACCAAGCATGCAGCAGCTCTGAGATACGCTTAATCATGTAACTAAACTAAAGGAATAAAATTGAACAAGTAAATAAAAGTGAGGTGGAGTGGATGCGGTGAAAACGAAGTTTCGTTCATATAAAATCACTTTGTTAACAAGGTTGATCAAGTCTTGTTACCAAACTAACTTTATATGAGGCGAAACTTTGTACTTCACTTAATGCTTATGTTACCTCAACTTTGATAGGCATAGTCCCAATCATAACAATTTTATATTCTTCCTTGGGCTTTCGCTCTGAACAAATAATTTGACCAACTTTGATGGTCTCAACATTCTTGACAGAATTTAGAGCATTCTTTCTATCAATCTTCTTGGGAAAATAAACCATGTACTCTTTATCATTGACATTGAAAGTTACTTTTCCTTGATTGCAATTAATAACAGCACCTGCAGTATTTAGAAAAGGTCTCCCAAGAATAATAGACATATTATCATCTTTAGGCATTTCCAACACAACAAAGTCAGTTAATATTAAACATCTGTTAGCAACTTGTACAGGAACATTTTCACATATACCAATAGGAATAGTAGTAGACTTATCAGCCATCTGCAAAGATATATCAGTTGATACTAATTTTTCTAGATCAAGTCTTTTATAAAGAGAAAAAGGTATGACACTAACTCCAGCTCCCAAATCACATAAAGTAGTTCTAACATAGTTATTTTTAATGGAGCAAGGAATAGTTGGTATACCTGGATCTCCAAGCTTCTCCGGAACTTTACCATCAAAAGAATAATTAGCAAGTAAAGTGGAAATTTCCTCATTAGGAATCTTCCTTTTGTTAGTGACAATATCTTTCATATACTTTGCATAAGGAGGCATTCTAATAGCATCAGTCAATGGGATTTGCAAAAATAAAGGTCTCATCTATTCACAAAACCTGTTGTAGTGTTCTTCTTCCTTGGACTTGTGTTTCTTTCCAGGAAAAGGCATTGGTTTCTGCACCCAAGGTTCTCTCTCATTACCATGCTTGTTGGCAATGAAGTCTTCTTTGGTGTACTTTGCATTCTTATCAATCTTTTCTGGTTCCTCTTCAACTTCTTCTTTATCGGAAGCATCACCTGGTTCAGTTTCAGCATTAGAAATAGAAACACTGTTAGGATCTTTACCTGCATCAGAGGATTCTGCAGTTGTTTTATGCTTCTTCTTCTTCTTAAAAGGAATATCATCACTTGAAGTACGTTGAGAATCTTGCTCGACCCTCTTAGGATGTCCTTCAGGATATAATGGATCTTGAGTAGTAGCACCACTTCTCGTGCGTATTTCACATGCTTGCTTCTCTCTTGCGGCATTAACTAGCAAGTCTTTTTGCACCTTGGTAAGCTGATCAATTTATGTTTGAACCATTTGAAAATGTTTAACAAGTATCTTCACATCATTGGAGGTTCTCTCCACAATATCCTGCAACTTGTTAATAGCTCTAGAATTTTCCAACAAATGATTCTGCACCATTCTATTTTTTTTTGCTTAATAATAAAACTATCAAATTCATCTAAGCATTGATCAGGAGGTTTAGAATAAGGAATATCTCTTTTGTCAAAGCGTTGGAGAGAGTGTACCTCAATTGTAGATGAGTGAGGGATTGGCTTACATAATTCTTCTATAGGAGGTAAATTTTTAACATCTTCGGCTTTAATACCTTTCTCCTTCAGAGATTTCTTGGCTTCCCTCATCACTTCATCATTTAGTTCAATCATCCCTCTCTTCTTTGGTGTAGGCTCTGGAACTGGCGCAGGTGTTGGTGCTGGTGTTGGTGCTGGTGTTGGCTCAACTAGAGTCCAATCATCATGATTCCGGCTTATTTTAGCCATTAATTCTTCAGCTTCAGTCGGAGCTCTTTCCCTGAAAACACAACCAGCACAACTATCCAAATATGACTTAGATTCATCAGTTAGTCCATTGTAAAATATATCAAGGAGTTCATTTTTAGGCAATGGTTCTTTAGGTAAAGCTCTAATTAAAGAACAAAACCTCGTCCAAGATTCAGGCAGTATCTCTCCTTTTTCCTGTTCAAAATCAAAGATTTTCTGCACAGCAGCATGCTGAGCACTAGCAGGAAAATATTTCTGAAAGAAAGCATTAACCAAAGCAATAGGACTATTAAGAGATCCAGGAGACAAGCTATTAAACCAAGTTTTAGCTGCATCTTTCAACGAGAAAGGAAAAATCTTAGCAACAAAGTAAGTGCGGAGCTTAATATCATCAGAAAACAAATTACTCAAAATAGAAAGCTCATTCATGTGCTCCATAGCACTCTCATCTTTAGTACTACAAAAAGGAGTTTTCTCAACAATAGATATGTAAGATAAATCCAAAGAGAAATCATAATCCTTGTCTCTAATATTTATGGGAGAAGCAGCAAACTTAGGATCGGGAGACAAATTATATCTAACAGAACGTCTTGAAAGAAGTTCTTTAACCTCAGCAGCATTACGAATAGCACGTGCTTCAGCAATAAAATCATCATTAAGCTCAATATAAGCATCATCATCAAAACCATCACTAGGATATTCCCTAGACTCAGGTGAACTAACAGGTGTAACAGTGGTGTTTCCCAACTTAGCTCTAGCAATAGTAGCATCTAAAAAGGAACCTAGTGAACCACTCTCATCAAGCACAGTAGAAGCATCATCTAAATTATCAGTGGCATTTTCAAACTCAGCAGAAATAGTAGCAGTAGCGTGTGGGTGTGGTGGTGTAAGCAACTTACTCATAACAGATGGTGAATCAAGAGCAACAGAAGTGTTCAAAGTCGTACCTCTTCTTGTAGTGGATGGCAATATAGGAACTTTTCCATCACGAGGTTTACCCATAATGAAAGGATTGCAGCGAACAATATGAATACCAAGTGAACTTACAAATAAAGCTATGCTCCCCGACAACGGCGCCAGAAAATAGTCTTGATGACCCACAAGTATAGGGGATCGCAACAGTCTTCGAGGGAAGTAAAGCCCAAATTTATTGATTCGACACAAGGGGAGCCAAAGAATATATGTAAGCCTTAACAGATGAGTTGTCAATTCAGCTGCACCTAGAAACAGTCTTGCTCGCAGTGGTTTATCAGTAGCAATAGTTTTATAGTGGTGATAGTAGTGAAACAGTAACAACAGTAGTAAAATAGCAGCGGTAATAGTAGCGATAGTAAATAGTAGGAACAAATACTATAGGCATAGGGATGGATGCATGGGCGTTGCATGGATAAGATAATTCATGAAATCAATGAGACATGGGCATTGCAGATAAAAAATGATAAAGCATCCTAGTACAAACAATCATAGGCATGTGTTCCGTATATAGTCGTACGTGCTCACAAGGAGAAACTTGCACGACATCTTTTGTCCTACCAGCCTGTTGCAGCAGGGCCTCAAGGGAAACTACTGGTAATTAAGGTACTCCTTTTAATAAAGTACCGAAGCAAAGCATTAGCACTCGGTGAACACATGTGATCCTCACATCATAGCCATCCCCTCCGGTTATCCCAATTTCTGTCACTTTGGGGCCTCGGGTTCCAGACAACAATATGTGTATACAACTTGTAGATAAGACCATAAACAACAAGTATCATCATAGAAATAATAACATGTTCAGATCTGAAATCATGGCACTCGGGCCCAAAGTGACAAGCATTAAGCACAACAAGTTGCAACAATGTCATAGGCACTAAATAAAGATACTAGGCACTATGCCCTAACAATCTCATATCAAATTACATGAACAATCTCATCCAATCCCTACCATCCCCTCACCTACAGCGGGGGAATTACTCACACATGGATGGGGGAGTCATGGATGGTCGATGGAGGAGCGTCGGTGATGATGGTGATGAAGATCTCCTCCAAATCCCCGTCCCGGCAGGGTGCCAGAACAGAGTTTTTGGTTCCGAATCGCGGTTTCTGATGGCGGCGGCGCAGCGGAAGTCTATCTGGGAAAAACGCCAGTCTCTCCGATATAATCGAGTCAGGGGGTATATGTAGGCGAAAGGAGAGGTTGAGCAGACGGCCGAGGCGTCCTCACACCAGGTGGGCGCGGCCAGGGCTGGGCTGCGCCCCCTGTGTGTATGGGGCCCTCAAGCCTTCCCTTCGTCTCATCTTCTGGCTCCGTGGGTCTTCTGGTGAAATTGTATTTTTGATGATTTTTCCCGAATTTTTACTGAAAGTTGGATTTCTGCACAAAAACGAGACACCAGAGCAATTCTGCTGAAAACAGCGTTAGTCCGTGTTAGTTGTATTCAAAACACACAAATTAGAGGAGAAACAATAGCAAAAGTGTTCGGGAAAGTAGATACATTTTGGACGTATCAAAAACCACGGGCGCCAGCCAGCAAAACTTCACTATATCTGGAGTGTTTACAAACGCCGTGGGTAACCCTAATGATACGATCTAACCCTAGCCGGCGGCTTACAAGGAGTATATATGGGCGGTAGCAACGATCCATACCGCGGGGGGCTGTCGCCCCCCGCATCCCCCACAGGCGTCCCTGTTAGGGCACGTTATGGGCTAACGCCTCCGCTTTGCTTCGGCCCAAGCCTCCCGGCGACGGACCTCGCTTCGCTCCGTCGTTAGCCTTCTTATAGAATTTGGATCAACATATAACAGTAGGCTTGATTAGACCATGAGATCGAGAATTCTTATGCTGCTATGGAGAGCGTGGCACCTGAGAAACGACTTAAACCACTGCGATGGCAGAGAAACTATCGAGCGCTAGGTCTCCTTCGTGGAGACGTACGCTGTGGCTGAATCGCAAAACCACACAGGAGGGACAAACCAGAAAGTCAAAGCGCCCTTGTATGATAAGAGGAGCGTGCGCCCAAAAGAAGCCACCATAAAACAGCAAATCCTGTTGGCATCAATCTTGTTGAAGATGTGGAAGACACTATCTCTTGAAAACTCACATTTAACGCGCAA
The DNA here is from genome assembly GCA_007115705.1 of Dactylis glomerata. NCBI lineage: Eukaryota > Viridiplantae > Streptophyta > Magnoliopsida > Poales > Poaceae > Dactylis > Dactylis glomerata. The sequence goes on from QXEO01000247.1 coordinate 14,947,194, forward strand.
TATTCCACGGCATCGGCTTACAAGTTGTAATGTTATGGTCTTGAGGAATCAAGTATGCACAACATCATTTGGAAGGCTTAGGCCTCACCGAAAGTTAAAAATCATGCTTGGCTAGCGTATCAAAATAGACTATAGACGGTGGATAAACTTCAAAATAGAGGTTGGCCAAATTGTAGACTTTACCCCTTGTGTAAGCAAACATGGGGGTCCAATGATTATCTCTTTGTCAATTGCCGCTTCACCATCCGGGTGTGGGAACTCGTTAAAGATTGGCTTGGCCTCCATGGACTTCATCCGAGGCATTTGGTGGGGCTACTGATTAAGGAGTGGTGGTCCATGTTGGCGGAGAGTCATTCTACTCATCACAAGACCGTTGCCTCTCTAACCTTGCTCATTGTTTGGGAGTTGTGGAAGGAAAGAAATGCGGGCGTGTTTAGGAACAAGTTTCCCCCTCTTTTGTAATATTCAAAAACATTAAAAGGAAAGCTCATTTATGGGTGCTAACGGGGGCAAAGTGATTGGGTGAATTATTGCCAGGAAGAAGGCTTTTATATCTCTTAGAGCATCTACAATTCAGGCGCTTAAGCCAGGCGCTAGGATTATGTTCCTTGCCGTTAACGCTGAATCCCCGTCGATCCCAGGATTTGGCCTTGCGTCGCTGCTAAAAGAGTCATCCGGCGCTTGCTTCTAATTCACACAAAACAGTTTGATCGGCCGCTGCTGCGATCCTTTTTTAGCGCCCGAGCTTAGCGCTTTGCGTTGGAGTTAAAGACTCTAATCTGTACTGGATAATTGTTTTCTTTTGGCTGCACAAGCGCCCTCGAAAGAGTCCAGCATTGGACATGCCCTTATGGTTTTTGTTGTAACTCATTTCTTATAAAACTTCTTCTTAATTAATTGATCCGGACAAACCTTTTGCCTCCGTTTTTTAAATTCCTGCTAGCGCGAGCTGAACACGGATGATTCGTTCATCGGCGAAAACCTGCCGGGTGGTGCGGGAGCGGTGGCCAGAAACAGTGATGGCAAGGTTCTGATCGCAGCTTGCTCTCCGCTAACGGGCTGCCGGGGCGCCGAGGATGCTAAAGCAAGGAGCGCCCTCCTGGGCATCAGACTGCTCTGTTAGCCTAAGCTCACTGTCACTGTCACGTTTAGAATGTTTCAGTTATTTTCTGTTAATAACGCTGTGTGTTTCCTACAGAGGATCACATGGTCGTGTAGCTAGAGGGAGACGTGCGCCTGTGCATGGTCTCCAAGATCCGTAGATATCTCCAGCCCCCCGATCGTGTTGCCGTTGAGATTCAGAACGTGGGATGGCGCGTTTAGAACGGGTCTCACGCAGATGATCGGGGGGATAGTTAGCTCCTTTGTAACAGCAAGTATAAAGGAAGGAATAACAGAAAAACGCTGCACGCATTCGCAGCACAAATCCACTCTCCACTTTCTGTTTAGTTTCTAATTGAAGTTTACTGTCAAACACTTGCAGTTTTGCTGTTAGTTTCAGGTTAGACAGCGACATTTGGTATCAGAGCCCGTGTTGGCGATCATGGTCGGTACACCACCGGCGGCTGCCTCCAGGACGCCCTCTGGGGAGCGTTCCCCACGTCGCGTGCACTCTCCGAGCCGCGGACGGAGCAGGACCAGGCGAGGCGGCGGCGGCGAGGTCGTGGTACGGGAGACGATCGTGCGGGAGACCGGGGGCGGCGGCGCCACCGTCACGTTCCCGACCCTCACGAAGACCAACTACACGGAGTGGGCGATCCTCATGAGGATCGCGCTCCAAGGCGCCGGTCTCTGGGAGGCCGTGGACACCGGCGATGCCACGGAGCGGCAGGAACGCCAAGCCCTCGGTGCGATCCTGAGATCCGTCTCGTCGGACATGGTACCGGCACTTGCAGCCAGGGACAACGCCAAGGCCGCCTGGGACATGCTGAAATCCATGCGCATCGGCGACAACCGGGTGCGTGAGGCTCGCCGTCAAAAGCTCCGCAAGGAGTTTGACACGATGGCGTTCAAGACCGACGAGTTTGTGGAAGATTTCTCGATGAGGATGTCGAGCCTTGTCAGTGAGTTGCAGTCGCTTGGCGACAGAACCACCAAGCTCGATGCCATCCAGAAGATACTCCGCGTCGTGCCAGCGCAGTACGCGCAGATGGCCTGCTCCATCGGGACGCTGCTCGATCTGAGCATGCTGACGATCGAGGAACTCAGCGGGCGCCTATCTGCTTCAGAAGGGCGCGGCACACCGGAGCAAGACGCGAGCGACCGCCTTCTGATGACAGAGGAAGAATGGTCGGCACGCCAGCAGCACCGCATAGGCGTATCGTCCCAGGGGGAGAAGAAAGGGAAACCCCAAGGCAAAACCAAGTCCCCTGGGGGAGCCACTCCTGATCGTGGCGAGAGTGGAAAAGCGCCGCACGATGTCGGCGGCGAACGGCGAAAGGGCAACTGCAACTACTGCAGGAAGCCAGGCCACTGGGCCAAAGAGTGCCGCAAGGTACAGCGCGATCGCGAGAAGAAGAAGCAGGAAACTGCAAATCTGGTCCAGGCCGGGGATGAGCATCAAGAGGGACTCCTCATGGCCGTCGTCTCCGAGATCGTCGCGCCGCAAGCCGTCTTCCTCAACGAAGAGAAGGTGATCCCGATCCCGTCGCCCGACGGTGTCTGGTTCTTCGACACCGGCGCCAGCAGCCATATGACTGGCGAGCGGCACATGTTCGCCACATTGGACGAGACCGTGCATGGAACGGTGAAGTTCGGCGACGGATCTCTTGTGGCGATAAAGGGCCATGGGACCGTGGTCTTCAAGTGCAACGGCGGTGATCAGCGAGCTCTCGCTGATGTCTTCTTCATCCCTAGCCTACAGAGCAACATCATCTCTGTTGGGCAGCTGGACGAGGGCGGGTGCGCGATCGGAATCAAGGGCGGCATCATGACGATCAGCGACTCAACGGACAGAACTCTTGCCCGTGTCAAACGCTCGGGCACCAGGCTGTACACTGGAGTGCTGACGATCGACGCACCGGCCTATCTCCTGGCACAAGGTGATGACATGTCCTGGCGCTGGCATGCGCGCATGGGACACTTGCACTTCCGCGCGCTCCGAGCCATGGGCTCCAAGAAGATGGCACGAGGGATGCCACAGATCGACCGCGTGGAGGCATACTGCGACGGGTGTGCGCTGGGGAAGCAACACAGAGCTCCGTTCCCGTAGGCCACATCATACCGTGCAGACCGTGGTCTCAACCTTGTGCACACAGACCTGTGTGGGCCGATCATGTCGCCGTCCCCTGGAGGCAAGAAGTACTTTCTGCTGGTGGTGGACGACTATAGTCGTTACATGTGGCTGGAGCTGCTCAAGTCCAAGGACGAGGCACATCAACGCTTCAAGAAAGTGCAGGCCATGGCGGAAGCTGAGGGCAACTGCAAGCTTCACGCGTTTCGCTCAGATCGCGGCGGCGAGTTCAACTCAACGGAGTTCCGTGAGTACTGCGAGGAGCGAGGCATCTAGCACTACACCACGACACCATACACACCGCAGCAGAATGGGGTCGTGGAGCGGCGCAATCAGAGCATGGTGGAGATGGCGAGATGCCTGATCAAGAGCATGGGCATGCCATCATACTTCTGGGCAGAGGCGGTGACCACCGCTGTGTACATTCTCAATCGTGTCCCAACCCGAAGTCTGAAGGGTGTCACGCCATATGAGGCGTGGCACGGCCGTAAACCCAATGTTGAGCACATGCGCACATTTGGGTGCACGGTTCATGTCAAGAACATCGGTCCTGGCATCACAAAGCTGTCGGATCGCTCAACGCCCATGGTCTTCGTTGGATACGAGACAGGCACAAAGGGCTATTGTGTGTACAATCCTGCGACCAAGAAAGTTCAGGTGTCGCGCGATGTGCTGTTCGAGGAGAACAGACCCTGGAACTGGAACGCGCCCACGGCGCACGACGCGGCAGCGGACTCACCGGCGTACTGCCAGCCCGAGACATTCACCGTGGTCTACACCATTGAGCAGGGTGTACAAGAGCTCCACACTGGGGTGGGATCACTGCATCCTTCGCCGATCACCCCTGACGCTGCAAGCACGCCAGCAGCCGGCTCATTGCCGGTCACGCTGGTCACGCCAGCCACGCCAACTAGGGATACGCTGGGCCACGCCGCCCACGCATGATGACGGTAGGGATGTGGACTCCGGGCCACTCCGCTATCGCCGTCTTTCCTGCATCCTCGACGCCACTGAGGGAGACGCACTGCATGAGGCGTTCGAGCGCTGTCTTCTCAGCGCAGAAGAGCCGCGAAATGTTGCTGAGGCACTCGATGACAAGGCATGGAAGGCAGCCATGGACGACGAGATGGCTTCGATCCATGACAACAACACATGGGTGCTCTCCACTCTCCCAGCTGGACACAGAGCGATTGGGCTCAAGTGGGTGTACAAAGTGAAGCGCGACCCTGACGGCAACATTGTCAAGCACAAAGCACGCCTCGTCGCAAAGGGCTATGCGCAGCGACAAGGTGTGGATGTTGATGAGGTTTTTGCACCAGTTGCTCGGATGGAGACTGTCAGGTTATTGCTGGCTCTCGCTGCTCACTTGAGGTGGGAAGTGCATCACATGGACGTGAAATCAGCTTTCCTAAACGGAGAACTGTCAGAGATGGTCTACGTCGTGCAGCCGCCGGGTTATGTCACCGCCGGCAAGGAGCAAATGGTTCTGAAGCTGAGGAAGGCTCTGTATGGGCTGCGACAGGCACCTCGAGCCTGGTACACCAAGCTTGACGAGACGCTCAACAAGCTCGGCTTTGTGCGCAACCCACTGGAGCACGCGGTCTATCGCCGGGGCACGGACACCTCATTCCTGCTCGTGGGCGTGTACGTGGATGATCTCATCATCACGGGCACGGAAACAGAAGCCATTGGCGAGTTCAAGGGACAGATGCAGAAGCAGTTCAAGATGAGTGATCTAGGTCTCCTAACCTACTACTTGGGGATCGAGGTGCGTCAGTCTGAAGGTGAAATCACTCTCTGTCAGCGCAGCTACGCCAACAAGATACTAGAGCAAGCAGGGCTTGCTGGCTGCAACAGTTGTCAGACACCGATGGAGTGTCGTCTGAAACTGACCAAGGACAACGGTGGAACAGCGTTCGACGCCACACTGTATCGCAGCATCATCGGCAGTTTGCGCTATCTGGTTAACACTAGACCTGATATCGCGCATGCTGTGGGCATTGCCAGCAGATTTATGGAGAAGCCCAGCTCAGTACACTGGACGGCCGTGAAGCAAATCCTTCGATACATTCGCGGGACGCAGCACTACGCGTGCAGATACAGAGCTGGGCACGGTGAAGCATTTCTGCTAGGCTACAGCGACAGTGATCATGCCGGAGATGTTGAGGATCGAAAGAGCACATCTGGGCAAGTTTTCTTCCTGGGTGAGAACATTGTTTCATGGAAGTCTCAGAAGCAAACAGGCATCGCAGTAAGCTCATGCGAGGCTGAATATGTCGCAGCAGCAGCAGCTTTCAGTCAGGGGGTGTGGCTCAGTCGCCTGATCGGCGAAATGCAGGGACGAGAGCCAAGCAAGTTCAGGCTCCTGATTGACAACATGTCAGCAATTGCACTGGCAAAGAACCCAGTTCACCACGATCGCACTAAATACATTGATATCAAGTTCCATTTTATCAGGGAGGGCGTGGAGGCAGGGCAGGTTGAAGTCGAGCATACCAGCACGCATGATCAACTTGCTGATATCCTTACTAAAGCCCTTGGTCGTGTGCGCTTAGTGGAGCTTCGTCAGAGACTGGGTGTGGTGGAGATCGACAATGGACATTGAGCTTAAGGGGGAGAATTGTTAGCCTAAGCTCACTGTCACTGTCACGTTTAGAATGTTTCAGTTATTTTCTGTTAATAACGCTGTGTGTTTCCTACAGAGGATCACATGGTCGTGTAGCTAGAGTGAGACGTGCGCCTGTGCATGGTCTCCAAGATCCGTAGATATCTCCAGCCCCCCGACCGTGTTGCCGTTGAGATTCAGAACGTGGGATGGCGCGTTTAGAACGGGTCTCACGCAGATGATCGGGGGGGGTGGGGGGGTAGTTAGCTCCTTTGTAACAGCAAGTATAAAGGAAGGAATAACAGAAAAACGCTGCACGCATTCGCAGCACAAATCCACTCTCCACTTTCTGTTTAGTTTCTAACTGAAGTTTACTGTCAAACGCTTGCAGTTTTGCTGTTAGTTTCAGGTTAGACAACGACATGCTCGAGGGCCATGACAAGATCATCCCGGAATCTGACTGCGCTTCCCCAGTCAATGCAATACGCTCGGATGAACCAGATAGATCAAGGTTGTGGCACACATATGACCAAACAAAAGAGCTGTTGAACACCAACAGAGAGAGCAACGGGGTAGCAGACAAACTGGCAGCTGCATTTGAACAGACTGCCTACCCGATGTAATACTCGATTTTGTAAACCAGGACATGTCCGCGACTGTGCTCGCAAAGTTATAAAATTGCTCTCTTTACTCAAAAAAAAAAACCGACGATGCTATCAGCAGCTTGTCAACCAAACTGTAAGAGCAAAATCTAGATTGACAAGTAGTCTTCGAATTATGCAAAGGCCATGTTCATACATCGTCAAGAAGTATCTAATCAACATGCCCATCTCATGTTTCAAGCAGCTCAAAGCACAAAATTCCACAGCAATCCTGAATTATCGTCACTCTACAACCTTTCGTACATCAAACAAGGCATTATTCGAAAATAAAAATATACATTAGATTTATTACACAGGCAGCATGATCAAATGTTGAAACCCTCAACTTCCATGTGTCAGATGGAGTCACAGCCTAGACAAGACAAGCTATTCAGAGCAGAACACATTACGAAGACACGAGGGGATTGGCCACATGACCAATGAAGAGCACCACACCCGTGGTGTCTTCTCTGATAATGAAGAGGAAAGGATGATCTGCGACGAAATCCATCTTCTTAGGCTCTCTATGCAGTGACCTACTACTGACCCCTGCAGAAGTTGCAGCGGCAGCCTCTGTCCCTTCTTCATTCACTTCGACAAATGACTTGTGGAAAAAAGATGAGACATACAAGCTCTTTGCCGCCCGTGAATCCACCAGCTCAGAAAGATCTGCTGCCGCAGTGAATGGCAGCTCGAGACCCAAACCTTTGAGCAAATCCGTCGCTTCAAACCCAAATGATATCTTGAACTTGGGAAGCTTGAATTGTCCCACTGGAACCTTCTGTCTTGGGATATGCTTCTCTATGAACTCTGGTTCGGTGCTCAACTTGTTGACCAAGTTTGAGAGACCATCATGTGCTTCCGATGCCCCACAGATACATTGTAAAACTGTTTTTAATAATGAAATAAGAGGACGTACACATCCATTGTTGCCGCTGGGTCTGTCCCTTTCCGAAGAAATATCTTGTGCTTCTGGTAAAAGAATGTACATGGAGAACTGCCTCTTGTCCCCACCTCGCTGATAAGGAAGCTTAAGTATCTTCAAGCCGTCAGAAGACAAAAGGTATTGCTTCTTTGTAGTGGTCATGAACGGTGCTTGAACTGAGCTCCCATTAAGAAGGTGGAACTTGTCATCTTTTGTCGCAGATGCATCAAACTTCTTAGTCCAAGCTCCTTTGAAATAAAGGGCATTTCCAAGAACCAGTCTAGTGGACTTATCAACAGAACCTGCTGGAAGGATCTTCTTGATGAGACCTGTTGTGATGTTCTCTACCCATGAGTTCACTTGACGAGCAACTTCAGCAGCCTGGATCAAGGCAAATACATCAATACTTAGCACAACTAGAAAAAACGTAATGCATAATACACTTGCAGTTTCTAGAATGACAAAAGCAAAGAAAGGAAGAGGCTACACAAAAAAGGCCAAATGGTGTTATCATAGTTCCACCAATCTAATGACCACCAAAAATTATTTCCTTTCAAACAAGACTGAGAATCCAAGACAGCATATAACATTTTCATAAAACACATCCCTTTGATTCCGTCCTCCTTCTCCTTGAAAGCTACAACTAAAAAATATATTTTTCTTTTGAATAACAACCATTGGCTTTCTTTAGTAAAATTTACATACAACTAATAAAAGTTTTAAAATTTTTGGATCGAGAAAAGATTGAATGTTTACATGAGTATACTGATTTAAATGTGGCACCATCTAGAAGCACCAGAAGCACTACCACTACTAATGTTTCGACAATTCTAATCGTTCATCGATTGTTTGTACATCTTACAAATGAAAATCCCATAATGGAAATAAATGAAAACCACATAAGGAACTTGGCCACACCTTCTCAACATGATCGAGAAACCATAGCAGTACACAGTACTTGAAAAACATATAGATACAAGCCCATATCTTTGGAAGGTCGTAGACAATTCTGTGATCTAGCATACATACTTAAGATCATGACACTAAAATTATAAATCACATTAAATATCCCAGACATAAAGAGCACACTTTGAAATTTAGACCTCTAAATAGATAAATTTGCTCACAAACATATAAATTTGGCTATCCAAAGTCACACTGGTGCAAGGTCCAAAGTGTTACATTATTCGCACAAAGGTAAACTCTACAGAGAAGCTTCTACCACAATTTGACAAGAGCAAAATTGCAAAACATAGAGGAGCACCCCAAGCTATATGCCTATACAGCCATATGCTACTAAAATACTAGTACAAGAAGCAGAAAGACCCCGTAAAGAGTGATATTTAAGTTTGAAAAAAATGACAAGGTGATAATATGTTCATCCGGTTCTGCACAAAACAATCGAAAGACTAGACGTAATGCACTATCTAAAGTGAACATCGATCTATGATATCCACTATACCGGAGATCTGGCGGTATTTGAAGATTATAGTGACTTGAACTAGATTTCTGATGTTAATGAGATAAAGTCCACGAGAAGATATGTATCCACTCATGAGGGTGGCGCTGTTTCATGGATGTCTTGCAAGCAGATTATTTGAACAAGGTAAAAAATGTAAGAAGAACTCACAACACTAGATATAATTACTGTTGAAGCACATTCTCTTCGTCAACTCTTGAGTGACTTGTCTGTTGTTAACAAACCTGTACCGACTATTCTTATAAACAATGATAGTCAAACTATGATCATCGAAGTGAATAGTTTATAGAATAATATGAACTCATTAAGGCATATAAAGAGAAGATTAGCATATGTTGGTGCCGTGGTAATTAAAGGTCCCATAGGCCCTCCTAGCACTGGTCACAGCCGTGGTCCTTGAGGAGAGCAAGATGGTTGCTCCTGCCGGGGTACCTTGGATGTGTAGATCTTGTACAGAGTCGTGGCTGGCTATTGTACAAGGTCTGCATCTTCAAGGTGTTCAAGCAGGAAAATCTAGAAAATGACATATCTTCCAAGGCCATGTCCACCATGATGTGACAAGAAACTACGACGTGAGAATAGTTGCCTGTTCCTAGGGAGAAGATGATCCTCCCGGGAGATGAGGGAACCCCATGAAGGACCTCGCCTCATGAAAGGACGTCATCCATGATGCCTGCGGGAGCTTCCTATGGAAGGGACATCATAAACCTGGCGCCATGTGTGATGTGTCCGACATATCCTGCTGGGCCAGGACCAACCTTTGAAGCAGCGCTAAACCAATGGGACGGGACCAAGACGTCTTGTCTGTACAGACCAGTGGTCTAGCCCGCCGAGAGCTCATGGGCCATGCGTTGCATGAGCAGGAGCTATGAGACGCGTGTGCACCATGCATCGTGGCGTTCCCCAAGCGTCATGCAGCCATTGTGGTAACCCCTTGTTGCTATGAAAGGAGGACCGTGGCTACCGAGTGAGGGGTTGGAGATATCTAGATTAGGAGGAGTACATGTGTTCTCGTTGATCTGTCTTCCCTGGGAGAACCAATAGTAGAGGTTCCCATGTAGGAGAACTCGCCTTTTTAAGGATTGAACCAACCCCCAAAAATTTCAATCTAGCAGGACTTATGGATATTACGTCGTAGTGCCAGTCTGAACCTTGGTAAAAACTAGCATCTCATTGTGTTGTTGGAGGATCTTGTTCGCTTTCACGCCCCACTCCGAACCGAGGAAAGGGGGTGTCCGCATTGCCCGTGTCTGCAAATGCACCTGCGACATCTGGCATGATTGGCAGAGGGACACTAGCGCTGTAGTTCACTCCGTCTCATCTCCAATGACTTCATCTTCCTCAACACTAGTGGTCAGCATGGTTGGAAACAAAAATCATGCAATGAGTTCATGAGGAGATAAGTTCCACACGGACCCGCAGTAGCCGCCTCCGACGTCGTGCATCGAGCGCATCGCCTCTAGACCTCACCCCTCTTCTGTGGTCTCCACGCCGGATGGGCAGTGGACCGAAGGGGCGACCCTATGCCAAGTGGGGTGTGATGCATGTAAAATGCATCCATGATCTTTCTAGTTTATTACACCATATTTCTTTATATTTGATAGTTTGTGGAAGTCTTAGACATGTTTTCCATCGAATTCGGGGATTTCTAAACAATCCCCCTTATTTTGGTTTTAACTCTATAGAGCAGGTTTTCTTGTTTTTGCATGGTTTGAGTTTCATGGACCTTCTGGACGTCAAACGGACCCAATCTTTTTGCCACGCATTTTTTCAGGAAATAGAAGACAATGAGAAGAAGTCAACGGGTAACACCACGAGGGCGAAAATAGGGCCTACCACGCGGGCCAAGAGTCAAACCATGTGGTAGGGCCCATCTTTTGCCTCGTGGGTCCAATTGCTGCAATCTTTACCTCTATGAAATCGTCTTGACCTAAGCTAGCTATATATACCCCCTGTTGATTTTGTGATGGGGCAGCATAGAAACACATAATACACGAAACAGGTTTAAAGACTACGAGAATAGGAGGGGAGAAACTACGGGAGCCGCTCCCGCTTGCCCCTTTGCCTCCATCGATATTATCTCCTTCATCAACATGATGAAGTGCAAGTAGTTCATCCCGGAACTATGGGATTGTGGAAATAACTTGTATCAATATCTCTCTTGTGCTTCACTAATTAGAGTCACATGATCTGCCTATCATGATTGTGACCATATTTGTATTACCCCTATGGTGGATAATTTGTTGTTGAGATGCAAAGTGATAGTTGTTCTTGGTGTATTGGTAGATCTATATGTACCATGTTCTTGTGTGCTTGGTTCTAATCAAACTAGTATGCTACGACTTGTGAGGGGATGTGTGTATTAGGTGGAGTAGTTGAAAGATCATATCGAGCCCCATGTGTGGTTTTGGTAATTAATGACAATCCCTATGGACTAATGGTTGCATTGAGTTATATGTGTAGGACTTGTCCATAGACAATGCTTGAACCATTTGTTGGAGTCAAGGTTGTAAGAAGAAGATTATGTGTTGACCAAGGTGTTATTCAAGGAGTGATCCAAAGATTGGTCTTAAGGGAGTTGAGCTTATGTCAAGTGTGTCTTGAAGAATAAGATTGAGTGATCTCTCATGTGTATCCTCAAGACATCATCATTATGGAGAAAGAAGAATTGATTCGAGGATTGATCAAGTCAAAGCGCAAGTTCAAGATGAGCAACTAGAAGAGAACATATGCTTGAAGCTTGACATCTATATTGTGATCATGGATATGTGAAGATATGCTTAAAGGGAGTCTCTTCCATAGTAGAGTATGGGGGAGCAATCCGCAAGACTTCACCAAGCAAGCTCAATCAAGAAAGGTGGTCCAACTTGAGAAGATCAAGATCGTCTTTATCCACCTCAAGTGGAATGCTCAAGGCAAAGGTATGATAGTGTTAGGGTTTCTTTTTTACCGGTCTCATGGTGTTATTTGTGAGACTGGGTTATAGGATCGGTAGCCGTACTATCAAGAGGGGCTCTCGAGTGAGTAACTTAATTGTATCGTTCGGAGAGAGCTCAAACCTTTGCATACTTAGCATCATCTTTCTTGGTTCTCATTTGGGTTTTATCCATGTGAGGTTCTAGAGCTTGTGGTTATTTCCATGACAAGCTCTAGCTCATCAAAAACGGATTTCGCATGAAACTCTTATCGCGTTTTTGTTGTTTCGAGGTTTTACTGGTTCATCTTTATAGCTATATCAAACCTTTTATCATTTGGTTTCATCCTCCTTTATTGGACTATGATGTTTCTATGGATGAAGTTGTAGAGCTTGTTGTGGTGATTCCAACGAGCCCAAGATCATCGAAAACGGAGTCCGGATGCAAAAGTTATGGCAGTTTTTGTATTGATGTTCTATTCCAGGCCGGATAATCCGGGAGGGAGGGGGGCGGATTATTTGAATAATCCGGCCCTCGAAATTCTGCTAAGGACTTTTGGGCGCGTCACCCAGTAAGGGGGGCGGATTTTTGGGCGGATTTTTGCCCCGGGGGCCGGATAATCCGGCCTAAAATCCTGCAACGGCCATATTTCATGGGGGGGGGCTATAAAAGGCCCCCCTTCTTCTTCCTTGGGTTGTTAGCTACTCCCTCTCTCTCGCCTCCATTGTTGACCTTGAGTAGCTTGCTCTCCCTCTCCATTCCTCCCATATTTCTTGCATCTTTTTGAGGGAAAAGAGAGAGGAGATCTAGATCTATCTTTCCACCAATCAAAATCTCCTCTTAGTGAGGGGAACCTCTTGTGGATTTAGATCTTGGAGTTCTTTGTGGATTTCCTTTGTTCTTCCTCTCATATCTCTCCATAGCATTAGTTGCTTTGGTAGGATTTGAGTGATAAGGATTTGAGCACCTTGTGTGCTCTTGCCATTGCATAAGTTGCATCGGTTTGAGTTCTCCCCGGAGATTCGAGTAAGTGAAAGTTTGTGAGCTTATTACTCTTGGGTTCTTGGAACCCTAGACGGCTTTGTGGCTTTGTGGTGCCTTTGTGGCTATTCTTGGGAGCCTCCAATTAAGTTGTGGATGCGTGCCCCAAGCTTTGTGTAAAGTCCTGGTTCCGCCTTGAGGAACCCCTTAGTGGAAGAGTGAGCTAGGCCTTTGTGGCGCAAGCTCACACCGGAGAATAGGGTGAGGCCTTTGTGGCATTGGTTAGGCCTTTGTGGCGATACCACACCCCTCCAACGAGATGTACTCCCTTTCAAGGGAGGAACTCGGGAATACATCATCGTCTCCGTGTGCCTCGGTTATTTCTATACCCGAGCTCTTTACTTATGCACTTTACATTGTGATAGCCTTCGTGCTTGAAGTCATATATCTTGCTATCACCTTGTTACTTGTATTGCTTAGCATAAGTTGTTGGTGCACATAGGTGAGCCTAGTTTATTTAGGTTTTATGTGCTTGACAAAATAAACGCTAGTTTAATTCCGCTTTTGTTCAAGCCATTCATAAAATTTGATATCGCCTATTCACCCCCCCTCTAGGCGACATCTGTGTCCTTTCAATTGGTATCAGAGCCCGGTCTCTCATTTTAGGCTTCACCGCCTTGAGAGCAAAGATGTCGGCTAGGGGATTAGTGCACAATGACACTTTTATATTCGATGGCACAAATTATGATACTTGGAAAATTCACATGCTTAATTATTTTTGGGTCATGGACCCATCTATGGAGCGAATTGTAGATGCGGGTTTTTCTCCTCCAAAGGTACTCAAAATCTATCTTTAGAGGATGAGAAAAACTTGTATCTCAATGCTCAAGCTACTCATATGATTGTTAATGCTTTGAGCGATGTAATTACCTTCTCCATCACGCCTTTTCGGAGCGCTCATGAGATATGGACAAAGCTTCAAGAAAAATATGGTGTGTCCAAGATTATTGAGGATGATTGTATTCCTTCCACTTCCGGCCGCAATGAACTTTCATCCACTTCACCAAAGTGTGGCAAGACACAAGGTAATGATATGGTGAGTGGTGATGAAACTTGCAATGGTGATAGTATGCTTACTTTTGATGATCCTTCATCTCTATCTCATTGCAATGCTTCATCTTTGGACTTAAACACTTGTAGCCCCATAAATGTTTTACATGCTTGTGTTGATAGTCCTTGCATATCATGTGTAAATTTCTTGAATAAATCTCATGATGATATGCTTGCTTTGTCTTGTTGCCATGATACAAATGCTTCTATTTCATCTAGTATTTGTGATGCTAACCATATAGAGGAAACCGAAGAGTCTTTGGGCCAAGACAAGGTCTTGAATGGAGCTTCAAGTATTTCTTCATCTTCTTCTTCTCACGGTTCCCACATATGCTTTATGGCTAGGTCTTCAAATCATAATGATGTTGAGGACAATGGTGAGGATGAGGAAAATGAAGAGGACTATATTGAGTATTTAAATAAGAAGGGTATGGTGGTCTTTGATGCTTTGCATAACCATAAAAATGTTTTGCCCAACTTCTTTGAAATCATGAGTTGTGCTATTGAGAGCACGAAACTCATTGAGATGAAGAAAGAACAAATTGATAAAATGTTTTCTCTTGAGCGTGAGTATGCCAATGATATCCATGATTTAAAAAATGCTCTAGAGGAAGAGCAAGAGCTTCGGGTTTCTCTTGAGGAGAAGCTTGAATCCATTGAGGAGTCATGTAATGAAATTATTTTTAAACTCACTAAAGAACGTGACCTCGCTCTTGCCAAGTTGTCTTCTCCTATTAGTAATGATAATGATGCATGTGCTACTAACTCTAATTCTTGTGAAGCATCTATTTTGAAGGAGAATGTTGAGCTAAGGGCTCAACTTGAGTTGCTAACTAGCAAGTATGGGAAATTGGAAGAAAGTCATGAAAAGCTATCTAGCTCTAATGAGGATCTTCTAGTGTCCCATGCTCGCCTAAAGTTAGCTCATGAGGCTATATCTACAAAGGTAACATCTTGTGAGCCTCGTGTGGGCACTAGCACTATTTCCCAAAATGCTATATTGCCATGTGCTAGTGCTAGTAATTCATCCACTCATAGTATTGCTACATCTAGTGATGAATTACCCTCCTTGCCTTGTTGCTCTAACAATGTAGCCTCTACTTCCACTAGTACTTGTGTTGTAACTAACCATGTAGAGAAAATCAAAGAGCTCAAGGCCCAAGTTACTTCATTAAAGAAAGACTTGGAAAATTGTTATGAAGGGAAATCCACACTCAACAAGATCTTGAGTATGCAAAAATCCCCCAATGACAAGAGTGGACTTGGATTCAAATCCAATAACAAGAACAAGTCCAAGATAAACAAGAAGAAGAAGGGCCAAGAATAAGTCAAGAATTTGGCCAAGATTGTTTGCTTCAAGTGCAAAATTGAAGGGCACCATGTTAGATCTTGTCCTTTGAAGAAGAAGCCTCTTAGTGAGAAGCAACAAGGGAAGCGGCCTCAAGTTCAAGGCCATGCTCAACCTCGAGTTGAAGAAAGGTCACTTCCCAAGAAAAATCAAGCTAATGCTCCCCTTGTGGAGAAATTAAGTGAGAATAAGGTGAAGAAAAGAACTTGCTACATATGCCATGAGAAGGGTCACATATCTTCTTCGTGCACTAGTGGTAACTCATCCAACCCTATCATAATTGAAGATGCTTATTCACTTTGCAAGGATAAGGTTGGCAATGTGTTTGCCAAATTTATTGGTGCTCAAAGTGGTGTCAAGAAAAGAACCATTTAGGTTGCCAAACCTATTGTTACTAACTTCTTAGGACCCAACTTGGTTGGGGACCAACAAGTCATTACTTGAACAATAGGTGTTGTTGGAGGGCATTGGAGACTTGGCTATATCACGAAGAATTAAGGGATCTTCATCAATTATATTTTCTCAAGTCAAGTCAATTGGATTATCTCGTGTCTATCATATATCCAATATTCCTCCTTGCGGTAACATGTATTCAACTTATCTACATTGAAAGTTACTCGCCCCTTTACATGTGTTGGGTTTTGTATCTTGCATGTGTTTGTATATATTTTGCTTCCTACTTGCTTCATTTTGAGTAATCAACTATGTGCATGTTGGTTTGCACACCATGTACGGTTGTTCTTGTTTGAGCCTTTTGCATCTCGTGTTATCTTACTTGGCTCTTGTGAGAGATTATTGGACCATCCTATTATGGGGGAGTAATATGCTTTGTGCATACTACAAATCAATATAATGTGTATATTTGAGGTTGTGTCACATAGTGTTGATATTATAAATTATCTTGCTTCTATGTGGCATGTTTTCTCAAACAAGTTCCAATTTGCCAAATTGTTTTATTACTCATGTTTTGGATCTTGTTTGTGAGATACTTTCTTGATAGGATTTTCCTAAAATGTGGAATGCTACATCAAAGTTGGAAAACCATTAGCTTCAAGTTATCTTAATCATTGCTTTGCGTGATTGTTTAACTATTTGAGTCTATCAAGAATATCTTCTTTAGCATGGTGATTAATTCTTATCCTTCTCCGTATGCTTCTTTGTTGTGAAGATGATCTTGGATTTATATGTAAACTACCACCGGGAAATAAATCCAAATACGTCTTGTTCTTGGACAATTGGTACTATATCATGTGGCACATGTATATTGATCATCTTTACATTGGCTATTGCTTTTAATTGCCTTATCTCTAGCCAAAAATGTATTTGTTTTAGCTCCCATTGTCTTCCATAACTTTTGTTATTCCATTTGATTTTGTTAAACTTGTTTTGTGTTATTTATATGTAGGTAGATGTGATGATCCCACTTGTGTGCATTTTGTATTCAAATGCAAAATCATAAATAATGCACTAATCTTGGGGGAGCTCTCCTATATTTGTTATAACACACTCTTTGTGCTTATTTCAATTGGTATTGGTTTTTTGTTGGAAGACAAATCTTTTCTTTTTGGTACTTAGTGTGCCATCATAAAAAGTGTGGAGAGTTTGGTTTGTTTGTTTGAACCTTGCTCTCTTTGGGAGTTGGTGATCTCAGTCCTTATTCTTTATTTCTTACTCTTAAAATGAGATATGTCTTTGAGCATGTGTGTTTTAGTTATGCTTTATGCTCATTGGCCTTTGCTTGGTTCACTAATTGAACTTTGGAGTCAATCTTGTGTTGATTTGATTCATTGATATAATTTGGACAACCTTTTGTCGCTTCACAATTTTGTGTGCTCGCTTGTCCTTCTTGGTGTTTTGTCCAAATTGTATCTTCTTTGGCTCTAGAAAGTCTTGTGCATGCATATTTACTAAATGTATACTTTATGGCATGCTTTTCTTTCTTTGATCAAATATATAGGAGAAGCTCCATCAAATCCTAAATCGGCTAAGATGTGCATAAAATTCAATTTCATATATATATGCACATATTTATGTGGAGTTTGTCCTATATGTTGTAGTTTCTAACTACTTTGGACCCAATGAGTTTGGGGACCATCTTGTACTTGAACTTTGTTTTAGGTACATGGAGATATATTGGTGCTTGTCTCAATAATAAGGATGAAGTGGTGACTAAATGATAATTTGAGGCAAGCTAGGATTATTGAAGAACTCCTATCTACTACATCCTACCATTATATCTCGGTAACAAGTATCTTCTTCATGCATACTTCTCTAGTATCCAACCTTGTGTAGGTTGTTTTATGGCATTGAAAATCTTTATTTGCAAATGTTGTGCTTTTTGCAAGGATTCTAATGAAACCTCTTTATTGCAAATGTGAGAAAGTTGAGATGAGGACATATTATTGGGAACATATAAAAATCATGCTCATGATTCTCCTATCCCATATATGTCAACTTAGCAATCTTTTTGCATATCAATTCCTCAATAAGCTCACATGTGCAAAATTGATGAAATTGCAAATTTATTTCTTCCGTTTGGTATCCTTCATTTTGATACTTGTTGTTTTTATCAAAGCATCCCAACTATCTTCTTTCCCTTGTTGATATTTGCGATGTCTTTGACATGTTTGTGGTTGAAGTTCATCAATATACAATAAGATAAATTGAGCCTTTGGCCATGCTTTAAAAGCAAAAATCTCATTGGTATATTGCATGACTTCATTTTGGATATCTTGTTCTATTCTTAGTATCTATTTTGTGTGTATATGTTTCTTTGTGATAATTATCTTTGTGATATTGTCTACTTAGAAACTTATACACATGAGAGATGATATCTCATTATTTGATATCTTATTTGAACCTTATGTGTTGGGATGGAATTCTAAGCAATATCATTCATTGAAGACTATGTGGATGCTCTATGCTTATCATTGTGTTAGTCTTATAATATTCTTTGTCATTCCTATCACACATTCCTTTGGTTGAGCCTTTTAATATATTGTCCCTTGCTTGTTGCTCAACCATTTGTTTGATGCAAGTGTAAGCTTAATTTCTTCTCTATGATCTCTTGCAAATGGTTGCGTTTTAAATGTTATTGAGGGAGTGAGGACTCCATGTTGTGCAAATTGTATTCAAATACAAACATTCCAATTTTTGCATGTACCTTGGGGAGCTTCCTCATTTCATTTAAAGCACCATTTTGCGGTTAGCATAGTATTTAATTTCACTTGGTATCATTTTGTTTTGAATAATATTGAGGGAGTGATGATTCCATGTGTGTGCACCTTATACTTCAACTCAAATAGAATATTTTGTGCACACACCTTGGGGAGCTTCCTCATATTATTTAGAGCACCTTTTCGATCTTATCATAATATCTTTATTCAATTTGTTCTTTGGATTGTTTGATTGCTCTCTTCATTTGTTGAAGTTTATCCATCGTGTTATCTTATTTTTTTTGCAATCTTTGATCCTCAATATAGTTTCATTTCCTTCAAAAATTTGCCTTTGTATATGTGCATGTGTTTTCACTCATTTATTTTGGATATGCACACCATTTTGGAGGAACTCTCACTATATTGGCCTTCTAAGATTTTTTTCGCCCATTTTGGCAATGGATGCCAATGGGGGAGAAGTTTCGAGGGTTTAAAGGGAATTGGCTTTTATGCTTTGGTTTGTTCTTAAGCATTTGCCTTGCATGCTTTGCATGGTTGAGTATATAGTGGAAACTCCACCAACAACCTTGGTTGGAAATATATGCAATGAAATCAAGATCATTCACACATGCATAGATTGTCGGGGAGTTTGCTCTATATATGGTGGTTTTACTAACATCACATACTTTTGTAGTATTTGATGTTAGTACAACCATTTTGGTTCTTTGAATTCATTATATAAACCCTCTCAAAGAGATTGTCATCAATTACCAAAATGGGGGAGATTGAAAGATCATATCGAGCCCCATGTGTGGTTTTGGTAATTAATGACAATCCCTATGGACTAATGGTTGCATTGAGTTATATGTGTAGGACTTGTCCATAGACAATGCTTGAACCATTTGTTGGAGTCAAGGTTGTAAGAAGAAGATTATGTATTGACCAAGGTGTTATTCAAGGAGTGATCCAAAGATTAGTCTTAAGGGAGTTGAGCTTATGTCAAGTGTGTCTTGAAGAATAAGATTGAGTGAGCTCTCATGTGTATCCTCAAGACACCATCATTATGGAGAAAGAAGAATTGATTCGAGGATTGATCAAGTCAAAGCGCAAGTTCAAGATGAGCAACTAGAAGAGAACATATGCTTGAAGCTTGCCATCTATATTGTGATCATGGATATGTGAAGATATGCTTAAAGGGAGTCTCTTCCATAGTAGAGTATGGGGGAGCAATCCGCAAGACTTCACCAAGCAAGCTCAATCAAGAAAGGTGGTCCAACTTGAGAAGATCAAGATCGTCTTTATCCACCTCAAGTGGAATGCTCAAGGCAAAGGTATGATAGTGTTAGGGTTTCTTTCTTACCGGTCTCATGGTGTTATTTGTGAGACCGGGTTATAGGATCGGTAGCCGTACTATCAAGAGGGGCTCTCGAGTGAGTAACTTAATTGTATCGTTCGGAGAGAGCTCAAACCTTTGCATACTTAGCATCATCTTTCTTGGTTCTCATTTGGGTTTTATCCATGTGAGGTTCTAGAGCTTGTGGTTATTTCCATGACAAGCTCTAGCTCATCAAAAACGGATTTCGCATGAAACTCTTATCGCGTTTTTGTTGTTTGGAGGTTTTATTGGTTCATCTTTATAGCTATGTCAAACCTTTTATCATTTGGTTTCATCCTCCTTTATTGGACTATGATGTTTCTATGGATGAAGTTGTAGAGCTTGTTGTGGTGATTCCAACGAGCCCAAGATCATCAAAAACGGAGTCCGGATACAAAAGTTATGGCAGTTTTTGTATTGATGTTCTATTCCAGGCCGGATAATCCGTGCTGGAGGGGGGGGGGGGGCGGATTATTTGAATAATCCGGCCCTCGAAATTCTGCTAAGGACTTTTGGGCGCGTCACCCAGTAAGGGGGGCGGATTTTTGCCCCGGGGGCCAGATAATCCGGCCTAAAATCCTGCAACGGCCATATTTCGTGGGGGGGCTATAAAAGGCCCCCCTTCTTCTTTCTTGGGTTGTTAGCTACTCCCTCTCTCTCTCCTCCATTGTTGACCTTGAGTAGGTTGCTCTTCCTCTCCATTCCTCCCATATTTCTTGCATCTTTTTGAGGGAAAAGAGAGAGGAGATCTAGATCTATCTTTCCACCAATCAAAATCTCCTCTTAGTGAGGGGAACCTCTTGTGGATTTAGATCTTGGAGTTCTTTGTGGATTTCCTTTGTTCTTCCTCTCATATCTCTCCATAGCATTAGTTGCTTTGGTAGGATTTGAGTGATAAGGATTTGAGCACCTTGTGTGCTCTTGCCATTGCATAAGTTGCATCGGTTTGAGTTCTCCCCGGAGATTCGAGTAAGTGAAAGTTTGTGAGCTTATTACTCTTGGGTTCTTGGAACCCTAGACGGCTTTGTGGTGCCTTTGTGGCTATTCTTGGGAGCCTCCAATTAAGTTGTGGATGCGTGCCCCAAGCTTTGTGTAAAGTCCCGGTTCCACCTTGAGGAACCCCTTAGTGGAAGAGTGAGCTAGGCCTTTGTGGCGCAAGCTCACACCGGAGAATAGGGTGAGGCCTTTGTGGCGTTGGTTAGGCCTTTGTGGCGATACCACACCCCTTCAACGAGACGTACTCCCTTTCAAGGGAGGAACTCGGGAATACATCATCGTCTCCGCGTGCCTCGGTTATTTCTATACCCGAGCTCTTTACTTATGCACTTTACATTGTGATAGCCTTCGTGCTTGAAGTCATATATCTTGCTGTCACCTTGTTACTTGTATTGCTTAGCATAAGTTGTTGGTGCACATAGGTGAGCCTAGTTTATTTAGGTTTTATGTGCTTGACAAAATAAACGCTAGTTTAATTCCGCTTTTGTTCAAGCCATTCGTAAAATTTGATATCGCCTATTCACCCCCCCTCTAGGCGACATCTGTGTCCTTTTAGTAGTATTTTAGTATGCTTGGGGAAGTGATTGAAATTCTTGGGCTGCTCTGGTTTTCACCTTCCTATGATTACCTTACTAGGGAGAAAGGAATACTTATGCTTTGTGTCGTCCAGTGATAGAAATGACGGTCTTGTTTGCTCAAAGTTAGCATGTTTGTGTTCAACATCATGTTATAGATCTTAAGGCAATGCTTTGTTAGTTCTTAAATTTGACATTGAGAAGTTTCCCTTGTCATGGGAGTATTAGGGAATCATTTTGTATTGACTCTATGCTAGAACATGATGGCCATGTCAATGCTTATCAATGACTCCTTGTTTGTTTGCATGCTCTTAGTTTGTCGATCACCACCACCTTGTTTTTAAGACAGAGATAGAGAGAGAGATCAAGTGAAACCATGATATCTAGTCCCTTTTTAGCCAAAGGAAACCTTCCACTAGTTTACTTGATGTTTACTTCCAGTTTTTATACCCAAAAAATACAAAAACATTGTTTACTAATTCTTGTTTTTTGAAACCTGCAAGCTGTGAGTGCTTGACAACCACTCTGGTTAGTTGGGGCGTAAAAATGTTGTTTGCTGTTGCAAGTTGCTTGAAGAGTCTAGAGAGGAGAACCACCATCTTCCCCAAGAGTATGATATAAACCCTTGAGTCACCCTTGTCGGTGAAACTTCTCTTGTTGCATCACTCTTTGCTTGGAGCCCAATGAGTGGAATTTTGAAGAGTAGATTTGTGGCCATAAGGGTGCGTACTAGTGAAGCGAGTGACCTAGAGGCTAGTCCACAGGACAACCTCTGCCACCATCGATGCATCTGTCATGTGAACCGCACGCGTTGCATGGAGAGGCTCCTTCGGGGTAGAATTCTCCGCGCCCATCACGCAACACACACTTGTTGGTGTTGTGCATCGTGCATTTGTCACTGGAGTAGAAGGCCCCTTCTTATCGCGAGGAGGTTCCCTCACCTAGTAGGAGCTCGAGAGCTACTCTACACTGTAGAGCCGTACCGCCCCTGAGCGTGTGCAGCCCAGCAAAAGTGTTGGTCGTCGCGAACGAATTGCTCCATTTTCCTCCTCCAGACGCAACCCAGAGGGAAAGTGTGGGTTGCTCGTATCGTTGCATTTGCGGCGTATGCTCGCGGACATCCTGGAGCGGAGCCCTCGCAAAGTTCCATACTTCTGCCTCCGGAGAGGGCACCAATAGCAGGTGCTCTGGTAGCTCCTTACAAGCCGACTTTATCCTTGCAACTAGAAAAAGAGACAGAATGCATTATTGCCTGAGCCTAGCACCGTTGTGAGCGACAGTGCCACGATGAGTATGGCACTCACTATGGCCGCACCAACGACGATGGCACCGGCCATGGTTCCGATGGATCTTCCTCACCTCCTACCGGCGATGAACTCTGCAACAAGTTCAACGACTAGTTGGAGGAGGATGCCCATCGAGCGCTAGCGGGGGCTCTATTTCTGAGACAACTCGGAGGACATCATAGGTCTAGCATGGGCCGCCGCCCTCCACTAGGACGGATTCCGAGCCTTCGTGTCAGAGTTGTGTCTCGTAAGATGGTCGGAGAAGTTCCGGCCTGAGGTACCGACAAGTTCTACGACAAGGCAAACCCAATAGAGTTCCTAGAAGTGTACTCTAGGGCTTGCCTAGGTAACAAGAAGTTCTTGGCCAATTGGTTTGCTTCGGCCCTGAAGCCAAATGCCAGAACGTGGCTCATGAACTTCCCACAAAACTTAGTCTAATCCTAGAGGAACTTGTGCGACCAGTTCATTGGAGCTTTCCAAGGAGGGTGCAAGCATCCGACATGCCAGCGACCTCCACTTCTTGCCACAAAAGCCTCACTAGTCTCCATCACCTTTGTTTTACACCAATGTGGGCGATGTGAAGATGCACAAGAAGATAAGCACACGAGAAATCACCACTAACGCCGAGTTGTGTCGACTGGTGGACAAGTGTGCCTGTGTTGAAGAGGCTCAAGAGCTTCCAGGAGAAGCTAGGCCTGAAGCTGGATACTTCGTCAAGAAGAAGAATCACATGAAACAATACTCGAAGCAGGTCCTAGATGGAATGCCGCATGATCAACGTGACGTACAAGACTTCCAAGACCTAAGGTGCAACATGGAAACACCTACCATCGGCACCAATATATATATCGAATACCATTCATCCAGAAGAGCAGGTCGATCATCTACACCATGTTGTCCATTTGCAAAAATTCGTTCGATGCATCTATAAGTCAATTGAGTTCAACTTCTAAAGTCTTGTATAATCCCGTGGTTACACCGATAATAAAATCTAAAAGAAGTTCTTTGTCATCTATATCGTGTCTTTGATCCAAACCAGTTGACCCCCCTTGCCGAACAAATAACTCACGAGTGATCCTTAGAGTGAGATTGCCACGAGATCGTGAAATCTATCCTTTGTTAGTTGGCACGCCAGGTAGGGGGTGCATGCGTCATACAGACCGGGTCCACATCAATGCCTCAACGGCACATGCCCATAGTCAAGTCAGGAATGGCCTTTGATGCATGCATAGCTCGGGGCTAGCCCAAGATCTTTAGCCCTTATGCAATCTTTGGAAAATGTATACTTCCTCTAATCGGAAACATGTGTCATTGACTTAATACAAACTTTGAACTAATTTAGTATAAAATCACAACACTTATTTCTGATCGGAGAGAGTAAATCTTATTCTAAAACCTAAAGGCCGCTAGGCTACCCGGCTTCTCACGCTATCAGCCATTGCCACGGAACGTTGGATCGATACGAACAGTAAAAAAATTCTCCCACTTTTCACCCCAGCCGTTCGATCAGGTAATTTTTTTTGTCACCTGCCACTTTTCCTATTGGGTCGATGACGAGTGGGGCCAGACACAAGTGGGGCTGATGGACAGAGGCTGCCGCTCTACTTCATTTCCGTGGCCTTCGCAGTGAAACCCTAGATCGGGGAACAAAACCTCCCCCCAATCAGCTACCTCTCTCCAATCCCCGTTCCTCTTCCTCCCCAATCGGGCGAGCTTCCTATGGCGGCGCCTCATCAGCAGACCCTCCCAACCCCCCTCATCCTCCACACAGGCAGAGCTTGGCGAGGCGCGCGTACGGCAAGAGGAGGCGCGTGTATGGCGAGAGGAGCTTCGTGGGGCACCTCCTCCCCAGATTGAGGCGGCCATGAGATGCGCATCAATAGGAAGAGAAGAGGAAGAGGAGGTGGCGCGGGGGAGACCGGCAAAGACGACGGTGCATCAACAAACGAACACGACGACGTGACGGGCTAGAGCTAGCCTCTGCGAGCATGAGTTCGTGGGCAAGCGTGAGCTCGCATGGGATCCCATCTACATGGATCTGCACCTCCTCGCGTGAGCATGCCTGCAAATGTATTTTTTGTTGATTTTCTCTTCATCTACTTGTGACTGATTCTGCTAGCATGATAGATCTGAGTAATTCCTATCCAGGGCTTCCTCTCTCTCCTCTTGATCTTCTATGGAACAGCAGGGCGTAGGAGGACGGCCAGGAGGTGGCCACCTGCTTCCATAATCCATGAGGAAGCTGGAGCTCCCCGCCCCCCTCTGCCACAGACCTAGGTATGTGCTCTATCTGTTGATTGAAGAATATTGGCTGCAAAATAACGTTTAATCTCACTGTTTTACCAATAGCTTTTGGGCTAGCAAATTATAGAGCAACTACTGTTCAAAATGTGTGAATACTTTGTTGCACTCGATGTTTTTTTTTGATACATTTGCTTGTTGAACTCATTGATTTTATTGTGGAAAATATATG